>JAZDUA010000526.1:0-600000 GCA_038098605.1 Gryllus longicercus | reverse complement strand
GACTGCATTAACTTTAGATCAAATTCAAAATATGTGTCAACTTATTTCAGAAATAAAATAGTACAAACATACCTACGTACAAACGTACAGCCGTTGTAGAAACCGTTACGTGATAATATTCAGATATCGAAGTTCTCAAAAATGTCACTCACTGACGTATTAACATCTTTACGATATTCAAGGACTGAGAAACCTCAACCTTTCCCAGAGAACGTTGAAATATTTACCTTCAGATTCGAAAGGAGGATCATTCGGAATGGCGTTGAACGGCTCCCCGCCGAAAACAAACTCGCGCCGATTTTTAATGGCCGCATTGCGACACGAAGCCAGCGCTCGTCGCAACCAGGCAGCTTTGTTTCCAGAGTAGAAAGGATTCTTCGACTGGGACTCCAAGTCTGAAGATTCCACGATAAAATTATGTCGTGGTCGTGCAGTGCATGCCAAACACAAGTTAAATTAGACTTACTCAAACAGTCTGTTTTCATGAAATAAAGATTTGTTTGGCAATACAGTATAAGTTATTCTTTCAGTTCGTTTCATACAGTACATCTGAAGATGCGACGTAGTTATCACATAATCCAGGTGTGTCCGAGTCATAAAACGCTATAAAAAAACTACAAATATGAGCTGTTTTTTTAACGTTTTATCACGAAAGTCAAGAATATACAACTGAAATTTGCCGATGTTCGAAAAATTATAAAAAGATCTAGCCAGTTCTGATCGGCTTAGGCGACTCAAGGGTCAATTGATGTCACTGTAGTGCCTCTGACCGGGAGGTGCAAGGGATAGAGTCCCGACGGCAGCAGGGCTTTCGACACTAGCTCGATAGCTAGGTCGGATTTAGCAGCTGTCTGGAGGAGAATTCTAGCGGTCGGCTGCTCTGATCGGTAGTTTTCCGTGGTTTGTCCGACCAACACCAGGCGAATGCCGAAGCAGTACTCTAACAAACAGGCTACGAACCATGTGTGATCTTTCCTTCCTTATCCTATAATCCCCTCTTAGTAACACACACTTACACTTAATTCACTACTCTACAGCTCGTGGCTCGTGCCGAGATCTTAGAGCGTGTCCCGCCCGGGGCGATACCTCGCAGGCACTTTATACCTGGTTTGGGAAAACCCTGCAAGTCGACGGGTAGTTCGGCGCCGATCCTCGTCATTGAAAGAGGAAAGAACACCGCCTATGGTAATAACACGCACTATACTTACAGGAATAATTACTTTTGGGGGAGGGAAATTACTTATGAATCGTTCTAACCAGTTTTGAGATATCTATGTACTACGTCCTCAAAAATGTTTCAAACAAATAAATAGAAAGTCATCGTTACCGGTTGCAGCAAGCAGAAACGTGACGTCATACGGCTCAAACGTGCCAGTGATTGGGAGGTTCGATCGCGTCACGGTGCCACGAATCTGTTTAAATTAATGGGTGTAATGTCAGTGAGTTTTGCGCGCCCGCCGAAAGCGCATTCATAGGCCGACTGCTCTGAGTAGTAGTTTGAATTGAACTGGGGGCGAGACTCGGGCCATCAGGCCCGCTCTTCCGTCTGACCACGTAAATTTCACTACGCTCCTTTCACCAACTAGCAGAGGAAGGAAGTATTTCTTGGGCGAGAAACAGGCGATTTGAATTTAGCTCAGAAGCGTCATTTAGGCTTGAGGATTTTTTACATGCAAGTAAATCTACCAACATGGGACATCCGGCTTTACTTCCCCTCCGAAGTAAGGCGTACGAAGGATTTTTTCGCTCTTAAAAATCCACGGTTTGAACCCGCAAACCTGCGTATAACAGTCCGCTACGCTAACCGTTACACTATCGCCACCGCATTTAGTTTTCCTTATCACTTCCAGACGAATACCGAAAATGTACCGTAAGGTTCGTGCCATGTGCTAACGCGAGATAACTCCTTCTTTATCTTGTCCTCATTTTTGTTCTGAGGGCCGAGTGATGGTCAAACCTCTTGATTCAGAAAATAATGCGAAAGCAAGCAACGAGGATCCGAGGAGAGTGATACTAAATGTGTCTCGCGGTGAGAATTTTTCCTTCCTACGGACATTTCCAGCTTCAGGGGATTTCTATTTCGAATATCCGTGCCCGGTACTCACTATGGCCATCATGAGGAAACATATTAACATTTACACTCGACATTCACATACTTGTCGGCTCCTCGGTCTGTGGTCAGCACACTCACAAGGCATTCCGCGACAACACACGTTCATGAAAGACGAGGGACAAACAATCCTGCACACGGTGGTACTCGAACCCGCGACCCTTCGGACCGAGGCGCTGAGTCAGCACACGCTATACTCAGCTCAGCCATCCACGTCGCCTTCTCCAGCTCTGGAAAACAATGAATTAGTACTCTTGTGGGAAAGGCCCATTTTCACTAATGAATCTCTGAATTATAAACTCCCGTAAATTGTAGTAATGATCAAAAAAGGAAATAATACATTTATTATTGACGTAGGCTGGCCGTTAAAAATTCATCTAAAAAAGACAGAATTAGGGAAGATATGCAAATATCAGAAGACAGCGAAAGTTCAATATAATTGCAACTGGGTAAGGTTCAATATAATCATTCACAAGAACTATGACGAGTGGATTTGCTTCAGGTCTTACAAAAATATTATTATCGAAAGGCACCATAATCATCCACTCAGTTTTAATCCTGCGCGTTCTCCATATTGTGAGAAAATTCTTTAACTGAACCTCAGAGAAAGATTAATTTTTCTGTCTTTTCTTAGATCCTTCAATACCAGCTACATATGCTCAAGCCTAAGTCTTATAGCTAGATGGATGGTTCCTAATGCTTACTTAGGAAGTATAAAATAGAATAATGATAATAATAACTATAATAATAATAATAATAGTAATATGAAAGTTAATGAAAAATCTATGATGCTGTGTGAGAGAACGAAGAAACTTAATTGAATGTTAAAAAAGAAATGACAAAGGTTGAATATATGAGTTTGGTATATTTGGCATAAAACCACAAATCGTGTCCCTGTGGGACACAAAAGTCTGATTTTAAGGCACTAGAATGCATCGTTTTCTAGTTATGCACAGGGTTCAGTTGTGTTGAAGGGTAATATGTGTTGCGGATTGTAAGTAAACATTGAAGTTTTAATAATAAATTATTAAATGGTTGACCTGTGACACAATTTCAGCCATCGCCGACTGTAGTCCGTACTTTTTAAACAAACCTCTCTCAAACGACTCAATACTTCTGTTGGAAAAGGTATCTTCCCTAATGAAATAATATTAGGGTCGTATGACTAGCAAATGTTGATTAACTTCGGAAAATAAATGAACATTAGGCGATTCTTCCTACAACCAACCGTTGGAAGTATTCAGCACAGAGCAACGGCCACCTGGTCAAAGTGCACAGCGCTCCGTCACCATAAATCACCCGGCGGTGCCCCGCCCCCATAGCCCCGCCCCCATAGCGTTGCCGTTACCTGCGGTGTAATGAAGTGTTTGAACAGTCGCAGCGGATGAGCATTTTCTATCGTTTAACATTCATTTGCATACGTAATGAGGGTCGATTGGGACGTGCCAGCCGCAGATATACGAGTATCGGACTCGCATTCGCCAACACCTTATCTGGCCTCGCCATCTCGCCCCACGCCCGAACTGTTCGCCCTAATTTTTTTTAAGTCATCCTCCCCTTCTTTAACCGTTTTTCTTTTGGGAATTTATACACTCCTAAGCTTAAAAGTCTTTAGTAAGTAGAGTAAAAAAGTAGAAACTTTTTTCAGTTTAACAGATTTTTTAAACAAAAGAAATTGTATTTTATATTTAATTCAGATACACACATTGACCCAAGGAAGCTCTTTTAATCATTACTTGGTAAAATTGTCTTATCTCATCAAATCGTTATCAGAGATACATTGTACTAAATCAGTGTTAAATAGATGACAAAGTTATTCATAAGAAACAACCTTTCAACAAAAACAAAAACCTTGAGTTTTTGTTGTTCGTTGACAGGTAACTAACTGCTCGGATTCCCTAAAATAAAACCTGCAGGTCATACTAATTAAACACAGATTTACCAACGAGTTCTCATATTTTAGTTTACGTTCTGAAATATTGTCAATTTGCTACGAATATTCACAGTCTTTTACATATGTAATATTTTTTAGTGATTTTTCATTCGATATGACTTTTTATTCTTTACTTAAATAGGACAAGAGAAAAAAGCAAAAATATCTTGAAAAGCCCATTATAGGTAGAGTAGAACGATAAAATATTAGTTTAAAGTATGTGCTTATTCGTAGTCTTGAAATGTCTTTACCGTAAATATAGCGGTTTAATCTGTGAAAAAAAGTACTACAATTTTGTAAATTAAATAATATCTTAAATGTCATATGACCCTGAAAAATATGTTTCAACATTGTAAAATAATTCGGTTTTGTTCTTAACAATTTTATATCTTTGTACCCTGTTAGGTATATTCAAATCTAATATTTTGTTTAGTCACAGTTTTCGTAACTGATGTAAATGTTGTGTAATGTCTTTTTATGTAGTCGCTATCGACCATAGATGTCGATTCGACTTCAAAATAAAATAAAAAAATGAATCTGTGAAATCGTTGTTTGAAAACCAAATATTAGCAAAAGTGAAATTCGAAAACCGCGAGAAGAAAAATCGAACGATGAAATTGCGATGCACAGCCGTTGATCGTGAGGTCCGTTGCGGGTAAAAACCGGCCGCGTCTGAAAAATCCGCGCAGGCCGCAATTGAGAAACCGGTTAACGGAAACGTCCAAACTAGTTTCGCGACTGACCAATCGGGGAGCATTGTTCGTTGCCGCAACCGGCAGATTCATTTTGCCATGTTTGTTTTTCATTGCATTTAGATGTTTCCTGTACGAGGCTTCGCGAATGATGTGCATGACTGAATATATATATATATATATATATATATATATATATATATATATATATATATATATATATATATCGAAAGAGCCAGCTGTTTCTGCGGCGACTCCGACAGGAAGGTCCTCAGGTTCCAGCCTCGTCAGTGTCGGATTTTGCACATTGACGACATATCTAGGAAATTATCCAGGAGGAAAATTTTCGAGACCGTCTACTCTGATCGGTAGTTTTCCTTTGTTTCTCCGATTAATACCTGGAAAATGCCAGAGAAGTACCAAACCAAACGCGCCGTTAACTGCTTGCGATATTTCCTTCCTCTTCCTTGTCCTATCCTCACCCCTTACTTCCAAAGCACAAACGACGAGAGACTAGTGGGAGACGCATATTTTGAGCCGGCTGAGGTTGTGCCTCACTAAAGACGGTACCTGGAAGGGAAAATCTGCAAACCACCGCCGTGTTGGTCGACGCCAGATCTCAACATCCAGCGGGAGGAATACTGCCACCTTCCAGATAGTACATTCACTACGTTAACGGGACTAATTACCTCAGCCGTTAACTATTCCGGTAAATAAAATAAAAGAAACGTACAGGTCATTAATTACCTGCCTCGTTCAGTGTAATTTCTACTGAAGTGTTTTACGTTCCTTCCTGCGGAGAAGTAGGTTAAGAGTTATTACTTTGGGTCGTCATTCGTGAAAAATTACTCAGGTATGAGAAGGTGGTACGTCATACTTTACAGTTATAGTAAGTTATTGTAAGATAATTACAATAGGGTAGTTCTAGGGTAATTAATGGGTAGTTCTAAGCACGTGCTCCTTGAACTACTCAAGTAGCTTCTATGTGACGCTCAATGCGATAGTAAAATTATCTAGCAATAATGTTTGACGCACTTATGAGTATCAGTTATTTTCATGCCCACTGTCACTTCTCTTGCTAATGTTGGTAAGTTTTATTTAATGTCTCCTCGACCTGCATCAACCTTTAGGCTATTAAATGCGAAGGGCTTGATAAGTTTGCTTCGAATGCGTTTTAGAACCAAATGTCATGTCGATAGCGATAATGTGCTATTTTAGATCGACAGAAGGATGGTTTGACAAATAGTATTCACAAATAGTATCGGTGTTTGTTTGTTGTTAATGTAAAGAATTCGAACAGAATGACAGAGTTGGAGGGGGGGTATTTGAAGCCATTATCTTCTGTCGCACTACGGCCCTTTAAGCCTTAGTGTCTTGAACGATCAACGCCCATTCACATCTCTTTTTTCCTTTATTCTCCACTCCCTCGTGCCAATTGATTATAAATTCATCTCAATATCATCTAGCCATCTTAAACGAAGTCTTCCTTCGGGTTCTCTATTTTGATTGATTGATTAATGATTCCGGACCCGTCAATTTCTTAGGTCATTAGTCCCGTAAGTGTAGTGCATGTTTTCACCGCGGGATGTGGCCGTAATGGTCCCCCACTGAGTGGTGAGATCCGGCGCCGACCTACCGTCGGCTAACGAGGTTTTCCCCTAACCAGGTATCTCTCTCCACCGGGGTACCGCTCCAGTCGGTACAAGCTCTAAGCTCCCGATAAGGGTTAGTGTAGTGCATGTAAGTGCAAGTATGTGTAAGTTCGGAGGAAGAATCGGACAAGGAAGAGGAAGGAAAGATCATGCGCGGTTAATGGCCCGTTTGTTAGGGTACTACTCCGGCCTAATATTGAGGGGAGAAATCAGGGAAAATTACCGATCAGAGCAGCTGGCCGCTAGAATTCTCCTCCAGAGGCGGTTGAAGTCTGCCTAAGGTACATTCGTTCTAACTTTACTCAGCCCGTAAACAAGTGCGTGTGGTCGTTGCTTGTTTTCATTGAAATAATTGTAAACGTTGTCATTGCCAACAAAAGTATTTCATATAAGAGCAGCTTTCGATGGCTTAGCCATCATCATCAGTTGTCTGCTGGATGGAAGCCACAAAACGACTAAGTCGTTTTGTGGTCGTAGTCGTTTTGTGGCTTCCATCCAGCAGACAACTGATGATGATGGCTAAGCCATCGAAAGCTGCTCTTATATTAAATACTTTTGTTGGCAATGACAACGTTTACAATTATTTCATGAAAAATGCCAACGATAACGCACCACAACACCTATATTGTTTTCATTGGCTGACGAACGCCACAATCCCCTTCCGTGGGTCGTGCGCTGTAAGAGTTAGGTCCCTTTCAAAATTGTTTCATTTCGTGACTCTCTACACAAAGTTGAAATAATGTTCTCCTCTGCCTTGAAGACACCAAGCGTGACCTTAACTGCAATTCAGCGGACCTCTTAGAGATAAAGTCCGTTCGCAAGGCCGTCCGTGCTGCTCTGTGCTCTGTATAAAAAATCTCAAAAACAGTACCAATTTATTTAAAGCTTTCCTCCTAGGGAGTAAAGGTTCTTAAAAATTGGGACAGGTCTCATTTTCATTGAATTCTCTGGATTTTCGAATATTGCGTCTGTTAGAATAAATTGAGAAATTATATACTGATGTAGCATGTAGTTTAACGTCAGAAGTTTCTTAGATATTCGATCAATACATTTTTAAAGTGTTCGATTGTAGTGTAAACATATTTGAGGATCACTACTTAAATCCTCTTGTGGATCACTAATAAATCTTCACGTGGGAAATACGTTACCGAACATTATTCGACATCTATTAAATATATATTTACGAGTATGATTGACACTTGTTGGAAAGAATCAGATAAAGTTTTCAACAGTCGCCTTCGACGGTTTGAGCACAGAGATTGGTGATTACAATGGAAATGTCACTGTAATGAGAAAGTATCAATTGCACACTTTTTAAATTTGTCTGCAGAATTCACTATGCTCATAAGAAGTTGGCATAGTCTTCTACCAACATCACCCTACCACTGAGAATCGTCGTCAATGACCACACGCCAAAGTTATGGGTTTCCTATCAACTCACACCATTACGCGGTCTCTATCACATTCACCCACCATCCCATCCCATCACTCGCCCCTTTCCATAGCGCACAAAATTTGGCATTCAGCCTTAACTTCGATTATCACCACACTCACCACAATCATTACCACCACCAAAGTCACTACTTTCAATCACTACCACCACAACAATCAGCTATATAACAATCACCACCAGAACAGCAATCAGTACCACAATAATTACCACCACCACAACAACAATCACCGCTACCATCACCACGAAAACCACCATTATCCTCTATCACCCACCTCACCAATTCCATTCATTACCATTCATCACATGTCCTCTATCCTTCTCACTGTGCTCCTTAGGCCTCCACATTGCCCTCCACATTGCCCTCCACATCTCCACATTGCCCTCCACAGCTCACCATTTCATCGCTCTCCGATTACCATCATCACCTGCCTTTCTCCTACCTGAACATCTCACTACCAACTCTCACTCTTCGGCAGAGCACACAATCATCCACCTGCAACTCCTTCCATCCACCACCAAGTATACACTCCTACCAACACTTTCTAACGACACGCATGCGACACCATCGAACGACCACCAGCACGCTTCGAAGCCTGCACCTGCCCGTGTCCTACACTGCCCAACAGTCTCCAGTGTGGCTCGCCATCCCCTGGTCCTCGCCTCCGACAGCGACGCGACGCGCGCTCCGGCCTGCCCGCCCACTCGTCCGCGTCGCACGGGCCGCTAATTGCTTGTTTAGCCGCGTCGCCCCACGTCGCCCCCCTCTTCCCCCCCCGCTCCGTCACGCTTCTCTCCTCTCCTCGCTTGTCTTCCTTCCTCCTCCGCTGACTGGGCGAACCGTGGCGGGAGGAAAGGATGGAGCGGAGCGGAGTGGAGTGGAGCGGAGCGGAATTGATATACTGGAACAGGATGGCGCGAGGAGCAGGGTAGAGCGTGACAGACGGAATGCGGAGCTGGGACGTGCACAGCGGACTGAAGACGAGTTGAGCATTAAGGGGTGGGGCGGGGAGGCGCTATGCAGTCGAAGTGAGGCGAGGAGCGGTGAGGCAGGGCGAGGCAGGGCAGAGCGGGATGGAGCAGCGTTAGGGTGAGCAGTGGACTGACGCTGCGGGTGGAGCGGGACGGTGCGGAGCGAGCAGGACAGAGTGGGATGGAGGGGAGGACGGGAGGAAGGTAGGCGGGTAACGCAGAGCGGCCGGGGGCGGATCGTGGCGGATCGGGGAGGTGCGGTGCATTCGAGGTGAGGTGAAGCGGGGCCGAGCGTCAATATACACAGCGGGGTGATGCGACGCTAAGCGTTGGGGGATGTGGCAGGGAGGAACGTGGAGGAGCGGAATGGAGGGGAGGAGGAGCTGGGATGTGCACAAGAGACTGAAGAGGCGCTGAGCATGGAGGGATGGAGGCAGGGCGGAAGGGCGTGGAGCAGGGAGGCACGATACAGTCGAGGTGATGGGCGAGACGGGTCGGAGTGGTGCGGAGCGCGACGGAGCGGGGCGGAATGGGACGGAACACGGCGGAGCAAGGTAGAGAGGGACAGAGAGGAGGTGGGTGTCACTGAGCTTACAAAGGCCGGGGGCGGAACGTGTCGGTGCGGGGAACGGATGAGGTGAGGCGGGGAGGAGCGGGGCAGAGCAGGACTGGGAGGCGGGGAGCCGCCGAGATGAGGCGAGAAGAGGCGGAGCGGGGGCGGAGCAGGGAACAGCGGGGCGGAGGGGAGTCGGGCGGGGCTGGGCATAGTGGGCTGGTGCGGGTGGTAGGTGGAGGAACGTGTAGGCGCGAAGTAGAATGGACGGGAGATTGAGCGGCGAGGCAAGGAGCAGTGAGACGGGGCGGAGCAGGGCCAGAACGGGGCGATCGGGTGGCGGAGCGGGGTTGTGCACACTAGACTGAACCAGCGCTGAGCACGGAGGGATGGGGCGTGACAGAACGGGGCGGAGCGGGAAGGCGAGGAGAAGTGCGGTGGAGCGAAGCACAGCGGGGCGGAGGGGTGGCGGAGAGGGGATGTACGCAGAAGACTAGACTCGAACTAAACATGGAGGGATGGGCGGGACGGAACGGGGTGCAGCGGGAAGGTGCCAAGCGACGAGAGTTGCGGCGGGGCGGAGCGGGGCACAGCGGGGCGGAGGGAAGGCGAAGCGGGGATGTGGACAGTGGAATAGACAGGCGCTGAGCATGGAGGGATGGGGTGGGGCGGAGCGGGAAGGTGCCAGGCGAGGAGAGGTGCGGTGGGGCGGGGTAAGGCGGGGCGGAGGGGAGGCGGAGCGGGGAGGCGTGGCGCCGTCGAGATGAGGCGAGGCGGGGTAAGGCGGGGCGGAGGGGAGGCGGAGCGGGGAGGCGTGGCGCCGTCGAGATGAGCGTGGCGGGGTGAGGCGGGGCGGAGGGGAGGCGGAGCGGGGAGGCGTGGCGCCGTCGAGATGAGGCGAGGCGGGGTAAGGCGGGGCGGAGGGGAGGCGGAGCGGGGAGGCCTGGCGCCGTCGAGATGAGGCGAGGCGGGGTGAGGCGGGGCGGAGGGGAGGCGGAGCGGGGAGGCGTGGCGCCGTCGAGATGAGCGTGGCGGGGTGAGGCGGGGCGGAGGGGAGGCGGAGCGGGGAGGCGTGGCGCCGTCGAGATGAGCGTGGCGGGGTAAGGCGGGGCGGAGGGGAGGCGGAGCGGGGAGGCGTGGCGCCGTCGAGATGAGCGTGGCGGGGTGAGGCGGGGCGGAGGGGAGGCGGAGCGGGGAGGCGTGGCGCCGTCGAGATGAGGCGAGGCGGGGTAAGACGGGGCGGAGGGGAGGCGGAGCGGGGAGGCGTGGGCGCCGTCGAGATGAGGCGAGGCGGGGTAAGGCGGGGCGGAGGGGAGGCGGAGCGGGGAGGCGTGGCGCCGTCGAGATGAGCGTGGCGGGGTGAGGCGGGGCGGAGGGGAGGCGGAGCGGGGAGGCGTGGCGCCGTCGAGATGAGGCGAGGCGGGGTAAGGCGGGGCGGAGGGGAGGCGGAGCGGGGAGGCGTGGCGCCGTCGAGATGAGGCGAGGCGGGGTGAGGCGGGGCGGAGGGGAGGCGAGGCGGGGAGGCGTGGTGCCGTCGAGATGAAGCGGAGCGGGGGGTCGTGGCGCCGTCGAGATGAGGCGTGGCGGGGTGAGGCGGGGCGGAGGGGAGGCGGAGCGGGGAGGCGTGGCGCCGTCGAGATGAGGCGAGGCGGGGTGAGGCGGGGCGGTCTCGCGCTCGGACGCGGCTCCTTAATTTGACTGTCAGTCCACCGCGAAGCATCAGATAACGTCACCTCCTCCGCGTTGTTTTGTGGGCCCGCTCCCATCCAAAAGTAATTGCTGAAAGGGAAAACTTTTTTTTCGTGTAGCACGTCTACTTATAAAAACCAACAATTGTCAAATCGATATGTTTAATATAATTTACGACTGATCCTAAGAGCTGATAAAACGCTCAAATTAATAGGGTGTGTATGCATACGTATGGGTGCGCAGCGCCCGGTCGTTGGGTTGGGTCGTTAGGATGAACACTTTTTATTATTGATGGCCACCATATTTATGGAGCTATTCTCGAGTGTCGATTCCCTCTGGATACGGACTTATCGATTGTTTCGAATTGTAGCCGGGGCCGGGAATGGTTTTATTGCGGGCGACCGCCGCCACCTGCGCGGCGCGGGGCGGGGGCGCGGGGCGGGGGCGCGGGCGGGGGCGGGGGCGCGGGCCGGGGGGGGGAGGGGCGGGGCGCGGAGGGGGCGTGGCGGGCGCGCCCCGCCCCGCGGGCGACTGAACGGGCGTGCGACAGCGAGTAGCAACGCCGAGGCGGCGCGAATCAGTGGATGCAGCTCTGCGGTGACGTAGGAGTTTGGAGCTGCGTGCATGTACGCGGAGACGAAGCACGCGGGTTCGAGGTCCATGTAGAGCATGCGTGTTTTCAGCGTGTGGCGTGGCTGGCTCCTGATATCAGTGGTGTAGTTACGGGAGGGGGCGGGAAACACGGGGTGCGGTCCTCCCCTGGTGACACCATTTTAGGGGTGACGTAAAACAATGTCATGTGCAAATATACTTGTATTTTTATTGAATAATGTATGAGCTGTTCAGTAATAAATATTTTTATTTTTAATTTATGGGGTGGTTGATACCATAGTTTTGCCCCTGGCGATACTAACTTAAGCTACGCCACTGTCTGATACCACCATGTATCACATCTGAACATCATCCCATTCACTATAGTTAATTTCTAAGCATCATTAATCTTTCATGATCACACCTAGAATCACGCAATTGCAATAGCAAACCGCTGTTGCACCTTCCCGGGGTAGGAAATGCATAATGTGGTCTCCTTCGCCTCTGTTCAGAAAAAAAATTGCACTCATCGTCTTCAGCTGTTAGGAAATTTTAAATAACGTGAGGGGGCATGAAATTGATCACTGATTATTTTATTGACGCAACGGATAAAAAAAACTTTGATTTCTTGAGAATTGAACTCAGTTAAGTTAACTTATGTAAGTAAAAGTGCTGATGTGGAGATGCGCGCTTGTATCTTTGGAAACTTAGTAAATATATCGCTTTAGCGGAAGGGATTTTTACCAACTGCAATTCAGTCGATCGGTTTGCTGTCGCTACACAACAGCACAACAAAACTGTTTGGATGCTTTTATTGCCGAGAATCCAAACTATTCCCTACGGCTCTTTTACATTCTGTACAGACTTAGGACACGCGTGGCACCGATTTCCTCATCAAAAAATGCCATTGTTTCCCGTTAGGAATCGAACTCGCGTGCAACAGAGGCCCGCAACCGCGACGCAGGTGCTAATCAAGGGCGTGGATTATAGACTTCACAAGATGCGTATGAGCACCCGACAACCGTCGAGGCCCAGAAAAAAACAGTTGCAAGTGAACAGTTTCTGAATGCTCAGCTACCACGCGCATGTGCGTCAGCGCGGCGCGAGGAGGGCTCCTGTGAACGCGGGAGTGGAGATGAACCGCGGCGGAGGAGCGGCTGGTGAAAGGCGAGTAAACGCAGGGCGGGAGCCCTGGGCGCGGCGTGGCAGCGCGGAAGCGCTCGGCGCCGACGCCGAAGCCGACGCCTCGTGCCCGGGCGTCGTGACGCCGCCGTTAACCCACTTGGGCAGCCCTCGCCCCTCCGCGCGCCCCCTCGCTCGCCCAACGCCCTTTGGGGCGGGAGGAAAGCGTTCAGACAGCTATCCGCGCGGCCACCCGCCCGTCTACTCGCCCGTCTACTCGCCCCGCCTACTCACCCGCTTACTCGCCCACCTACTCGACCGCCTACTGGCCCGCCTACTGGCCCGCCTACTGGCCCGCCTACTTGCACACCTACTCGCCGGCCTAATCGCCTGCCTCCTCGACCGCCTACTTACCCGATTACTCGCCCGCCTACTCGCCCGTCTATTCGCCCGTCTATTCGCCCACCTACTCGCCCGCCTACTCGCCCCAGCTCGCCCGCCCACTCGCTCTCCTACTTGCCTGACTGCTCGCGCCCAAATTGCTTACCTAGTCGACAGTTTACTCGCATGACTTGTCGTCCACCTACTCGACTGCATAGCGCCCTCCCACACTCCCGCCTACTCGCCCGAATAATTGCCCGCCTCTTTGCTCGCCGACTTGCTCGCCTAAGCCCGCTAATTGTCCGCCTACTCGCCTTCTTACCCCACTGCCTATTCGCCCACATACTCGCCCTGCTTCTCGACCGCCTACTCGCTCGCTGACTCGCTCGCCTACTAACCTGCCTACTCGTCGGGCTAGCCGCCCGTCAAGTTGCCTGCCTACTCGCCCGTTTACTCGCCTGCCTACTCGCTCGCATACTCGCCCACCTACTCGCTCGCCGACTTTCCCACCTACTCACCTGCGTCCTCACTCGCCTACTTGTCCGCCTACTCGTAACTCGTTTTAAATTTTTACAGCATTGCAGGTTAACTTTCCTGTTAAACTAATGAGACAAACTACTTGTATTCTCAATTGAGAAAAGCAGATATGGGAAAATATCTGAGGAGCCTGCAAAGTAAATGTTCTTGACCAATGAAGAAAGTGAATTTTTGGCATATGATTGAAATGTTGATGGACGAAGTGACAACAAGATACGGCCCCAGCATTTTGAAATGAATACCTTCGTAGGAGTTACATCTTTTAGTACGAATTTATGGAAACTTTTAGGTATATACTTTTAGGATCACCCTCAACATGCGAGGCGGCAGCCATATTGATTCATGTCACTCGCGTGTCTCATTATGTTGTTTCCTTTGCTGTGTCCAGTTGTTTTATGTGGCCATGACTTCTTTGTAGTACGCTTGCAGCAAAATTTATTTTGGGCGGAAAAGTTACACTTTCCATTCAATAAACGGTGAATTACATTGCTAGTTTCCACCACGCGTGAGTACTGAAAAGGTTTGTTTGACTTTCAGACGCCCTACTGTTGCATGTTAACAAAGTTTGAAGACTTTCTAGCGCTGCGGAGATGTGTTCCTGAGAACGCCCAAAACTACCAGCAATGAGCACCGGAAATTTCTTTGGGCACGGTTATAAGTACTCTGTTTCCCCAGAATATCTTGACATCAAACGATCTGCAACTATTGTTAAAAGAAACTCCTCTTTAAGTCTGGGAAAATAAAGTGTGAATACTCACGTGAAGACTTGTGTTAAATATTAGCTTTTGTATTTCGCAATCATAATTGGAAATTAATATTTCATAAATTAGCTCAAATTGTTAAATAAGCTTGAGCGATTCCATCTGGTGTTTAATTTTAAATTGTTAATTGTTTATTTGTATTCTAGTTGATTATGCTTCATTGGAAAATATTTGTAGGAAATAATCCATTGCCCTTTCTGATTATTATGAGCCTCGTGAGTTTTCTGTGATGATTGAAACCTCTTTTACTTCATTAAGTTGAATAAAAGTTGATGGATAATTAAATTTGTTTGAATGAATCTTGATTCTTGAATTAACATGCCTCTCTCAATAACCCTATTCAGTGAACGAATAATGGATGTTTCTGTCGTGTTTATAAGTTTTAAACACAGTCAATCAACTTATATTTAATGGCTGAATTTTCAAAGTACAAAGATCGTAACTGACACGTACTGTTATACGTGTATTACACAATTTTTCATATAGAATACTCGTATGTATGCTTATCCTTTCATCACTTTACTGAAACATTTCAATGCTAATTCCTATCAAAAATACTGTTAATCTGGGTTGAATCAAATGCGAAGTGAGAAATAATCCAAGAAATTTGCTATCTGCCACTCAACTTTTCAGCAGTATGTCACTTCCGAATGTATTCATAATTCTTACCATATCGGGTTCTTTGAAACTTTCCATAGGTATAAAAAGTTGCGAGTTAAACACTAAAAAACACGGAACACAAAAAACGTAAGACGTGGTCTCATTTAACAGCGTATCATGGCAAGCATGCGAACAGGTTGTATGCTAATTTTGATACATGACAGAGCCACCTTATCCCGTAAGGGCTTGCAACTCCGACGGCCGAAGAAACCGACTTAAAATTTCAAAATGACTATTCATCTTATCCTAATGAATTCGAGAAAACCTGCTCTTAAATGCTCTCATATGGAGCGACCCACTCGTCAACTTTGGTAAAATCATACGACCAGTGAAAGGTGGACGAGATAATGGATGTCCAGTGTAATTAACAACGTAATGTCCGAATACGAAGGGGAAATCATCAAACTGACGTGTGTTTACGCGTGACAAGTCAAGGAGATAACGTTTTAGGTCGCCAGTCCGCTAGTGGTATTGGCATATCGTGTTATTACGGAGTACTGAGGGGATCGCATAATTCTGATGCGCAATTACGTTCTCGCGCCTATCCACTCCACGCCTCTTCCGGTTTGGCAGCCCTGTCTTTGGGTGACGCATCGCAGACGAGTTCATCCACTGCAGGCGCTCAGCACCTGCCGTGGGAATTGCATTCAGAACTCTGACCATACAAGGTTGGCTACTAATGTACTACATCTTTAAAACATTTCACCGTTGTACTTTAATTTGAACTAAATGCTCGTCAATATTTCTTAAACTTCAACATATTGAGGTATCTTATTTTGAATCAATGTACACTGCTTTCTCATTTGTTCACGAATGAGGTCTTGTTAATGCTAACGAAACACAAGTGAAGTCATTATCACATTACGAAAAGGCTTCCACAGAGGATAATATCTGGGTGCGAGGAAAGCATTATTGTATCAAGCGACTGATGTCGGATTAATGGTTTCATACGTTAGGTGTTCTGAAAGGAATTATAGAAGCTTCAAACACTGTATTGAGAATTTAGTCCTCACTGCACTTGGATCGTAAGAACTCCGTCATCCGGACCGGTCATAGTCATTGCTGCCAACGACTTTATGAGAAGAGGGATTACCATTAGACTTTTTAGATTTTAGATTTATATTATAAATATTAAAAATTAAAATATCCGTTCCAAAATCATTCGGAATTGAGTTCAGCCAGATGGAACCAGAAATGCTAATTTTGGAGAAAATCATCAGAACTATTTAGGCTCTTGTGTTGACCGCAGGTAGGCGGGCAGACAGACAGGCAGAGAGACAGACAGATAGACAGAAAGACAGGCGTTTTGCTGTGGACTAAATTTTTGGTATCACGAACTGGCATAAGGTGGATGCTGACTATGTTAGACTATGTTAGAGGAAATAATTTACTACATTTAGCAACACGATTTATCAACTTTTTTGATGTCTGAGCCTCAAAAAACGAATTTTTTGGCAAAAATTCGCTCTTTAGGCTGCAGCATTTATTTACTCTCTTATTACCACATAAGTACGTAATAGGAAAGATAGTTAAATTAGAGACATCTTGGGATAGAAATATTAACTATTAGCGTGGTGCTGCAATCATTGATGCGTTATAAGTACAGTTTCGTCACAGGTTAGTCTCTACCACTTCACTTTCCGATAAAATGCGATATGGCTGCCATTACAATCGTCTCGTGGGCTCGCTTAGAATAGCAAGCTATCACGAGCAAGAGACGATATTCGGCAAAGAGAATGTAACGCTCTTCTTTGGGTAGCAGACCGAGGAATCATAATATGCTCTTTTCCGTGCCCCAAAGTTGCGAATACAGGAGAATATGAAAAAGGAAAGATTGGGAGATCATACAAACAGAGTTTTTAAAAGCAATAATTATTTACAAGCACATTCGATATATCATGCCACACTTATGGGCGCCACATTTGTAGCTGAAGTGACTTTCCCTTCCCCCACCTAACGAAGACACATTGATAGTCGGTTTCTCATACTACTCACATATTGAAACTCAACCCCATCCCATCTCTAATTTTTTATCTATCATCGTTCAGTTTTCATCTATTAGTACTTCAATATTTCATACAGTGGAGGACAAGACAAACACTGTCACAGAGGTCATCTACACTAGAAATGGGAAATCATCTAAAAAACCGAAATTTCTCTGTCTACAAAAATGGCACTCATCATAATATGTTTACAATAATATAACAATTTAATTGATCTCAGAAGAAATTTGAGACATATTTTCATGTGAAAATATTAAAATGTTTTATAAATATTTAGTATAAAAGAAAATGCATTTCAGTAGCTTTGCATCAAATCTTGTGAACGAATGCTGAAGTGATAATGAATGACAAAAAGTTTGTCGCTGTTGCATCCAACTGCAGACCATAGTAGACCGGAAGAACGGTCAGCTGAGCTTCTTGCTTTATTTGTGCATAATTATGTAAACCGGAAGTGCACATACGTCACAATAGATGCAGCTCTGCTGTACGGCTGTGTTCCTGTCATGCACACAAATCACGTAATATGCTTGAGTAACACAAATGTGACATCGTGATGTTCGTTAACACCATTAATAATGAAAAATGAATATTAAAAATCCCTTAGACATGGAGATGTGGTGAGAATTTAGTATTCAAAGAGTAGTTGGGAGTCAAAATCAGTTCATATCTTGTCTAGCACAAAAATTAATATTTCACACAATATGAGCAAAGGGAATGTATTTTGAAGTGACAATTGTCTTCTGAATGCCTCGAAAAGTTTTCTTCAGATTGGAAATGATGCTTCGCCAGTATCACTGGGTGTAAGGGAACAGCACGAAAACATTTTAAGCAGCAGCATAGTCAGTAAGACGTCCACAACGAAACAATACCACAGAAACCTTCTCGTATTTTACTAAATCAATAACGCAAACGCCAGTTTAGGTGGCTCAGGTAATCAATAACTGATCAATTACTGATTGATTGATTACTACAGCGCCTCTGACCGGAAGGTTCTAGGGTTCGGATCCAGACGGTGGCAGGATTTTCGACACTAGCTTTCTAGCTAGGTCGAATTCAGTCGCTGTCTGGAGGAGAATCCCAGAGGCCGGCTGCTCTAATCGGTAGTTCCCCGTGCTTTCTCCGATTAACACCGGGCCACGGACACACAGTCACGGTAACACACATGTCACGGAGCGCGCGCTATGTTTCCTTCTTCATCCTTACTCTGTCCTCACCCTTTCTTACGCACATACATGCACTGCACATGTCATGAGACCGTTTAGGAGCTTGGAGATTGTCCCGGCTGGGGCGGTGCCCGGCTGGTGGAGATACCTGAATGGAGAAAACACCGCAAGACTTACGGGAATAATTACGTTAGCCGTTGAAGCGCTCAGAATCACTATTCAATCAGTCTCATTTTGCAGCCTCGAGCAACAGCAGCTGGGAGAGCACGAAGGCGGGGGGGGGGGGGGGGGGCAGGCGTACGTGTTCCCTCGCGGCAGAGTCCACTCCGCAGTCGCGCCAGCGGAGGCAGAAGCGGCCGCCTAAACGCCTAAGTATAATTTTCAATGGTGTTGGTTTTGTATAAGCAATGAGTAGTATGTGAATACAATAAAGTTGTGATGTTACGATGAGATTTATTTTAAATATATTAATGAACAGAAAGATAATGTAATAAATCGGAAGACGCGTCCTCGCCACTCCTTTTCAACAACTTCGTCTGCCTTGTCTCCTATCCCTTATTTTCCTTATCCTCTTCTTTCTTTTTCTTCGTTTTTTTTCTTTCTTTCTATCTTTTCGTTTTCATTTTCTATCTTTCCTTCTCATTTACTATTTTCTTTCTCATTCTCTTTGTATTCTTTTATTTTTATTTATTTTTAAATCTCCTTTTTTGCTTCTTTGTTGTTGCTTTTTTTCATTTTTCCTTGTTCTTGCTCTTTTTCTTGTTTTTTTTTTATTTCTTCTTCTATCTCTCGGCGGTAGATCTAACCACAAATTACATTCACCAATGTATTTTGCTCTTATCCTTTATCGTGCTCCACGTCAAAGAACAGACTCACTACCATTGGAGAATGGGGAAAACGAGTCACGATGAAACCGTGAACGGAATGGCGTCTTGTACTACCTTTAAGGTCCAGTTGATGCTTTCCTACGCGTGTCTAAGTTAGCGACGACCCTCCAACTTTTCACTTCCGCTATTATTAACAAGCAATCTTGAGCCTGCGCAACGCCAATTTCAAGCGTACTTTATAGTAAAATACTTTGTTCCCGAACAGTTTTATAGCAGAAAAATGCCACTACGGGTCTTTATGTCTTTATGCACTAATATCTTCATTTGTGTGTTGCAAATTGGCAACAGATATAACTTGAGTATACACACACGCGCTCACTAGTATTCATCGAATGGTTACGTTTCACAATTACATTCATTGTGAACATTCGCATGTGGCTACGTGTCATTCTCCGCTTGATTCCCCGTTCTCGCCCCGCCGGAGTGGATTCATCTATGGGAGCACGTTAAGGAATAAGCCCCATTTTCCCTCAACTATCTCCCTCCCCATCTCCATTTCTCCCTCTCTCCTTCCATCTCTCTCTCTCCCCCTCTCTCTCTCTCACACACTCACACACACACACACTCACACACTCACTCTGCTTCTATATATTTTTATTCTCTCTCTCTCCCTCTCTCTCCCTCTCTCTCCCCTCTCTCCCTCTCTTTCCCCCTCTCTCCCCCTCTCTCCCCCTCTCTCTCCCCTCTCTCCCTCTCTCTCCCTCTCTCTCCCTCTCTCTCCCTCTCTCTCCCTCTCCCTCTCTCTCTCCCTCTATCTCCCTCCCTCTCTCTCCCTCTATCTCCCTCCCTCTCTCCCTCTATCTCCCTCCCCCTCTCTCTCCCTCTCCCTCTCTCTCCCTCTCTCTCCATCTCTCTCCATCTCTCTCCCTCTCTCTCCCTCTCTCTCCCTCTCTCCCTCTCTCTCTATCCCTCTCTCTATCCCTCTCTCTCTCTATCCCTCTCTCTATCCCTCTCTCTATCCCTGTCTCTCTATCCCTTTCTGCCTTTCTCTCACCCAGACAAATACAAAGTTGAGAAGATTAATTAAGCAAATTACGCTACTAATGCATAACGATGAGTTTGTTCTTCAAACGCTGTTATTTCCTCATTTTTATGTGTCACATTTATTTTTTATCATATCCGGAGCGTTGGCCATCCGAACGGATGTTTCTGAAACTTTATGAAAGGAATTGCTATTTTATTATCATTAGTCTCACACTGCATTACACAATCACCGATCTTCAGTATTATCGTTGTGAAATAGGTAAGTTTTAAGAAGTAAAATCCAGGTTTTTCAAAACAATTATCAGAGACACGTAATTTTAAAACGTAACAATAAATTTACTTTCTAAATGACATTACGTAATAAGACACTCGCTCCTTCTATTTACTTCCTATCCTTACTACATACGTAGTAAAAAGAAAGTATTGCATTGCTTCTGTGATTTTTCGACAATAATTCCTATTGTCGGTGGTAATTCCTGGTAACGAAAAGTGAAAAAATTTTCCTCTACGTAATAAACTACATTCCGTAACACGTTATGTAGCCAGGATGTATGTTTTGTAGGTCCTTGATATTGAAAAGTCGATTGAGGGCAAAACATTTGTCTGTCCGTCCGTCTGTGGCCAACACTAGCGCGAAAACCTTTCAGACGATTTTCTCCAAAATTGATATCGATCTGTAGGAACGTCCCTGCAAGTTTGAAATAGATATTTTGATTTTGGGGGATACTTCACATGAAGCTGCAACATTTTCAAAATTCTCTCAAAATCAGCTCCAATTTATTTTTATTGATCTTTGTCCCCTATTTGTATTAAAAACACTCTTTAAAAATACTTAGGTCTCATTTTCGTTGAAATTTCTGAATTTTCGATAACTGTAAAATTTCAAATGTGTTTCAGCTACTCCCTACAACTACAATATTGAAGATAGATTATTTAGTGAATGAATCCCGTTGCTCAAAGATAGATCTTGAAATATAGATTATGATAAAGGTAGATCTTAAAAAAGTCATATACAATTTCTCGAAAAAGATTTTGCGTCAAATATAGTCCCTCTTACACAATTATATTCTAAAAAACCTCTCGGAATGTTTTCTTAAATTTTGTCTTCGTATGTAGTAAAGGATGAAACGATATCAAACTACCTTGTTGCGAGGTTCCTATAGGTCTATTGCAACTTGACAACTCGAAAAGAAGTGCGGGAAAATCGAATTTGCTAGTTCACAAATTTCAAAATACGTTCAACTACTTATATACTTAAAACTTTTTTTTTTAAACTGAGTTTTTAGAACAGATTTCTTTTAACAAAAATATTACTAATATATCCCTCTGATTGTACTTTTTCAATTTTCGTAAATACGGAAATTTCGCTGATAATAGAACCAGAAACATTTTTATACCGTCCTTAGATACACACGAGGAGAAAATTTAAAAAAATTGGAATATTTTTATTTAGAAGATAATAGTACGTATTACGTATATTTCATGCAAAATTAGAAAAAAAGTATTAGGCATATTTTCAAAAAATTGTAAATGATCGTGTTCCAATATGTCTTTAAAAACCATATTTTATTAAGAAAAAACTCTTAATTTCTTAAATACCAATCTCTAATACCGTATTTGCAGGAAGGAGCCGAAAATTTTTTGAACTTAATCAATTTTCGCAAAAAAAAAAGATATTTGATGGAAAATAAAATACATGTTATTTTTAAAGATTTATTTACTTTAAACGAGGAAAACGTTGAATCAAAAAATGTTCAGCCCTTTTGGAGAACATTTTGAAAATGTTGAAATTGTATGTAAATATGAAAATATCCATTTCAAACTCGGAGGGTCTTGAGTTCGTTCATAACTATCGAGAAATATCAACTTTGGAGAAAATTACCTGAACGGTGAATGCGCCAGCGGTGACCTTAGAAAGCCAGAGTGATGGACAGAGAGACAGTTTTGTCGTCAATCAATGTTGTGGAATCAACGACCCACAGACATTGATTCTGACTATATACGTGTTGGACGAAGTAATTTACTACTCACAAGAACAAGATGTATCCAGTTTTTCGTTATCCGGACCCGGCAAAAAGAGTTTTTCTGATGGAAAATCGACAGATTTTCCTCGCAGCATCTTCTCTATACTGCGTTAGAGTACGCATGAAAGTAAAATTGTTACGTTTATTAATCCTATAACAAAATTACTAAATCAATTGTTTATATGATTAATTATATTCTCTTGTATCTTTGTAAGGATACATAACCTTCTTTGGAGGAATACACTCGACGGCTTCCCGCGTTTCGCCGTCTCAGGCGTAAAACGAAGAGAAAGCCATTGAGGGACAGTTCTAAGCTCCCGAATGGTCTCTCGGCACATGTGGTGGTGTAGTGAATGTATTGAATTGAATTGAATTTGCCTTATTTTACGTGGCGAGACTCAGGCCATTAGGCCTGCTCTTCCGTCTGACCACGCAAATTTCGCTACGCTCCTTTCACCAACTAGCGGAGAAAGGAGGTATTTCTTGGGCGAGAAACAGGCGATTTGAATTTAGCTCAGAGGCGTCATTTAGGCTTGAGGATCTTTTACATGCAAGTAAATCTACTAACATGGGACAGCCGTCTTTACTTCCCCTCCGAAGGAAGGCGTACGAAGGATTTTTTCGCCCTTAAAAACCCACGGCTTCGATCGGGTTTGATCCCGCGAACTTGGGTACAACAGTCCGCTACGCTAACCGTTACACCATCGCAGCCATCGCAATGTACGTGTAAGTGTGAGTAAGAAAAGGGTGCGGATAGGACAAGGAAGAGGAAGGAAATATTGGGCGCGGTCCGAGGCTCGTTTGTTAGTTCTCCGGCATTCACCTGGTGTTTACCTAAGAAACAACGGAAATAACCAATCAGAGCAGCCGGCTAGAATTCTCCTCCCGACAAGCGGACGAAATCGACCCAACTATCCACCTAGTATATAGCTTGCTATCTAGCAAGTGTCGAAAACTCGACTCGAACCCTAGGACATCTCAGCCATAGTCATAGCAGAGACAGCGGCAATGTACTACACTCAGCCGGTCCCAACTACTCGAATGATTCACAAGTATTAACAAAGCGCGCTGCCAAAAATGTCTACGTGTGCCTATTCCTCCAAAAGCCTTCGCAGGCCTCGTTGATGACGTATTTACATACCACGCCGTCGTGATCGCCTTAATTCAGATAGAGTGATTGATTATGGAGAACCCGCCTCGGCTCGAGATACGTTATTGAATGTGTTTCTGCGTTTCTCCGCGCTCGGCCAAAATCTAATTCCAGTGATTAGTGCTCATTTTCGGCGGTATTACGATGGTCACGAAGCCGTTTTAAATTAGAAATAAGTAGGCGTCATTTGGAGAAGAAACGAGATGTGCGCAGGGGATGGGGCAGAAAAAGGCTACGGCCGCGAGGAGCGCTGGCATCGCGGGCTGTATTTACAAGGCTCGTAACGATGAGAAACACTTCAAGGATGTCTTTAGCAGTTGCTTCATTTACATTTTCGACTTTCTAGGCGCTCCTTAATTCCGGTCCGCCGTGTGGTTACACGGATCCGAAAACATAAATGGTTCTTCATGAGCTGGATTATACAAACGAAGTGTTCTTCTTTTTCGTTTCTTTCCAACGTGACCACGACTTTATTCCGTATTGCGCGTGCTGCGCCTTTCTTTTCATCTCCTGGTCTCACACTTTCTTATCCTCGCAAGCGCTACTCGCGTGTGTTCTTTGTTGGAGTTGGGAGGAGAAACCAAATGCAGATCAACCGTTGTATCAATAGCATCAAAAAGTTTTCAACTAGAGGAGATTTCCATAGGAATGGGAAGTTGGATCGCTTCAGTCGATGTACGTTTATTGCACTAATTTAGTAACATGAGAAATGACCACCAACCAAGTTTTAAAATAATTAAAGAATCGTAGAATTACAGTAATAATCCCATGAATAAAACATTTGTTTTCATCTGGTGGTATTTATTCAATAACATATGTTTAACAAATCTCCTCGAATGTTTTAATGCTCAGGTTCTAACGTTGCCTCTTGCGATTAGCTCTTCACTAAGCCATTTTACTTCTCGCTGAGCAGACGTATTGTAACATTAGGTTCCACCACTGGCGTAGTGGTACTTCTTTTTCAACATTAGAACATTTCAACATTTCCCCGGCTGTAGTGGCTCAGGGCATCCACTGACGTCACTGCAGTGCCTCTGACCGGGAGGTCCTAGGGATCCAGATCCAGATCGACGGTCGCAGGATTTTCGACACTAGCTACATAGAGCTAGGTCGATTTCAGCTGCTGGAGGATAATTCTTGCAACCAATGTTTAAATGCAAAACATCACTTCGCCAATATTTTTACACTACACTACGCTTAACAAAAAGGATGGTAAATGCTCATGTTAAACTAGTGATGCTCAAACAGCACATATTTCCCCCCCCCCGTATTTTTACGCAAAATTACGCGAAAAGTACTCAAATTTTTGAAAAATTCTACATGACTTATTTCAAAATCTACCTTTAAAGAATATTTTTTATTAAGGAAAACATCTCTATCTTTATAATTGTAGTTGTAGGAAGACTACGAAAAAGTTTGAAATTATGCAATTTTCGAAAAATCAGAGTTTTGAACGAACATGACACCTACACCATTATTTTAAACGTCTTTCATACTATCCAACAAAAATTTAATAAAAAACGATGGAGCATTTTTTTTAATTTTGAAAATGTCTTAAGGGCTTCTTGTAAAGTTCCCCACAAAATTAAAATGTCGATTTCAAATTCAAGGGGAAGTGACAACAGTCAGATCGATTGGGGAATATCAATTTTGGAGAAAATTGGCAGAACAGTGTAGCCGCTTACGTTGTTCACAGAGAGACAGATAAACGGACAGGCAGTCAGGCAGACAGTTGGTCTGACAGACGCACGGACAGACGGACAGACGGACAGACGGACAGACGGACAGACGGGCGGACAGACGGAGTGACGGACAGACAGCCGGCTGGACGGACAGACGGACGGACAGACAGGCGGACAGACGGGCGGACAGACGGAGTGACGGACAGACAGACGTTTTGTTGTCATTCGATTTTTCGGTACCAACGACCCACAAACCATGGATTCTGGCAACATCACGTGAGAGAGATTTCCTCCCCCCTAAATATAGCAACTGGATTTAAAGAACAAACAAAAGAACATAATACAGATTTACAGTACTTTACACGCTTCACTGTAATTCAAATTCCACTTCCCGGAAACTCGGGATAAGTGGGAAGAACTCCTAGAGTCGACCTTGCCCGAGCTGCTTAGATTGGATCGTTCGTTTGAATTTGCTGCGATAGCATTCCATTGTTATATCTTCAACTATTTACGTTTATGAACTGCAAACCAGTAGTAACCACCTGAGAAGATTGACTTCAGAATTTCATTTGCGATACGTGACAAACCAACTGGGGATGAAGGTGCAACGAAATTAAAATGTGCAGTGAATAGTCTTTACAAATTCAAGTCTATTAAGACTACAAGTTATAAAGTATGTAATGAGCGCCTTGTTAATTTCTGGGTGAAGATGAAGAGGTGGTTTACTCCTTGCCTTCCTCTTTCCTTGACAAAGATTCACAGAGGTGTATTATATCTGCCTTCGACTGTACGCAGGCGAGCTGGGCAGGAGAATTAATGGTGATGACAAATGAATGCTTCTGAATCTCTGATGATTTCAGTGAGCTCTAGAGTATAATGTTGAGATCACTCGGTGACTCAGACGTTATGTATGGTGCTACGAGACTCTACGTCACAATCATATGGTGATAAAATCCCCGAAACTCGAGATTTAAACCTGTTACTTTTGACTCCGCTTACTCTGCCTATGTGATGTCTCCAAGCTTCTGAGGTACCTAACGTGACCAGCAGGACGGAAATGTTATACATATTCGCATGAACGACGATGCGATTTTATAAAAAAATAATTGTTATTTTTATTAGTTTGATTTTCTTATATTTGTACAATATAGTTTAAGAAGTATTAATGACATTTTGTTGCCATGCAGCAAATCTATAAATTCAGGACATCAAATTTTGATATGTCTAATGATTGGGCTTAAAAATGTGTGTAAACTAAATTTAAGGAGACACGATTTAACACCTAATAATTTGAATTTATTGAATATTAAATTATCAAGTGTTTTTTAAGTCATCTGGGGGCTCAGAGTGAAGTCATTCGACTTTTTACCAAGAAGGCCCGGGTTCGATTTCTATCAAATCCCGGACAATCACATGTGAAATCAGTTCTAACAAAACCAGTTTGGCTGCTTCACAAAGGCTATTTCAATCCTTGTGAAGTGTCCTAAACTCTATATATAATATATATTGTACCAAAATATGCATAATAATATGTACACATTTGTAATATGATAATGTAATGATGTATACTAATTATGTAATATGTTCTTTTGTAATAAAGTAGTACTTACGTAATAATATATCACTTAGAATCTAATAAAAGTGAAATTGTGTATACCGAAATCAATGGTGTGATAATCAGAATAGTTCAAATTGATATACCACACACCTTTTCACTGAGCCCCTTTTCACCTTGCCCCACCACTTCACCTTGCCCAAAATCCAAAATCAAAAGTATTTACACGCCGCGTGAGTTGGCTCGCAGCCCCGCTCGCCCTTGGCCTGCGCAAGGGCGGCGTGGGCGGCCGTGCCATGCCCTGCCCTGCCCTGCCCTGCCCGCGATCGCGCGCCCATTGTTCTGCCTTAGTTGTGATGTTAATCGCGACCCGCAGCCTCCGACTAAATCATCGCGCCTGACGTTCCGTAATAACAGAAATTCTTACACTTCACGTGTTGGGAGCCATTAGCTAATCACAATAACTTACAGAAATTGTTGGTTGTTTATTTAAATGACCCCTCAAATGTTAGCATAATTGAAAAGGCTAATACTAAGTGTTGATGTGCGCCCTGTAGCTTGTCAGGGCCTCGGTCGCCCTCATGTTTATTGCTTATTGGTCAGGCGTAATTGAAAACGGGCGGTGGCGCGGCCGGTTGTCCCATCGGTGGGAGGGGGGAGGCGGAGGGGTGCAGAGGCGGGAACCGAAGGCAGGGCACGGAAAGTGAAGAATAAAGCGAGAAGGCGGGGCCGAAGATTGAGGTGGGAGACGGAGATGAGGCACGGGGGAGCGGGCGTGTATTCGGGAACGGGTATGGTACAGGTCACGTGACACGGGGCGGAGCGTGGGGCTCGGCAGGTGGGGGGGGGGGGTGAAGAAGAGGTAAGAACAAGTTGCATGGGGTTCGAGGAGTGAGGAGCAAGGCTCATGATGTGGGTGGCAGTGCGTGGGGATCGGCGTGAGGGGGCGCGTCGCTTAGAAGGAAGGACAATCAGGTTGCAAGGTGGAAAACGGTGCTAGGCGCGGAGAGTAGTGGCGGGGAGCAAGACTCATGACGTAGACGGCGGCGCGTGGGGTTCGGCGTGTGGGGGCGGGGCCTGAGATCGAGGCGGGAGACGGAGAAGGGGCGTAGGGAGCGAACGGGGAGGGGGGCAGGGCTCATGGCGTTGGTGGCGGAGTTTGGGGATCGGCGTGTGGGGGCGTGGAGGGGCAAACAGGTCGCGAGGCGCGGGTTGCGAGAGGCTGGGATCGGTGGCGGGGAGCAGGGCATACGACGAGGGTAGCAGTGCGTGTGCGGGCAGGGTCGGGGATGGAGCTGGGTGACGAGCGCGGGGAGCGGCGGGGAGTCAGGTACGGAGCGGAGTGTGGACCAGGGCACCTTCGTGACGGCGGCGACGGATCGACGAGTGGGAGCGAAGGGAGGGGTGATCAGCTCGCGAGGCGGGGAGCGAGTCGCATGGGGTGTGAGGATAGCGGAGGGGAGCTGTCCCGTCAGGGGGCGGGGAGTGTTAAGGCGGGACGCAAGGAGTAAGTGGTTCGCCGCGAGTGCGTTGGAGAGGGAATGACAGACGACGTGTGATGGTTCGTGTGGTCATTGAAGGCGTGGCAAAATGAAAAGCGAACTATCAATACTACGTGAGGGTAATTCGAAAGGTAGACAACCGAGATGCGGAGAATGGAAACTAGATACTGACGGTGTCTCTCCGTGTGCGACAGGACGACCAATGAGGGCAAAATTGGTGGCAAGACAAGGGAATATGGAAAGTACGGGATTAATTCATAAGGATGATGAAAGGAAAACCGGACAACCTTAAGAAACGTGTATTAGAAACAAATTGAAGTTCTAGAATAAGAACTTCATGACCAGAAGAAACTAGTGGTTCCACAACAGGACATACTTTCTCTTATTTGTAACGGTTACATCATATAATACTCGAGCCGCAAAACTGTTTTTCTACTTTCATTTTATAATTCTCGTAATAAATGGCTGCAGCTCCTTGCATAATGGTATAATCATTATGATACAGCTTCATTATAGTGCAGGTGTTTCATCAAACCCAGAGAAGTTTACAGTAGAGAAGTAATCAATCATTGGTCGTTGTTCTATTAAAAGTTTCGCAGGATTGTGTATATTACTGCGGCGATACAAACCGTGCGGTGGTGACGGTTTACAGTACATGTCCACCCCTATCTTCGAATCTCAGAAGAAAATCTAAATACTGAAATCCCTTAAGGGATATTCACCAGTTATTACGTTGATAAGAAATATTCGAGATGGAAAAAAGAAATTTCGAGATTAAATATATGAACACATACAACACATTTGGATCTGATTTCTTCAGTAGTTATCGCGTCCGCAATCAATACTCAAAACTCAACTGTGTTCTAAGTGATGGTTTTCAACTGAACTAATCTCTGTATTCAGTTGCAGTACCGAAGAATGATGTTCCAAATACTTCACTTCCCTGAAGCCTTCAAGGTCTTTCTTTCAACACCAGCAAATAACTAACTTCTCCACCATTTTTATCTCTGCCTATCCTCACAAAAAGCCAGGTCGTGCGCCAGGACGGACGAAGCCAGGGCACAAAACCATAATTCACGCGTCATGTGACGGGCCGCGCAAATGACACTTCGTCCAATGCGATGCTTTCTTGGGCCCGTTCGACGCTCTCTCCGGAGAATGTCGCGTGTTTCCACGCACGCGACTGGCAATGAATTTCCGTGGGCCCCTCTCTTTTCCTGCTCTTCTGCTCGGTCGAAGCATGTTGCTTGTTCCCACGTACGCGACTGGCTGGACTGAATTTCGTTCATCTCACACACACACACACACGTCGCTCCTCGTAATCTCCAGCGAGTTTTTGACATGTGCCTCTGCAGAAAATCGTCTCACACTAGAAAGAAAGAAAGTGTTCGATTCAGGACTTGCAAAAAGGCAAATTTCAGTATAATTTGTGAGACTTCCTCGTATTAGAACCGATTTTAAAGTCGAAAAGTTTGGACATCGTGATCCACGCGTATGTTCTCCAATAAGTGATTTCTTGCCTATAATGAGTGCATAACTCTCATTTCAGATAGTTTTGAAGGATAATCTTCTCCGCCCTAGACATCTCTGAATGCTTCAATCAATGGATTACTTCAATTTCTCCTCAGCTACGTTGTCACAATTGCTTTCCCATCCAACCCACCCAACGGGCCAAGACGTGGGTTTAACGCTTATCCATATGTCACAAGGCATGTGACGGAACGTGCAAATGACACCTCGTCCTATACGGCGCTTTCCTGGGGCCGTTCGACGCTCTCGCCGGGACGTCGCGGGTTCCCACGGCCGCGCCGGCAATGAATTTCCACGGATCGCTCCGACCTCCTCCTCCTCGCGAGCCGCGAGCGCTGCCACCCGGGGACGTGTCCTCTGCGCAGGCGCCGCGTGGCGAGCGCTTCTCACACATTCGCGTGCGCCACTTGGGATTCCGGCGTCGCCCCGCTCAGCTGCTCCTGCTCCTTTATTCCTAAACGTCAGCGGTTCGTCCTGAAGCGACGCGCGCGACCGCTACGACACAAGCCCGCATTTGCTGGAGCCCCTCCGTCTCATCGCGCCTGCCTTCGCTCCAATGGCTTCGCGGTAGAGATGCACAGTCGGTCGCTGCGCCGGGAATGTGGAAAATGCTTGTGAGATTTCTTATTTTATGAGTGTCAGTTCAAAAGCATAAGAAATGCATATTCCTCTGGTCCGAAAATAATTCTAGATACACAACAGTTCTCATTCGTTATTGTGAGTGTTAAATGTCCCTGAGTGCAATACACTGAAGATGCAACTGATGATCCACGAACGACGCGCCATTCGAACTGCCCGCCCGAGAAGACGGTAGGCGTGATGTTGGCAATAATTTCTCGGTGCAAAATATCGAAGTAGCCTCATTTTCTACTAACCTATTAGTGCGAGACAAGAATTGAGTCAGGGAGGCTCAGACAGAAGAAGAAAAACAGCCATTTCGTGGGTGTACTGTGCAGAGAAGACACGCATAGGAGTTTCAGTTACGCCTGTAATTTTTTTCATGCAATTGAAATTATTAAAATGGCTCGTGTAAATAGGTAACGTCATATTATTTATTTTGTATGTGGTGGTCTAGAATGAATTATTTTTAAGGAAAAACAGAGCATCAACTGGGAATAGATAACTCAAAGTGGGTAGCTTTGTCACTAAAATATTTGCACCCTTCATGACATAGAAAAGCCTCTGAGAGAACTATCTGAGGGTGAGGCCTGAGCGGCTGGCACCGGCGCGGAGGGGACGCGGGCTCTCCGCCCAACTCTCCACCCCACCTCCCCACTAACCCACCCACACCTCCCACCCCACAGTCCCCACCATCCCACCGGTTTAGGAGGCTCGGGGCATGAACGGATGTCGCCGCAGTTCCTCTGACAGGGACGTCCAAGGGTGCAACTCCCCACTGAGGCAGAATTTTCCACTGTAGCTACACCGCTAGGTCGAGTTCTGGCGCTGTCTGGAGGAGAACTCTAGCTGACGGCTGCTCATCGGTAGCTTTCTGAGGTTTCTCCGATCAACTCCAGGCGAATGCGGGAGCAGTACCTTAACAAATGGGCCATCTTTCCTTCCTCTTCCTTAGCCTATCCACATCCCGAACTTACACACACTTACTCTTACATGCAGTACACTACCACACATGACGGGACACCAATCAGAAGTTTAGAGCTGGGGCAGTGACCCACTGGTGGGAGACATCTCGTAGGAGAAGTATTTGAAGCCGACGTAGATCAGCCCCGGATCTCTCCAGCCAGCTCCCGCCGACCAAGATCACCCCTTCCCTTCCACGATAAAAATATGCAATACACTTATGGGATTAAACGCCGCAGACGCGCCGGTAATCACTAATGAATCAATCAACCCATCGCTTCTTCGGACCACACCGTCCCCACCGTCATGGTACCCCTACTCTCGCTCTCACAGTTCTTAATGCACGCCCATCCCCACCATCCCCATCCTCTCACAATTTACATCATCGCCATCGTCCCTACCATCACCGCACCGCCACTCTCGTTCTTACAGCCCACATTGCTCCAATCCGCCCACTCAATTCCCATCATCCCCATCACCCCAACCGTCAGCATCGCGCCCACCATTCCTAAAATACCTACCGTTTCCACACCCACACCCCCCCCGCCCACAGCGCTCCCGCCTCCCCCACGGCCCCGACTCCACCCGCCGACACTCGCCCGCATGCTCGCCCACATGCTCGCCCGCATGCTCGCCCGCATGCTCGCCCGCATGCTCGCCCGCATGCTCGCCCGCATGCTCGCCCGCATGCTCGCCCGCATGCTCGCCCGCATGCTCGCCCGCATGCTCGCCCGCATGCTCGCCCGCATGCTCGCCCGCATGCTCGCCCGCATGCTCGCCCGCATGCTCGCCCGCATGCTCGCCCGCATGCTCGCCCGCATGCTCGCCCGCATGCTCGCCCGCATGCTCGCCCGCATGCTCGCCCGCATGCTCGCCCGCATGCTCGCCCGCATGCTCGCCCGCATGCTCGCCCGCATGCTCGCCCGCATGCTCGCCCGCATGCTCGCCCGCATGCTCGCCCGCCCGCCTCGTCCTGACCCGCCCCGCCCGCCCGCCGATGGTATCGGGCGTCCCGCAAGCGCCACATGGAGAATGACCAGTAATTACAGAGGCGCGGCGGGCGCCCTCTCGTGCCGCGCCGCCATTACTCCGCCTAGCGAAACGGAGAGCACCACTCGCGTCGCGCTCTCTTGTGGGGCTTATGGAAATGCAGGCACGATGCGCAATTTTCTGCTCTTCAATAGGAATGCGCGTCGGTAATGGGGGCGGTGCGGAGCGGCGGGGTAGTTAGCCACGACGCCGCAGCGCGCCGCTACGCGCGGCCAAAGAGCAAACACACACCAGAACGGTGGTCGGCAAACTCTCCTGCGAAAATACTTCACGTTCTTTGATTACTTTATTTACATTAACTTACACGTGTAATGTTCTTTTAATTATATTATATTTTAGACTACCGTAATCAAATTTAAATAATTTCTTAGTGACAACTTTTTAAAATCTATAGAATTTAATGCAAATATTGCATTATTAGGACGTTTCGAGTTCTTAATTTGGTCCCATCTGCAGGCATAAAGATATGTAATATATCCTTCAGGAAACGTACTTCTTATTCATATTTAATCCTTAAGTGGTACAACGATTTTTGGACGTACCTGCCAAAATGGGATCTGTGAGGGAGTGTGTAGGTAAAGGGACAAATAGTACGGATTCGTATGGAAGCGCATGGACGCATCTTTCAAAGTAAAACCTCTTTACAACCGCTCCGTAAGCGGGAGGGGTTCATTTTCTGAAACCAAATACAAAAAAATGTCCGTACTAATTTTCAATGGACGCAGAAATTGGAAGAAGCCTATGCAGCCTCCGGCAACGTGAGAGGTGTCTATAGTTTTGTTAAAAAAAAACGCAAACTCGGGAAAAATTCAAAAACAATAAAACCGTTTCGATTGTGAGTGGAAAATGCAAATATTTGGTTTTGTTGTTTCCTCTATTCTTAAGCTGCGCGTAACGACTGAGGAATGTTCCTACTCACAGCATTCGTCATCGCTGACGTCACGCTACAGAAAGGCGCCAAGGAAGACGCAGCCCCCCATTAAATACTATTTTAGTCATTTAATGATACGTTATTGCTTGTCATTGCCTTCGATACGGAGTTTGATATTCGTTGCGTAACTTATATGGATCGAGAGGATCATGGATACGAGGAAAATATGAAAACAGTTGAGTGATGTTACATGTATTCTTACGAGAGGGAATTACGACAGGGAATTATAAGAGAGAATTATGAAAAGACAAACAGAGTCGAGTTAACATCTATTTAATTAGTAAATAAGTAAATATGAATCAATAAAATTAGATACAAATTAAAATTATATATATGTTCCACGGACGAAAAAAGTATGTAAAAGTTGACCAAAGTATTATATGCAGTTTGTTCTCTCTTTCAGGAAATATACTTCATCCCTCCGTTTGTTTGAAATGTATGTATTTATCTAGCGTTTATAATTGATGTCAATGTCAAAAGCCGTAATTGTACTAACGCTATTATATTTGCTAAATTAACCTGTAAATATTGAGTCGCTAACGACCTCAGTTGGCCATAATGATATTATTCACCATTAAAAAATGAAAAACTAGTGGTGCTACTAAATGTAACAGACTATCCCGTATTGGGTTTCTATTTCCTTTGGTCTCCGCTAGATATTCGATGTTGCCTTATACTTTTGCCAGCTGTCATCTATCGCCGTCCAAGTATATATTTTTTTTAAAAATTTTCTAAATTTTTGTTTTTTAATAGTAGAACAAAAATGTTATTTTAAGAATATTAAAGAACAGTAAAACCTCGTACTAAATGGTAATTTTCTTTGAAAAATATGTAGTCATTTTTAAAAACTGACGTTTAAGCACTACTGTAAAATCGAAATGTGAATCTGTTTTTTACAGAACATTTGGAGATTTCGAAAAACTTCATTCAAAATCATTTGAAGCTTATTAACCCACAAATACAATAGTGTTTACAAATTGCTTGAAATGTGCATAATAACGGCGTGAGAGATTTTTCAAAGAACTTTCATTTATGTAACCTTTGAAAAAACAAAACAAATACCCCGAAATATACTTTACATCATATTAAAATGTGCAGTTGGCACTATCCGTTTGAAAAGTTCGAAGAACAAATTTGAAGCCATTTTTGAGAAAAAAGCGTTTCAACATTTCCGAAAATGCGGAGTTTTGATCTAGTTTTCACAGAAAACTGTTGCGTGTTTGAAAAACTTTATGTAACATGATTTAAAGCTCATGTATTCATAAATATAATAATGCGAACAAATTACTGCTAATATCAATATTAACGACGTGAGAGTCGTCTATGTCATCTAATAGAGTACATTTAGCACTATTCCTGTGAATAGTTTAAAGAAAAAATTTGGAGCCGTTTCTGAGAAAAATTGTTTGTAAGTTCTTAAAATTGCATCTATTGCCCGAAATTTGCACAAAGTACTAAAATTTTCAAAAAACTGTTCACGAGCCTAATGAAATGTTCATGGGCTTATGGAGACCAAATTTTTTTTGAAGAAACATTTCTATCTTCAATTTTTCAGTTGTAAGAAGACGCCCAAAAAATTTTGAAATATTGAAATTTTTGAAAATTTAGAATTAAATCAGAAAATCGGGACTATGCTTCGTTTATACGTGTATTAAGACAGACGGACAGATAGATAGACGGACGTTTTGAATTAAAACACTTTTTCGGTATCAGAACGTGTATTTCCATTGAAATCTCAAAAACCAGTTTCTGCAACATTACGTAACTGTCCCTATACAATGTATATACTCCGTATATACGTACGTACACGGGAAAGTAAAAAAATTCAAAATACTACATCTCTTTGTTTTGAAGCGAATATTGACTGCTTGCTTCTCCGGATCCGCACCGTATAGTTTCTCATTTGACTGCTTTGCGAATTAGTAATATAATGAATTAGTTTACAATGGTATTGTACAATTTTTTTAAAAGACTTAATGTGTTTGTAACAAATAATGTACTTCAGCTTGCGGGTCAATGACCCCATCTCGATCAGATTTTATTTAGTTTCCCTGATCCATTGAGCAATTGCTGAGATGGCTCCTTGTTTTGCTTCTGGAAGTAAATTTAGCTTCACTATGCGCACGTTTTGTTGAACTCTCCCTTTTCTTGTGATGGTAAGAGAAGAGGTAAGGGCGAGTTACTATTTTGTTAGCAATGCAGAAAAAGTATAATTGCAATTCGTTTACCGATACGTTTTCTGTAGCTCGGAAACGAAAATGTCTATTTTTTTCAAATATTGCTAATCTCGCACTTTTTAAAATTCATTTTTATGTATTTTAAACTTTTACTCATCTTTCAACTATTTATAGTTAAAATAGCCGGAAGAGATTCTGGAACTCAAGAAAACGTGCGCAGATAATATCCCTCATACGTCACATACAGTTTTTACTGTTTTTTGACTAAATAAATCTAAATCTAGTAATATGTCACACATGAAATGCATTTAACTTTACAAAATTCATCGTTCAAACAAACGTTGCAACATTGACCCTATACATATAACTTACGATCACTTTCCATTCACTACTATTCGAAAGGTTCGTAGTAATACCTACTATATACAAACGCTTTAAAAATGATTTGTTGCCAATAGAGTAAAGAATATGACACAACCTACTTGGAAAACAAGTTTCGCGTACCGGGGTTTCACCCATTATATCTTTATATATATATTAATATCTTTTACATCTGGACAAAATATTGTATAAATATGTGAATGTTTCTTCTCTAACGTATTCACTCCAATTTATTTTATTGATAATTATAGCATAAACACTTGAATTCTGCCTAAAAACAAGTGAGTATTCCACATCTTTGAATGATATTCTATTATTGATATTTTAAGTAACATATAATGTGAAATTATAATACATGTCTCATCTGAATTACAGACATAACAAAATGCTTCCGTCGATAAATTACCCAGCACAATTAAAAATTTATTTTATTCTCACCTTCATTCCTGTGCCAGCGTTTCCAACAGATATATCAGTTACTCCAGAATCCAATTCGTATTATAATGTTAAATTATTTCCTCACCACCCTTTGATATTAAAATGTATTGTAAATCAGAGCATTACTTTCACTGATTCTAACCTCACTTTCATTTGGAAAATGAACAACGAAGAAATCAAAAATGGTAGTAAAGGGATTATTATCACCAACAGCTACAGAGAAGAGCCCATGTGGAGTGAGCTACGAATTAATAGTACAAGTGCAGAAAACTCGGGAATATACGATTGTGAATACCAAAGGATGATGAACAATTCTCCCTACATCAGCTCTCATTCTCTCCACAAAACCCGTTTTCGTGTTATCCCCAACTCGTTTCGATCGATGGATGCTGACGAAAAATTGAAAGGAAAACACCTCGAGTCTGTTTTTATTGGTCGTATGCGAGTGAAAAATGAGGTGCAACATAAGTCAGCAACAAATAGTTCTAAGAGTACAAAGGCATACTCTTTGAAACTAATTGGTCGACATGAAACAACTCCAACTGAACCTACAACAGAAGAATCGGGCTCATCGAAATATCAAGAATTTGTCCAAAAAAATATTATTCCTCTTTCTGGTATTGTTATAGAAATCGTGATAATTTTTTTCGTTTCATTATTATGTTCTCGTAGAAAACCTAGACCATATGATTAAAACAATGTTTCCATAAATAGTCTAGTAGTCAGATTTGTAAACAGTATCTGCTTACTATTTCAAATAGTTTATTGCCTTCCAAATAAAGTGTAGGTAAGGTATGATTATTTGTGGGAAACGAAATTGAATTGAATACATTTTGAAGGGATATGTACAGATCAAGGTTGTATTTATAATTAATGTGTGTCGAAATAAATATAAATGAGTGAATTTGGCCGTTAGTTAATTTGCGTTTCTATCGTATGGATTCAAGAACACGTTTCACAAACACCTCAGGTTGGAATAATAAATTCAGAATGATATTAAATATGACTTTCATCAATAAGCTGAATAGTTTATGTTGAATGTATTTAAATCACATTTCTTTAAAAGTGTTTTTTCTTTGACTACTAATTATGATTTTCCAATTTATTGATTCTGTTATTTTTGTAACATACTAAATTTACAAACCTGAATTCCGGACACTAGAGTGTACATGTGTTTTCAGTGAGAATGATAAAACAACAAAGTGATTTGTTCAATAAATAAGGAAATTAGCTGCATGGTTCATAAGGCTTATTGCGACTGGAGTTCAGGAATTGAAGAGCTAAATTACTAAAATATATTATTTGGATATAACACCATATTCTAAAAAAATAGAATTCAAGAAAATTCTAAAGGAATATGTTAAATATTAGAGCAGTGAGAATCAATAAGATGTAAAAGAGTTAATAGAAACATTAAAGAGCCAATAGAAAAAGAAAATACAAGTAGAATCATGACCTTACAAAGAATATATCTTGAATGTAATTGCTGGAAATTACTGAGTCTAAAAGTATTGAATAGTGTTTCCTGCAAAAGTTCACTTAACATCTTATGATTAATTTAAATATACAGATAATAGAAAAATAATAAAAATCAGAAACAAGCTGTTAAGTTTTTCCCCCATTTGCAAAAGCTATTGCATTTGAAAAATCTATGCGAGTTTTTTATTGCTAAGGAAAATAATACAATTAATCAACAAATTAGGTACAAGTATATTAACCGTGTGTTTCATTTCCAATATCATACAAGAATCACCAAGGAATATATCGTCTAGATGGTATATATCGAACTAGATACAGTATATTTAGTAAGTATATACAGTAAGTACGTATTTTACATTGCCACTTACTAACACCACTGGTTAAGTGGAAGAGAAATATATTATAAACCTAATTATGTAAGTTGAAAATAAATTCGGTCGCCGTATTTTCTAATGGATGTATTCATGTAGTTGGATCATTGAAATTCAGGTACACAAAATATGCTAATACACAGATTTGAAACTAATATTTGTTCACATACTTCATACTGATTTCCATTTATTGCAGAAATGAATATTTATTCACCATTATAAATATCTCCAATATCCATTCATACATTCATAAAATATTTCCCGTATTCATCTGCTGTGAATTACGATGTCTAGCGTCGATTCTATGTTTATCCACTGCTATGATAATTAAAAATATTATGATCTCTGCAATGGTACCAAAAAACGGTATTCGCAACCTATTCCACAGTGGAGTCTTTTTAACACTCATGTACTCGTTTGTTGATGTTGTCTCTCGTGACTGTGATAGCACGTCTGGTTCTTCCATTCTTTCATGTTCACCTTTGACCATCTCATTATTCTGACCAACATTCCCGTTTATATTGTGCAATGCCACCACATGTTCAATATCTCTGCCATTATTTAGGCTTTTAAATGTACGTTTCATTTGTTTTTTTAGATTAGTAACAGATGTTTGTACACCTTTTTTGTTCATACCTTTGTTGTTTGATTTGTATTTATCAACTCTAGGTTCTGGGCGTTCCGTTACATTACAATGAGAAAATAAAGATGTAATATTTCTAACTACGTCGAAAGTGGCTATTTGTCTGACATTAGGGTATTTCATTTTAAAGTAGTCACTATTGTGCTTTCGAGGAGTTATACACAAATATTTTTCCGAATCTGCAGAGGAAGTATTGGCAATGAAAAGCTCTCTCCAAATTGGCACCTGGTCCTCGATCGTGAAAAGGAAGAAATTTTTCCTATTCCATTCGATTTCTTCAAAATTCTTCCTCCAAACTATGGTGAGGTTGTTTTGATTTTTTGAACATTTTAACTTTAAAGGTACGTCAGAACTCAACATTAAACACTGAATGTTATTGTATTCTGAAGTTACAGGCACCGCCACAGAGTTCATCATTATGGTAATAATCATGACGAACAGAAAATAATTTCTCCACTCTACCTGAATCATTTCTCGCTTAGAACCACTCTTTAAGAACCCAAATTTAGCACAAACATCTCACAATATCTCACATTCCTTGTTCTTCCTCAAAACTATCGCGAAGAAGAAATAACAAATTTCATTTGTTTACATATGATGCGATTGGTGAAAAATACATGAAAAGGCAGACATTTAACAAAATTCGAATATCGGAAAGAAGATGTGTTTGATGCATGATACAAAGTACGCGTTTGATACATGAACTGAAACTAACATGTTTAAACAAACGTCTAACAAAAACAATTTTTCAGTGCCTAAATCTGGTTTTTACATCGACAATACAATAGCGATAAGCGCAGGCCGATTTTAAATTGCCGATGGCAGCTGGTAGGATAATATTTTTTAATTGTCCAAGTGTGACAACGAGGGACTTACGTAAAGGAAGGCGAGAATATGAGTGTCAAGACAGGAAGACTGGCACCTATCAACCGATCGTTAGTTAACAGGACACCATTAACGCAAGTCAGTCATTAGCACTAATGATGATAAACTGTCCCACTAATGTGGTCAAGATATACGGATGGATATTGAGAAGCACACCATTACCAAGCAATTTAGGCCTTTTTAGATATGAATTTTGGTAAATTAAAGTTTTCGACGATTATTTAAACGAGCAGAATGAAACAGTTGTCCTAGAAGAATTTTGATAAAATAACATTTCGTTTCAAGAAGAATTTTGATCTCACACCGTTTCTGCGCTTTGGCAATAGGGAGTTTTAGCGCCAGGCGTACGAAGATATCCTTAAACTCTATTGATCACGTGACTAACTCCTTTATACGGTCGTAATGAACAACGTTCAGAAGAGTTTTAGCAATTGCGACATTGCGTTATGCATTATAACAAAGGAAGCATTTCAAGCGTTGAACAGAAATTGCATAATACGAGTATATCAAAGACTGTACACTAGTGGTGAGTCATTTAAAACACGTTACGAGTCAACAGAATAACAAATTTACGTTGTACTTGGAGTTTTACATTTCGTGGCCTTCCCTGATGAGTATGCGGTCTGGAATTTTGAATCTGCTTTTCTTGAAAATATATGAAATACCTTAAAACAGCGTTCGTTATGAGCATAAGAATAACCCAAAGATATGATTTGAATTCCTTTTTCGCAAATTTCTTTCCTGTCACCTCTCCAACATATCCTGTTAATTCTTGCCAGCGTTGAGGAGTTGGTAAGGAATAATTGTAACTGCCTCACATACGAGAATCGGTTTAGCAGAGTTGGAAAAATTCAACTTTTCCTGTTTTAGGCGGCCATTTTGCCGCTTGTAAGGTGACCGTAGAGACACCCACAGACGTGCACTATTTATGAAAGTATAAGGTCGTACCTTAGGTCTGAGGTAAGACGTTATGACTTCAAGGTCCGTCACGTGACTGTTAGTGCATACCGCCGCTACCTTACGCGTGGCGCTGAAACTCCCTATTTATGAAGGTATAAGGCCGTACCTTGCGCCTAAGGTAAGACGTTATGACTTTAAGGACCGCCACGTGACTATTAGTGCATACCGCCGCTACCTTACGCGTGGCGCTAAAACTCCCTATTTATGAAGGTATAAGGCCGTACCTTACGCCTAAGGTAAGACGTTATGACTTTAAGGACCGCCACGTGACTATTAGTGCATACCGCCGCTACCTTACGCGTGGCGCTAAAACTCCCTATTTATGAAGGTATAAGGCCGTACCTTACGCCTAAGGTAAGACGTTATGACTTCAAGGACCGCCACGTGACTATTAGTGCATAACGCCGCTACCTTACGCGTGGCGCTGAAACTCCCTATTTATGAAGGTATAAGGCCGTACCTTACGCCTAAGGTAAGACGTTATGACTTCAAGGACCGCCACGTGACGTGTAGTGCATAACGCCGCTACCTTACGCGTGGGGCTAAAACTCCCTATTTATGAAGGTATAAGGCCGTACCTTGCGCCTAAGGTAAGACGTTATGACTTCAAGGACCGCCACGTGACTATTAGTGCATAACGCCGCTACCTTACGCGTGGCGCTGAAACTCCCTATTTATGAAGGTATAAGGCCGTACCTTACGCCTAAGGTAAGACGTTATGACTTCAAGGACCGCCACGTGACTATTAGTGCATAACGCCGCTACCTTACGCGTGGCGCTAAAACTCCCTATTTATGAAGGTATAAGGCCGTACCTTACGCCTAAGGTAAGACGTTATGACTTCAAGGACCGCCACGTGACTATTAGTGCATAACGCCGCTACCTTACGCGTGGCGCTGAAACTCCCTATTTATGAAGGTATAAGGCCATACCTTGCGCCTAAGGTAAGACGTTATGACTTTAAGGACCGCCACGTGACTATTAGTGCATACCGCCGCTACCTTACGCGTGGCGCTAAAACTCCCTATTTATGAAGGTATAAGGCCGTACCTTACGCCTAAGGTAAGACGTTATGACTTTAAGGACCGCCACGTGACTATTAGTGCATACCGCCGCTACCTTACGCGTGGCGCTAAAACTCCCTATTTATGAAGGTATAAGGCCGTACCTTGCGCCTAAGGTAAGACGTTATGACTTCAAGGACCGCCACGTGACTATTAGTGCATACCGCCGCTACCTTACGCGTGGCGCTAAAACTCCCTATTTATGAAGGTATAAGGCCGTACCTTACGCCTAAGGTAAGACGTTATGACTTCAAGGACCGCCACGTGACTATTAGTGCATAACGCCGCTACCTTACGCGTGGCGCTGAAACTCCCTATTTATGAAGGTATAAGGCCGTACCTTGCGCCTAAGGTAAGACGTTATGACTTTAAGGACCGCCACGTGACTATTAGTGCATACCGCCGCTACCTTACGCGTGGCGCTAAAACTCCCTATTTATGAAGGTATAAGGCCGTACCTTACGCCTAAGGTAAGACGTTATGACTTTAAGGACCGCCACGTGACTATTAGTGCATACCGCCGCTACCTTACGCGTGGCGCTAAAACTCCCTATTTATGAAGGTATAAGGCCGTACCTTACGCCTAAGGTAAGACGTTATGACTTCAAGGACCGCCACGTGACTATTAGTGCATAACGCCGCTACCTTACGCGTGGCGCTGAAACTCCCTATTTATGAAGGTATAAGGCCGTACCTTACGCCTAAGGTAAGACGTTATGACTTCAAGGACCGCCACGTGACGTGTAGTGCATAACGCCGCTACCTTACGCGTGGGGCTAAAACTCCCTATTTATGAAGGTATAAGGCCGTACCTTGCGCCTAAGGTAAGACGTTATGACTTCAAGGACCGCCACGTGACTATTAGTGCATAACGCCGCTACCTTACGCGTGGCGCTGAAACTCCCTATTTATGAAGGTATAAGGCCGTACCTTACGCCTAAGGTAAGACGTTATGACTTCAAGGACCGCCACGTGACTATTAGTGCATAACGCCGCTACCTTCCGCGTGGCGCTGAAACTCCCTAATACTAGAATCCCGTCGACGCTCGTTTGGTCGTATCTTTCATCCAATTGCCTAGCACAAAACAAATCACTCCACAACAGTTTGCCCATGTAGCTCCAAACAACGGTGAAAGACATCGGGGGAAGGGTTTGTAAAATAAAAAAAAATCACTTGAACGAAACTTTACTGCGTAAGCGGTTTCGAGAACATAAAACGGGCTGGAAGTAAATCTCAACGTTTCGTTTCACCTTCCGTGGTTAATTTTTGTTCACAACTTTGAATAACTACGTAATGAATAATTCATCAGTCAGTTTAAGTTTCTACCACTACCATTACTATCATTACTATTTCTATTACTATCATTTCCATTTCTACTATTACTATCACTGTACAATTTAATTTCAAAACTTGAAATTGAAAATATCTCTTTGCATTACATATTGAGAGATACCCAAAAACAAAAATTACCTATTGTTTCGTTGAATTATTGTAAAAAGATTGAAAATACAGTTCAATTTTCATAACTTCCAGCATTCATGTGTACCATAGTTGTGTCTCCAATATGTTCTTCTCTAACGAGGAAAGCAACACACAGTAACTTGGGTTTTCTGAAGCAGTCGAGAACCAAATAGTAGTACACTAGACAAAAGCATGCAATAAATTGGAGGTCGCACGTCATTAACTGAACGGATCCGAAGAAAGTCTGCCTTGTTAGTTAACTGGCGCATTTCTTACAAGGCGAGCGGTGGCGCGGGGGCCAACCACATGTAACGGACAGCGGCCAGACGGCAGCGCCATACACTGGGCTGAGTAGAGTCAAAACCTGCACCAGGCCAATTGTTTAAAAAAATATTAAATATTTATTATCAGTTCTCGCAACTTCAAATAACTGAAATATTAAAAAAAACATACAGTAGTGAAACAATTATTCCAACTTATAAATTCCAGCATCTACCGGATAAATATTGTTAGGGATAAGGAAATAAATTGAACATAAAATAAAATATTTATTTAAAAGTTTTTCCCCGTAATTGACGGTGTAGTTCATTGCCATCCAGATAATTGACGGGATTATGTGTTCTATAAATAAAAATAGTGTCTAAAGTTTTGCAAAATACAAATTATTACCCATTAGCGCTCCTTATTACTAGCAGTAAAAATACACTAATATTGGATTGTTTATAAATTATTTGTTTAAAGCGTCTACAATTTTGTTCACCTCGAAAACGTTATTCAACTTTGAAAAACCCTTTAATATTGTACTTTAATTTAACTACATCAAATGCATTCACAATAATATGTCAAATCTGTAGTTTGATTTAATGTAATAAACTTCAATGGCCGATTTAAAAAAATAAGTGACCCATGGAAATTAATATATGAAATTATAATGTGAACAATAATAAATTATCGTTAAGAAGAATTGCTTGGATATGGGCAAATGGTAGGCAAATGGTAACCGTTTAAAAAGTAGAATTAACAGTTAATTGTTTCATTTTAATACCATTATTCTGTTTTAGAAAAAAGCATAATCTAATAAATTAATTTCAAAAGATTCACTTTTCAATCAACGTTATTGTTTTAAACCTGAATCACGCTGCATTGTGCCAACGCGTTTCGATGCCGCTGAAGCAGTTTCACCCCATGCAGCACTTGCTTGTCGTTGGGGCCACTGTGTGTGTCCGTGGAGGCCCAGGAGACACCGGTAGCCATAACCGCATGTCAGAGGCGGCGCGGCCCGCGGGGCGCCGTGGAGAATGGGACAATGACGAGTGAAGGGCGGGGCGCGTCCCCGAGCTTACGTGCCGGCGTCCCGACGCCCCGCCCGGCTGCCCGTGGCCGCGGCGGCGGCTGATGGCGGAGGCGGGGCGCGGGCGGAGGTGGCGAAGGGAGATGATGGAGGGGACGAGGAGAAGGCGGAGAGAATGACGATGGGTTTGGAGAGGATGGCGTCAGAGGAGACAGTAAGGGCGAGAGTTACTCGATGACGGTGGAGAGGATGACGTCAGAGGAGACGGTAAGGGCGAGAGTTACTCGATGACGGAGGAGAGGATGGCGTCAGAGGAGACAGTAAGGGCGAGAGTTACTCGATGACGGGGGAGAGGATGACGTCAGAGGAGACGGTAAGGGCGAAGGTTACTCGATGACGGCGGAGAGGAAGGCGTCAGAGAAGACAATAAGGGCGAGGGTTACTCGATGACGGAGGAGGGGATGACGCCAGAGGAGACGGTAAGGGTGAAGGTTACTCGATGACGGCGGAGAGGAAGGCATCAGAGAAGACAATAAGGGCGAGGGTTACTCGATGACGGAGGAGAGGATGACGCCAGAGGAGACGGTAAGGGCGAAGGTTACTCGATGACGGTGGAGAGTATGTCGTCAGTAGACGATGACTATGAGCATAGTATAGAACAGAGGAAACTTTTACGATATTGAGGACTGAAGAGACATTGACGGTTACGATAGAAAACGGAGTCATTGATGGCCATGACGACGATGCCAACGTGAACGGTGCGCGATGAAGAAGATAGCGGTGTGGGAGCGCTGAACGGGTGCGTGAAGCGGGCAGAGGGGTTGAATTGATTCATTGATGTTTCCGGGCGCGTCAACTACTATGGTCATTAATGAACGAATCTTTTATCTCGGGAGTGGGGGAGAGAACGATACGAAGGCACAGAGAATTGTGACTGGTGAACAGATAAGATAACAGGATGAAATCAGAGAAGATGACGGCTAGGTAAATTTGATAAGTCTATGAGAGACGGAGGGTTTACTCCGCGTTGCTATCTGGGAACTTCAATTATGAGACGGAACTCCATAGTCTTGGAGACACATCTGCGAGCAGGGCCGTCGGGCTTTCAGGGGCTCCATGATGTGGCTCAAAAACTAGAAGGAGGATGAGTGTTGTCAGAGCAAAGAGCACGAGAGTTCTCAGGTCGCTTTTGCTCAGGTTTCGTACTCCAATTCCGAAGATAAAGATCTCAGAGGGCACAGATGTCCAATATTGAGAAAGCGGTGGAATGTTGTTTATCTTCAAAAAGTGAAGAAGAAATTAGGCTTTATGTCGTGTGTGATGGGATGGGGTAAGCACCACCCATCCTATTAACAATGGGGAGATGTACCAACTAAATAAAATACGTATTGCAGTAAATGAGCCTTCAAATAATTCGCATTAAGAAAAAAATACAGCTACATCTGACAGATACATTGCGCGCAATGGCGTGTGTCTATCTATTGTGGGCACTTCCGGGTTAAACCGTGGGAGATACAGTGGCTGCTCTCAATATTCGATGCAGCAGAAATGGAGTGCGGTCCTCACTCCGGTCGTTGATGAAGAGAACTGCGCCATTCTGCCATTTTTTTTATCATCCACTCGTTAATTTAGGGAAGCACCAACATCTGAAGAATCGACTCACCGTTGCCTTATACTATTTCACCTCTCTCGTTCCCACCCCCGCCCTTATCACTCCAACCTCCGTGTCGCCCTCTCGTGCGTCCCCCCTGCCGAGCGCCGAGGGCGTGGGCGTGGGCGTGGGCGCGGGCGCGGGCGTGGGCGTGGGCGTGGGCGCGGGCGCGGGCGTGGGCGTGGGCGTGGGCGCGGGCGCGGGCGTGGGCGTGGGCGTGGGCGTCGGCGTCGGCGTCGGCGTGAGCGTGGGCGAGGGCGAGGGCGAGGGCGAGGGCGAGGGCTTGGGCGTGGGCGTGGGCGAAGGCGTGGGCGAGGGCGAAGGCGAGGGCGTGGGCGTGGGTGTGGGCGAGGGCGTGGGCGCGGGCGTGAGCGCGGGCGCGGGCGTGGGCGTGGGCGTGGGCGTGGGCGCGGGCGCGGGCGTGGGCGTGGGCGCGGGCGTGTGCGTGGGCGTGGGCGCGGGCGCGGGCGTGTGCGTGGGCGTGTGCGTGGGCGTCGGCGTCGGCGTGAGCGTGTGCGAGGGCGAGGGCGAGGGCTTGGGCGTGGGCGAAGGCGTGGGCGAGGGCGAGGGCGTGGGCGTGGGCGTGGGCGTGGGTGTGGGTGTGGGCGAGGGCGTGGGCGTGGGCGAGGGCGTGGGCGCGGGCGTGAGCGCGGGCGCGGGCGCGGGCGTGGGCGTGGGCGTGGGCGCGGGCGCGGGCGTGGGCGCGGGCGCGGCCGTGGGCGTGGGCGCGGGCGCGGGCGCGGGCGTGGGCGCGGGCGCGGGCGCGGGCGTGGGCGTGGGCGCGGGCGTGGGCGTGGGCGCGGGCGTGGGCGTGGGCGTGGGCGTGGGCGCCGGCGCCGGGCGTGCGTCGGCAGGGCCGGGGACCTCCGCGAGCGCGCGCCCTTAGTGCGCACGGCACGTCGCGTCGACGTGGGCCGCTGTGATTGGTGGCGTGGGGCCGCTCGCGCCTGCACACCTTGGCCATACCAACGCGGGACCACCCCCGGAGGCGCCTGCGGTGGAGGCGGCGGCGGCGGTGGCGCCGAGGGCGGGGCCGCGGGGGGCGGGGGTGGGCAGCGGGGACAGCCAAGCGTCGTGCGTGTCGCGGCCTGGGGCCACGCCCACCCACGCGTTGAAGTCTCCCACAGGATTCTCTGCGGCACTTGAACACTGTGCTTGATTTATAAAAATGTAGGTCCCGGAACGAGCCGCAAATCAATTATTAACTAATACAAATAGTTATATATTTACAACACAACTGAATAATTATAAACCACACTTCATAACAATTAGTAACAGTGATAGCTCTGGTTATATGTGAATGTATTGATTAGGAAATAAAAAATTATTTTTTCTAATAATTTTATTGCGTTTGTAGAAATTATTCATCTCAGTGGAAAATTATTTAATTCTGAGTTTACAAAAGACAGTTGAACTAAAAATCCAAATTGTCAAATGTTTGCCCTCTGCTTAGTGTGTTTTTTTCTTATTTTTTCCACGAGGTACCAGCACGTCGCGCCATTCCGTTCCGTTCCATTTCTCCAGAAGTCAAATCAATATAAAGAGATATGTTACTTTAAAAAAATAGTTTTTCCTACAGCAAACATAATAAATTAGAGGCGAAAAATTAAAACTGAAGACTTTTTTCACAAAATGAAGATTATCCATTTCCGTTAGTTTCTAGTTTTACGTATCAAATTACAATACGTTTGTTTATTACGCTGCCAAATATTGTGTTAAAAATGTCCTATGTTAAACGGTATCCGAAAACGGTTAAATTCTATCTTCAATTATAAAGCTGTAGGTAAATATATAATATTTTCCCTTTCTAAAAAATTTATTTTTGGTAAAACTTTATTTTATTTTCATCACTTTAGAAATAGCTCTTCGTATGTATGTAGAATGCATTCTGTACTCTCACGGCGAGGATTTCTGGTGGGGAGGCCCTAAGTTTCGGGTCCCGACAGTGTCAGAATTTTCGACACTAGCGGAGTTCAGGGAGTGGGCACACATTCTTCCGGCGTTCCGCCCACTGCGGTGAGCTCCTGCTGTAGCTGAGCGAACGAGGCCACGCCCACATGTGCGTTGAAAATGCCCGCCCACCGAAGCGCTCCCAGACACAAGCACCGTTTTCCTGATTCCAATTGGCTGATAATAAAACTTCGGGATATTCTCGTGGATGGATCAAAAGCATCAGTTGTGAAGCGGTTTGATTCTTGTTCAATAACGTCAATCACATATTCATCGAGATGTAAATACGATAGAAGCCAAATTAAATTGAAATTAGATACTTATAATAATTTGGTGGCAGTTTGAACGCCTAGGAACCTCCGCCATTTTTTTTTTTTTTTTTGGTATTTCTGAACATGACGGAATTTTCTTCTTTGAATTCAAGACGTGCCGTCTGCAATACCGGAGAAGCGAAGGCAGTTGCCGACTGGAATAGTGTGGGCAGATGACTTCACCTGCTTTTTGTATGGAAGGCTAAGGAAAACCACCACGTACTTACCGTATTCTGAACAGTAGCCTCTCCAACCCTATTGGGGTCTTCGAAGCCTATCCCTGCATCACGCGTCTTCGACGTTAATTCGAGGGTTGGGGCAAAAGTAATGGCAACTCTGTTATTTTTTTTAAAGAAAATACTTTGTTATTAAATATAAATGACTCACCATGTATAAAAATTTCATTTCATATTTGCCCAGGAATGTCAATCAATTCACTTTACAATGAAATCAATTTGCTGTTGTTGACCGCAAATAACCTCCCAACTAAAGAACTTCTATTAATACTACTATTATTACTCTCTCTATAAAAGAACAACTAAAAGAATAAATGTGGAGAAATTGGAATGAATTGTGATGAGTGATGTTTTTTGATATATTTTGGCTGCAGGGATTGAAGCTGACCCCCCACCCCCCTCCCCTCTCTTGCGTTCTTTGGATCTGGTTCACACGCTTCCTTCTGACGAATGATTCCGGAGTGTTAGCGAGCGCGCCGCGTCGCTTTTGGTGTTCCAGACGACGCACTGCGCATGCGTGCGCGCACGAAAACTCCGGAATCATTCGTCAAAAGGAAGCTTGTAAATCGGGAGAAAGCGAGATGTCACTGTCACGGGACGTCCAAAACAACTCTCACCTACGAAAGATGTTTCCAATCTGCTGCTGTATTCCTCTTGGACATCGTAACTGATCTCTATTGGCTGATTAAGAGACAATGGTGGAATTCCCATTTATCACTTGACAGCGTATTGTCATGGAAGCTGCAAACCACGGTTCTCTGTCGTGTGTGTAGTCTAGTTCGTTCTTTATCCTCAAAAGACAATGTCAATCTTTTTTACGATCATCATAAACAAGGAAAAGTAGCGTAGTCGTTCTTTTTAGAAAAAAGATTTGAGCGAAATTTAAATGACTGGACTAGAATTGTTCAAACAATTTTTTGCTGCATTCTAGTCGTATTTGGAGCAAGAATGAGCTTTTATTTCGAATTAATATTAATATTTACCACACTATGCATAATACTGTATAACTGTATTACAACAGATAATCAATCGCTTTTGAAATATATTACCTGAACAAACTCAAGTGAAAGTTGAAGTGAAAATATTGAATTTGTCGTTTTGTGGAGCACGTCTCCCTATTTATAAGCGAATAACGAATGTTTTAATGTTTTAAATCAATAAACAAAAATAAACTTTTGATATGCCGGCGATAGTAAAGCCCCTAACAAGCAAAATCAGATCGTAAATTAGTAAATCTAACGCAAGAGTATTAGAACCTCTTAATTACAATTCTACTCGTGTCTTGCGACTAAAAGAATGAAAACGACTTGTGTCTTGATTTAAAATAAAACAACATTTAGCTTGTGTCTGTCAAACGTAACTAGATTAACAGGATAGAGGTTGGTCGCTGTGTCGACACAAGATTTCACCGCTTTGCTGACAGCGATTTGATCCCGGTTGTGTACTGTGAGACAGGTGTCCTATTTATACGAGTTCAGTGAATTGCTCTATACTTCTTTAAAGCGGCTCTTAATATTTCTTGATTTCCTCACATCTTGTCGCATCGTTGAGTGGAAGAATAATTAGTGCAATATGTAGGTATTTGTGCTAGAAAGTGGAACAAACTTTCTCGTAAAATTGAGTTCCCTACTTTCATAAGACTGGCTTGTTTTTCGTTTTGCCACACCTTCTTCCCAGCTGCTACCTATCGATGTATTTTACATAACTGAAAAAATCATCAAATTGTAAAATATTGCAGACCTACTTGTATCCCTCCAAGTTCCACTTATGAATATGAAGACATTCCTTCGTATATGAGAATTTCTCTCGAATGTATTTTATCAATAAATCGCAGCCTCAGAATGATAAGATTCTACCTGGTATTTTGGAAAGAAATGAAATTTTTACACGTTTCAGATTCCTTAAGTGAGATCCACTGCAAAATTAAATAATTTTCAAATTAGATTCGTTAAAAAGTTTCTATGAACAAAATGTCATGTCATTTTACAGATAATATTTAGAGTATAATACATCTCCACGTACTTTACGTATAATCTCCTCCAAACTTTTAAAATTATCTCCAGTAAAATGCCTTCAAATTCGTCTGAAACTTTGTCATTCTAAGGCAATTACCATGGCATTTTGGCCTACTGTAGGGTGGATGACACGAATTGAGATGAGTGTATGTTTAGATTTAGGTTTATTTAGTCAAAAAGCGTAAAAACTGTATGTGACGTATGGGAGAGAAGATCATCTGTGTAGATTATAAGATGATGAATGGTGAAGCAATAGAGAAATAAGAGGCAAAGAAAACGTAAATGCTCTTAAGAAAATCTGTCAAGAAATCTCCATGTGCACTACAATTTCCATATGGATCGAAAAGGAATTTGACACCGAATGCATGGGCCTCGAGTAAATATAACGTTGTCATTTAATTAATATTAAAAATTAATATTTCAGAAAATTTTGGAATTTTTAAAATTATTCAAACACCCGAATATAACAGGTCTGAATGAACGATCTCAAGTAAAATCTAGCCACGTCTAAGCACTTAACTGACTAATTTCTTCACTCTTCCATTTCCTCCCTCAATTTCTTCTATTCGGTCACAGTTTACTGCACAAGGTACAAAATGGCACAGCGTTAAGTACCAGGTGTTTAACACATGATATTTGGGTGTGTTTTATTTCGATAAATTCTACATTGTTCATTTGTATCTCGTCTTTTCTCATGTTTATCTAATTTCATTTTTATTATATTTGTTCACCTATTATCGTCTCTGTAGAGCTACTGAACAAGGGATAAACTTCCCAAATCGCGGGTATGGCTAATATTTTTTTAAAAAAATAAATATATTTGAAATAAATTTTGTGGCTGATACCTCCTGTATCTTTAATCAATGTGTTTTTTTATGTTTAAGTTCCATCGTGAATCAGCGTGAGTACTTTTGTGGATTAGCAGTTTGGTAGTCGTTAGGAGGCGAGGGGGCGTCGCGTGCTAGGGGCGGCCCACGGGACGGCCGCCCTCGCCGCCTTCCCAGGGTCCGCCAGGAGATACCGTCACATCCGCTGCCCGGCGCGACGCGACCCGACGCGACGCGATGCGACGGCCAGGGCGGGCGTCGCCGCCCATACGAAGAGGCATCGCCCATTCGCCCGCCGCGCCGCCCATTCCTCACTCGCCCCGGCGCCCGGAGCCCGGCGCGCGACGCGTGTCGGATTCCACTGCGGAGGGCGCGCGCTGGCTCAGAAACTGGAGCCGGGAGCGCAGGAGGGCAACGCGGTCCGTGAGCTACCCAAGCGAATTGGGGTTTAGGGTGGCTTGTGGTGGGGTGCTCACTTTCCATCGCTGAATTTTTCGTTCGATGCTTGATTTATCATTTGGAAGCGCGACTACTGTGGTTATTCGTATCGTAGCGCATTATTACGGGAGGTAGCTGTGTCTCTCGCTCACTTGAATATGAAATCCAGTGCAAACATACTCGTCACTCCCCCTCCAGGTAAATATCCCACCGAAGCACCGCCCTAGCGGAAGAGGCAGAATATAAGCGCTCGATTGGACTCCTCACATGTGGCAGTGCAGTGCATGTAAGGGCGCGCGCGTGTGTAGGGGGAAGATAAAGGTACAAGGGAAAGGAAAAATCGCCCCGTCCGTGGTCCGTTTGCTGCGGCACTGCTCCGGCATTCGTCTGGAACTGATAGGAAATAATAACCACGAAAACTAGAATAACTAGGAAAAGTAGAGTAGCCGGGTGAAAGAATTCTCCTCCAGAAAGAATCCGAACCAACTATACAGCTAGCGTCAAAAATCCTACCAATGTCAGGACTCGAATATTAAAACCTCCTGGTCACTGCAGTGACAACAGTTGTCCAGACACCTAAAACGGTTGTCCGGTTTGTCCACGTGGAATTTGTGAAGGACCAAAAGGGTCCGCGGCTGGTTTTCTAGAGCCTACATTGTTTTACGTAATTATGGTTCCACCGCTGCTCCACCGCTATTCAGATCATACCATCATAATCACCTATCAAATCATTCGCCCATCCCATGCATCCCCATAACTCTTCGTATTGGCATCACAATGAAGAATGTCCTTAGATTGCTGAATATACCTGTAGCGTAACAATCATCTCCGTTTTTTTACAAATATAAATCAAATCAGTATGGTTGCGTAGGCTTCCGCGGCCGGAGTTAATGTTGGCTGGGCTATCCGGGACGAGCCGCGTCAATGTCATGGTGGCTGACGTTTCGGCCAGCGTATTGTGGCCTTCTTCAGAGCGTACTGTTGAGTAGGCTAGTACTGCAGAGGAGCAGTGTGCTCTGAGGAAGGCCACAATACGCTGGCCGAAACGTTAGCCACCATGACATTGATGCGGCTCGTCCCGGATAGCCCAGATAACGTAAATCAAATCAAGCACAAGACTTATCTCTATTAACGATCCAGAATTCTTACGTGCCAAACATTCATTTTATCTCTAAAGTCATCAACTAGAACCCAATTCTTGTGAAAGCAGAAGGATAATCCTCAGAACGAGCCATGGCAACAATTCGACCTCCTCTGTCGGAATCAGCCAAATGAAGGGCCGTGTGGGGATGGTGTGGGACGTAGAGAGGTGTAAGGAGTAAAGAAAGAGAAAGGAGTGAGTGAGGTCAACAAAACTATGGAAAAACAAGTCTAAACGAGAATGTCGAATAAATCCCATTGGACACTGAATTGAACTGAATTACTGCTATGTATTTTTTGACAGCATATTCTCATATGCATTTGTGAAAATATCAACATTCGTATTAAGAGTGTGATGTATTCTGATATTTAATTTCTATGAATTAAAACAAGGGTATTTTCTAGATTTTGTATTCAAAAGGCAAGGGCTTAGGAAATCAAAACTATGTGAAAATCCACAGAAAATCCATTTAAATGGTCCAGAATTAAATAAACTGTTCGCCTTATCATCTAATTAAAAATCAAACTTTGTGTATAAATTCCCTTATTCTGCATTGCGTGATTAAATGGCACTCTGTCAGTGTACTTCTTTCAAAACGTGCAGAAATCTTACCCGTCCAACAAGTTTAAATTGTTATTGATTGTTGATAAACTGTCAAACTGACGCAAACTTTTTGAGTTATGAAAATTACAGTATGATAGAGGGAATAATAAGGCGAATGTTCTAAATATTAACATGTTTATCTACTAGAACAGGAAATTTTAAAAGCAGGAGAAAGGAACATTTAAAATTTCTGAAAATTTAAGATAGACGTAGTTTCAAAAAGTAATGTTTTTGGTGTACAGCTGAATTTACGATAGACCGGCATTAACTTTATTATTCTGAATTTTGAATACATTGGATGTATATTCACAACATACTTTTTAATTCACGACAGGCAAGAGTTTTTAAACAATACTATTTTTTTAGCTTTTTAAAAGTAATCGGCTCAAAAAGGGAACTAAATTCATACTCAAATAAGAAGATGGAATATTTTGAAATAACGAGGTGATATAACAGTAGAAATTATACAATACCCAAGTTTTCAGTGTTCCATCAATGGTAGTGCACTGAGGGTTTCAAAATTGATGCAACTGCTCAATTTCCTTCTATTCTCACTTTTATCTTTTCCAGCATTGTGACAAATCATTAGTTTCCCCTCAGCATCTTTATCACCAGCAATTTCTGCTTTGTTTGGATGCTGAACAGTCCTTCCTTTATTTCCAGCACGGAAAGGACTTAGGAAAATGTACAGAAAGAGGGAAATACTTAAGAAAATGGGTGGTGTAGGAATTAGAAGCTCATTACCAGTGAAGACGTCAGACATCAACAAATCTCCATTTACCAAAGTTCGTTGATTATCTCTTGAATACTTCAGTGTAATTATTTGAGGTAAACGATTATGAATCTATTCTAAGAAACGATTACCTTGCAATTTACGCACTTCCTATTTTAATTTTTTCCTCATTAATGTTTACCCTATCTTACTTTGAAAAGGATTACTGCAATTTATAGGAAAAGACCGTTCTAGTGATAAAGATCGTTCATTTAAGTAAATTGTAACATTCTATCATTAGGCGAAAAGACATGTATTATCCGCATCGCTAAAATAATTTTAACTTCAAACTGAAAGCATTTTGTGAAAATGACTCAAAATTGTGCATATTCGGAACCGATCAAACGACATCTTTTTCAGAAACAACCTCTAAATGTTTCAATGAATTTTTGCACATAACACTAGGTTTTACTCTTCAATGATATTTTTAAAGTTATATTTCAATTCTACTATTAGGGGGACAAAATGTCTTCATAAAACACGATTTCCCCGTGAGTAAATTTTAAAAAAACTAAATCATTTTCTCAAATCATTCATACTGTAAATATTATGATCCATATTTTTTGCGATTAGTTTATCTTAACAAAATTTATCACTTTTGAGTGTGATGTCGATAGATTTTAATGTTAGAAAGTAACTTTTTCAACGTTGCTATGGAAACATATGGTGTTAAAGTTATTCAAATATATAGATCCAATGCTACAAAGCATATTAAAGACCGAATATGCATAAAGACGTCAGCTACAGTTGTACTCTACTTAGTTTCAACACATTATTAATGTTGCATAACCGTAACGCTCAAGTCGCCATGGCCCTATGGCCTCATGAGACAGGGTCTTTGGGATCAGCGAGCCCAAGTAGATGGACACTTAATCTGAGTTTCGAAACCCGCGAAAAGCAAGAATGTTTTAAGGTGTGTTTGTGGTGTGTGTGTGTGTGTGTGTGTGTGTGTATGTGTGTGTGTGTGTGTGTGTGTGAGCATTCCGAGATCTGGATCTTTTCTGAATCTTTATTACAAATTTTAAATGCACGCATAAATTAAAAGAAAACTATGCCGCTTCCGATTATGTGCAGGTTGTCTATTGTTTTTTCAAATACCTAAGAAATAAGGAAAAATGCAAAATCATGTACTAAATTAATAATTTCCCAAAATTGATAGAAAACTATGCAGCCTCCGGCCATGTGAAGATGTCTGTGATTTCGTTAGATACACAGGAACAGTTTCGAGTTTGTCTGAAATTGCCAACATTTGATTATGTTAGAACGTCTATTCTCACACAGGTCGTACCGACTGAAGTTCCAGAATTAGTGCGTCACTGATTTCGACCCAGCTGACTTCAAGCGATAGCAAGGCTCCAAGGAAGAAGCCGCCCGCCTTTAAATATTTGCAACACGAGTATTGCATAATGAAACAGCAACGTTTTTATATTATTATCATGTGAAGGACTGAATGTACACTACGATGTTATTGCAGTTCTCGCAAAGTCATCTTATTTTAAAACACTTTAGTTGCAGTGTCATTTAAGTGTTTTTTTTTATTTGTTGTAGCATGCTTTCTTTTACTCGGAAAAACGTTTGTGCGATTTTGTTCAGCAAGTTTTGCTACTGCAGGCCACTAGTTACATCCATATCCTAATTCATCCATAATGTATTAGATAGACAGGCAACTTTAGGGCAACTGTGTGAATTCGAGAAACTAGTACGAAGTGCGAGAAGAAATAAGCGCCAAGTGAGGCCAAATAAAGGGCAAATATGTTCGAGGAGCGCGTAGATGCTCTTCATTGGGAATTTGAATCCAGAGGAACGGTAGGAAGGTACCGCGAGAGCTCCTCTAGGTCTTTTAGGCGTCGATAGATAGCAGCAGAGAAGTAGGTGGGGAGAATCAGGCAAAGGAATAGACAACCAATTAGTACAATAAAGAGTGTGTCATTCTATGGCACCACTAGTTCATTCTTTTAACAATATTATTTAACGAAAAACACATTTTAATGATCGTTGATTAAAAGTATAGGCGATGAAGACCTCAAATTTAACTAGCGCACTTTTACGAGTGATTTCTCTAGTTTCATGGAGGAAAACTTTGAATTTAACTCGTAACACTAATGTTAAACTTATTCGTGTGGTTCTTAAATACGATCTTTAAACAATATCTCAACAAGTGTTTGGCGTAATATACGGATAAATTAGTAGTTGCCTGTGTGATGAGGTGATATTACGTACGCAACTCAAAACCCTAGGATATTTCAACAGGGCTCTTTTAATGGTACATTGAATGGCAGAAATATGATTAGAACAAAAAAACATTTATTCGCATCAAATGTATCAATTTTTGTAAGAGGGGGACACGTATTCTTTACATAAACAATGTAGCTTGAAGCGCTGTCACATTTCAGCCAGGTAGAGTTTGCACCCACAGAGGGAGCATTGGCAGCATCCCCTCATTATCTGGACTTACACATCCACGAAAGAAAGTTCTGCTCACCCACGAGAGACAGTTTCGTTTGACGAACACTGCAGTTGGCTCACGGCACAGATTTTTATATATGCCTCCGTATGCAGCCGTATATTACAACATATTATGCAAATTATTAGGTTAACTAAAATTCGTGTACTTGGAGATTACCGCACAATCAAAAAACACTTCCAAGTGACTTGCACAGTAGTGCTGACACCAAAAATGTCTAAAAAGATGCTTCAAATTGTACGCAGGGTATGACATTTTACGTGACGCTGGGAACATGACCGAATTCCTGGACTTTGATTAAAATACAATTTAAAGTGTAGTGCTAATGCCAAAACCGCCTAAAATATTATATTCGCACTAAGACAATAATTCATCGGATAACACTTCGTTTCAGATTTTAACCGAACTTCGCTGTGCCCAATTGCATAATAGTAGTTTATGAAATTAGTTCATAATGTACTAAAGTAACATTATAAACGAGTTGCATACAATATTTTTTGTATAACAGCATTATACATTTATAAGAGAAACAAACTTAATTTTGCGAAACAACTTCCCTGTGACGTCTCGGGTATTTGACATCTTGCGAGTAAACGGTGGTCGGCTGTTCCGTTTAGGTCTACTTCCCCCCGATTGTCTCGCTACGATTGGCTGATTGTGTGATGACGCAATCATTTGTGACATAAAATCTAACACGTCATCATCTGTGCCGTTAAATGCCCGATTATGAACGATTTCTTGCCACAGAAAAGGTTCTTTTATAATGCTGGAATACAAAAAAGTAATTTATGAGTGTGCAATGTAATCGGCGGATTCGAAAGACTCCAGAACATCCGATGTGGTAGCCACGGTGGATTGGCCGAGGTCAGGCGAGTTTCTGAAAATCCCACGCGCGAGGACACAGAAGGTCACCGCTGTGACCTGCCATTCTACGAACGTCGGCGAGGAGAAAAGACCGCCAATCCATCTCTGATGGAATAGAGATATGTGTTCCTACATACATCATACATAATGATGTATTCCTACATACATCAGGAGGGGGAATCACAGGCACAAAATAAATTTAAGACCGCAGAGAACGGATGTGGGGAAATTTTTTTTTACAAATCGAACGATAAAAGAATGGAATACATCGCCTGCAAAAACCTTTGAACCCTTTCCTCGTAGCGTACAGCAGTTTCGGAAATTAATTTAAGATATTACTAAATAAAAGAGGGAATTAGCTGACAATAGTATGTTATAGAGCGATGCGTCCGTAATATATTGTGAAGTGAGGTGTCGTGCAGTGTAGAACAGAGAAATAATGTAGGAAGTGATTAAAGGGTCAAGTGAAGTGAAGTGCAGTTTAACAAAAATTCAGTGGGAGTTTGATTGTGATGTTTTTTTAAGGCAATTTTAATTTTTTTATAAATTAGATAGTTTTATATCATTATTATTTTCATTATTAATGTTATTTTTATTATAATTAGTAGTATTATTATATAATTTGTATGTTAGCTGTATTATCTTATTTATGTAATTAGCTCCACCGGGCTATACCCATTTGCAGTTCAAATAAATTTATCTTATCTTATAATTACCGTAATTGCAGTACACTGTTATTGCCTGGATTCGGACAACTGTTTTCATTTATGACCTATAATAATTGCAATAATGTCTGATCCTAAATAACGTTCGTCAAATTTACAAGTTTCTAAGAGCAATACACAGTTTATAAAATCTACATGATCTCCGTATTATTAATAACTAATGAATGACTATAATATTTTATGGCATTAGTATACCACTTTCAAAAGGAAATCTTGCAGATTTACATTTTAAAATAAAGCGAAGTGTATGCAATGATACAAAACATATTAAAATAACTATTGGTACTACAACAGCACCTATTCTCTCTCTTTATTTGTAATGGCTACGCAATATTATAATACTACATGACCCTGTAAATGTCACCTAGCAATTTTTTTAACCGCGCTAGGAAATCTATTCGATTAACATTCCCTAAAAATCTGTATCATCAATACTGTATTTTTGCGATGTTAAAATTTTTCAATTTTGAAAGTAAAGAAAGTTACCTGACAATGGAGTCTGCGCTGTTTTATTAAGCGCATAATGCTCTATCTAAGGGAAAACATTTTTATAAAATCGTAGTTGTTGAAATAATTTTGTCTTTATTTCACGCAAAGTTTCATGAAAACTACTTGTTTTTCAAAACTTCGTGTACATGATCTTATTTTATGACCTGTCATTTAAATACAGATTTCATTAAAAATGCTCTATTTCGATATGGCAGTTAGAGAAATGTCGAAAAGTTTTGAATTTTCGTAATTTTCGAAAATTTACATATTTTAACGGAAATCAGATCCGTGTCACTACGGAAAAAGTTGCATGAAAATGTGGAACCATTTTTGAGAGAATTATGGAAATGTTGAGGCTTCATGTAACGTATCTCCAAACTTCCCAATATTTTCAAACTTATAGGACCTTGGGTTCGTTCGTTTGGATCGATTGAGGAACATCAACGCGTTGTTTAAAAATTCCCTCTTTTTTTAGAAAGTGAGAAGTCATTGATCAGTGGTTATTTATTGAAACTAGTATCGACCAGACATTGAAATTGAGTTGGACATTTTCAACTCTTACTCCAGTTAGCTTTGAACAAATGTGGTTAAACTTTATACTGTGAAGACGAAATTTGCGATTATTCTAGTTGAAATTTTATTTTCAATGTTAATTATATTTTTGACTATATTGGAAAACAATTACCTCTTCAGTTTTAACGATAGAATTTCTAGATTAATTTTGAAGTTTGTCACCAATGTTTATTTTCACCATTGAAAGGAAAGAACGGAAAGGAAGCGGAAATTCAAACGTAGCAAGTGCATGCCTTAAGATGAAAATGGAATTATGGAGGTATATACTACCAAGATTTGAAGATTTTTTTAGTGGATACCTCTGAGTGGACATTTTATAAATTCTAAGGAATCGAAATCGGGAACGGTAGTGTAGGACAAAAAAGGTAATTTCGAAAATAAAGTTTTAAACAACTTTCTTAATTTCTCCTTTCATTTCCACAACAACATTTTACAATTAACAAAGCAAAACCAAGATTTGACAAAAAAGTATATTCTTCAGAAAGTTATTCGGGAAGATGGGCGTTGTATAGATGAGATTTTCGTAGTCTGGAGGCCGTACCATTTTGCTGAAGCGGAGATCGATGTACCTGAAACCATAAAGAACACTTAGTATTGTGGCAATTGAAATGCAAGAAAGAGGGTGGTTAATGGGAAAGATTATAGGAAAATTACGTGGTGAAAATGGGAAAAGCATATGACACTGTTCCATTTGACGACTATCTGAAAAGAAAACATTTGACACTTCTAGACCCGAGTTTGAAGTTATATAACATGTCTTTAAGAAAGTCGAGTCCAAACCCTATAGATTTGTTAAATGGAGAATGGAATTTTAATTAAATTCCAGGGGAATTAAAGATAAGTAATGAGAACTTCACACTACGCCCATACCTGAAAATAAAGTAAATATAACAAATTCATTTCCATTCATTTTGTGTGCAGAGTAAGGAAGTGCTTTTATCAAAGCATGCATAAAGAGCCTAGCCTCAGTACAACGCTAGTTGTATGTTCGAGAGGTTTATAGAATAGTAGCTGCAAATCTTCGCTGAAGTGGCATTTTTTAGAAATGGTAAAGCAATTCTGAAATCAAGAGAAAACCCTATTAATATCCCTTCCCCATCCCAACCCACCTGAAAAAAGAGTACAACCCACCCCTTTAAACCCACCCTGTTCCAATGCTGCCCCTTTTACACTTCGTTGAAATTGTTCCGTTTTCATGGTTGATCTCAACTTTTATTCTCTCTTGAAATCCATTTTTAAGTTTTTCGATTCATGTAAAATCTTACGAAAAACTAAGTTTTCGAAAGTTGAAGCAGCGTTCTGAAAAAAATGAAATAAAAAGGAATGATTAGTGTATAATTAAATTTCTATGTAATTTCAAGCTTAACGGATTACTCACCAAGTTTTACGACGGTTCTTGACGACTTGTATAAACTAAATAATCGAAGATTTGAAGAAAAAAAAATTGAACAACACCATAAAAATCCCACCCAACTCTTGTGCCACGTCTACTAAATAATTTCTACTTTCCTTTTTCTGGCGTTTTCTCGAGAAAAAACGCAGACAAATCCCGCGTCGGGAGGCAGAGCTAAAATCTTTTACATTCTGAGAAAGAATTGTTCAATTCTTTCCTCGAATGGAAGTTTTGGGGAACCGCCTCCTTTGAAGCGTTGATCAACGATGCAACTGCGCTATTCTGACAGCGGGGGCGAACCTACGAAACTTTTGATTATGTCCCCCTGACCGTCAGACAGTGCCCTAACGCTAACGATGTCAACGACCCTACCTGAGCAAGCCAAACTAAGAAGGGTCTCTACAGGCTCGCTTTCCGCGCTGCTACTCGACGATGAACACATCACTAGAAATTACTGCATGCGAATCTAATATGGCACAAGAGGTCCCCTTACATCTAACTGGGCAGGGCCATGGCTGTACATCCTCCCTTAAGACCCATCAAATCTGAACTTAAAGGAGAAATCGGGAGGGCCAAAAAATGAAAGCTTGCACTAATTACTTTTAATTGAAAAGTTTGCTGAAGATATTTTAATATTGAATATAACTAATGTTAAACGATGTTTACGTAGTTAAATTAAATATTGAAGTAAACCAGTAAAAAATTACTTCAAAACCATATTCTGGTAAAAGTTGCTTAATATAAAGTTTGAATCATGTTTAATAAAAAGTCTTAACAAGCGCTGCCCGATTACTCCTTTACACAACGCGCGCTCCCTAAGTACAGCCAAAGGGGGAGGCGACTGGTAGAGCCCAACATACCCACAGAATCGCCCGTTACAGGCGATCACTGCAGCTACGAGAGCCCACCACGTGGCGAAGGCCCTGCCCAGAACTAGACACTGACCGTTGGTCGCGCTCCAAACTGCAGACTGAGGCGAGGACATCACACTTGTGCGCAGCCGGTCAGCGCTCCCCTGGCGGGCCTCCGAGCCAGCCAGACCAGTCATCAGAACAGCCAAAGAAGTCCGACAGTGCCCGGCTTTATATGCGATGCGTTTCCCCAGGCCCAGCATTCCCCTCCCCAGTATCTGATTGGCGGTTGGGAAAGTGATTTTCCCGCGGAAAACCTATTCCAATGCCTTTGCGAAAAACGCACACTGGTAATTCTGTTTTATATAACCCCGAAAATAACTTAAAAATGTACAGTGGATCACCGCAATTATGTTGTTGTATTTATTTGTTGGAGTATCAAACGTCTCTTCTTTGTACTGGTTATTAGTGGTGAAATAAAGTATTTTCCAGAAATGCCGCCTGACGTCCAAGAAGCAAGAGGGGGGGGGGCGCCTGACGTCATGGAGGGCGAATTGGAGAAGGGGAATTTTTCGCAGTTCCGAAACGACCGTCATAGAGGCATGATACAGTCAACTTAATCGTGCGGTGGGCTTGTAGGATTGGGGTTTCAGAAAAGGTCTTGGCATGCACCAATATTTCAGTCTCATTTAATCGGAAAAATTATTTACATTTGTGATAATTATACAATATTGTTAACTTGAGAAATACGATGTCTAGTTAGCAATATTTTTTAATATTTAAAATCTTATAACAATTTTAACATCTTATAACAAACTAATGTTTAAGCACTGTGCCATATAAGTATTAAAATATTAAAAGTTATAATGTAAGTATTACAAATATTGAATATTGTATAAAATATCATATTTCTCAATTTATTACAAGATATCAGTCTCACTGCTAATATTGCTGATTGTTTTGTGAGTAGATTTAAATTTAAATTTATTATTTTAGTGTTCTCGTAAGTAAAATTTGTGGGTAAGTCGGGTCGTTGGTATTAATGTTATTTTAAGAATTTGCTGGTTTCACTGTGCATGAATCACAACGCTTCAGACGTCTTGATTTTTTATTCGATGTAATATTGTAATTTTATGATTTTCCGGAGCTGATGAAAACTTTCTACTTTACTTGGAATCCAGCTTACGTGTATAGTGGGTTACCTGTATAGTGGGTTTTATAAAAGGAGGTTATTTATATTTTATATACGTTATTTTACCGCTCAGCTGAGTAAGAAAGTAAGTACACCCACAAATAAAAAGAAATAATTAAAGATCATAATATTTCTAAATAATTTCTTTTTTTCTGAAAAATATTACGAGAATTTTGCAATGGGCTCTAAGAGTCGCTTGTATTCGCCAATTTAGAGAAACCTGAAAGAAAATTAAACGGAATGACGCTGAATAGAAGTGGGAGTTTATTCTATATTTACTTGAAACAAATTCTTTGGTGTTTCACTTCAAATAAAGTTTCTAAAAATGCTCGAACTGATTGCCGAGAATTTTATTAAGCATTGCTTCTTTCAGTGACGGCAGGTTGTTGTTCTAACCTTCAATTTGTTGGAAAAGTTCATTACTTTACCTCTGGAAACAATTTCACAAGGTAAAGCCACTCAGTTTCAGCAATGACAAACACGAATAATGTTCGAGTTACAACATCAATTAAACGAATCTAATGAGGCAGGGTATTTTATCAGCAAGTCATGTGTAGAATAGAAGGATGTACATTCCTATAAATTATTACTAATTTTTAACTTTGTTACCATCTTTTTTAAGGTAAGTTATGATACTTTAGCACTCGGCATTGAAATACCTTGTCTGCTCCGGTGTAAGTAAAATCTTGCAGTGATAATTTTCCTTGGTTTTATCATAGTTTATTTTAAATGCATTTAACAGAATAGTATGTTTAATTTACGTACTATAATGAATGAAAGTCATGATACCCTTCATTTCTAGTTCAAATATTTGAGTTTGGTTTTAAATGTAATAAGTGTGAATTAATTAAAGTATTGAAAGAAGTACTACGTCTGATAGTAATTCGACTGATTAACAGTTTTAAAGTAGTTTCGAAATAGTTTTCCAAGCATAACTCGGAAAACTGCACCAATGTGAAGGTCTTTACGTCAACATTAGATGTTCAATGCTTCAGATATCCAGTGTTTTAAGATATCGCGTTTAACTAGTGTACATTTTGAAGATTAATTTTATACCTTTTCTTTGTAAATATATTGCTTCTGAAACGGCTAGAACAAAAAACAAAAAAATTGTTTATCAATTTTATAAAAGCAATATTGCGTATGTAAAAATATTACTTCGATCTGATGAGCATTTTTGATCGTTTCATTAAATAAATAATCACAGATGAAGGATACATCTTGAATACATATTTTGCAATGCCAAATTTCTTTATTTAACAGATAACTCTACCTAACATATTTCATCTAATTTTCTTAACGTTTCAAACACTTTCTATTACAAAATATGAAGGTTAGTAAAGTAAGGCAACAAAATGCTTGTTTTTGTTAAAAAATAATTTTAAAGAGACTTTTTGGCAAAAACTTTGGTGCAATATCAATTTTAATAAAACTTTTCACCCTTTACTAGTGATAGTCTCTTCAAAAATGTTGCTTAATTATGAGTCAAATTATTAAAAATTGTTATTCATCCATTTTTATTCAGTTATAATTATTGATTCCAGAAAAAAGTAATTTCGCTGTCATTTATATAAATAGAAATAAAATTCGTGTAAAAATCATTAAGCCATTTTTGACGAAGAGATGTCATTTTTTCCACGTAAGTTGTTTTTTTAATATATTTGCAGAAGTACATAGCTCAGTAAATATATCTATACATATGCATGAAAGACATAAAAGTTTCCAATTCCTATCTTGTTCTGTTTATTTAAGTCTTTCATTCATTTGTATTAAAATTGTTTATATAAAATAATACTTGTATTTAATTGTTGTATTTTAGCTGCCAATTGCACCTACCAACTTGTACCTGTCCCTGGTGATGAAGGCAGATTTGATCTCCGAAACTTTGTGCGAGAAAGATAAAACGAAAACAAAAAAAACTATATTTCTAAAAAATGATTTGGAAACTTTTATCAATAAAACGTAAAATTTTGAGATTAACTCCTTGTCATAACAGAAGTGGAAAGGGACGCACAATCATGTTCTTATTAGTAATATCATTCCTTTGGCAGATTCATACATCTTAGATTGAGCGAAGATCATATTTCTGTGATGTGTGATAGCGTAAGTCTTGCTAAATGTTCTTGACACTAAACATTTCGTCGCTGCAGCTCTGAATCCTTGCAGGGCAAATCGCACGTTGAGTACGGTCAGCAAACGGCTCTTCTCGACCTCACTGAGCGAAGAGCGGTATGCCCGGATCGATGCGTATTCAATTGAGCTGTACTTAAGCTGCACTGTTTAATGAAATTAATTATACTATTGTTTTAAGAAACTATTCAATTTTGTATAATGTACCGTACACGTTTTGCCTATTAAATTTGCCGTAACAAATCGATATAATCATATAACCTTTATGATTTACTGAAGGGTGAAACTTAATCTCCAAAAATGTAACACGGCTCAGACGTACGCCCGAGTACCTTAGTGCCAATACCAAAGCAATTTGTAACATCGGCGATCACAGAATTTGAACAGTAAGTGACACCTCCTTCTGGATCCTCCTCTCCTATTTCTACCATCGAATAGTAGCCGCCGATGCGTTCTTCGTACCACAAAACCTGCGACATAGACACTGCTTCTCTTATCCTTGTGTGCCGCAGAGTCGGTCATTTTGAGAGGCCAAAACACTCGGCGACGATAGATGCGGCGCAGATATTCTCGCCGCGCAGTGACCTTCCTAGACCTTCCTAGAACTTCCAGTGGCACCGAATGACAAAATTCATGTTTGCTCAGAATTATCAAATAGAGACATAGTATTGCATAGTGCGTCTTTTCGTGGTACATTCACAATTTAATATCTGAAAAAAACATGTTTAATCTATTTTATTTTACAACATCTGAATTACTAACTGCTTTTGGGCAAAGTTAAGTACAAAAATTGTCAACACGCCTTAAGAACGTAAATAAAGAATGTTTTCAAAAATATTAGTAAGTACATAAATATAATAAATAAAAACCTTCAGAATCTACGAATTATTGTGAGTCAATTACTGATTTGGAAATACACCCCCAGACCATTGCGCAGCCGTCATCGTGATTGTCTCCAGTAGTTCTGCACAAGTCGATTTCGCTCGAGCGCTATGGAAAGAAGGGGGTAGAAACGGCATTCAAAATCAAAAAAAATATTTTTTGAGAATCCGAATTAAAAACTTCCATATGCAATTATTTTTATATATGGGAAGGTTTCATCTTCATAATTCGATCTGATTTCGAATTACGAAGGGAAACCGTTACTTCTGAACCGTTGAAATCCTTTACGTTTCGTTTAAACATCAGTTTCTCAAATCGTACATTTATATGTTGGTTTAAAGACACCTTTCGACGTAATGTGTGGTGTTGCTTTACTTGCATGACCTGCTTAGAATTTTTTTAGCCTCATTTGCATTTTCCCTGCCGTTAATCGCGGGCTCCCTTGCACGAGTCAAAAGCGTGTTTGTTGATCGCCGTCGTCTGAAGGTCAAAAGTTGTAATTAATTGTGGTTTTGATAATGGCGGTGTTATTAATCCATCAATTTTAGTAATGGATACAAAAGCACAAAGTTTTCAAACTATTTATAAAGTTAGTTTCAGAGAAGATATATAAACACAAACGTTTCGAAAGATGAGGTGTAATTATTTTTAGAATTAGTTACTGAAAATAAAAATATATTTGAATGTGAGGTATTTTATATATTCACATAAAAAGAGAAATAAATTATATATGTTGTTTTACTTTTATTATATTTATTATTTTATTATTTTACATTATATTTTAATAAATGCCATTATTATGTTTATTTACTGTCTGAAATTATGCAATTAATCGGTTGTCAATTATTTGCATTAACTTTATTACATGAACATTATTTGAATTAACTTATTTTATTGCATTTACATGATATTCTTTCATTTACTTTTTTTTATCTTTTACATAGACAATCATTCACAGTCCTTTTCATAATTTCCTGTTTTTATATCAACATTAATTGTTTGGTCAGAAAGTGCTATTTCAAGTAATTAAGTGATAATGTTCTCCACATTGATAACAATTATTTATCAGATATTAATTTTGGGAAAACAAAGATGTCATGTAAAAGTTTGGGCATTGAATTAACTTGTTATAATCATGTATAACATGTACATTTATTTTGACTAAATATTATGGTGGTAATCAGTAATGTTTTATTTTATACCTGAAAAACATTTGCAATAAGTCACAGACCAAGAATAATTAAATATGACTTTTACTGCTTAATAAAGAACTGTGTAAATATCATGCAGTTTACTTGTATTGTACCAAATTTTATATTGGTAATTGAAATAAGTAGGACACAACTTGAGCAAAATGCATTATTTTGTATTATAACTCTTCTTTTAGGCATGAAGTCAGATAGAAGAAAATTTTAAAAGAATTATGGGATCAGGAGAAACCATAAAATTTTGAAAACCAAATACGAGTTGATGCATAAAATAACCAGAAGAACCTCTGTTGCACTGATAATCATATTATTAAGTTTCAACAGAACGTTGAACCAACAAAAAATGTAAATCTGCTAGTGCTGTACCATCACTCTGTATAATAAATATGTGAAAACTTCAACTGCATCACAGGGAGAAGAAATTATTCACATTGTGAATGCGGAAGAAAAGAAACACTCAAATAATATGTAACTCGTCCAACAATTCATCTTCTGTAAAACAAAGTATTTCATCTAAATTTACAAAGGAAAATACATCAACAGAACTCTCCCTACCAAATATGTTGCAGAAAGGCAATATAAAAACCAGGGAAAAGATTGGTAGAGAGGAATAAGAACACTAATTGAATATATAAAATTTAAAACAAGAATGGGAATTACCAAGTATAAAAGTGCAAAATTGACTTGTAATTTAAAATGTAAATACATTGTTAAATAATAAATAATTATTGAATTCTTCTTATTATGTAATCTAGATGAATAATCCCTTAAAAGTTATGTCCTTTGATTCATATCACCATCGCCTCCAGGTAGAACAAACACATCATCATTTTCATCATTTGCCTCTCCATTATATTTCTTATGCAGATGTGCACTTTATCCTATACGTTTATACAGTAGATAGTGTTTTTCTAGGTAATAACCATTCTGTTAACCAGAGTCACTCAACAAGATTCCGGAACCAAATTATCTGTTCTCACAGTTGGATTTGATTCGGGAGGTGTTGAAAATAACCAAATATTGTGTTGCACTGGACTATTTACCAAGGCTATCACGATTATTTTTAATGTTGCAATACGTATAGTCTGTATATTAATTGAAAAATAGTTCTTCCCATTGGCAAGTTTTCTGCATTATCTCCTCTTGGTGACTGAACTTATACGTGAGTGCAGTATACACCAACTGCCTGAAGGATCCGTGCTACCCCGTAGAAAGAAAGCTGAACTTCGTGCAGTTCTACGGCGTACGGCATTTCTATTCAATACTTTCTTAATGAGTAAATTGCCAGACTTACCTTATAAATAAATACAAAACCCGTTACCTCACTAGCCCCGCTGAAATCTATTACTGCACTTACATTGTCATATTGGCAGATGTGCGAAAAAGGAAATCCAGCAGTATCTTATGTCTAGATAGCTAACACATCGTTGTCCTCAAATTCCCACAAAAAATAATTGTTTCCTTTTGGTTTACTCTCTACTTTTCTAAGTTCTTCTCTATGTTATGGAATACAAAACCCGTCTTAAGGGTCGACTTAATTAAAACATATTGTGAAATTTGACAAATGCTGTATTTATTTTTATCACATTCTTTACAAATATAGGTTATGATGTACTTCGGGATAAAAATAGCGGTTCTGTTTTTGAAATAATATTCAGTAGGCTTTCTTTTCAAAGATGAAATTTTTAAATTGTTCATCGCTGAGGTTGTGTGCAACCCTGTCTCTTTTTCTTTGTGAAATAAAATAAGGGAAGGAATATTCAACTTCCAACTCTAATAACTTGACGGATCTCCATAGCACAGCGAATTCATAATGTGGCAACCGACGATTAGATAGTAACAGCCAAAACAAGCTCCGGTTACAGTCAAGGTAACCTACAGTCAAGGAACACCAAAGATGGTCGAAGAGCATTCCGTGCTTAACGGGCGGATAAACTGTACAAGAGCTTCAAACAGGGGTGGTCGAAGCAGCCCTTCGTCTGGTGAAAATAGCGAGAATCGATTTTCTTTAAATGGCCGTTTGTCGGAAATCCTAATTAATTGGTAAATTAGTGAGCGATGTTTAGAGTTAAAACTAGTTTGTAATTAATGGTGCCTTTTTAGTCATGGAATTATGCTGTATTTTTTTAAATAATAATGGCAGTGAAAGCGAACATTATAAAGCCAAATAGATAACAGTTCGAAGTGCGCGAAAGTTGTCATCAGTAGGAATATCTTCAGAGGAGCGATAGGTACCACGAGAAGCCCTGATAATACTCGTACTTTTAGTTGCCAAATGATACCAGCTAGGATGAATGTGGGGTAAAGCCGAAAAGCTACCCCAGACCCCAAACAATGTGAAACTAACTAGTACGAAAAAGTCTGTCCGATTGTGTTGCATGACTAGTATTTTTTATTGACTGGGGAATTCCTATTGGAAACTTTTTTTTTTTTGAGGCACATCCTTAAATCATCAGTAATAAGATGCAAAACAAAAATTATATCTTGCTCTAGTTGCTCAAACTTAACGATACACTCTCGGGTCGCAGGAAATTATGACATTCTGTAGATAACCCCATTGGTAATCAGCACTAGTAAACCGTGACATTGGCTGGCGAGATAAGTTTTTGCGTTAAAAATAAAGCAAGAAAGCATCTCAGCTTTTGCCCAATGGTTCGAGGTAAACTATTCACAAAGATGTCATTATAAATGTGTCTGCAGTGACAACCATTTTTTAAAATTTGTTCCAATTTCTTCCTTATTCCTCTTGCCATTACGCAGAAAACTATAGCAAATATACTGTGATTTTTGTTTTCAATACGCAAGAGTAATAGATACGTAAGATATTGGAGATTTATTTATTTATTTATTTACAGGTTGTAACAAAGTACAAATAATGTTGACATTATTTCGCAGAAGACATAGTCTTGTGCGCACCTGCAATGATTAATCATGTATCGTATATGTCTACCTGTTTCATTTAACATTTTTTGAAGAAAAAACAAAATTAAAGAAGAATGAAAATTATAAAATGAAAAATAATATAAAATATAATATAATTTGAGACATATTCAGACATTATTCCTTAGTCACTGCATGGGTTGATAGAATAATTGAATTACTGAATCATTCAAATCAATAATCCAGGATCTGATACGCTTTCGTTGTCCTCGTGTATTAACATCACAATTTTTGAGTTCTGTACTCAACGCGTTGAATATTTTGTAACAAATATAATAATGCCGACGTCTACTAATTTCTTTATGAATTTTTTTCGGAATGATATCTGTGCTCATCTTTATCGCTGTAATAGTTTTATAATCATTATACATAGACTCAAAGTTTGCTAATAACGCTTTTTCTATATAAAATTTCTTCACGCTGATTATTTTATGTTCTCTAAATATTATTTCCGATGGAAATAGTTTGCTTTTATTATAAATGGTCTTTATAATTCGTTTCTGTATATCAATTAACGCTTTCATATTGTTATCGTAGGCTCCACTCCATGCTAAAATACCATAGGTTGCTATGGACCAAAACAATGCATAGTATATAGACATCAATTGCTTAGTATTGAGTGTAGTTCTCAACTTATAAAAGATATAAATCAAGTATCTAACCTTTTTTACAATTTGTTGAATTTGATGACTCCATTTAAAATTACAATCAATATAGATCCCCAAATACTTAGCAATCGATGTTCTATTCATATCAGGACAACAACAATAATTAGTATCGCATGAAATTTTATGTATTTTTATCGAACAATCGACAGGAATGCTATCTTGATAACTACCATAAATTACATAAACGGTTTTTTGGATATTGAGTCTTAAATAATTATCTTTTAGCCATGTAGTTATCAATTTCATATTTATTTATTTATTTTTGTTTACGTCACAAACAGTTAAAAACAGTTTGTGACGTGCTATGGGGAGAAGTTAATTTGAAGTTACATTTATGTCCAGAAGCAAAACAAGGAGCCATCTCAACATTTGCTCGAGGATCAGGGAAACGACGAAAACCGGATCGAGATGAGGGTCATTGACCCAGAAGCTGAAGTACAATACTTGTTACATGTTCTTTAGAATTATACAATCTAATTGATATATAATACATTAAATGTCATTGTTAAAATTAATATTACTTTCCTTTTGGATGCTCGGTATAGTATCTAATTATATAGAAACAGTTGTACAGCAGAAAAGATTTTACTTGGGACTTGGGACTCAGATTTTGCAAAATCCCAGCTTCACCACATTGCTTATAATTGTGAGTCAAGTGAACCTGATATGTGTGCTTCATTTTCAATTTCTCCGGGTTATTAGAGTACTATATGTACACTATTTGACCATTTTAGGAATGATGTTAAGAGATCATGCCATTCAAGATCAGAAGGCAGGAAAAATGATGGCTTTCATATTAGAATGGGTATCTTCTGCACAGAGAACAGTTGATGAAAGATCCTTTCTGTTTCCTTTCCCAGTGCTTATCTCTGTTCCAGTAACACACCAGTTGGCAAAGACACCGAGTAAGAAGTGAGAAACCAACTGGAAGAGAAGAGAAATAAGAATTGAGGAGAGTGAAATAAAAATAATGAAGTTTACACCACTTATATTGATTGTATCAGAAGTGCAAGATGAGACAAAGAAAGAAGTCGAAGAAAGACAAGATGATGACGAAAGAATGATAGATAAATTCAAACATCTTAGTTACTTTGCTGTGCAAATTACAGGAGTCGAAGAAACGAAGGAACAGCTTGCAATTACAAACGCTTTGTTGATTTCGCCCATTACGTAAATCTCGACGATTCCAGGAGTTCCCAGCAGAAGCTGCGCAGGGAGCCGGCTCGCCTTCCTCGCCCGCCCCCCGCCCCCAGAGGCGGAGGCGCCATTAGTTACGGCCGCGATCGCGTGGCGCTCGGTGCGCGCGCATTCAAGGGCTCCTGGGAATCCGACCGCCCCTTCCAAAATCCGCCCGCCCGATGCCGCCCCGACGCCACCCCGACGCCGCCCCGACGCCGCCCCGACGCCCAAGCCAACGTGTAGGGCGGCACCGAATCTCATCATCCAGTGGGGGAGGAACATTTCCACCTCCGTGAAAAAACATTCACTATAGTAAAGGAAATAATTTGCTTAGAAGTTGAGGTGTACTTTACTTCAAACAATTAAGCAAGCTATCTACGCTACCTAGATACCTGGGTCGAATTCAGTTGCTGTATGGAGGAGATTTCTAGTGATCCACTCCTCTGGACAGTTCTTTCCTGTAATTTCTTCGATCAGTACCAGAAAATGGCGGAGCAGTACCCTAACAAACGGGCCCGGACCACGTGCGATCTTACTTCTCCTCTTCTTTGTCCTACCTTCACCCCTCACTTACACACACCTGCACGTACATGTACTACACTAGCGCATGCCGTGAAACCAGTCGGGAGCTTAGAGCAGTCGGGCAGATACCCCGCGGGGGGGACATCCCACTAGTCAACGTGTAGGTTGGAGTCGTATCTCACCATCCAGCGGGAAAGAAACACCGCCTCATCCAAGGGTAAATGATTCTCTAACCTAACGGAAATAATGATCATAGGAATTTTCGCCTCCAGAAACGTCAATCTTTCGCCCGACAGCATCTCTACGAACACCGCCACTCTCGTCACCGCCAACGTCGCCGTTACTGTCGCCGACACTGACACTGACACCGAATCATATTGACATTTTCGTCAATACATTCTTGGACACAGACTCAGGAACTGACATCGACACCTTCTGCGACATCATCGTCACCTTCACCGACGTCACCGTCCCTTCATCGATGTCCCCGACACCGTCAGGGATGTCGTCACCTTCACCGACAGTCATAGTGACAATCACCTCCGTCAGTCAGAGATACCGACACAGACACCGTCGCAGACAACGTCGCAGAGACCGTCACCGACACCGACACCGACGCCGTCACCGACACCTTCACCGACACCGTCACCGACACCGTCACCGACACCGTCACCGACACCGTCACAGACACCGTCACCGACAACGTCTCCGATACCGTCGCCGACACCGTCACAGACACCGTTACCGACACCGACACCATCACCGACACCGTCACCGATACCATCGCCGACATAGTCGACCGACACCGCCGCATCCTTCACTTTCGGCACCGCCCCCTTCGGTCTCCGCCTCCGCCGCCGCCGCCGCCGCCGCCGAGGAATTAGCAGCCACCGCCGCGTGCATAGAAACGCGCGCTTTAAACAAATGCCTTCTAATGGGCCGCGCCATTTACATAAACCTGCGCTCCTAATTGCGCTTCGCACTCGGCCGCTGTTTGGATTCCCGCGATGCGAAAGTGCGGCGGAGCGAGCAGGGCTTTGGCGGAAAAATGTGTAATGGGGTGCGATTATTGTTGGGGCGGTTTTGGATGGGAAAATCGCTCATTTTCGCATGAATATGAATGACGAGATCCGATGTGGCGGCGTTATTGCTATTTAATGGTAGCTCAACCTCTTTGAACACTTGTCGCAAGAAGACTTGGTATTTGCTCGTTATATTACCCTCTGGATTCCTGATCTGAGGTAGATTTCGCTTAAAAGAACATGACGTTCGCAGTCTAAGATTTAAATTTCATTTTGGGCTACACTGTATGAAATGGTATTTGTGTTAGTGTGTATCGATATTCTTGTAGGTGTTGTCATTCTTCCTTAGCTGCCTCACCTACTCTCTTAGATTTTGCACTGCATTAGTTTGCAGAAATTGTCGTATTTGGTTTGAGATAAGGCAAGTAATAAAATATTGACAGTGTTGAATACAATACTGAGTCAACTGTGTTATTAATGTCGCTCAAGAAAGACTAGCTCCTCAGAGGAAGTAAGTGAAGTGGCACTTCACCAGTTATTTATATACAAATTATAGTATTTAAAATGTATTTTCTTTATCACGTATTACAAGATTTTTGATGGTTTTAATAGAAAGGTGGCGGATGCTTCATTACCTACAACACCGGCCGATGCAATGAAGTAGGTCGCCTTTTCAAGGGCCTCAACCTCCAGGTTTGCGAGCGTCGGTGGTTGCTATGACAATCGTGACGTGCTAAGCGATAACAGCGTGGATTTCACGCCTCTGCTGTTTCAGTGTGATAGAGAAGATGCCAAGGAAATACATTTCTTCTTCCAGTATGAATACTGTGGTGTTTCAAAATTAATTCTGTGTATAAAACACTACGGTGTGTTTATACAGAGGGTTGCATCATGATCAGTCATTATTTGAAGGACCGTGTATTACCTCTGTCCCGATTGTCATGTACCATCCGTGACCTGTCTACCCATGTCCCTGCTACATCCGTCGTCCCATTAAATACCACGTCTCTAAAGCAGCGTAGTGGATAAAGCCGTTTGCCCCAACCAAAAAAATCATTGTGTGTAGGTAGCTTGTAAGCCATTTCGGAACTTTATGTATCACACAAATAACCAAGAATATGCCAACCTATCAATAAATAACCGATCTATCTAGCGATAGCGTTCAATCAAAGAATATGTCGATTCATCTATAAATATACCGATCTATCTACCGATACAGCGTTCAATCAAAGAATATGTCGATCCATCTATAAGTATACCGATCTATCTACCGATATAGCGGTCAATCAAAGGATATGTCGATCCATCTATAAGTATACCGATCTATCTAGCATTACAGGGTTAAATCAAAGGATAGGTCGACGTATGTTGATCTATGAAACCCGAGCGACTACGAACATGGGAGACAGGAGCTGCTGGGCTTCGCCGCGCGCCCCAGAGGGACAGCGACTGCGCCTCCCCTTTCTTTTATTGCCGCCCATTAGCCGAGCGGCGGCCTAATGCGCGATGCGTATGCGCGCGGCGTTTCGCTCCGCCGCCGCCGCCGCCGCCCCGGCATTCCGGGGAATTAACGCGTCTCCGCCGCTGGGAAAGGCCCGGACCTTCAGCAGCGCTCCCGGAGCCAGCCCACGCAGCAGGCGCCGCCGCTTCCCTTGTCACCATCACCATCACTCCAACACTCACACCACCACCGTCACTGCCGCCAGAACCACCATCTTCATTACCACAACCGTGTCTCCACACATCACTACCAACACTATCGTCACTGACTCCATCACCACAACCACCAACAATACTACACCAACTATATTTCCTATAACACCATCACCAACATCATCACCAACACCACCATCTCCAACAACACTATCACCAACAACACCACCAACAACACTGTCACCAAAAATACCCTCACCAACAACCCTACCTACTCTACAATACCATTACCAACAATACCATCTCCAACAACACCATCACCAACAACACCATCACCAACACCATCACCGTCACCAACAACACCCTCACCAACAACACCCTCACTAACAACACCGTCACCAACAACACCGTCACCAACAACACCGTCATCAACAACACCGTCACCAACAACACCGTCATCAACAACACCGTCACCAACAACACCGTCACCAACAACACCGTCATCAACAATATCCTCACCAACAACACCCTCACCAACAACACCTTCACCAACAACACCCTCTCCAACACCTCACCAACATTACCATCAACACCGTCGCCAACACCTACATCTACAACACTATTACCTACAACACCACTATCACCAACACTATTACCACTAACACATCGCTACCAACATCACCATCAACACCTACCCCATCACCATCACTCCTAACACTGCCACTATCCCTATCCCCTCCGGCGCCATTGCTCTCGGCGCTTCGTCAGAGATCGTAGCACATGCGGCGCACTCTCCAGTGCGAGCAGAAGACCACAGGCAGCGTCATCTCAGCCAGTTGGGCAGAACAGGGCAAGGCGAAGGGCGCATCGGCCACACACAAAAGGCCAGGAGGTACAATGCGGGTTGCTAATTCCCAAGGTCGGTTTAATGACAAAAATCTTTAAGGTGACAACGAGTCTTTGCTTGAAGCGACGCCGACTTTCGATGGACAAATTCTGTCCGAAAATGAATCTTTCCTAAAGTCTTTTAAACTTCCTTTGAATGAAATGAAATAATTATGAGTCGTCATTACCAACACTATTGTTGACAATGACGACTCATATAATTATTTCATTGTAAATGCCAACGAAAACTTCGATTTCGCAAACAACCTCCTTCTTACAGTTGAACCAATGTCTTAACTTTACAGTACTTGTTTCGCTCGTTCTCGTCGTAGTTGTACTTTTTGTATCAGTAAGGGACGCTTCGCTGCTCTTGGCTGAGGCACAATCGTCGGCTATGCCGCTGCCGAGCAACTGCGGCGAGAAACAGTATACATCTTGGGAATTGAATGCAGACAGACTGCAGAAGGCGAAGACGATCAAAGTTCTTGCGAGCGAATCAGGGTCTCTGCCACTCCAGCACCGCGCTCAAGACTAAAGGTCAGAAGTGCGTTTGCATCTCAAGGAGGCTTTGTCCGAAAATGGAAGAGGTGGTTTGAGTTGAATGTCTGTGGCCGCATCAAAGTTCTCGGACATAGTTTAATATGTAGTGAATAAATTTACTTCACGGAGAGGAAATACGTTTAACTCGTTCAACTTCGTCTCTGTTACCCCACATTTGTATGTGATCAATCTGTCTGCTTTGAAATTATTTTGAACACATTATTCCGAAAAACTAAAACTTTTTTTACGTAAAACTTATCGACGGTCTGCTTCCAAAAGGTAACAACTCAAAATTTGAAGTTTTGACGTATTGGCTTGAATATGCTTCTGAATATTCTGATTACTTCACTCGAATTTAAAATGTATGTCATAGGTTCAACATAAGCAGTATATTTTATAGTGATTTAATTTATTACAAAATTCCACTTCACCAAATTTGAATTTCAAGTTCGAATTGCAATGAAACAAAATAATTTTGCGTGTTGAATAACAGATGCAATATAAAACTAGTGGTACATACTCTCTTGCATTATTTGTCACTGTATAAACAGTTTTCAAAAATTAGGACCAAGAGTTCGTTCAGTTCAATTGGGGAAAATCAATTTTGGAGAAAATCGTCTGAACTTTTTTGATGCCAGCGTTGACCATAGACCGACGGATAGCAAGTAGATCAAGCAATCCCCGGTCCGAGACAAGTCCATCAGAAAATTATTAAGGAAAAAAGTATCGGAGAAAAACAATACCAAAGCGGGTAGGGTCAGAATCGTCTCCATATCGACACTCACGACATTTCTTTCGGAATATGACCGAATGGATTTTTAATATAAATTAAAAATCCATCAAAATTGATAGCAATTGAATATGGAGACCTGCAAGGTTCCATTTTGACATCAGTATTTTCATAACATGCCCTCTTCAGTCAGAAACTGTGAGACAATACTCTTTGCATTTGACGCTAATGTTTGCAAGAAGTTGTGAATAGCGCATATCAGACACCGCAAGTTGGTTACATAAAAATAAGCTTGTAGTCAATTAAGTAAAAACTGTGAATAGTGTATATCAGACGTCGCAAGTTGGTTTCATGGTTTTAAGATCGTAGTAAATTAAGGAAAAAATGTTTTGCTGAAAGTCTGTTTGTCAGTATCAGATGTGATCAGATATCAGTGAAAATGAACAATATGTAACTATAAGAAGTTACAAAGTTACTAAATATGTAGATCTTTTGACATATTATTGAATTCGCACTTAAAGGAAACATATAATACACTAATTACGAGTTTCTATGCCTGCGGAACTCTAATAAATAATATGAATCTAAACACACAGCTCAGTGAGTGTAGAGTGGAAGGTCATTTTGAACCCTAGCCATTTTGACAACGAGATATTTCTTCAAGGCGTTTGTTCAATGTCTGAGATTCATTCGTGTCGGAACAGGGTTTACCTTATCTAGCTTTCAGTGTTTTGAAGTTGTTTTTTTATCTCGATGCATTTAACTTTTATATAAACTACAAGCTGTAGTAAGGTCTTCATTTTTGGGACAGGAGAGTATTTTAAAGCAGAATGTAGAACCAGTGTTCTCGACGAGTTGCAAACTTTCCTTACGTGTATATTTAAATTATATAATCCTACTACCTACCAACCACCATTTGTCAGAGAACTGAAGGTGCATTTTTTTGGTAAGCATTATACTCCCCATCCCCGCATACCTCACATACAGTTTTTATTATTTTTAGATAATAAAAAAATTGAAAAAAATTGTGTGTCGTGAAAATGCAGATGGAAGAGGACTAATATGATGTGATCAAACACAACACGTATGCCGCCTATAACACCCATGACAAAAAAATCAAGGTTTTAGAATGTGAAAAAACAGACGCAATTGTTGCTTCTCAAGGTTGCGATGAACATCTTGGTCAAGTATAGACAGACTTTTGAAGAGAAAGAGATTCTTATTTTATACTGCAGTGAATTTGGATGACCAAGCCATGCCCAAATCAAACCAGTTCTTCTCTGCCCTTTTCAAGAAGTAACTAATGAAATTTGTATCTCAAGACGAACGTTTTGCAAACTCTCTTCTTTCATCACACTTTTAGCCAGCTGAGGAGGTCCTCTTGAAAATGATTTAGACTTGCAGAATTTGCCCAAAAAGTTATTTTTCTCTCGGGTATATTTTTTCTGTATTTTCCACAGACATCACCCCCTTAACAAATTTAACACAAGTAATGTTAAGATTTGACATAATTTCACCAGCTATCCAACTCAACTTCACGAACACTGGTGATTAGATACCAGGATATATCATAAAATAAAATTTGTTCATCAGTGTTCGACCAAACATAAACGCAAAGGCAACTAGGAAATAAAGCATAAAAGATTTTCAATGATTAATGGAATCATTCTTGAATATAGCCTGCACCAAAGGGCCTTGTCTATATTTCGTTGTACAGGTAGAGCTTTCTTGGCTGTCCCGTAAGGATCGGAGGAGCTGAATGAAAAAGAATTCCCACGCGATCGTCGCAGGAGTGATTTTTTGCTGCGTACTGTTTGCACCTTGGAAATTATTGTGGATCACCACAACCGGTTTTCAACTGGATGCAAATGAAGCTGACTTGTATATCCAGTAGCTTTACTGCAGAGCTTTGATTTCAAGGTGATGAATCAACTGAAGGAACATCCGTATTTGAACGTACAATTTTTTTTATCGACCCAACCCTATCAGATGCTACGATAGATTCCCGTTGTGTACTTGCACCAAACTTTTTGTCAAGATGCATGAGAATGACTTCCACTAAACGTTGATTGGGTTACTTATAACCTGCAATTATATATTTAAAATTATAAACAACCTGTGTTGATCAACACTGTGTTAGGACCCTCAGGTTGAGAAGCAATCAAAGTGTATGTTTAAGTTTTAATTACAAGGGAAACATATAAAGCTTGAAATACTACCACCAAAGTTACAACCTTAATAGTATTCATTGTAAGAATCATACAATTAAAATACAAATATGGCAACTTTACAATATGATTTCAATAGAACTTTCATGCATACTGAGAAGAAATAAAATTGTTTGGGAAACATAAGTTTCAGTAAGCACATAACTATTAGTCAACTTGAAGAATGAAAGTACGTTTAATTACTACACAGTGTTTTACATGTAAAGAATCTATGCTTTTTTAACAGCCTTATTTTTTTATAAAGCTGACAAGCAATGTTTTTCTGATGCCGGGCCTGTGGCGGAATCACACCACAGGCCTTCCACCGCTGGAGTACGAATTCGATCCCAGGCAGTTCCAAGTAGAAGTTGTGGTCGACAAAGCGGGTTCGCGGCAGTTTTTCTCAGGGTACTCCCGCTTCCTATGTCAATGCAGTCCATAATGCAGGTAAGCTCCATTATCATCCCATACCGTATCCTATAATTAACCATCATTCTGCCAAAGATCACAGCGGTGTCTAGGCGATAACCGAGGAACTCTCCGAGAAGGGCCGTGGGTCAACGGGTTGTCGATAGGTAGAGTCCCAGGCGGGAGGGGATGGGGCTCTTGCGCATCGCATCTTCGAATGCGCATCTTCAACCAATGAGCTTCAGACACCAGTTGACATCCCAACATCAGCGGGTTGCACTCCACTCCGCCTACAACTTGGCAAACAGGAGTACATCCAGGAATTTATTTTGGACGTACAGTTTTTAAACATCTTATTTTAAGCATATGGTCAACTTCTCACCCAGAAGAGCGAACGCGATCTCCGTTCGAAAATTCACCGAATTCAAGATTAGAAAAGGAAAAGAAGAAGACGAAGGAGAAGACGAAAAAGAAAGAAAGGAAGAAAGAAGACGGGTCACATTATGGCATTTGCATTATCTGCGCAAGTTTTCTTTAGCTCCAGAATCATTATTTGTTTTCTTTGTCACAAATAATTCAATTCAATTATTTTCAAACAACAGACATTGTTCTCAACATTTGATAAAAATATATGTTCACTCCTGCGTTGTGAAAACAATTTGCTTCACAAAGAAAGGAAGGGATTTAATTTTTCTCTAATAGACAGTACTGCAGAAACACTAGTGAATGGGGAAATAATTAAACCTCAATAATTTCCTTACTCTTCATTCTCTTGAGAAAATGTTTTTGTTTCATCAAATATAACTATTTCTCTTTGCATGTACGTACCTAATATATTTTGTTTTTGTACTCTGGGTTCTCTAAAACCTTTCCATTGTTTACTTTTAATTTTATTTAAAAACAAAAAGTCGTATAATCTTTTAAAGACCCTGAATTATCCATTACATTCTTATCGAAGCTAATTGATCGCATAGATGATAATAAGAACCTCAGAAGTGCATTACAAATCTCGACCCTCTGTAAGTATGCCCATAGAATACAATTGATCATTTCAACGAATACTACACAATTACCTCCAAATAACTAATTTAGCCTTTCACCTGATCGACAATGTCTGCATAACTGCCTCCGCTTCTAGTAACAACACCAACTTGGAGAGGAAACCGATTAAAGCTGGTAATTGGTATAAGAGTTTAATTGATTTAGGCCTATGCGTTTAACAATCCGAAGATGAAATTACAGGTTTTCAGAGCGGCAAGAAAGGCGATGGAGGAAACCTAGGACAGGAGATAGCGGTATAATACGCGAGTCTACCAATTGGTTTCCGGATCCAGGGAGAGGCAGAAAAAAGGAGGAATGGATGGGTGAAGGAGGGAGTTAATTTGGGCAATTTTTGTGATCAGCGGCGCCTCACAGAACACGAAAGTTCCCTCGCGTGCGGTCTCAGAGCAACGTTTAGACGCTGTGGAATCTGCCTTCCCCGGCCCCCTGGCATCGTCGACGCCGTGCCGCCATTACACCGCTCTAACGCGTCGCCATTTTGGCTCCGCGAGCGCAGAAGGAGGCTTTGTCTACGGGCGAGGAATTTGCGGCTGTAATTTTTTTGGCAACTTGGTCGAGCGGAGAAGCAAATCAATCGATGCGGTGGAGCCAAAAAATGGGAGAAAACAGGACTTTCGAAGCGGGACTAACTCGGCTTTTGAAGCATCATTACACAATATAAAACGATTTTGCGTTTTTCTTGATTGCTTCAGAGAGGAACTTTCGATTTGTTATTGCTTGCTTCTCTTAAGATACGATAAAATGTGACAATGCACCATATTCCTTAAAGTATAAACTAGCGGTACTAAAACAGCATGTAATTTCTCGCTATTTGCAATGGTTATGTAATACTTTTATACCACAATTTCTCCGTGAATTATTTTTTGTAAAACTCTGCATTTGGTAGGAAAAATAAACAGAATGCGATGAAGTAAAATAATTAAAATTTAATAAATAATACGATATTGATCGCGTTGGCAAACATACAGATCAAAAAATATATAATGGTAATTAATAAATACTATGATATTGTAATATTCTACAAATATATAAATGAATTACTTTTTATTACCTCGTATAAAAGTAGCCGTAATTATCGACTTTTGTTATCTGTGTGGCGTTAAGACAATGGGTGGCAACAGCCAACAATGACCTCTCATCTATTCGTTTTCACATTTAAAACAATTTAAATGTCGCAAGTTAAAATGAAGTGACACAAATTCAATATAAATAATAATATTCAAATGAAATACGGAATAATATATAATTTCTAACTTACGTAGCATCCAACTGCATAAATTGAGCGGGCGACTGAAGGCTAGTAATCTTTATTTCATATTTATTTTAAATGGGTTTTAAATAATTTCCAAAATATTAATTTGTAAACGTATAATAAAATCTTCAATGTAAGAAAAGAACAAAGAAATATGAAATAATATAAAATTCTAACTTACGTAATATAACAAAATGTAATCAAAATTGATAGTACCATTTATTTTTAAATTTTGAGAATGTCAGAGGGGCGTCATGTAAAGTACCCCCCAAAATTAAAATATCGATTTCAAAATCCAGGGGCCGCTTTATCAGCCTGATCGATTGGAGAAACCATTTATTTTTAAATTTTGAAAATGTCAGAGGGGCGTCATGTAAAGTACCCTCCAAAATTAAAATATCGATTTCAAAATCCAGGGGCCGCTTTATCAGCCTGATCGATTGGAGAATATCCATTTTGGAGAAATTAGCTGAACGGTTTTGTCGCTAGCGTTGTTCACAGACGGAGAGACGGACATTTTGCTGTCAATCAGTTTTTCGGTATCAAGAACCCACAAAACAGGGATTCTGGGTACATCACATGTTAGAGAATATTTTTCTAAATTTAGCAACTAGATTTATCAACTTCTTCGTTACCGGGCTATTTTAAGTGTTTTGTGCCTAAACTTCGTCATTTTTCGCGCAGAATTACATAACTTTCTTCATAAGCGCGAGAAAATAAAAATGTGTACGTACTCAAGTTGACATTCAAAATTCGTTGAAAATCGTTCTAGATTTTACCTGTCCTATGAATACATTTCAACGTAAAAATAATTTCCTCACATTCTTGCGGCCTGTCACATTACTATCACATAACTAACACTAGGAGTTCTAGAGAAAGTGTTTTAGAATTAATATTATAAATAGAAATGAAATGTGAGTTGTAAATTTCTACTTTTCTTTATCATTCTTTTCATTTGATATTTTTAATAAACTAATGGATCGTAATTGTACTCAATATATTTATTTCTTAGCACGAGACTTTGTTCAAAACACTTCTGTAAACACAAATTATTTTTACTTCTGAATGAAAAATTAATAAGGATATCATTGGGAAGATTTTGCACATGGTATCTTTGATCGTAAATCAAAATCATATCCTGAAGAAGATAGTGTATATGTTCTACAATAATACTTCATCAAGATGCTTCTACAAACGAAAATAATATTGTATTCAATATTAGCAGCAATGAATGTTAGACAGAATTTGGTATCTTGGCTTTAAATGAAGGTTTGGTTTAAATGAACGGTCTAATGAGTACAAAAACAAGAATAATACAACTTGCTACTTGCTAAGTATCATTTAAAAATTCTATTAGCAACACGAGGAAGAACTAAGCGGGACAAACATGGCAAAAACATTACACACATCCTTTTTCTACGTTCAATTTGTTTCTTATAAAAGTATATGGGCTAAAACTCATACTTTTCACTCTGAACACCGACTGCAATTGACACGTCTGCATGTGAATATTTGTTGAAATGAAACGTTAATCTGCTCCCGAGAGGTCGCTTTCAAAGGATCCTCGTCGTGACTGAGCGTCTCCCAGCGGCGTGACGTGCGCTACCTCGGAGCACAAAGGAGGAGCTGCGAAGGAAATTGGAGCTCGGCCGAGACGCGGCGGGCAGGAGAACATGGCGGCCGCTAATGGGCACGCACGCGCGCCCGTAAGATCTCAATTACATGGCCCGCGCCCCCCGCTGCGCCCGGCCACGCCGAGGCGGGGGCGGGGCCGAGGCGAGGGTGAGGCGGGGGAGGAGCTGGGGCGGTGATAGGGCGGGGTGGAGGCCAAAGGAGGGGCGAGGGTGGAGGCCAAGGCGGGGCCCGGGGGACGAAGGAGGGGCAAGGGCGGATTCGTAGGTGGGGCGGGGGCAAGGGCGGTGGCAAAGGCGGGGGCAAGGGTGAAGCGGGGCTGGGATGGGGCGGGGCTAGGGCGGAGAGAGGGCGGGGGCCAAGGCGGGGGCGAGGCGTGAGCGGGGGTGAGGACGGCGGCGAGGTTGGGGCTGAGGCGAGGGCGAGGCGGGGGTGGGCCTGGGGCGGAGCTGGGGCGGGCCTGGGGCAGGATTGGGGCGGGATTGGGGCGGGGATGGGGCGGGGTTGAGGCGAGGCGGGGCGGGGGCGGGGAGAGGGCGGGGGCAAGACGAGACCTGGGTGAGGCGGAGGCAAGGGCGGGGGCGAGGGTAAGGCGGGGGCAGGGCTGGGGCGGCGCGGGGGCGGAGAGAGTGCGAAGGCAAGAGCGGGGGCGAGGGTTGGGCGGGGCAGGCAAATTCGTGGACGGAACACGTCGTTAGCAGCGTCGGCGCCCCACGTCTCCAGCAACCACCTCCCCGCGCGTAGCGTAGTGGCTGGCGCACTGGATCTCCACGGGAACATCTTTGGGATTAAAATCTCGCTCGATCCACGTGCGACTTGATGCACTGAGAGGATTCGCGGTGGGAGGGGAAGCACGAACCGCACCTCCGACCTCAGCGCCGCCACCAACTGCCTCCCCCCCCCCTCGCTTTCTACCTACGGGGTTCAAGACTCGGTCGATTCATGGGGAGGTTGTGGTGAAAATCATCCCTTCGTTGGAGAATTTTCACGGGGGGTTTCCCCTCTCCTGCTCATCATTCCACCATTATGCCATGAATACTCGGATTGTTACATGATTTTCTTTAACAACTTTCTTCTCCTTATCCTTCTTCTTTCACCTCCTTTCTTCGTCTTCTCCTGCAATTCCACCTGTCCCCGCTGCGCTCAGCCGGTGAAGCTTTGGCTGCGGAGAGTGAGGATTGATGATTCCGGAAGCGTCGGCAGCAGAGGTTATTCCTGTAACTGTATTGTACATTTTTTCGGGAGGTGGCGGTGATATTCACCCGCTGGATGGTGAAATCCGGCGCCATCCTACACGTCGGCTAGCGGGTTTCCCTTTCAGGTATCTCCCATCAGAGAGTGTGTGTGTCTAGCTCTAATCTCCCCACGTGTGTGTGAATGTACGTGTAACTGTGTATCAAAGTAAAGAGTGAGGATAGGGTAAGGAAGAGGAAGGAAAGATCGCGCGCGTTCCTTGGCCCATTTGTCAGGGAACTGCTCCGGCAGTCGCTTGGTGGTAATCCGAGATACCATGAAAACCAACCGATCAGAGTAGATGGCCACTAGATTTCTCCTCCAAACAGCGGCTAACCTAGCTAGTGTAGAAAAGCCTGTCGCCGTCGGGACTCGAGACCTGGGCCCCACCGGTCAGAGGCACTGCAGGGACAACAACTGATCTCCTGAGTCATCTAATCCGGTGCTGAAGAAGAAGGGGAAGGGGAAGGGGAGGGGAAAGGGAAAAGTCAGTGCCGACAGAACCGCGTCTTCACCAGCCTCTGCATCCTACTCCCATGAAATTTACGATTGCGGCAAGAACTAGTTCCAGTAGTGAAACCTCAGACTAAGCAATCAGTAATAAGCCACCAATATTTGAACATATCCCATTCTCGTCACAACGATTATTCTTAGGCCGAACTGGCCTTAGGTTCCTTGCTCCCACTTCCCGCCCCTCCCATCTCTGCTCTCTCCGCTGTCGGCAACGCCCTTTCCCAGCCAGCAGCCCTGCACCCGCCGCACACCTCGCCACCAGTGCCTGAGCCCTGCAACACGTCACATGTCGCTATTTCTGACCTTCATCAATTCCATCACATATTTTAAGGCCGTTTTACACATTTTCTGCGTATTCTCTTTAAAAAACTATTAGAAAATTTCGACGCCGTGAGAGGCTTCGCTGGTAAACATGCGAGCCTATTCGTTGACGGAATTTCTGTGCGCAAAGTCTTGTCAGCGAACGATGACGCCCCTTTGAGGCACGACAATAGAACTTTTTTTGTTCGGGAAATTCAACAGGATAAAAAGTTTAATTCAGAATCGGGCAAATTAAACCGTAAGCTTACTGCAAGTCCAAACTGCCTAAAAAGTGTACCGTGTGAAACAGCCTTGAAACATCGGAAAACCCTCCGCTCATCGCGAATTCCAACGTACGCCCCACGTCCACAGCTGCAACTGATTCCTGTGCGTAGCTCTTCGGTTCACATCATTTCGCATAACCCAACTCCATCCCCAACCACTTTTCGAGCCTGTTGGTACAATTGTTGTTACCGAGGCGTAAATTGGAATATTACTCCAGAGGGGATGTTCAAAAATTTTAAAAGCAAGGAACAATCTTTGTTCACTTGACGAATCCGGCGCCAGGGAAGTTAGAAATTGTCGATTAGAAGAACTGAATGAAACTGCGTCTTCGGGTATGAAGTACGTTCTGAATGAATTATGACAAATCCCTTAGGAACTTATTTCTTTTCTTGGTTTGAATTCCTTGATTTGAACGTTTTCAAGTCTGTATATATAAATTGAAGTACTGAAATTTGAATTAATGGTGTTCACAGCAGGAACAAATTAATACTTTTCAAAATATAACTGTATTATTTTTAAGAGGCAGAAACCTATCAATTCGCACATTTCTAAATACAAAGTTAAAATAAGGAAGTAGAAATCCAAATACCGTTGCTTGGAATAAGTAATATATCTATGGAGAGCCATTCAAAAAGTTGAATTCATTGTTTGGGAGACTTAAGTGGTATATTTGATGAGAAAACGATATGGTTTGACGTGAATACCGCATATTTTCTGAAGTATATTACAGATCATCAGAACTATTTTTCAGATCAGAAACATCATATCAATCGTGAGGGGCCCTTAATGTCATTGTTTTGAGTGATTTAAGTGCGTTTGTGGCAGTTTTTCTTGTGGTTTTACCGTTTCTTTTGCCTCTCATTCTAAACTAAAACAGCATTGCTCTCATCTACCAATCAAAAGTATTCATCCATTACCAGGGACTGCGATAAGGCTTCAGCGCTGCTATCAAAATCACTACGTGATGAAAATCTTGTAACTGCATCTTTAGCAGAAAATATTTAAACTAACAATTTCGGAGAGAGCCATTCTAAAGTGTTTTTGGGGAATTTAATCTACCAATACTAAATTTGTGCTACATGTGAAAGGATATATCTTCGGGGTGTTTTCAATGACCAGGTTTTAGTTTGTAGTGAAAATTTTGGAAAGGAGTTACGAGGTCTTTTTTGCCTAGTGACGCGTGCGCAGCCTACGAGAGAAGGGCCGTCTGCATTTCGATTTTTTCATTTCGTTTTGTTTACTTATGAAATATTTTACTATCATAATAAATGAATAAAATGTAGTAAAGAATAATGAAATTGAAACTATAATGATACAGTTAATAAATATACAATTTATTTTATTTTAAACTATTTATAAGACACAAATGGCTTGGAGAGACACTTTCCGAAAATGTAAAATTTTCTCAAATAAGCAGATTACGCTAAAGGGGAATTTCAGGATTGAACATATTTAAATAAAACCAAGATTTATCCACTTTTTCTTTTCCAGGGCCCAGCAAAGAAAGCTTTTGCGTTGAAAATTTGCCGTTTTCTGGCGCCCGGTTACATTACCTTCTCTTCTTAGTACGTAAGGGCGCGAAAATAAAAGTGTGTTAGGTAAGGCTCCAGGGCCCCTTTCAAAATTCTCAGAGGGGCCTCGGACCCCGAGGTTCCCTTGTACTCACGCCAATGCACTTGACGAAGAAGATACTCCACTCCATCACGTGGGTTCGATTCCCATCCCCGTGCACCGCGTCGCCCGCCAGGGCCTCCGTAGTGCCGGAGTGGGCCGCGGGAGCGCGCCCGCGTCGCCGCCAGGTGCAGGGGAGGTGTTAACGAAGATGAAGACGCATAACCTGGAATTAAATGAATAATGAATGAGACGAGAGGGCGCTCCGTGCGCGCGGACGGCGCGAGGGAGGATGGGAGGGAGGAGGGGAGAGGGTTAAAGCAAACACGCGAGAAATGTGATTCTCCGGAGGGGAAGCAATAAAAATAGGCTGAGGTTCCCAGTGGAGGGGTGATAGGGTGGTGGGAACGGTGAAAGGGAGGTGGCGACGGGCGCGGGCGCGTCGTTGGTGCTGGTGGCGCGGGAGTTGGTGCAGGTGCCTGCGGGTGAAGTGGAGGTGGCAACCGCTGTAGTGTGGAAATGCACAGTGGCGATAATTGGAACTGTGCAGATTGTGAGGTCGATGGGGAAGGCTGGTGGTTGGGGAGGGAGCAGTGAAGTTCGTTGTGCTGGGAGCGGTAGGAGCTGATAGTAATGAAGCGGGCCTGAGACGATTTCTGCTGTGGTAAAAGTGACGAAAGGACTTGGTTCACGCTTCAAACACGCGAATTCCGCATAAGACTATGTTTTCATTACGCGATATTGTAAACCGTGGTACTTCGGTGCCTAGGAAAAGCAGGAGAGTTTAATGCTTCTTTGTTCCAACAACTCAATGCATAGCGGCTGACAGCCTTCATTCATTTTAGGGCACGTTCTGGAGTGGGTATGTGTTGAGGGAGTGAGAAAAGAATGGGTAGAGACAATTCTTCAATCAAAAGTAAATACTGCTACTGACAATATTATTTAGATACTAATTCGATTCACGTAATAAAATTGCTCGCCGCAGATATTGAGAGTACTTTCATATTATGTTCCACAGACTTAACATGCAATACATAGATGCAAAACTAATACAATCGGAGAAAGAACGCACATTGTACTATTTTCGCTCTGCTCACTATGATCTATCATTTCGATTGTACGTTAAAGAAAAAATGTAACTCTTGAGATATTTTATTACGTTAGCACACAACCTAAATGTTCACTGATACTTGATTGTCGTCTTTTCTTCTAATTCAAAATCTCTTTTAATGAATAATTATAAGAGAATATAAAACAATTAAATTAGCATGAATATGCGTTCTGTAAGGTTAAACAATCCAATTCATTAGGAATATCATGAAAAAAATTTCCCAATTGAGTGCATTTCAAACAAAAGACCAATTTAAAAATTATTTCCTGGTATTTCATTAAAGCTGAACTCATTTTCATTTAAAAAGTTTGCGGTGAAATGTAATTTCATGTGTTGTACACACCCTTGCTGCAATAATAAATTTTAATTTCATTACATCCTGCCGTTCTGAGTGAATTGTTCTATTGTTTCGCTTCGATCATAAAAACAAAACTGAGCATGGAAATACAAGACAGTTTTAGCATTATAATACAGCGAGTTATCTGTAACATAATCCAATATCTTCATGTAATTCTTTGGAATGACTTTCTCTCTAAACAGAAGAAATAACTAACAGAACGTGAACTGAAAGAAACGGCCGCGAAGAATCTATGGATTATCTAATTCACCATCAGCATGAAATGAGTCTGTTAGTGTTTTAGATACTCGAAACAGTTATTGTTTATCCACGGATGCAGAGTACTTTCGTGAATAAATTACCCATAACCACAAGCGATCGTGCCTTCATCCTGCAACCAGTTTTCTCCATTTGAATTTCCCGTCGTTTTACTGTCCCTTTCAAGTCATTTGCATATATTAGCGGAAGTACTGTGTGAAAAGAAATCGATCAGATTTTACCCCACACAATAGCTCCTTCTCCCGCTTTCTATTTCCCTACATCCTTTGTTTCGTGAAAAAAAAGACGCTCTTCTAAAATTTTTTAAAGACCCACCGAGCAACTCACTGCGTGATTACACGAAGTAGCAGACCATTTCCATTTTCCGTGTTTAACTTTCCTATTAACAGCTAACAACTGTTGGTGCAGCCGTGGAATTGATCCTACAATTAGAAGTAATCGACCAATTTCGCGGTTGATGGAAATTACCGCTGTATGTCGCAGTCACGATCAGAGTGCGAGCGTTTATCTGTAAATAACTTTCCACTCTATCTCTGGTCCACTGCCTCCCTCGCGGGGCCCTCGTCCTCAGCTAGTGAGCTCCACTCCCCCTTTTTGCCCCTCCCCCTGCCCCCGCCCCTCCCACCGTCGCCTCGTAATAACTGGTTCCAAGTGGGGGCAGACGCTGTTTATTGAGAATCTCGGATAAAATCAGGAACCGATATATTAGGTAAAGAAAAGAGCAAATAAAAATGTAAACGATCGTTTAACTCGAAGCTGTTCTATAATAAAGGAGATTGGATGCCATTATTGGCTATATTATAAGCTAATTACAGCTCCTATGTTTGTTGTTGGTTTAAGACCTTTTTTCCCTTCGCTTATCGTCCTTGCTTTGTTTATTTTGTTGGAAATATCTTTTAGCGTTATTGTAACGTCGTGACCATTTACAGCAAAAACAAACCTTGCCTTACTTATTGTTTTTCTTATTATTTTATACATGTTATTATTTCTTGTTGTCTTTTTTAAGGGCCGTTTACACGCTGGCGGGTTCGACGCGGGCGGGGGCGGGGGCGGGGGCGGGCGGAGATAGCATCGTTGACAGTGGCGCAGCGTGGTGCGTGCTGCGCGAGTGGCTCCACTCAGTGGAACGAAATCACACCCAAAGTGCGCAGTGGAGGACCAGAGATTTCCAGCCACTATCGGGTTTCTAAAATAAAATGGTCCTTCACAAAATGTCATATGTTGTATTAATAACTCGTTTTTAACAGTGGATGACGAATTCAACACATACTTTTCTGTCATTGTTAAAGATGCTTGCAAGTAATCTGCTAGGGACTCACAAGTGACCTAGGTACTCGTAATAACTCTATTACAGATGAACCACATGGTAAAAAAAACATCGATGACGAATTTGTCGTGAGAGCCATAGAGAATGTTTCTCATTAAAACTTCCGTCTTATCATCCATCTCTCGATCACCTGTGCTCGCCAGGGGGGTGATAAAGCGTTCAAGGCTGTGCAACTGATCCATGATGCCAACCAAAGCTATGTAATTGACAACAAATGTGTCGTAAACGTGTTCGAAGAACAACTGTCACTAGCAGTGAACGAGTGACGTCACCACATTTAACGGAGGTGAGGAAATTATAACAGCACGCGACAGACGATGGTTGTGGAGGATTCACAGCTGTCAATCAAAAGTTTAATACATGAACAGTGATTTTTTTTCTACGTCGTTCCGTAAAAAACGAATTATCAAATCTTTGCCACGCTTGAATGAATGTACACTTTTTTATATTCGATATAAAAATACGAAGCAAAGTGAAGGCTTTAACCCCTCCCCCCGTAGTGCTTGAATGATTTTTCTTCGCTTAATGCATCAGAAAAGTATCGTTGATAAATAGACATAAACATATGCCATTATCTTTTTTAATGAATGTTTATGAATAAATCTAAAACTTAAAAATTGTTCAATGTCCCTCTATTCTTCTAAACGTAGGTGGCTGACGATATGACAAGCTTTCATCTTGTTATGTTTATGTAGAAAAAATTTTGATAATAGATATTGGATGTGTTCTAGAACCTACTAGAACATATACATAAATTCTTTGTAAGTGCGTGTCCCACTTATGGACAATGTTTCCTACCTTTTTTTTAAATTATACTTTTAAAAAATATATTACTTGTTCTTTACTACTGAAATAGTCTTTTGAGCAGTAAGGATCATCACCAAATAATTCTCATTAACGGCAAGTCTAACAAGACCGTGAACTATAATAAAATATTTCATAAATTATCAAAACGTTTTGTGTACTTTTTAATAAAGAAACTTTGGAGAGAGGATGGTATCTAGACTCTTCTTTGCACTCAGCTTCAATTACTGGATAAATGTCGTAGAGTATTCGGATATTCTCGAGTATTGTCAGATGTTATTTGAACATGTTCATTACCTTAAATTTAATAATAAACTAAGCAGAAAAGAATAAGTGGTTACATCAAAATTAGAACTAGTCTCTGTAAAATAAGCCATCTCCACTTGTTATGAAACCATACACCTCCCCCATGTGGTAACTATATATTGATCCATAAAACACACATCACCTAATAGATGAATATCCTAAATTCTTCCTACGAAGGGAAAATTCTTTAAAAAAAACTTTAATAAATTCATGACTCTCCCATGTATCAAAATAAAATTGTAGAATTTTGCAAAAAAGTAACATTTTTTATGAAATATAAATGACAGTTTTACTTATATTAAAAATGTATTCCTAAATCACAAAGAAAAGTGTACTACAAGAGCCGTCTAAATAATAGTTACAATCAAGATATTGATTGAGAAAGAGGGTAACTGCACAATTCTTTTAAAAAACTATTTACTGCTTTCAATATATTGAATTGTTGGATACTCTAATATAATGACACTTTGAAACGAATGCATTGCCTCTCTCACTCCTGGGTGCCCCATTTCTTTAAAATAATTTTGAATATTGTGCATTTTCAAGAGGAACAACAACCCGCCACTGGAGCCATACATATTTGGCGAAACGTTACGTTGTTCTATGCAGAATTTCACTTGTCTAATATTTCTTGATAATATGAGGTTTCACTTGATTTAAGACCATCAATCCAAAACGTTGTGTATGAACATTCATTTACTCATCACTACAGAACGTTTCGAGGTTTTCATCTCGTCCCATCATTGATTACCTTTAAAAATAAATAATTTAAGTGGATGAAAAAAAAATTATTAATTATCGAAAATAACAGTACACCTAATAAAATCACAAAATAAAACAAAATCTGTGTTGATAAAAATCTCTCAATTACATTATGAATATATTGTAACCAATACTTTCTCACCGTTTAAATAAAAAATAAAATTATGTTATTCTGTCATCGCGCTTTGAAAAGATATTCCGCAGAGGACCAAATCGTGTCAGAATGCGTCGTGTCGAATCTCTTCATTGAAATTTCTCTTCCTGCCTGCTTTGGCTCCACCTCGGCCCAGTGTTGTTCGTCCGGTGTGGCCGCGCGGGAGGGCGGTTTGGAATGGCGGGGTGGGCGGGCCGGCGCGCGGGCGGCGGGCGACGGGCGATGGGCGATTGGCATCGTGCAGCGGACGGAAGAGATGCGGAGAGGCCCAGGGCGCGGGAGGGGGCCCCTGGCCCAAAGCAGCGCAGGGGCGCAGCACTAAGCCAAAGAGCCGGTGCACTACCATTAGAAGAAACTATCTTTTCATTTCAACGAATAGTCGTATAAATATAAATGTAAAATCTGCCCTCCCTTTTGCGCAATTTGTTCACAATGAAGCATCTGGGTTTGTGAGATAATTTCTGGCATTTTGCGAAAGTAAAATTATTTATTTACCACGCCCTTCTTGTAAATAAGAAACAAGAACTCTCTTTATATCATGTTAGCTTTAAAGTCTAGAAAATTGACGATGAAAATACATTCATACTTTATGTTTCATTACCTATGTGCAGCACGTTTCCGTTAATTAATATGATCGTTGCACTTCCGTAAGTAACTAAAAATGTCCGTTTCCATTGTATGCCAGTACCAGAACGCCCCAAAATTAATATTATAAATGTAAATAATTAAGTGGTCTGGCGGAAGAGCCGGCCTTACGGTCTGAGCCTCATCAGATGTAAAGACATATATATTATTATTTTCATTATTATTATTATTATTATTATTATTATTATTATTCCGTTCAAATGGTTGAAAATAAGGTAAAATTTTGGTGTAGTTTTTTTGAAACTTGGTTTCTGTGTTTTTTGGGTCGCTTAACATGAATATCACATTTGCTGACTAAAAGTTTGCCAGGAAACACGTTTGTAATGCAACAAAATGTGTATATAAACTACTTTTTCCAGTTTTTTTCAAAATAACTGAAAAACAACACATTTTTCGAAAGTAATGGCTCTATAGATCAAAATACCTACATTTCATGTCATTAAGCCTTTTTCCTCCAATTAACGGTTTAGTCCTGAAAGCACCGAGAAAATTGGTGAAATTAGCAATGCACACAAAGAAAAACGAGAATTGTCCCACTTCATCTCAAGATAACTTAAAAACTATCAATTTTTCGTGAATATTAACCCGGTATAAAATGAAAGAGGATAAAATTGCGTACATTTTATGTGTTAAATTTTTTTTATACGATCAATAGTCTCGCCGTTAGTGTGCAAAATGTGCTTGGATGTTGCTGCGAAAATGGCTCTCCACTTAACCTCATCACTCATTAACTCTTGCATATAATTTACATCCAATAACGTGTACAAGCAAATATGTCGCCTATTGAATCAGTTTACATTTTAATCGAAAAAAGAAAAGTAGGTAATTAATAATGTGAAAAAGAAAATTAATATTTTGAAGGATCCTGTACTGCTCCTTCAACGAGGCCTAGGTTTCGAAAGCCCTGGGTTTTACAGATTTATGCTACACACAAATGGCATTACAGCGTTTTTTATTACCATTGTATACTATATTGTAAAACATATAGGAACCAAATTTCAAAACGTCACCAACACTTTTTGTTATTTGCACTTTTTCAGCACCAGTTGTCTGAACAAGAATGTTTATATATATTTAGCCATTCACTTTTTAATTTCCATCATGCTACAATACTTGCGTACTATATAGAAAGCAATGTCATGCTGCGGGAAAAACAGCAATTTTTGAGAGTATTTTTCACGTATTGTGAAGCCAAATATCCAAAACAGGGATATACTTTGTTCCGATAAGTAGTAAATTACTTCCTCTAAAATGCTGTGTAGTGAGAATTCACGTTTTGTGGGTCCTTGAAAAATTGGTTTGCAGCACACGCCTGTCCGCCCGTCTGTCTGTGAGGAAAGCTAGCGGCGAAAGCGTATGCAAGATTTTCGCCGAAACGTATACTTCCCGATCGACCAGGTTGATTTCGTGGACCCTTGAATTTCAAACGGATATTTTGATTGTTGCGGAAACTGTATGTGAAGTCTCATTTTTTTAACAATTTTCTTATAAACTACTGTATTTTTCAGTTGAATATCTTTTGCGTGTCTCATTTTCATTGAGTTTTCTGAAATTTCAAAAATTACCTATGTTCAAATTGTTTTTCGCCTTGTCCTACAATTATATTATACTACAACTATTAAAGGTTGAGGATTTTTTCTTCAAATTAAATTTGTTCCTCATAATTAGTTCTTTATTTAATGTCAGGTGGATTGATTTGAAAATATTAGTAGTTTTCGCGCAATATTGAGTGAAATGTTGGCAATATTAAAAACAATTTTCTCAAAATCGATTCCAAATTGTTTCTTTACAATTTGGTACAATTATCGCTAAATTCAATAAATAAGACATCATAAACGTCACATTCATGCACTTGTGATTTTTCAACAATTACACTCTTCTTATATCTCCCTCGTCATTAATATAGATTATGGGCGTTCTTTATACGTTGTGGCTTGGTATGCAAGTGCTTCAAATGATTTTAAATAAATTTCCTCAAAAACTCAAAAGTTTTGTGGAAAATGGGATCAAATTGGCGCATTTTCAGAAACGCTCACACATTTTCTCACATACTACTGCTAACTTTTCAATGAAGATTTGCATATAGTATCAGAGTTTACTGGTCTATAACATTGTTAAAGTCTTATTTCCATTCTGCTATTAGAGAGCTTTAAAATGAAACCTGTTAAGCTATGGATTTGATTAATTGGCGAACTGGCTGACACTTATGGTTAGGTGCTTTAGAGAGCAATTACGGAAAGAGATCTGGTCCTGCGAAGTGAATCTGTTACTAGGACGCGCTGGTCTGTGAGACATCTCTGCGGAGTCAGTTGGGGATGGGGGAACGCGGGAGCGGTTTAGTGATTGATTGATGTTTACGGGCGCGACAATTGCTATGGTCATTACTACTGGAGAGGGCGCTTTTCTTCCCCGCTGCATCGTCAGATGCCGACCGCTGACCGCCGTCCGTTGACGCCGACCGCTGACGCCGACCGCTGACGCCGACCGCTGACGCCGACCGCTGACGCCGACCGTTGACGCCGACCGCTGACGCCGACCGCTGACGCCGACCGCTGACGCCGACCGCTGACGCCGACCTGCAAGTAGGCTTGTGGGGAATTTCTACTTCCAGGTCTCCACCGGCGGGGCACAACCACAGCCGGACAAATTCTTAGATACTTGGCTATCCGAGATGAGCCGCGTCTCAGTCGAACGAGCCGACGTTTCGGCCATCGTGCCGTGGCCTTGTTCGGGCATCGTGTTGTGAAGAGGACAAATTATTAGCTTCCGACCGGTCTTCTGCCACGCGTGTAAGCATTTATGTGAGGGGAGACAATAGAAGACAAAGGAAGAGGAAGGAAAACTCGCGCGCCCTAAGGGGGCCATTTGAAAAGATACAGCTCTGGCACTCACCTGGTACTGATCGCAGATACTACGGAAATATACCGATCAGAGCAGCCTTCAGCTAGAATTCTCCTCCAGGAAGCGCCTGAATTCGACCTAGCTAAATGGCTGGTGGAAGATGCTCCTCCGTCGGAACTAGACCATAGGACATCTCGTCGCTGCATAGCCAGCGGCAATGCTGGCTCTAATAGTAATGTTATTTTCTAATACTGTCGGATATAAAATTGAAATAAATTATATTAGCAACGTATGAAAAATGCTCACTGATGGAATAAATTTACACTAGTCAAGTACGGGGCTGTAAAAATTATGTTCACACTTTGACAGGACACAATAGAGGGTTACTTGTGTTTCATAATCGCGGGTGGATGCAACGAACATTGACTCACTTAAATCGCAATGGTATGTGGCAAATGACTGTGTGCTTTGCGGCGAAATAGAAGATTGGAACCACATCCTCATAAACTGCTGTGCCAGCGAAAAATGGAGAGCAAATATACGGAAATGGGAAACTATCACTTGTGGCCTAGAAACGTAATGCTAGCTCAGAGCATATTAAAAACGGAAGGACATGCTTTATGAAAGAATTAAGAACATTTCTAGAAAATGTTTGGTCCGTTAGGGAAACGGCAACTAACGAATGAGAAAATAACTCTGATGAGTAGTGAGCAGAGCGGAGCATAGACTGGTTAAAAAATTAATAAGTAAACAAATATATTAGTAAATAAGTTAAGTAACAATAAATAACTTATTTAGTAATAAATAAACAAATAATATCTTTATAAACGAGCAAACTATGTGGTAACAGAATGGATGCACAAGAAGTCAGAGCAAAGGTCAGGTTACCGACGATTCCCTGGGGCACTATTTCATTTAAGGAGCTTAGGATACCGAAATCGGTAAGGAGAAGTAGTGGCGTATACGGCACAAAAAAATAGTTTTAATATTAGTTTGGTAGATTAATATGTACTCATCCTCTCTTGTCCTACTAAATAAATGAAATTAAAACAAATTTACTTTTACAATTTCAAAACAAAACAACTAAATAAAACCAATTAAAATAACTTCAAAAGATATTACTAAAAAATAAATAAAACTTTCAAATCAGAGTAACAAAAAAAGGCGTGTCATTAATAATGTGTTTTGGTGTAATTTTTTTCGGTTTAGTAATTTTAGTAATCAGCTCAATTTTGTGTAGTATAATTATTAAATATTTAGTAAACGTAACTAATTTATTTTAATGATTTGAAATGTATTTTGTAACTCGTAATTCTAAGAACTCCGTTCCTGGAGTTCGAAACAACTGCTAATATTATTTTTATTAATGTTTAATATTTTTGAAATACTTCATTTTTTCTACGTTTCAGTTCCTAAAGTAAATTTCAAATGAAGTTATAATTTTTGTTATATCTTACGTACTTTATCATCGGCATATTGCTGATACCATTCTTCGCTGGAAGTGTTGTTTAACATCCTGAATCAAAATTCATTCACTCATTCTTACAGTACGGAATTTGTTCACAGGAAAACATTAGTCTTAAGTATTTTTAGTTAGTATTAGTGCCTACGTTTTTTTCAACACGTCTTGTTTTTTACTTCGTCATTACATACTCGGTCATTAATGAAAATTACAATTATGAGAGTAATGTTGATATATATATTGGAAACTGTGGCACATTAAAGTATTCATATTCGTGTTATATTGTATTAGTTGCTTTTCATTTTTAATAAATTATTAATATTTTATTTATTTCATACTTATTTCAGTCATACTAATAAAACAAACACAGAATGAGAACAAATCTTATGTAACCTTACTTACCAGCTTGTTCGTATATAAATTAATCTGCACTATAATGTGTGTGAATATTGTTTATGTTTCAATCAATGCGGTAAAATCTTTAATACATAGCTCGGTAAATATGAAAGTAAACTTCACTTAAGTAGCCGACGTGAATATTCCGTGAGTTAACGTCTGCAACAATTTAAATATCCTGGGCGGGGAGCTGTGAAAACTAGGCATTTTCAGAACAATACCGTTAACCAAAATCGTTTAAGCTTTAAATAAAATGTATGACAATATGAAAAGGAATGTTTAGCTAAGGTGTAAATCGTATTTGTTATTTTTCCATTTGCCCTTTTATATTATTTATTTTAATGTTAGTAAACATTGAGCTGAAAGATGGTCTTGAGTATATTCCTTCAGCGCCTGGATTATATCTATTCTTCAATCAGTGCAAACAGAGCGAGACGTATGGTGAATTTTTATCTGTATTTTTTCTGACCCTCACCGTAAAACGCACATATTGCCATGCTTCGCTGAAAACACACTGAAAGTAGAGAAGTCTTATTGAAACATCGGGCAGACTGCAAAATCCCGCCTCCGGGTGGCAATCAGGGCCCGAGGGCAGCTCAATGGACTGGATCCGAACGTTCGGACGGAAAATTCCAGAAGCAGTTGCAGCTTTCCTCCACAAACAACATTTGTGTTCTCAACTCTTCTGCATTTAGAATCCACTCTGCTGATAACGGTACAGCAGCCGCGCTTTGTTTCCCCATTTACTTACTGTTTTTCCTTATTGCTTTGGTTGTGGACTTGATTGATCGAAATGTACTCTATGCACTTCCATAAATCGAAAGTGTGTTTGTGGATGAGCCGCTCCCTCTTTGTGTTCGACATCCTGTTGGAAAGAGAAATACTGCGGGGAACTGCTCAACGCGGATGAATTTTTGGGAGGTTTTTCCTACGTTCTAATAATACATTGGAACTACGTTAGACTTCATATATTTTGAATCTACTCCGTTTCCAGCATATAAATTAGCACTGAACAATTATAAAATCATGTTTTAATAAAATCTTGGAATATTAGGAAGGTAGTGAATTTGTCGACGGGTTAGATGTATCATGATTAATGATTGAACTTAGAAACATCAGGTGATATTGAACATATTTATTTTTTACAAAACTGTTTACACTTTACTTTCTGAAGGAGTATTCTTCGTTTTTTACATAATAACACTCAATGTACACACATGAACATATTTTTACGAATAGTCGCAATAAATTAACGACAGCCATTTACATAAATTAAAGCATAATATAAACGTTTTGTAGACAGCAAGTTTCTTGCCGTTTTTAGCAGGAATCGAGTGATGCTACATGGCACAATGGACCTTGAAGATGAGGAAAATTAGATGTCTGTTTCGCTTCTGAGACGCTTAAATACTACCTCAAATGCAGACAAAAACCTATTTATGGAAGAGAAAGCTGAGTTTTAAACACGTTTCTGTTTAAGAAGTAAACGAAGAACAAGGAAGATATAACTAATTACGGAGTTTAGAGAAGTATTAGCGTAATAGGTCGGTTGAAATTCAAATTTCAGCGTAGCGTAATGACAACTTTGGTGCCGTTTAAACAGAAACGAATTTTAAATACATTTCCCATGACGTCCCATTCAGGTCGTGCAACGAGGAATTAGATAAGTCTCCCTTTTTCAGCGCCTGTACTTTGTAATTATTTTCATTTGAATAAATAATGTGCGTTAACTGAAGATAATTAATATAATTGAGGGGAAAATGAATTTTAAATATTACCCCAACCGCTAAACGGGTAAGGTAATGCTATGCTCCAAGGGTTGCGACGCATAAAAGCATTATGTAAACAGGCTGCAATTTCCTATTTCGAGGCAGGGAGTACTTCGCCTTCTCGCAGATCTCGTCAGGAGATTAGCTCCCGTGAATCTTCATTTTTCACCGCGACTACGCGCCGGTAAAGCCTCGTTCTTTGCCTTCGACCCGCGATGTCTGCGCTTTCGGGCGGTTCTCCTCTGATTGACGTTTCACACGTTAAACACAAGATGTGATTGCCATGATTATATATTTTCTTGACTTAACATATCTTCGCTGTTGAAAAGAAAGTAGCACATCTGCATTTACATTATAGTAAATAGAGGAAATCTAAAAACTATTCAAGATATTGCTTTAAAAAAACTAAATTCAAAAGTTAATCACCTGAAACCATTTTTATTCTTAATAAAGGCATCTTTAACATGTTGAAGATGTGAAGATGCAATGTTACATGTAGCAATTAGAATATTCGGATGTTCAAAAAGAATAATTTAACTATATTGTTGCAAAATGTTAATCAATGGAGATCCGCCTAAGCATGAATGTTTGTGCCGATTTTGTTAGGCAATTTTTTCCTGATACTAGCGGAATTACGCTCGAGAAGAATTTACTTGCTACCAACAATCACGACAGTTGAAATTTGTTATAATAGCGTAAATTTTACCTAAGCTATTTTGTAAGACGATATTTACAATTTTATAAAGATCGATGCCATATTATTATTTATGTACAATTCTTTTTTTTTCTAATGGGCACTCCAACAAGACTGTTTCCGATACACTTGTTGAAGGAACAAAGTTCCCACTCGCGTTTCCACAGTTCTTAAACACACTGTTTCGCGAGTAATCATTACAGTGAAACACCTCGTTTAATACTGAAGTAAGAGGAATACTGAAGAAAAGTTGCCGTTTGGTAAGTCTATCAAAGTGCAGGGTGTTTTCTTTCAGTGCAGTTCTGAAATTCAACAAATGATAGTTGCTCTTTATCATTATAAATTTCTTCCTTGTAGTGAGATATATAAGATATAAGACAGTACCATTTTAGTTAAATGGTTTCAACGATTAAACTTTTACGAAAAAGGTTCAAGCAGCCATCATTTCTTGAATTTCTGTACATGAGGACATTTACTCTTCCGTCTATCTCACTGTCTTCCTCTTCACAACTATGGCACTCAAACGAGGTACAGTTAACTATGTTCGCGTCACGTTGAACGTGTTAATATATTAGTCTCCACATTATACAATTTCACTCTCCTTCGCTCTACGATCAGCCACTTGAAAAGTTCCAGGAGAGCGAAAATACATATCTTATAGATAGAAAATATGTGGTCACTTTGGTATTCTAGCGCCACTCCGTTAGGACGTAATGGCTGGCGGTCAGTCGTCAGTTTCACAGGCTTTTCATACCGTGCACATCATGTGAGCACTCAGGAATTAGATTTTTTGCGCATCTCATAAAAAACTAACAAAACTAGTTCTAAGTTCTTTTGAAGAATTTGTTTACATGGAGCCAGGTTACCAGATTGCTCTAGAACTTACAAGATAGGTACTGGTGTAAGCAAGTGGACTGCAGAGGCCAGATAGTAAAGTAGTCCAACATTGCTGCTTTAGCAAAATTACCAGCATGTTGACTTGCCAGTAAGCTTACGCTTAAAATTTACAATCAATATAAGTTCACAAGTTCCGGTAAACTCATAAAAAGGCCTTTACACAGAATAAACCAGCTTATTTCAGCGTACCATTTGGTATTATTGAAGAATTTACTATGAATACACACAATTGTTAATATTTAGATCTTGTAGGTAACTTAGTTGTTCCAAAATATATAGCATATTTTTCCAATGAAGATAAGACAATGAAATTTACTGTAATCATTACAAAAATTGTATTTCTGAATGACAATAAAACATTAACAAGCGCTGATTAAATCATGAACTTGTTATGAAACTGCAAAACATAACGTGTTTTGATGCGTTAATGCTTCTACACCCTTTTCTGATTTCGTTCGGTACAAAACCTGTACTGACGTTGATTTCTGACCCCGCTCGCACCTCTATTCGTGGAAGGAGGAACTGACCCATGGAACTGCCGCTGAGAGCGTCCAGTGCCGCAGAAAGGTGTCACAAGAGCTTTGCGTTCAACCACACACGCGCACTTCCCTTGCCCAGGTGCAAACTGCAAGAATGTTCGAAATCCACTGGGCGCAAGAATCACTTGAAAGCAGCGTTCATTTCGCACGAACAAGCGTATGTCTCTGGTTCAACCTGATGTTCGGACGCTGGACCTGCACCTCCGGGTCGAACTGCGTTGGTCGGAAGCGGTGCGTGGACGAGTCGAGGGCGCCACCCTCTGGAGACTCCAACGCGCGAACAAGCGAGCAACCAGTCGTCTGGCACCTCGCCTCCAGGAGGCGGTGGACGCGTGCTGGTGTGCGCCTCGAGTGCGACACCCTCACGCGACCGCGCCCCCGCCCCCGCCCCCGGCCCCGCCCCCGGCCCACGGGCCGCGGCCTCAGGTCTCGGAGCCCGAGCTGCACGAGTCGACGTCGCGCAGGTCGGCGGCGTAGGGGCCGTCGAGGGCGTCGCGGTCGGCGGGCGCGGGCGTGGGCGTGGGCGGGTCGGGCGCGGGCGTGGGCGTGGGCGCCCCGGGCGAGCCCTGCGGCTGCGCCTGCGGCTGCGCGGGGGGCGGCGGCGCCTGGGCCGAGGGCGGCGGCCCGCCCGCCCCGCCGCCGGTGGGCTGCGTCTCCTGCTTCCACTTGTTGACGTGGTGCGAGTTCTTGTTGGAGGCGGCCGCCTGCTGCTGCGCCTTGGCCTCCTCCTCCTGCTGCATGCGCTTGTGCTTCGTGCGCCGGTTCTGGAACCACACCTTCACCTGCGGACCAAAACACGCATCGGTTACAAAGGGATGCCTTCTAAAAGCGGCAAGCACAGCCACTAAGCTATATAGTAAGAAATATTTCACAAATAATCTACCAGTCTATTCAGGATATCAATGGAATGTTGTGAAGTGTATGGCAGTCTGTTGAATCTGTGAAGTGTCTGTTGAATCTACTGAAGTGTAAAGCAGAGCTGTAGAAATTGGTGGAATATGCGGTGCGGTGTTCTCCAGTGTGAAATATTAAGTTATTTATTAGTATTATTTCCCACTGATACAACATTTGTATTCTTAGTTTATCTTGCCAACCACTTCCGTCCAGTTGGACGCGATTGAAGGTAAATTTATATTAATGAATTCTTCGAGAATACTTATTTCTAATCAGTGTGCACGAAAATTTGTTGGGTGTGTATTATGAAGATTTTTGGAACGAATTTATTGTAATACAAATTGAATCAAACGGCTTGTGAATTCCTTAATAAAGTTCAAAATATTTCGACCACCAAACACTAATACCCAATACTGTGAACAGCAGCAAATCTCCTAACTTCGACCAAACGTATTACATTCGTCGGTACTATAGTCGACAGTATATCGGGGAAAATAAATGTTTAACCTACATTAAGCTTAGCCAATGTAAGAGTCGTATTTGCTGCAACCAGCGTCACTATTCGGCTGACGCAATCCTCCCAAGATGTCAGTATAATGTACTGCATCATATTGCGTCTTTCAGGGAGTCGCGCCAAGTGCTATTATCTTAACTCTCGTGACACTTAAATCTCAGTAATTGAAAACTTTACTCAAACTCTACGAGAAAATTAAGTATTCACTTTTGAAGACTACAGTTATATGCCGCGAAGTAAACGCCGAAATCTGTTACATCAAACTTTTCGATTAAATTTCGAATAATAGGAAGTAATAATTCTCTCACATATTAGTATCGTATCATCAAAATAAATAAGTATTTTTTGTAGAAAGTAATAACCTCGACATTTCGACCTCTTGCAAAACGATTGCAGTCAGTTCTTATTGAAACAGTCCACATCAGAAAACGTGGCATGCATATTACGTATTCAAATCAAAACAATTTTCTCTTTGCTCAAAACATTTTCCAACAACACTTTTACAATGGTTACTTCACGCTCGAGGGTACAAAGCGTAAATGGATCTTCTGCCTCCAGCAGCCAATAGGAGCGGTGCTACGAATATAAAGGGACTGGCGTCGACGCCAGATGAGTCACAGAGCGGGTTGCCAATGTGTCTACGGCGTGTTTCAGGTCTTAACGCGCAATAAATTGTGCATAATCGTGATGGGTGGTCTGAATCTGAGAATAAACATATTTGCGTTGCGGATGAATTTTAATCACAAAGAGCGAAAATCTTTCAAGTCGAGTAGATGTAATGCAAAATTGTGTCTTGGAGGAATGTGACGTCATTCATTCCACATTACTTTAGTAGTTGAATGGGAATTAGATATATGCGGTGCTTTTTTAATGGATCAGAGAGGGTCACTGTGTCATTTTCCTGACAGTCTATGACCAGTTTCAATATTGCGACTGTCTGTATGAGAGAGCTATCCAGTTATTTTCATGACGCCACGCAAATAATCGAGAGCTCCCAATAGAAAATAAATCTGGCAGTAAATTTGTTCAAAATGTACGTAGGGTCTTATTTTCTTGTACCTTCAACATGGAAGCTGTCTTCTCATAAACATAACCCAGAAACCAGAATATACACTAAACTCTATAAGTTTATTCTCAACTTTAAACATTTGGTACACGTCCCTTCACAATTTCTGCCGATCAATGGAGAAAATGCTGAAATGCCATCTTGCTGTATTTTTTATGTAGTATTTCTCGTCGCCCGAAACAATTACTGTATCTCAAGTGTGGATGTGTTTACGCAAATGAACAAATATTTACTTAAGATATATGTCATTCAGTGTCTGATGTCTCTCCTATGGATCGCATGGACGACGGGTACAGACCAGCAATTTCTGAAGAGGATGTCTATAGAACACGCCTGTTTATGACCAAATACCATGACCATGACACTGGTATTTCAAATACTTGCCAGACCGCGGGCACGGCCGCATTGTGTCCCACGCGTTCTGGTGTACAGGAATGGATTTCGACCGTAAAACACGAAGGATAGTATTATTCGTCTGAACTGAGCCACTTAACATTGACATACTAGATAAACAGATTATTAATGAAAATTCCTGGGAATACTACCAATTTAATTCTCCAAAAGTATGACATATCAAAAGAAATGGAGGAATACTTTGCTCATTATATCTCCCAGGCATGAACCTAACCTCATTAATGCGAAAGGAATGTGGAGATTCTTTTATACAAATCTACCGACTGGTCTCCCGACAAGTACGGAAGTGTATTGCGGGTAAGGGGTGGGGGAAAAAAGGAAGAGGAAGGAAATATCGCGCGTGGAACGTCGTCCGTTTGTTAGGGTACTGCTCCAGCGTTCGCCTGGTGTTGATCAGAGAAATCACGGAAAAATTCCGATCAGAGCAGCCGGCCGCTTGAATTAATCCGCCAGACATCGGCTGAAACCATAACCAGAAGAGTAGAAAATAAAGCTCTTCAATGGTATGGACATATCCAGAGGATGCGAAATGAGAGATGGCCAAAACAAATTGTAAATTGGATACCTGAAAGAAGACGTAGAAGAGGTAGACCTGGTTTAACCTGGAAGACATATATACATGAAGTAATGGAGGAGAAAGGATTGGAAGAGGGTCAATGGGAGGACCGAGAATTATGGAAATCGAAAACGGCAAACTCTAAGGGGTAGAAACCGTCGAAGTAGAAGAAGAAGAAGACATCGGCTGAATCCGACCTCGCTATGCAGCTAGTATCTGAAACCCCGTCCCCGCCTGGAGTGGAACCCTAGGACGTCCCGGTCGGAGGCCCTGCAGTGACATCAATTGATGGCCCGAGTCCCCTCCGCCGGTCGTATTTCACGAGGCGTCGAAGAGCTTCGATCCCGGATGCGCGCCGCCCCCGCCCACGCGCCCAGACGCGCTCCGCCCAGCACGACACACACACAGCCCGAGGAAGGCACTTCAACCGCTCTGCGACGAGTGGAACAACCTCAACGTTTTCATTCTTGAGCGGCCGCACGAACTTCTATTGCGCATGTCCACAAGTTTTATTACGCCGGTAAACGATTTCCATTTCATACGTTGTAAATTTCTGCACGAGATGACAATTTCTTTACAATTTTTTCTTTCTCTACAAATTAAGTTGTAGTGCACAAGTGACCATTACGTGGGACAGCCTTGAAAAAAATGTTTGCGCGGGTTTACGGTTTTTATCTTCAAACATGCAATTCACAAAATGGCGATTTCTCTCAAACCGTTCACACATTCTATAAGTTACGAATTTCTATTATACAAGTTGAGCGGATGAGTTGTATAGTACTCATAACAATCGTGTACATTCAAAACATTCGCTTTTATGAGTTGCGTTGTTCGCTCTCAAAAGTTGTCTCATTTGTTGTAACTGAGAACTGAAGTACACCAAAGGAATACAATGAGTTATTTCAAGTTCTCGAATAATCATCTTAGTAATGATGTAAGATTCAACATTTTTACAAAGCAAACAATCCATAAAATACATATTTTTTACCCTTGTCATACAATATCTTTTCAGAATTCAATTTCTATCATAAAAACCGTTTCACTAGCACAATTGTTCACATACGCGCCCGAGGTCTGCCATTAGGTATGAAGTGTGATGATTTCCGGTACGGGAAACCTAAGCACGATCATGCCCTTTAAAGAAGCAATTGTAATTTCCAGAGTATAGTTAAATTCAAAGCTTGTTCTTTACATTTCCCTCACATCTTGTTCTCCGTTTTCACATTCTCTCTATCCCTGCTAATATGTCACCTGAGATGGATTATTTCGCGCCGCTAGGTTTCTTCTCTAGAGAGTGGCTGAACTGGACCACGGACGTGAGACATTTTGGAGAATGGTAAGAGAAATGATTATTACAATAATTAATTTATTTAATGATACCGCTAGCTGCCAAAATTCAAATTAATCCCACTCTACAATTCAAAATAAAAACATACACACACATAATTTGTAAATAATAAATTAATTGTTTTCTCAATATAATACTGGTTTGTAACAAATGTTTTTCATGGGAACAGTCACGAAAAATTCTTGATTGTACCAATAGAGGTTTTCATGTTTTGACACAAAAGGAAGATATTAAACTTCTGTTTTATATTTCTTTCCGTAATAAAATCTGTTTACGAAAAATAAGTTCTGATTACACTAAAAATGAAATCAAAACAAACTTTTCGACGACATATAAAGACATAAAAAAATGTTACACCCAAAACAAACACATCAGCGTTTTATAATAAGTGCTCTAAGAATATGCACAACAAAGGCGAAAAAAATGTTTGTTTTTTTATTCGACCAGAAACGTCCCAGAAGACGCCAAATCGCTGCGCAATTTTTAGGGAGCGTCTTTTCTGAGACGCCAGGGCGCGCGGCGGCGGCGGCGGGGCGCGGGGAGGGGCCGGGGAGAGGGGGTCGGGAGTCTCTTGCCCGCCTCCGGACCCTCCCGCCGTCTTCGCCGTTTACAAACCATTAACCAGCAGAATGATGGAACCGACTTCCGTTCTTTGCAGACGCTCCGCCACCGCCGCCGCCTTCTTTTGAGTTTTTTAATCGGAGTCCGCCATTTTGTTCGCATTCTTCGGCAACAGCGTACTCGCTATGTGTGTGTGTGTGTGTTTCGTGTTTACTTTTTTAAAAACGCTCGGCACGGAAGTCATGACAATGGTACGACGCTACGAGTTTCGCTGCTTTCTTCGTTTTTAATTTTTTTTTTTCCTTTTTTCGTTTTTTTATTCCGATTATGTGCTTCCACACTCTGTGCACACGAGCACAGTCGGTCGAGTGGTCCATTCTGCCCTTTACAGGCGAACTGGTGATCAGCGGCCTTGCGGCTCACAACAGAATGCTTTTTTTCTCTCTAATATGTCCAAGCGCTGGCCGCCAAGGAAATCAGATATTGCGAAACGTTGGTCCGAAAACCTTATTGTTTAATGCTTTTTCACTGGTCTGTGACACATACTTGTACTTCCTTTTACGTTCGATATTCATAAAATAACGGCCCCATAGATCGATTTATAAGCAGGTGAAATATTTGGCAAGTTGTGAAGGAAATGTAGAACATCGCTGACGTCATGTTTTTGGTTCCTACGTCATAAATTCGAGTTGCGGAAATTCTCTGCCAGATAAGGCCTCACATAAGCCTTCACGTCCCTGGAAGTAAAATCTCTGCTTAGCCATCTTTGTATAAGCGCCTTGACATTTTCGAGACACGATTTTCTTTTAACAGAAGAATATTTTGTAAGGGCTGCCGGTTCTTTGGGAGGAGATAAGAATTTTATTCGGGACAGTATGTTACGTTCCACAATATTATTACTCGTATCGTAATTGTTAAATTCTGTGTGTGTGTCTTGAATTTTATCTAGGTGCGAATCTGCTTAATGATTTTGTTGAACTATCAACGCGCTAGATCTGAATTGTTATGGTCGCTTGTGCATGTCACGGTAATGCACAATAATGTAGCTGCCTTCATTATTTTTAACAAAGGGTCATTATGTAATGCATTCAGTGATCGTAGTATGCTAAGCGGAATTATTTTCTGCCTTGTAGCAACTTGTATGCCTGGAATGAGACGCTGTGGCCCATTTTGAAGGCTATCTCTGCCGCACTTCGTTAAGGAGAAAAGACTCGTCCTATTAATACGTCTCTGTCTCATTCAGAGAGATTGAAGCGGAACACAAAGATTCGGCAATCTCATCTGCGTAGTTCAATGATGCAGAATCCCTCAGGTAGAACGTTGTTTGCTCCTGGACAGAAGGGATCTTATCTTCTCTCCCCCGCGTACTCTTAACAAGGCGAAGGTTTTGCGAAAATGGTGGGAATTGCTGCTGGCGAAGTGTAGAATGTGGTCGCAATGTTGAAACGCTTAAGACATTACGTTATCAGAGGAAGTTTGCCATCAATGAACTGCCGTAACAACAACCGGTTAAGCCGAACCTTGCTATGCGTTCTTCAGTCTTTCCCCGTTTACTTTCGCTCCTCGTTTATTAAATATTTCAGATTAGTCTTACTTTCTTGGTGGCGCACTAAACACCGGTTTCAGGTTTGGTGTTCTTTTGAGGGTAAATAGCACAGTCCATATTTATATCTTAATCGCAGTATTCACATAAATCATTCGCGATAACTAAAATTATATTTTAAAACTGAGATATGATTCCGGCAGACGATTCGTCTTTAAACGAGTATGTGTATGCAGTAGCATGCAGGATCATCAGTAAGATAAGTGTAACATATATTTATAATATCAAATTTCATTGCAACTACGAGCACTTCAGAGAAACGCTGTTAATTATTATATTACCTTTCCCGCATTTACATCAACGACTTAACTCATCCGATAGATGATTCTTAAACCTAATGTTGTTATGAAACAAAAATTAAACAAATATTAATTGACACCTTTTTTGTAGCTTTCTATGTCTGAAAATGGATGGGTCAGTCAATTGTACAATATTCATACATTTTATTATAATGATCTTGAAAAGCACAAATAAAACTTTTTGACATGAAAATGCCCGCCGAATGCTAAATCAATGTGGTATATCTCTGTGGCAAATGACCGCGACTTTCATCGTGTAAGGGATATGATACGCATATTTAAGAAGTCATTCATAGCGCTTAATGAATGAAACCGATAGTTTGAAGTAAAAGCTTGCAGGTGACTTCCCAACCAACTGTCATCCCCATAAATTGTTTTTAAATTGTAGGGATGAATTGAAATCAAGAAATTATCGTTTCTTTGCTTAATGATATTACAGAAGTAGTGAAGTTAGCATGATATTTTTACGTTATAACCTTGAAGAAAATTTATATTTATTACGAAAATTGTATCATTTCCCTTGATACTAAACTTCCTGCAGTAAACATTACATATCTTCGTTCAATTGTACAAACGTTGAGTTCACAATTTCACTAAATAAGCATAAAGTCTTTTGATATCATTATTCGATAAAACATTTTTTTTCGAATTTGAATTACATGCATATTCTTCTGACATTCTCAAACTTTTTATCATATTCCTCACTTTTGAATGGCAAAACAATTGGTCCCTCCAAAGAGAATATTAATATAAAAATACATAAAATGAAAAAAAACTTTATTCAAGCCAGTGAATTGATATTCTTCGGTCAAACAAAGGAACTGTAAAATCGAAATATGTGTTTCAGTGCAATTGTTAGTTGTAACGTTACTAATGTCACTGAATTGTTCTCATTTTTAGTTTATTTAACGTAAAAAAATACCGCCAAAAACTGTGTGACGTACTATTGGCTGCCCGATTTATTGAGCTCTGAAATTCCTACTCTACCTCATATACATGTTAAGTTGAATAATGAATACATACAGCAACGAACGTTTCTGGCAAGAATTGAAAAGAAAATATTCGCTTCCTGCAATAAAAACTATTTTCAAATGAAAGTCTGCTACAGATTTTGGATATTATCCCTTATCGTGCCCTACAAATCGATCTTTTGAAGATTTTTGAATGGCTGAAGACTTAATTTTCGCCCAGAAACGAGTAATATGACACACGTCGTATGACGTAGCATCGGTTGTCACGAAGTACCCCACGGGAACTGCAACGTTAGCAGCAGAAATCTTGAACCCCGTCAGCCGCCACCCGCGCGCATCAGCCCCCTCCTTGTCGCCCCCTCGAAGCCCCCCCCCCCCCGCGGCGCCCCAGAGGGGGTGAAGGACCCACCCGCCGCAACCCCCGCCGTCCACGACAATAGCCTTCCTGCCCCTGCCAACTCTTTCTCCCTGCTTCCGGTGACAATACATTTATTATTATATCCTTCCTAGGCTTCGTGGAAGATTCGCCTCGCCCGACAAGGGGAAAGAATGAAAGAGAACAATTTGGCTCGGTGACAGCTTAGAAAAATATCCATTACGAGGCTATAAAAAGGAGGCTAAAATTTTTATGGCGATTTTGGGAGCTGTTACACAATTGCTCGGGCGACAAAAACACGGACAGCGGGATATCAAGAAGGAAAGAGAAAATGGAGCAATATCGCCTTAAAGTGATCTAGAGGGAGACGAAAAAAAAGGAGAATGAAGAGGGCGCAATGAACGAATCTAACTTTTTTTTCGTCTTGCTCGCTCGCTCGCTCGCTCACTGACGTCCATCCTTCCTTTCTGTCTTTCGGCGGCGCCCGCGAGCCAAGCGGCGCTTGACCGAGTGCAACAAAAGTCTCAGGAGGAAGTGGAGCAAATAGACGAAAGATGTTCGCGGAAGGCGCTTGATGATGGTAAGAAAAAGGGGGAGCCTCCGCGATACAGACGCACCAACGGAGAAACGGACCTCCCCGAGCAATCTCCTTAATGTGCTATTTCCGTTAAAACTTGATTTTTCTTTTGCGCCACGCGGGAGCTGCACGTCCCCCCTCCTCCTCCCCCCCCCCCACCCCGCGCCCACCGAGTCGCTGCCCCGTTTCCAGAATGATCCTATGCTTCATTTCACGCGTTTTAGACTTCATTTGTTCTTGTATATAGCCCGCGGCCGAGGGGATTATATAACTCAAACGCGGGGACCGGCGGCACTAAGGGAACTCAGCGAAGCACGTCCCTTTTTGCGTAGAAAAGTAGTCTGGAAGTTAGCTTCCCTTATTTTTGGGCGCCGCCGTCCTTCTTCTTTTTTTTTTTCGTTCGTTCGTTCGTATCTCCCTCGCGAATACGGGGCCAAGAGTTTTAACATTACGTGCAATTGCTGTATCGTTACATTTTATAGAGCGCCCATCCGAAGTTGTACAGCAACATCATAACTTGCTCGTTGCGAGCGCGGGGTGGTCTCGGCGCCCCCAGGGAATTTATGAAGACTGCGCCGCGTCCAGTTGCGCGAGCGTTATCTGATCAGCGCCTACGAGCTGCGTCGCGTCTTCGCCGGGCGCCGGCCATCGGCGACGCTTTCACCCCTTCGGGACACTTTGCAATTACGTCAAAAGCGGTATTAGTGAATAATTAGGAGAGGGAGGGGAAATTCGCGTGTGAAACCAAAGAAAAATGAAGTACCGGAACATTTTTTTTATCTGTGTAAATCTAATAACTACAATAACTTAATTAGTTGGAAATATTTTTGTAATATTAACTAAAAATATAAAATTGTTTTCAACATCAAAATTTATCAGACAGATTTGTTCATTTAGAAGCGTATGTGGGTTGCGTTCTAGATTTTGTTTCTGATTCAATCAATTACGGCAACGTTGTCTGTAGTGAATTTGTGCTAGTCCTACTGTCCCTAGGCACTTCTGTAGACTGCCCTCTTATGAAACTTTTATTTAGTAGTAATTAAGTTCCATAAATTAACAGCGAAACATTGTTTCATGTACTCGTAAGTTAAACGTTTACTGAAATCTCAGCCGTTTCTGGGCAATGTGCCGAGTTTGTCTATGGCAAAATCCGCCTCTACGCGTTGACTTGCGCTCATCACCACAAACAGGCCCGAGATTTATGTGTATCCTTAGACACCTCCGAAGAAGGAAATTCTTTTATAACACACTTATCGCAAAGCATCTCAATCTAATCTCACGATCGCGAATCTAATTACTATATTTCGCCTGCTTCTTGAAGCTACATCATTTCAGGTTAACGAATGTCGGTAAATGTCTTCATTAACACAAAATCGTTGTTCATCAATTTGATCATTATGTTTTCAGAATTAGTATAACTATCAATCTGGAACAAATAGAACGAGGTCAAGGCAGTGCATAGGTATTTAAGTGAAGTCGTGAGATGCGTGTTGGGAAGCTGATTTATTGTAGAGTTTATTAGACGTAGATCCTGTGTTGAGTGTACCAAAGGTCATTGTTGTAATTTAGCATTTTAGCTCATTTATTGCAATAATTGGTCCTGGTATTTCTCCTGCTCGCGGTCCTTTTGTGGGATGCATGTGTACAATGCAACATTCTCGTACCTCTTCTCTTACTACACTCCAAGATATTGTAAAAGAAGTGTTCGTACTTCAGTGAGAAGAAGTGCTAGATAGCAAAAGACACGTTTTTAAAATTCGCTCATAAAAGATTGGTATTTTTGCAGGTTATATTTTGTTTTTAAACTAATGGAAATGGAAAGATTTTCCATTTCAAACAATTTCCTCTGATAAAATGTGATTGTACTGCTAAAAATATTTCATTACTTAAAGGTTTTTAAAATGAATTTGCTTGCTTTATTTCAAGAAACTCTATCATCTAAAAGTAGTTTTGTAATGTTTCAATGAAATTTTCAGTCTAACTATTTTCCAACTGTTTTATATATTGTTTAATATTCAGCATGTTTTTTAGAAAAATCACCATGCGCTTACCCCATACGCAATTTTTTTAATCGAAAAGAACAAAATACGTACTTTAAACGCTGTCAGAGACATTATACATTGAGAAGAATAGAACGAGCGACGCGAAAAGTGCATGCAGCCTCAACCGCACAATAACACTCGGTATGACGTCATAAGGCATGCTATTATGCATATTGAATAATAAAACTAATTAATTCATTTACAAGTCGTACAGTACTGAATTTTGTCATTGATAATTTCCGTGTACCTACCACATCTCTTTTGTTTTCACAAAAGTTGAAACATTGGTTTCTAACAGAGAAGCAATTACTTTTAACTGCACTGAACAAAAATTACATTGTAAACGTTGATAAAGATAGCTATATTCGTCGCATAGAATACAATAAGCGACAATGAGTCTTCTTACTATCATGACCAAACGTGCGCGTCATCTCAACAGCACAATTGACTTTCAATGACGCATCGAGGGTTCGTGCAGTTTTTGCTCTCACATTTTTTCTTCAATTTAATAATTTGGCTGATTTACTAGATTTGTTGTAATTTTTTTTTTTCGTTTACCTACAATCCAAATCTGATATTTAGAGAGAAGATCCCACAGTCGCAATGGCGCCGAACAAAGAGTACATTTCGAACTGTGTCGTGTTAAAAGCGCCCATTGTCCGCTGCATGGAATTGAATAGGACGCACTCGCAATGCATACAACTGTAACTAGACGTGCGCGTCATTTCGATCGTGCAATCGGCGGCCAGCGCGCGTGCAAGGGACGGCGAGTAGCCCGTGCGCCTGTGCGCTCGCCAACGGAGATGCGGCGGGCGAACGCGACGAGTACCCCACCCGAACCACCGCGCACCCACAATCGGCACTTCGTTTACCGTTGCACATAGGTTTTCTCTAACTAGGGAACGAAAATGTCTAGTTTTTCAAATGTTGGTAATCTCGCTTTTTTTTCAATTTTATATTTATTTATTTTGTATGTTTGTTAAAACCATATTTATATTTCAACTTGTTATAGTTAAAATGTTGGGAAGGGATTCTGGAACTCAAGAAAACGTGTGCAGTTGATCTTCTCCCCCATACGTCTCTCCTACAACGGTTTTTCCCTTTCTTTACAAAATAAATCAATCAAATCACAACACTGCGCCCCCTCCCAACCGCCCGTCAGAGCTCTCCACCCACTAAACCGCCCATCTCCCCCCTCTAGTTTCCCACTACCGACCCCCACGGAGTGCCACCTACCCAACCTGTCGCCGCCCGTCCACCGCCTTCCCCAATCGCCCATCGCCCACTTCCTAGTGCCCAACCCGCACAGATCGCTGACACCCACCCACCCACACGGTCTCCGCTTATCTCCCACCGCATATCTTCCGTTCCCGCTGACCCGTGCCCGCGTTCCTCTAAGGCCCTTCCCAGCGCTTCCGTCGCGCCGCCCGCCAGCGCCCGCCCACGACGCCATTCGCCCGCGGAGGAGCCAGGGGCGCGCCCCTCCCCGAGCCGCAGTTGAACGACGTCTGCAAATTCACTGCGCGAAGACGATACACTTCTGCGCACGCACAATGCTTCCATGGAGCGCGTTAATACAATTATGTGATTGACTTGGTTAAAAACGTAACTGTGTTTGACGGTAGACGTCATTCCGTAAGAGTTCGGCATTTCTAGACGGATTACAAGTGTAAATCTCATAGCTTATCGTAATCTAACCATAATGAACTTTCATGGAGAAATAATGGCCCCGAAGATCTTCTCGAGATTTGAAACTGTAAACCATTTGTTTAACATTACTGGAATAATTATGTTTAAATAAATCAAGTATTACACTGTGACAAGAAAAATGGAATTTAATTTAAAAAAATAAAACGTCAAATGGACCTACAAATAATATTCAAGTCTTTTACGAGCAGTCGAACACAGTCTATTTCATGTTTTGCCTACACTTCTTTAATTTTGATCGTACTCAATCATTGATCGTACTCACATTTGTATTTCCTCCACTTTCATGTTTTGTTTAATGTTAGTTTTAGTGCATTATTCGATTCGTCACCACACTGTTTAATTTTATGTGCATTGAGCTCGTGTGAGTCTCTCTTTCCACGCAGCCTTCGTCCCGCGATCGGCGCAGACGCCGCTCTCCCCGAGTGGCCGCTGCGAGGGCGTAGGCGGCGCGCGCTCGTCTCTGGGCTCCTCGAAAAACGCTTCACGTATCCGCGTGCCGCGCGCAAACAACTTACACGCGCGTTCCTGCCGCCGGTCATAATTTAAATGGCTGTTTGGACAATGCGGCAATAGAATCGTTAATTCCGGGAAGAGAAAGGCGGAGGAGAAACGATCGTGAAGAATCTCGCGGGCCAGTGATGGACGATATTGTTCGCTGAATTGTCGTGCGCGCGGTGCGGGCAGGCCTTTCCCTGCGGATGTGCGCTGGGGGGGGGGGGAGGGGGGGCGAACAAAGGCGCGGTGGGAAACAGACGCACAGACGCACAGCGCGCGACGCGACTACAATGCCCTCTAAATTGACTGCGTCGGATGAGGTGCCCCACAGGGACCTCTTCAGCTTCGGTGGCTTGCAGTTTATTGGTAAGGATGGCCTTCCTCATGTACTTTTCTTTGCGAATGAAGACTCTTTATTACGATCTTCGGTGCCTGGGCTTTCTCGGCCATGCCGAAGGTGAATGATTCTGATGGATAGGTGATGTCTATGATGCGATGGCGCGGCTGTGAAATGGGAGGCAGGGAAAATGTGATTACTTCTCCTCTACAAATTCCACGAATTAACGGGATCATTCATCGAACGTAGTCATTTTGTCTAAGAAAATGTGGGTTTGACATAGGAATATTAATATCGACAAAAAACGGCAAAAATCTCGATCGTGCAGGAAACAATAATTTTACGCACTTTATAAATAAATACCTATTTATTGTTTCTCGACGAAAAATAAATAGCATTTCAATATACAGAGACGTTTTTATTATGTACAAAAATATAATTTACATTTTAAATATGTTCTAAAAAGGGGTGATCGCCAACCCCCTTGAACCCTCCACAGGATCAGTCACGCCATTCCGCCCCATCGCGTCAAGCTTAGCTTAGCTATTTTAATTAATTTCGCGCGTATTTTTGGAAGCTCCCGGCCCGCCCCCGCCCGCGAGAGGCGTGGCGTGGCGTGGCGCGGCGCCGCGGGGGCGGGGCGGGGAGCGGCAGGCTGTTTGCGCGAGCTGATCCGCACTAAAAACACGGCGCGCCGCGCGTGTCAATTTATTTCGTGCTTTCAGCGCGATAAAAGTGATCATCGGGATGTATTGGTTCCATTAACCGACAAAGTGAAGAGCTAACTGCGTGCGACGCGGGCCGGCTCGGGGTGATGGGGGTGGTGATGGGGGTGGTGGTGACGTGCCGACACCGGCGAGCGACACAGCTAGAGGCCGCGGGTAGAATGGAGCGGTTGGCGGCCGGTGATGCGGAGTTCTAGAACGCGCTCAGAATGTGCTCGCGACACGAGTTTTGGCGATATTGTTGGGAAGAACGATAATTTTGGACGATTATAAGGTAAGGCTATCTGATGCAAATTCAAAAAATATTTCAAAAATGAAAAAAATATCTATTTCAGAAGACTTTTAATATCAATTTTGAATACAATTTATTTCAATTCCAAAATGTAAGATTGACTTTAAAAGCGCTCCGAAATTGGTGACAAGGTTATTTAAAATCGATTTCGACTTACATTTTCCAAAAGTATTTCGAAATTGAAACATTATCGATTTTAAAATATATGATATTTATTTTGAAAAATATTTTGTTTAAATTTAGAAATATCTAGATATCAATTTTGAAAGTCATTTTGATATGGATTTGAAATTCGTTTTGCAATCTCTTCAAAAATTAATAGGTATCGATTCGTTGACTGATTATAGACTTCGATGGCTATACGAGCTTCCTTTCAAATCCTTTGAAAATTAATTTTGGGAATGGGTCAATACGTCACGTCGCCTGGAAGGAGCGCCCTTCGCCTCAACAGCACAGAATCCCTATATAGAGAGTGTTACATTACGCCGCCGATTCCGCCATTTTATACACAATTGAAGAGTGTGGTTTGTGGATGACTTGGGAACCACCAATCTACTAATAAACAATTATAGTACACTCGAGAATCTTCATAACACCTTCGATTGTTATCATTTCTCCTTAACTCCTGAATACTGCCCGGCGGGGCTGTAGGGTGGAAGGAAATTAAATGGCGGTGGCGGTTCACTCTCTGCATCTACACGTGGGTTTTTATATCTTGGCGCGCGAGGCCTTGCCTTCACGATGGAATATCTCACGGCATATTGCGTCTTTCTCGGTCGTACCGCTAGATGTCGCATGATCGCCAACACTGCTCGATAGGGTCGCGATTATGCGATATCTAACGGCACGGCCGAGAAAGACGCGATATTCCACCGTGAAGACAAGGTCTCGCACGCCAAGAAATACGAACCCGTGTGTAGGGTCTGTGTGCACCTGGGCCCTCCGCTGGTTCTCACGCGAGGCGGCGCTGCGAGCGGGCGCTGTTTGCGCAAGTGCGGTGCTCGGGCCGCCCCCCCCCTCCCTCCTCCCCCCCCCCGCGAGGCCACGCGCCGAAAAAGCCCTTAGACGCAGCAGATCGCTTCGGACGGAAGAGTTGCTGTGGATCTTTGCGGCGGGAGGCGAAGAATCTGCGAAGTGCTGTGACGTCACTTTAATGAGTCTTTCGCTTCGCCCGAGTTCTTAATCCCTCTGAGAGCGTTCCGTGCTTCGTAAATTACGCGTTTTTGCGCAGTCCTTGATGTTCGTGTAAATACTTCTTAAAACGTTATATGGCATTAGTAATTATGTTTCATTAACGCTTCTTTTAAACGTGTTCCTCAAATTTCCTATGTATTTTAATTGTCTGTTCTCACATATTCGTCCACTCGAATTACTAAGTTGCATGATAATATTTACATAATTACTAAAGTAATGGTAGAATATTATAAAAGATAATAATTGCAGTAAGTACTGACACCTGTTTGCAAAGAACTGAACTGGGATTTTTTTCCTTATTTTAGAACTGACCTACAGACATATCTGAAAGTATATTTTTTCACAGACAGACAATTAATGAAGTGGGGTATGCATTTTGAGTAATTATATTAGGGACAAAACTCATTGTCCATAATCATTTTGTATTTCATTTTGGGTCATGATAATACATTCCATAGATGCAAATCCATTAAATAGATTCCATTCTTATAATACATTCCATAGATGTTGGCGGAAAAAACATTTTCATTCATATAAAACTGTATTTCCTGTTTAAGTTCATAAGAATTGTCTAAATATAATTTAAGTAATGTTATAGAAGCACGTTCAATGTAAATAAGTCATTAGCGCTGAAAATCAATATTTTGACTGTTACAAAATACTAAATACAAAACAAGGAAATAAGTGGTTCGTAATTGGTTACGGGTTCTCAATAACTTCCATTCGCAGATAATGACGAATTCGTTGAAAGTCATCACATATTCATAATACAATAATATGTCACGGATTATTCATCAATATATTCCCGATTCATCTTGCATAAAAATGACCATTCATGACGGGTAATCTAATGTAATCGTTCATTGACGCGAAACGAGAAGCAGCCTCTTTCCGTCCGTAATTAGCCACCCCCACCTCCATAGGTGGAAGGCCCGAAGGATGCAGCGACGACCTGCACGCAGCCCAGAGGCGACCGGAGGCGACCGGAGGCGACCGGAGGCGACCGGAAGGGCGCGGAGGTAATGGCGCGGCGGAAGGCTCTCGCACCTGCGGCTGCCAGAGCGCGCGGCTGCGGAGGCGGAGGCGGAGGCGCGAGGCAGGGGTGCCGCACCGCTTCGGAAGACGCGCACGACACCCGAGACATGCTCGTTCTTTGCTGTAAATTAGGAATTTTGTTTTGAAACGGCCAATAGGAAATGGAATTCTTTGACAAAATATTATATTTTTGAACATTTCTTTTTTCGCAGCTTTTCTGTTGAAATTCATCCAATTGCCATCTTTTATAATCTTATTTGTCCCTACTTTGTCAAAGGTTTCATTTAGAGTGGAAATTTAGGAAGGTTTCATTTACAATGTAATTTGAAGTAATGATTTTTTTACCGACTTTCGTCGAGATAGTCATTCCATCTCCGGCTTGGAGCCATACTTCTCACGAACAGTCAGTCATCCAATGTAATTATAGACGCTCAACACAAAATTCAATACACTCCAGAAGGATTTTTATATAGTTTTATATCCCCACAAATATTCGACGATGTTTACAAGAAATATAATTAGGTAAACGTAAACTTCAAAATAGTTTGTACTGAATTTGTTTATCGATTCGGCTAAATTGCAATATACATCCGTATGGGTTTCGCGGCGCCGCAGGGCGCGTGCGGTGGACGCCCCTACCCGCAGAGGAGAGCCGTCGAAGGGCAGGGGGGGCGGGGCGGGGCGGCGCCGCCAGCGACGCCGCAGACGCCGCCCGCGTGTTTGTCCAGGGCTCCGGGCGGCGCGGGCGCTATCAACTTGATCCCGGCGAAATTGCGATCATCTCGCCACCGCCACCTCGCTGTATCAATATTATTTTTCAATCCCCGTGCAGCTGAGCTGGCCCGGCCCACCGCCGCCGACGGCGTCCCGGCGCCCTCCGCGCCCTCGCCCCTCCACGCCCTCAATGCTCCCGACGCTCGCGGGGCCCCTCGCCCCCTCGGCGCCCAAATGGCCCCAGCCGCCCTCGACGCCCGCTCCATCCCCTCCACCCTGTCACTCCCGTCATTTTCGTCGGCCCTCGCCCTCGTCGTCCCCGTCGCTCTCATCGTCCTCGTTGTCCTCGCCGTCCTCTTCCTCCTCGTCCGTTATCCTTTGTCCCTTCTCATCGCCCTGTTCTTTCTCGCCATATCCCAAGTTCCAGACACTCGTCGTACTCCCCGTCTTCGCCGACCCTCCACGCTCCCTGGCGCTGGCATCACCCCCCCCTCTCTCAAATGCATCGACTTCCAATATCGATGGCTCTTAGGCGTTTCATACGTTCAGCTTTTATCGCTTTTACACTCACTTTCTCTAAGCCTGTATCTTTCAGCTCTCTATCAGCAAAATCACGCATTTTTGTTAAAAATAACTAAGTTAAGAACATTTAATTTCTCTTAATTCTAAGAATATTTATATAGACTTACGAATTACGACACATTTCTCACTAGGACTTCATTATTCGGTATTGAGGATAATTTATCCACTTTGTCGATGTTTCCACACATCGATTAAACTCTGCACGATAAAATTCAGTTTTCCTTAATCCAAGGCGAATGGATTACTTGCTGCGGCTTCCGGGCACCGAGCCGGGTCCATCGCAAGCGCCGGTGGCGCCGCCCGCGGCCCACCCTGCGCGTCGCGTCGCGTAATGGCTGCAAATGGCGGCGCGCGCGTTAATGCGTCTAAAGACGGCCGCCGCGGGCGCCCGCGCGCCGCGCCGCTCATTTGTCGGATGATGGCCGCGAGCGGCGCCATTTTCCTCACGTTCGTCGTTGATGGAATGCGGGCTTTTTAATCGAGCAGGAAATACGTGAAAAGGCTAATGGAAAAAGGATAACCCCTATAATTATACTGCCTCTTCTGCAATTGAATTACTAAACATTGGAAATAGATTTACTCAAAAAGTAGTGATTTTTCGTTTTTATTGCTGTGCAATGATTATAAATAGAAATATTTGAGGAATTGTGAAAGACTGTTGGAATTTTTATAAAGCTCAGGGGTAAATGAATGTCTCTTGGAACTGAGTTCTGCATCAAGGTAAATATCATAAGACAGGGGGTATAAAAATTCTAATTTAAATCAACTTTCTAGAGAATATACTAATAAAATGATGAGATGTGTAGTCCTCAATTTGAGATGCGCCTTGCGATGCGAAGATTACATTTCTTCGCGTATTTTTAAAGAGTCGGTTTGAAGGTTCCGGCCGTTTCATGTCACATGTCTGTCTCTACACGCCCTATTATGGTGCCCCCAAAACGCACGGAATATACTTATACGCTACAAAAAAGGGTAACAAGTTCTCAGGAGCCAAGCCACATTGTACAGTGAGTCCTTAGTAACGTTAAATGGCGAGAAATCATCATGGAAAAGGGAATTCAGAAAAGATGTATTTCCATTGACTGGTACTAAATATTTAAAACCAATTCACGTTGTAGGTTTTTTTCCACTTTGGGGGTATTCACGTTTTTTGAATAGACGAGTTTTTAACTATAAAAAATTTACGTTAAAAGGTCCAATCATATGTAACTATCACAAGCATGTGATACAATTTATCATTACAATGGTTATTACAATGTGAACTTGAACGACATTGAAATGTAAATTAAGTTCACTCCACATCAACAATCTCGTTATAATCCCGAATACTTGTTGAACCGTTTCGAATCACGGGTGCAAATTGAAACATTACCTCAGTCGGGGAGAGAAACATTCTCACTTCACGTGAGAGTCAAACCAACCAAAACCAAAACTAAGCCTCCCAACAATTTCCAGAGAGCCAACCTTCCAATAACACCCAACCCCGTAACGACTTTTTAAACGAGTTCTCCCGCGCGCGTGAATAGCCAAAGGCCGCGCTTCGAAACCGGACGCGGGCCGTCATTGTCGTTTAATTGGCTGGATTTAGCCCGCGCCGCGCGGACGCCTCGGGCGCGGGGGGGGGGGGGGGGCGTGAAAGGAGGAGCGGGGTGATGGATGTAACGTAATAGTCGCGGCGGGTCTTAGACAAACGCCCCGAGCGGCCCGCGCCCCGCGCACAATGTCCCCCTGCCGCGCGCACGCATACACGCACGCACGCACGCGTGTTCCTTCCGGCGCATTGACGAGCCCGCGCGCGCGGCGCCGCCCGCCGGAGACGCGCTGAATGGGGTGGCCGCCGCCCCGCGTCGCGCACGCCTGCCAACCTCCGCCTCACTCTCCCCACGCGCGATTCGCGAAATGGCTTGTTGTGTTCGGGGAGCACTGAATGTTGTGTAAGACTGTGAAACATAGAGCTCTAGATTGCTTTTGAATCTTTCCAGAATCTTCCATGTTGAAGCAAGATATTTCTTTTAAATGTAATATATTCCTCTATATTTGGTCTCAATTCATTTCATGTAAAGGTTTTCAAAATATCATTAGTTTTTTGCGTATTTCTTTGATATATCGTTTGAGAATTTCAAATGGTGGCTGAAGTGTCAGTAGGGTACAAGATGCAACATCATAATATTACATAACCATTATCAATAATGCGAGAAAGTGAGTGTTCTCTTGTAGCTTCACTAGTTTATTTTTATTTCGTGTTGAAAACAACTGAAATTAACTCTCTCTTTCACTATTTCACTCTTATTTTATTGTGTGTTTCTGTTCTATTTATTTTGCACACAACTCTTGAGCAAAGTGCTAAGACGTTTGTGCAGTGCCTCATTTCCTAGATTCATAAACGTTTTGCTAATTCGATAATATGTGCATTATTAAGGAATTTACTTTCTTCTTTGTTACTTCTACTTTACATTGATCTATCTATGATATTGAATTACGTACGAAATTCTTCCGACTTTCAGCCCCTGTTTAAATGTGAATTTTACTTGCAGAAAACATGTCGAGAAAACAATTTTAATATTTGTGAAGTTTTTAAACGATATATTTTTTACATCGGTCCATTTTGTTAGTTATGTTGACTAACGTATTTCATTTTCGGTCGCCAAAACTGCAAGTCAGAGAGGGCAAACAGAGATACCGCAGAACAGTGGCCAACTATTCATTCCAACTTGAGGACCAAATAGAATTATTGACCTCTCATACAATGGTGGTATATGTAGAGGAATAATTTCAACACTAGTATCACCTAGTGTTATTAATTTCAGAATATCTAAAGATGTTTGAAAAGACAATAACCTCCCACCATTTTGTTCCAAAAATAAATCCTGTCTTTCCATTGCCTGCTAGACTTTGTTTAAAAGTGCGCAGTGTCTTGTACTGAAGGATCTTGGGTGAGGGCCGCCTTGTGAATTACCGCTGCGGTTGGCACCCCTGTCGCCGCCGGCAGAGCCGCGGCGTCGCATCGCATCGCGTCGCGTCGTGTCGCGTCGCGGCGCCGTCCTTTGCACGCGCGAGGGCGCGCACCCCTCCGCCGCCATTGGCCTCCCCTCCCTTCCCCTCCCCACCCCACCCTCGCCCGCGGGGGGCCGGATCGATTCATCTCCGCATTAAGTGGGGCCGGCGGCGGCGGCGCGGGGTGGGGGATAATCAAAGGCGAGGTCGTTAAGCGTTTTTTGTGTGCTCAAGGGATTAGGGGAGCGAGCGGGGCGATCGTTCCAGCCGGAGGGGAATCCCCTCCCTTCCCCTCCCCTCCCCTCCCCTCCCCTCCCCTCCCCTCCCCTCCTCCCCAACGCCTTTGTGCGGCGCCCCGGCCCGGCAGCCAATCACACGCTAAAAGGGGACGCAATCCCGAAAAGTGATCATCTACTACCGGTGATGCTGCTCGGGGAAAATGATCCCCTCTTCCCTCTCCCTCTCTCTCCCTCTCTCTCTCTCTCTCTCAAGGCTCCGCAGCCGCGCGTATTAGGAGGGCCGCCTCGGCGACGCGACGCCTCGCCCAGCGGAGAAAATGGCGCCGGAGGCGAAATTACGACCACATGTGGCTCGTTGGGCGCCAACTCATGAATGTAGGGAATGTAGAGTTACTTTTGGTATTGACTAGAAAAGAGCATTTTACGTTTATTAATTTTTTACTAGGAGTATTTTCTTTCGAAAATGTTCCTGAGAGGTATCTGTAGTCTTCTTTACACAACCAACGTAATGAAAGAAAGTAAGTACGGGGTAAGTAAGTACGGCAAGGACGTAAGTAAAAAATATCAAATAAACTTTTCATTTTGTATATAGAACCCGGTCTGATATCGGTAAATGCAAAAAAATTGAAATATTAAAAAAAATTGATTTATGTAGCGTATTATCGAGTTATCCAACGTTTCAACTGAATATGGATGAGAATATTGGAGATATTGAAGTCTGAATTACGGAGATTTCAGCAAACTAAGTACCCGCCCAGAATTGCTACATTTCGTATACACAATTCAGTCATATGCACATTTTTACATGATTTCAGTATTCAAAATGTTATTGTAGATTAAAAAGTCATTGTATTTATTATAGAAGTCTATGTCCTGCCTACGATGTTATTGCACGACTTATTACTTAGTTCCGTACTTCACTAGCATGGCTATTAATTCTCAACGTTACCTTCTCAACATGTTACATTACCTCTTAAAAATGAACAGTATATTTGCAACTCTAAAAAAATGCCAACTCATCCTTTTCCAATACCTCATACCACCGCATTCACGCGTCTCTTTCGATCGTGTACTGCTTCCGCCTCATGGGTCCTCATCGGACATCTTCACTTCCTCCGCTCATCAACCACGCTTCTTTCCACCACGAGCACTCGACACTGCATGACGCCACCGAAATAATTACATTGACACACACACGGAGGGACGGACGGACGCTGGGCGCAGCCCCTTGTGTCTTCCCTCTGCTGTAATAAACGGTTCGGTATCCGTCATTACACAGTATTAAGCCGCATTCGGAGCCCGGCCGGGAGCGCGGTCGGCGAAAAAAAGCAGCGGCCGCGGCCGCGGCGGCAGGAGCAGGCGGGAGGTGTGGACACGACACCACTCGATCGCCTCCACGCATTAACGTTAAACATTCAGAAGTGCAGCGTCACGGGGAGAGCGCGACGGACGAGGTGCAGCTCACGAACGGCCGTTACACGCGTTTATTTACTATTCCCTAAAAAACACCTGGGGAGAGAGAGATACAGACAGACAGAGAGAGAAAGAGAGAGAGAGAGAGAGAGAGAGAGAGAAGGAAAGAAAGAGGAAAATACGCAAAAATATATAGTCCTGAGCATCGAGATTAGACGCATCGTGGCTAAGCCGAAAAAAAGAAAGAAGTTGAGAGAGAGAGAGAGAGAGAGAGAGAGAGAGAAGAAAAGAGGGAGTTGCGTAAAAAGATCTAGTCCTGAGCATCGAGATTAGACGCATCGTGGCTAAGCGGGGGAAAAAAAGAAAGAAGTGGAAAGAGGTAGAGAGAGAGAGAGAGAGAGAGAGAGAGGTAGCGGAGAGGCTGTGGCTTCAATTTGTTCGCCTGGCAGTAGCTTTTGAAACGTATAAATGTGCCCTATTATCACGGAGTTTGTTGAAGCAACCGGCTGCGGACTGGAATTCAACTCGGCTTTTTTTGAGCGCTCGTGGATGAGTGCGCCTGTTCTGCGGGGCGGTTTTCTCGCTTCTCGCTGTATATATACGCGTGTCCTGCCTTCGGGTCTCGCCACCTGCTCGCTAAGTGGTGTGTACTTTTATTGAAAAGTGTAATTTCGCAGCCGTTTCGTCAGTTGTTTACGGGGTGCGCGCGGTTTGGTCAACTCAGTCGCAAAGAGAATGTTGGTTTTACGCGCGGAGACTTGACACAAAGGCGTTTCGGGTGCCGTAGTAAAAGAAAGGATCACTGAAATAAAAGTACGCCGACGTGGAATCGTAAAGTACTGCTGCCGAGTAATTTTCTTTGACGCTGACGTCTGTCGAAATGTGTTTGAGAAATCCGTGAAATTCGCAATGACACGGTGGAACTGAGAATTGAATAGTTTTTTCCTGAGAATTCTTCTCTTTCGTAACACAGTTGTACAATTTTTAATATCATAGGACGTTTTTGTAATACAAAATTAATTCCATTCCATAGTAAGTGCGTCCGATAAGAAATGACATGATAATGAATCAAGTTTTAAATTGAGCCATTTAATTTAAGCCATTTTCTGTTTTGGTTGAAAGAAAAATGCTGGCTCCTTAATATTTACAAATGGACAATTGCGAAACGTGTCGGAATAAAGCCTACGACAAGTTTTAACGCTGAGTGAGAATGAAAATTCTGCACGGATGTACCTTTAAAGAAACTGTCAACCATTTAATTCAAGTTGCTGAGAACAATGTGCCATAGTTTTGGCGCATGTGTTTAAAGAACATTCAGCTTCAATTGCATTGCAAATTCGCCTTGAATAATTCAGTTTCTAATGTCTGTACCAGCAACAGAACGCGCTCATTTATATCATGTTCAGACCTAAGCATGAAATTATTTGTGAAAGAATGAACTACGAATCAATTGAGGTTTTCTCAGCTGCTGGATATTGTCATATTGCGTGCTTATGCTTCGTCAATCACAAGTTAACCTCTTCAAAGGTGATATGTTTGATTAAATTACTACAAATTAAAACATGTAGTATGCATCACTACATAATTTATAATTATTTCCTGTTTAACAAATTTGATAAACATATCAGCAATAATATGAAGAAGCCATGACTTGTATGTTGAAGATCACGTTTACATTTCAAAACAACCAACATTCCTGAAGCAAATATGAAATTCAAGTATTTCTTAAAAATGTCGCATTGGCTCAGCGTTTAAAGATTATGAACTACACTAGCTCATCTGATACTAACGGCGTCGTGTACTAATTTTTATCAGAATCCGATGATCACGGGAATGAAAATGGAGAGAAAAAATCTATTTGTATGTCGTATTGCGGTAAAAATAAAATTCCAACAATTGAACCGATTCAAAAACTTCAGATTAGCTCATTAAAGGGAAATATTTTTTTTTTAAATTGTCATCAATAATTTCTGCAGCCATTATTTACTTTACATAAGCTCGCTTAAAAGAATATATTCTAATGTCATCAATTTAATTAATAATGTACAATATCAGAAAATACAAAAATACATTTATAATCCATAATAAATAATTCACTTAAATTATTTGAACTCTTCAACTGGCATTCTAGGGCGTTGAAATATCAACATTCTTTACCATTTCTGCATTTTGGGGCCAGTAGAGAGCTTATTTATAATTTAAATGAAACTATTAATCATTCATATCACTTGAGAAAGAAAGTTGTAGTACGAACATTTGTCATTCTGGCATCAGAAAAGGCAATCGTACCAAAACTGTCACCGGCATCTCGTCACCATCGTTGTCACACTCACCCCCGACGCCGATGACCCGATTCTCCATCAACATGCGCTCTTAAAATCACTAGTGTCAGCACCAACGCTATCTCAACAGATGCCGCCACCTACACCACGATTGTCGTTACTACAATCGTCACTACTGCAATTGCTACTGCTCGTCGCCCCTGCTACTCCTATCAACAACTTGACCGCGAGAACCTCAGATACGTACAGCCGCATAGACGTGCGTAGAACCGTGTAGATGTACAGCGTGTTAAAGCCTTAGAAGGCGGGGCTTGTCAGGCAAGGCGTACAGGAATCGCTCCCGTGCTTCCCTGCGCCCGACGGCCCGTCGACGAGGCGGCGGCGAGCTGGAGGGAGGGTGCGAGAGCTGTCGGAGCTCTGCAGCGGTCAAGTGATGCCAAGCGATTGGCAAACTACGCGTGTGGTACAACCGAGCTCCTAGACCACGACTGTCATTGACACCGATCTCGCAAACATCACATTCAATGACGAAAGGTAACTTTCTCGGCGGCGACCGATGGTTATGCAGGGGGCTGTTAATACACATGCACAATGGTTTTATTCTACGCGAATCAGCGATTCAACAAAGTTCCCGTCATCATTTCGGTTGCGCTATCCACCGCACCAGCCCTCACCGATGTAACCACTAGCAGAACTTCACCGCGGAAAACAAACGACAGTCGGCGCGTAGGTCGGCGCCGGATCTCGCGCTCTAGCTGCGGCTGAACCTTGCCGTCTCATACCATCTACGAGTTCAATGCCCTAAGCAGTTGATGCGCCCTCAAACACCAAACACTGCCTCACAACTTCCCCTCCGTCGCTTCCAGCATCGCCACGCCGATCGCGGCAATCGGCCCGCCCTCCGACACCATCGCCCCGCCCCCGCCCCCGCCGCCGCCGTCGAGGCGGACGGCCCGCGCGTGGGACGACTGGCGGCGGCCGGCGCCATCTTGGATGCTGCTCGCGGCAGCGGCGCGCTGTGGTCCATTTGGAGGCGACGGCGGACAAAAGCCTCAGCTCTCAAGTGGCTGGTCTTGGGATTTTTGACTTTACTTTGACATAATTTTATAGGAGAGCGTTTTGAACGTTTGGACGGTGTAAGAAGGTAAAATGCATACACAACTTCTAATTTCCATCGTAGAAGATTTTTGGATAATGAAATAATTTGAAAAGTAAAAACTGTTCGATATGTGTTGTTAAATATGTTAGAGTGTGTTGAAGAACTGACAATGGAGAGTTCAAACAAGTCAAAACATCGTATGTAACACAAATGTCAAGTTCGACCTTGTCCTTCTGACACTTTGAAATATTTCCCATCACCCGGCCTCGGTGTTCTTTGGGTTCCACGCTGAATGAGACACCAAAAGTTCGCTAGTTGAAACCCGGGTGTGCGCAGAGGCTTTTAAACGAGTGACAAACCCTCATTAATCCATGTCACGCTTTAATATAAAAGACCCCTGAGTAAAACACCCGATAAAATTAAACCTAAAGACAATTTTGCCTTTATCATAATCAATTAACGTAAATGTACCGATTTTATTCTCTTTAGGCCTGACTTCAGAAAATTCATAATCACAAACGTGAATGTAACAATCTTTGTTAGAAAATTAATTGTCAATGTAGAAAGAAATGAGAAGAAACAAGAGAAAAATGTAATTTTGTAACATTAACAAATATTGAGAAGTTTTGAAACTTAAATCGGATAAATTTTTCCGTCTGGATTTATAAAATTTACGCCCCTTTTACATATCAATACATCTGAAGAATATGAAAGACAGCATACAACTGACGGAGATAATATTTTAATTTTCATTATATTCTTGATTATAAATAGGAGTTTTTCAAATTGGTATTTACATACCATGCACAGAAAGGGATTCGGTGTATGAATGAAATTTTAACAGATGAGGTGACGATAGGAACTGAAATTTTGAAATGAGTTCTCTAAAGAATCTTTGTAACAATTGGTGATCATTTTTTTATAACGAATCCGTGGAAACTTACTTAGTGCATACTTTTGGGACCATTCTCAATAGGCATTCATGTCCTCCCAATGCTTTGTTTACTTTTCAGAACCCACTTGTTTTATATGGCCATGACTACTTTGCGGTAGGCTTAGGACAAAGACAATTTTGCCATACGCGTCCCGCCAAGGAACACTTTCTATTCAATAAACTCTGAAGATAAGCTCTAATTTCCACACACGAGAGCTGAAAAAAATTTGTCCGCATTTCGCGTCTTCGGAACAACCGTCCGCGCCGGCGTTGATGGCGGCGGCGGCGGCGGCGGCGGCGGCGGCGGCGTGATGCGACGCGGCGCGGCTCAGTCGCATGGCCGCCATTGAAACGTGATATCGCCCCCCACCCCCACCCCCACCCTTCGCGCCTGCCGTGCGCGCTTTTGTTCCCTGCAGCTCGCTTCCGCGCAGCTTAACTAGCGCTCGTCGCCGCTCTTTTGTCAGCGCTCGTGTTCAAATGCTAATTCCGCCGGCGCGGCGTTTCGCCGCTCCCTAAACAAACATAAAGCTCTTTAATACGCGCGTATTTAAAAAATGAGAGGCCCGCGGGGGTTGGCGGGTGCGGATAGGCGGGGTTGGTCGGCGGGTGGGGGGGGGCGGAGAGAGGGATATTTTGGCGGTGCTGGCTGTGTTGGTCGTGGTAGCAGTGTTGGACACTGACGGTGTTTTGGTTTTGGCGTGCTGGCGGTTTTGTCTAGGTTGGCGGTTTTGACGGTAGTAGGGCAAAGTGGATTGATAACAGGGTTGATGTAGAGAAAAAATATTGAATTAGTAACAAGCGTATTCCAATTACGAAACAATATAGTGTTTGTGAGTCTTCTAATAAATGAGTGAACCTTCCATCATGACAGTTATGGGAAATTCCTATAAATGACAAATAAAAATTTATTTCTTACGTATGCTGTCTTTTATATGAACTTTAATTTCATTTTACAATATTAAAAATAGCAATCAAGTTATCATACGTTGTACAGTAACACTGAATATGATCAGACATCCGATCTGACTAGAAGTTCCGTATATTTATTGGACTACAAACACTCAAAATTTTGGAATGAAACGCCTACTACTACGAACTCTTCGCAGGGTAGTTGCTCCCCGTGGACCTGCATCATGCCTCATCTTATGGAACCGCGCCTCGCCCATTAAATCACGCCCTCCCCTCCGCACCGAGACTTCTTTCGCACCCTGCGCACCCCCGAGGGGGAGTGCTTTACGCGGCCGGAGGGAGTCGGCGCTTGGACGGCGTCGCCCACGTTTTCATTACGCGGAGACGGGGGGCGCGGGACGCCATCTGGCGGCGAGGGCGACGGGGTTGGGGGGTTGCAGCCCCCCGGGGCACGACCGCGCGCGCACGCCACCCGGTGCCCGCCATTCCCCAAAAATTACCCCCGCTTTAAAATCGAATTACCCGATTCCATTAATTTGTGCCTCCTAATCGAATCTGGGTCTCGATTTCGCCGGGTCGCCCGCAGACGCCGTGGGAACGCGCCGGGGAGGGAAATTCTCGAAGAATCTCGCCGGACGGAGCCGCCTAATTTACGAAATCACAAACCGGAGGTCGTTTCCTTAATGCCGGCGGTGATTATCGGAGATTCTTCCGCTGTCTCATTGAAATTTCCTTACGGTGTAGGAATATGCCTCCCGCCCGCGCACCTGTGCGTAGAAAAACCAACAGAGTTCCCCTTGCTACCTGTGTGTCCTATTAGGCCGCGTTGATGGCGGCGTGCGGATGTGATTATGGGAAAATGGTCGGATCCCGGAGCGTAAAAGTTAAGTCGCTGTTTCCGATGAGAGCAGAAGGTGCGGAGGCGGGCAGCGTACTGTGATTGTCGGCTTCGGTGGTTGAGTCGATTGGTAAATTGCAGAGGGTCGGCTGGTGCCACACCCCAGGGACCGTTTTCGTTTAGTTTAACCGCAGTAGTCAAACAGTTTAAATTACAGAATTACTTAACGTTAATAAGCAGAAACCGTCGATAGGCCTTAACGAGATAGAAGTGATCTTTTGTTTAGCGGAGGAAAATGAAGGTAAATTGATGACTATCGGGGAAGAAATACTTTTTCTCCTTACGAAATTAGTGTTAAGCGAGAAGCACATCACATGTTCATTAGATAGTTAGTTACTTTTAGATGCGAAGTGTTTATGAAAGTTTCGTAACTATCCTTTTATCATGACTCAATAATTACTCCTGAGATCAATGACGAGAAAATTTACATTAAGTTGGATTTTACAATATATACATTTTGAAGAATTGGTAACATTTTAAGACAAACTAAAAAGTAAATTCTTGAATGTATAACTGTATTCCTCACTCTAGGTAAACGATGGAAGCTTGCATGTTATCGTCGTATAAATAATAAATATCGTCGTCAAAACATGTTTTACTGGAAATATCTTATTTTAAAAATGAAATTATAAAAAAACTACTGATCAGAACAAACCCACACAAAATGGTTTTCCAAAAAGTAGCATACATACTGCTCAACGACAAGAAATAAAACACTCTCGTAAAACACTGCAAGAAATTAAATATTTTACTCCCAAAAACGTCAAATATGCTACAATAAAGCAATATAGATACGGACGGATACACACTGCAACAGTTCTTTTCATATTATGAGTACAAAAAAGTTACTGTTCTATAATGCATCACGTGTGTACCAATATTCCATGGCGAACGGCATCTTCCTGAAAGCCTTGCTGTCGCATAGAGAACTGTGTTGTAAGCAATTACTCACTGAATAAGGGAGTTCAGTCGGTACGCGCAATATTTGAAAATATGGAATAACGCTATTAATTTGTTGCATTTATCAGTCAAAATCGAAAGTGTTTCATTAAGTTTGGATTGTTCCATTGATTGAAGGTATCTAACGAAACAATAGATATCTCTTATGCGTCCGAAGGCTGCGTAGTTTTCTTTCAATTTCCGCACGCATTTGAAATACACAAAATAAGATTGCTGGAGGTACAAGAAAGTATTCCCGGTTCCGTCTGCCAGAGTAGCCCGTGGCAAAACGCATCGTAACCACATGCTCCGCCCTGCACCGCCGCGGGAGCCTATACACGCCTTTCAACGTATACACGCCTCCTGTACACGCCTTTCGACTTCTGGTAGCGCTCGCCTCCCGCCCCTATCTCGACAGCGGAGTGCGGGTGCGGAAGCGCACTTGAGTTGCAGCGCCAGCGCAATCGCAGCGTCTGCATCGGCGGCGCCGCGGCGCTTGGCTGGCGCTTAGCCGGCCGGCCGGCCGCTTCGTTATTGCGGATTCTGCCTCAAAGAGTATATCGCAGGGGTGAAGACGCCTCTTAGTAGAACGTTGAAGTGCCTCTTTATCGCGTGCGGATGGTGATGTGTTTAACTACCTTTGTTGGCGCTCTGTGCGGCGGCGCTGGTAACTACTTCACCTGACCTAACTTAACAGGACTTTTTTTTAAATTTTGTATTTGAATATAAACAATGGAATAAAATAAAATATATTTATCATCAAGCATAATTAATTATCCTTACCTATTTTTCGCAGAGTTCAGTATTTTTCAGACTGAGTTAGTTAAACAACAAAGATAAAGACCATTCGTTGACAAAAAAGAATCAAAATATCAGCGTTCTTCATTTTTCCAACAAGCATTTTGATGAGAAATCATCACCACATCTGAGTCAAAAACTTCTAAATCATTTATCTAAATCATTCTTCATTTCGTGCACTATCATTTCTGATCGTCGTTTTTTCAGCAAGTAATGATTTTGGTATTCCAATTAATATGAGATTGTTTTAGATGACATAGTTTTCTATGTAGCTAAACTGATACCAATTCATTCAGTTCTGCGCGTTAGCATACAAGTTTTTAGTGAAATTATTGGTTCCAGTAATCAAAACTCAAAGAGAACCTTCCAATCGCACAATGTATTTGAAGACCAGACATCATAAGTTGCTACCAAAAATCAGAAAGCACTTTTCTTGAAACAACTAATGAATATTTTAATTTCTATTTCAGCCCCAAGTATTTAAAATATTGTCATTCTGGGTGTATTACTAAATAATTGTTCGTTACAGTAACTTTATATTTTTTCTCCTTAGATACGTATTTTTTTTATTTATAATTTCATTTTCCAAGTCCAAAACGTTTGTTGTAACTCCCTGTATCCATTCTACTCAATAGTCGGTATTCTAAACATGTTAAAAGATAATAATTAAAATGCTATAAATACATAAAATGCATAAATGCAAATTGCAGTGAAGTAAAAATACTTTTGCCAGAAATGTGTTTGTCGCCTAAACGCGCTGAGCAGCCCTGGTGTAGGAGATTGAGAAGTAAGTGAAGCGGCAGCCCCGCGCCTCGCATGCGCGCTATCGGGCCATCTGCGTGTATGCATAAACGACGAAATTTTTCATCAATGCAGCGCGGCCATTCATCACACCGGCGAACGCCCGTCATCTGCGGCGCGCGGCAATTAAATTATTAGCGTGTTAGTGTCCATCTCGGGGGCGACGCGCGTTTCCGGAAAGCTATCGCCCCGCATCGCCCCTAGCGTCGCCCCCGGCCCGCCCCCACTCGCCCCCGACCGCTCGCTCCGTCACCCTCACGCCATCTCGCCCCCCCCCCCCCGAGGGGGCGGGAACGCTGTGTTCGACGTTAAACACCTTCGGCATTTTGGGGCCCACTAAACCTTAGCTCGGAAGTTTTTTTGCGAGGGGAGGGATATTATTTTCGATTATTTTTTCTTAGATTTACAGGTAGTTACTAGCGGCGACTTTTCCTACATAAACAAACGCTTGTTCTCGAGCGTTGCTACGACCCTTGTGAATGTCCTGCTTAATATTTCGCTAAATTGCGATGTATTTCATTCAGCTTGATAGTGGAAGGGATACAGAACATTCTACCTACTCTTCAGGTGATTTTAGAACGGTTAATTTACAAGATTTGCCTTATGAAACCTCCGGTCATCGTGTTCAACAGACGATTCCTATTCCAAGAAAGAGGTTTTTTATGTGTGAATAAAACACACAGCGACAAATGTGCTAATGTTTCGAAATAACAACTATAGAGATGTATCAAGATTATTAATATTTTTTTTCAAATTTATTTACATGGACAATGAAAGCATTCAATATCCCCTCTGTATTAAAAACGTATGTGGTACATCCTTTCATTGCAGTGTAGTCGCAATTAAACAAGGAAAAACAATTTTTCTTTAAAACTCTAATTAGGTCGGACAAAGACATGCATAAGTTATTTCAATAAAAAGGTCTAGCATAATTTAACAAAACTGGGATAAATGTATCATTCATTTGCTTTTTAATCCCAAAATAAGGATACGAAGGATACGATTCTGAAACGTTTATCAGTATCATGAACACATATCTAAAACAGAGGAAAATATAATGCTTTTTAACATCGTGATAATTAATCTCTTAGTTAAGCAAACAAAAGGCAACTTCGTGTCACTGATGTTATTTAATTTGAATGTGTGTTTCTGAAGAGTGACTTGAGCTTTTTTCCTTTCGGCTTAATTTTGAAGCGGAAGTCGTCTGTTTTAATAAGGACAGTATCTAGACTCCAAGACTTATCTTTCGACTACATCGCCTTTTAGAAATTGCTTATTAATTATATATTTCACATTATATCTTTAATTTATTAAGACATTCTTGTAAATGTGACGCGACTGCATACTATATTCCAAATTGTTCAACAAGATCCTTCATGGTTTTTTCATGTCTTAATTCCCCGTGGCATAAAACAATTACCTTTCACAACGTTGTGACAGCCTTTCATAAAAATCGTACGTACTATGTCCGTTTCATTTCAACACCACTTTTAGTTCTCTATTTTAAAAATGTTCATGTTAACAAAAAATAAACAAATGTAGAAAAAAAAGTAGGTAAAATGATTACTTTTTGAGATAATATCCCCTTGAAAAATATAAATGACATTTTTCATAATAGATAATATTTGAAATACAAAGCGCTGACAAAAATACAACTGTGTCGCTAAAAATATTACTTATCCTCGAACAATTCTCAATTGCAGCCTAAAGCGAAATATTTTTAAACGCATTTAACTTGATTGCTCTTAAGACGTTTTCAAATGCTTGGTGGCACGGGTTTGTATTTTTTATTCACTTTTAAACTTTGTACCCCACATATTTTTAAATATTAAATGTAATAATTTTGCCAAAGAACGGGAAATCTAATACAAATGTTAGCGAAAAAGACAGCAAATGGACATTCGACCTAACCCAACCATGACTTGCAAGGTAGCGTGTTGCAGTACCGTTGCAATCACTGTCAGTGCGATATCCCACTTCTTTGGAACGCGCAGCACAGCCTATCGTCAATCTTCAACACTTCCTTTTAAGCATGAAATTCAATTCTTTTTCCTATTAGAAGAAACTCACAACAGAAACAGTTCACAAGGAACATAGAATCCCGTGTTAGATGCACATATATACTGTAAACAATATATTCGACGTAATCACGTGTTTTGCATGGCAATGGCGTTGCAATCACACCGCGCGCAACGCCCAACATTATTCACGTATTTCGTCGCACGTCCGGCATCTCAATCGTCAACATATTTCTTTAAAAAAAGGACAGTTCAAGCGTTTGTATTGGAAGAAATATAAATTTGTATTAGATACAGTAAAATAATAACAGATTGTATTAAAAGTAACCCTCAAACATGTGGTAGATTAGCAGCAGGTGTATTTTCGACGTCGCAATCGCATGTGCTGAGGGGGAGATGTGGGGGCGATGGCGGGGGAAGGCGGAGGTGGGAGTGGTGGCGGGGGTGGGAGATTTTGGCGTGGGCGGCGGAGCGTGAGCGGGTAGGGGTAGGCGCGGAGGCGGGAGCTGGAGTGGGCGCAGGGTGAGCGCGGGGGTGGAGGCGGGCACGGAGGCGAAGGTGGTTGAGGGTGCGGGGCGGAGGCGGGCGCAGGCGGGCGGGGGGCGGGCGTGGGGGGCGGGGGCGGTTGCGAGGCGCGGCGCACGCACGCCACCAATCGCCCGTTTAGCTCCCAGCGGCCGAGGTGCGAAGTCTCTCTAATAACAGCCATATCGCACGCCACCGCGCGCTCCGGGCGGACGCGTGCGTGCGTGCGCGCGCGCGTTTCACTCCGGCGCCGTCGACACGCGTTTCGCACGGCAGCTGGGCGCACGCACCCGCCGCGCCGCCGACGGCGCCGCCCTCAGCGGCTGCGCAGGGGGGCGGGGGAGGGAACAAGGCGCCCGAATGGAGACTGTGTTTTCTGGATTATTGCGTAAGACAAAGACACTCTTCCGTTTTAAGAGCATTATTTTAAGGTAACACGCCAACATATCGCGTATTTTCCGATATCTTCCAATAATAGTAGAGCAAGCTTGTGTTACCGATGTAGACTCAGTCAAATAACAAAAGACGTTTTGGAATAAAAGTAAGTTGGGGAATGGCGGATCGACACACACGAATCAGTCGCCCTCCCCCCCTTTCCACAATCACCCGCCATTTTTCCTTCACTGCTCACCCGCCGTTCTCCTCAACCCAAGCGTCTTCCGCCGGCAGTAGATGTATCTTTTATCTTTGCACACTCAAATAAGTTTAAAAAATATCGAAATTAATAAAAATAATAATAATAATAATAATAATAATAATAATAATAATAATGTCGGCGGCGCCCTCTCCACAATGCCAACGTTCACCCGCCCTCTCCCAGTCGCCTTCTTTTCGCTTCTTTTCGTCTGGCCTTCAATTTGCCATCCTCCCACCGGCTACGCGCCGTCCACCCGTCGTCCATTCCCCACTCATTCGCACCCGTCCAGCCCATTCACCGTCCACCCGCCGTCCACCCACCGTCCACTCGCCGTCCACCCGCCGTCCACCCGTCGTCTAACCGCCGTCTAACCGCCGTCCAACCGCCGTCCAACCGCCGTCCATCCGCCGTCCACCCGCCGTCCACCCGCCGTCCACTCGCCGTTCACCCGCCGTCCTCTCGCCGTTCACCCGCCGTCCACCCGCCCTCCACCCGCCGTCCACCCGCCGTCCACCCGCCGTCCACTGCCCGTCCACCGACCGGGGGCGTCCGCTGCCGCCTAATGCGCGCTGTTATTGCGCAGCAGTCGCGCCATTACGCGGCCGGCGGCGGCCGGGGGCGTTTTTGCGGGCGCGGCCATTAGACGGCGCGACCGCTGGCGGCGGCGGGGGCGGAGGCAGGCGCCGAACCGCACGGGAGTCGCAGCGCGCCTTCTTTTTTGGAGCACTAACCCTCCGACAACGACATCGCCACCACCAGTAGCCTCTGCCCCCGGCCCCCGCGCACAGTGCCGAACGGCCCGCCACCACCAGGGCGAAAACCCACTTGAAGACAGTAGGCGATGTGGTCTCATGCGCTGAAGTGTAGCGTAGTTCATGTGAAATTAACATTAAAATATCTTCCTCTAAGCGGTAAATGAATCAGATGGCTTAAAAAGCAACGTATTCTTTTGTAATTTTAGTACAAAAAAGATTTTGCAAAATTGTGTCATTCTGAAATCATTATGAAATTAAAAGAAATATTATTCATTCTGTTAATAGGTGTTGGCAATATATTTGCAATATTTTTTTCAGAGAGGAAAGCAAAACGCATGTTTTGTAACCCACGTGTTTAAAAACTCCATACGTTGTAGCTAAACAATTGCGTTTACGCATGGTGTTTTTTACATTTTGTTTACCCGAAGTTGTCATCTAATAAAAATGGTCATCACAATTTCTTCAAAATTTGCATCGGAATGTTTCGCTTAGTACGCTAGTAAAAATGTTGATCCTAAAAGCTACAAATAGTTGAGTTTAATAATTGAGGAGACTGAAATTCCCAGGGCGGCGTTTCGAACCTGATTTCGGCCGTCTGCGCCGGCGAAGCCCCACTGCGCGGCGCCGCGTCCCCCGCGCCCGCTCCGCGCGCCCACACGCTTTTTGCCTCCGAAGCGAGCCGTGTCGGGCGTAATGAAGCTTGAGAAATCTCGGGCAAAACGCCGCCGACCAGGGAATTTTCCCTTAAGCATCGCGCGACTCCGCGTCTCTTCCACCTCCACTCGCCCACGCCCGCCCCGCGCCTTAACGACACCCACGGGGAAGGGAATGGCTCCCGGCTTCCATCCCTCACGCCCGTCGCTTACGCGCTCGGCGCCCGCACGCTCGCCCGCACGCTCGCCTGCACGCTCACCGGCATCTCCACCCGCGCGCTCGCCCGTTGGCTCCCCCGTCCGCTCGCCCGCTCGCTCCTTCGCCAGCACTCTCCTTCGCCCGCACGCGCGTCCGCCCGCTCGCTCCTTCGCCCGCACGCTCCTTCGCCCGCACGCTCCTTCGCCCGCACACTCCTTCGCCCGCTCGCTCCTTCGCCCGCACGCGCGTCCGCCCGCTCGCTCCTTCGCCCGCACGCTCCTTCGCCCGCACGCTCCTTCGCCCGCACGCTCCTTCGCCCGCACGCTCCTTCGCCCGCACTCTCCTTCGCCCGCACGCGCGTCCGCCCGCTCGCTCCTTCGCCAGCACTCTCCTTCGCCCGCACGCGCGTCCGCCCGCTCGCTCCTTCGCCAGCACTCTCCTTCGCCCGCACGCGCGTCCGCCCGCTCGCTCCTTCGCCCGCACGCTCCTTCGCCCGCACACTCCTTCGCCCGCACGCTCCTTCGCCCGCACGCGCGTCCGCCCGCTCGCTCCTTCGCTCGCACGCTCCTTCGCCCGCACGCGCGTCCGCCCGCTCGCTCCTTCGCCAGCACTCTCCTTCGCCCGCACGCGCGTCCGCCCGCTCGCTCCTTCGCCCGCACGCTCCTTCGCCCGCACACTCCTTCGCCCGCACGCTCCTTCGCCCGCACGCGCGTCCGCCCGCTCGCTCCTTCGCCCGCACGCTCCTTCGCCCGCACTCTCCTTCGCCCGCACGCGCGTCCGCCCGCTCGCTCCTTCGCCCGCACGCTCCTTCGCCCGCACGCTCCTTCGCCCGCACGCTCCTTCGCCCGCACGCTCCTTCGCCCGCACGCTCTTTCGCCCGCACGCTCCTTCGTCCGCACGCGCATCCGCCCGCACGCCCATACACTCACCAGCCTTCGGATTTTCAGCCACCCGCACACCGTCTTTTCACTATCATCCTCCAACACCCTTGCCTTCAACCCCGTGCTCTAACAGCCATAATCTTCCCTCGCTCCTCCCTCACCTTGCATCTCTCTCTCTCGTGCATCACGTTCCCCACCCCTCACGAATCCTTCCTCACATCCTTCCTCTCTCACGGCATTCCCATTCATTTCCTCCCTTCCTCGTCTTCCCACACCGCGCCGACCCATCACCTCCCCACAACTACCTGCGCTCCGCCTCTATGCCCTCCCCCCCTCCCGCCCACTGCCCACAGCCCGCGCTCTGCCCCGAAATCTCGCCCACTCACCGCCCGCCCGCCGGCCCGAGATGAAGTTGTGCGGAGCGTTTTACGAGGTACCAAGTGAACATGTTTACGGTAATGACGCCCGGGCACCTCGACAAAAATCTACGATTCCCCGCGTGTCCCCGTTCAGGGCGCCCCGCCGCCGTCTCAAGTTGCACGCCACATTTGGCCCTCAAATGGGCCGTTGGATGCGCACGTCGCGGCGGCCGGCGTCTTAATGCGGGCGTTCCTCAAGGGCGCTTTATGGCCGCGCGGGACGCGGCAGGCGGTGCGTAATAAGAGGCTGTCTGCGCCGCGCCGCGCTGCGCCCGGCCGCGGACCAAAGAAGTTTTCCGGACGCTCCCCGAATACGTGACGCGAATGGGGAGGATTGCGTTGCGCCAACTTGGACTGCGTTTCGGGGTTTAGTCTTTCACATACGCACGGGCTACCTGCAAGCGTATTTCAGAGATTCATTAACTGTTGTTCCGCTGTTTGCGATGGTACCTGATACGTTTGAATCATTAGCTTGCTTAAAATGAAATTAGTACACCTGCAGGTCTACCGACGTGAGAGGTATCGTATGTACTATAGTGGGTTATTTTTTTCTCAAAATTTTCAGGTTGCAAGTTACTCGCAATTAGAGGCACTATAATTCTACGCCGGCTTACGATTTATACACATGTATAACTGGGTGTACTGGAATCATAGCAATTGTTAAATTAAAGATGTACATTCCAACTTTAATTCCTTTCGTTCCTGTTATAACTGCAAAACAATCAACGAGGAATAGCATACAATGGAAGAACTTATTTCCAAAGAGTTTTATTTTCTCGTTTTCCGAAGCAATATATTATTAACACGCTTCTCTATCATCCTGCGAAGTACTATGATCAGAAATTGGCTAGCTTCAAAGGCATCCGATAACCGTTAACTTCTAACTTGAATTATAACGCCAAAAGTGAATACATATTATTCAAGTAATACGTATATTCATCCAAAAAATGAAGTTTTCGTTTCGAAAGACAATACTGAGCAAACGTTCAACACAAATTCATCAAATTGATTTAAGTTGTTACATGTAGAACACGTTGATGCGTTTGCGATGAAAATAACCATCAAATACGGCCGCTATTCAAAAACCTTTTAATAAAAAGTTTTGCCAATATGAAATTAGCGCACAGGATCATTCTGAACGTAACATAATGAAATAGTTTCAAAAAAAAGAATTTTAGTTGTATAATATTCCTTTCAAATCTCTTGTTAGTCAATTTCAAACGAATTGATGCAATAATTACGCAAGGCTAAAAGGTTCTCTAAACTCTCTTTTTGATTTTGTGAATTAAAATGTCGTACTTCTTGTATCTCCTTTTTTCTGACAACCAACTCATAAACGAAGTTATGGCTGCAGTTTGCATTATTTGTCTTTTCCTTTCCTTTCCATTGTTTCATAGCATGGTCGGGACGTGCCGAGAAATGTTATTTAATGTCACCGTTGGTGAACAAAACAGGGAGCGGGGGATATTTTTAGTATTCTTGGGATGCTTTCCAACTGAACCATTAAACCAAGTTATTTCTATCCTTATTTGTCATTTTATGGAGATAATACTTATATATACAATTTTTTGCGTAATTTCTAGTGATATTAATTGGTAATATTCAAGGCATTTCTTTACTCGAACATAAAAGCTAATATTAACAATGTAATTATACATAAAAGAAGATAAAAATAAAATCGTTTAATTGAAAGGAAAAGTCCTTAAGTTCGGCATTTTTGTGATACGTAAGCAAGACAATAAAACAATAAAATGTATTCAGTCGGCAGATATTTTTTTAACGTTGAAATTAATTCATATCGAAGCCTTTGTGCAAAAACTCTTTAAAGTGCCCTGACGCAGTAAGGAAGAGACGTTTCTAATACCGCGAATACAGTCTTTCCTGAATACCATCAAAGGAAATGAATCCTTTAAAAGTTATTGTGTGAGCATTCACACTCTAATAACCAATTATCATGAAGCAAGATTCGTCATCAATTTGCTGGCAAGGATTATTAACGAAAAAAATAGTGTCTGTCACAACAAAACGGTTAGCGTGACTGACCACAGGTGACCTTCCTAATTGTTCATGCCAGTAGGCAACATCGGTGAAGGAGAAGCGATCATGAAGATTTCATTACATTACGAGTTTAAACTCAATTCAAGTTCTTCTCGGTTTCAATTGCGTATTTTAATTGTACGTTTGAAGTCTAAAAAAATCTTGTTTGTAGGAAATGCAGATACAATTTAAAATACAGAAAATGAAGAATATATTTCATAAATATAAGCAACAAAATACTAGTTTAGCAAGACGGCTAATGTCTGGCGCCACCGAAAAATGTATTTTCCCTATTTTTACTCCATTATTTCTTCAAATAACCCGTCATACAAATCAATTTTGATATCATCAAAATACTTGTTTAATTTCCCGCATTCTATTTTTAATTGAGTCGGGATCGTCTCTCCAGAACTTCATATTATTTGCTATCGACAGAGTTTCATCGAGAACGACCAAACAATTTGGTGTTTTATGTCTTCAATAATATAGTGAGGACAAAATTACCATCGTTCTACGAATAATTGGTAATTTTTTTGAATTGAAATATTTATTTATACACTTCACTGGAGGCAATCTCCCTAAATATATGTTGATTAATAAGGGAAATAATGCGTTTTCATCAATACGTTTTCACGTTCAATGCATCTGTATATTTGGTAGAGTTCTAGTTTTAAAAGCGTGCTCATGGAAGGACAGGATCTTGAAACAGAAACAGTTGTGAATCGAAGGATAGCGTGAAACACAGAATGAGATTAGTCAACGCAGAACTCAACGCGTCATCAGACACTTTTTATTGGTCGCTCTGTTAAGGTGGAGGCTTGAAATTAACGTAACAATTTCGGTGAATAAAAATATAGTGAGTGATACAGTTTAATTACGCAGAACTGAAGAACGTACAAGAATGAACGAATATAGAATAGAAACGAAAATTTAATGTCTCAAAATGTAGTTATTAGATAACGATCTATGTTAAGAGATCACATTATAATATCCTCTCCCATCACTTCTTAAATCGCCCCTCTTTTGAGTCCCATAACATTAATTTTTATCATGCTGGTGTTGATGATTATCCGTTTTGGTGTTGTTTTTAGTTAGGTTTTTCTAATTTGTTTTGTTGGTTTTTATTTTTGGCACTGCTTGGGGGTGTTGATTTTAGACCTTTGATTTTAGATGTGTTATTGTTGACTTCAGGTTATGTGGTGTTGCTTGTAAGTGTTGATTTCATGTGTTGGTAGGTATTGTTGGGTTTTGGATTTTGGTGTTGCAAGTGTTTATTTTAGACTTTTCATTTTAGATGTAGGTAGTGATTGGTTTTTGGTTTTGGCTTGCAAAGTGTTGATGTTAGATGTTGGTAGAGGATGGTTTTTTGTTTCATCTTGCAAGTGTTGATTTTAGATGTTGGTAGTGGTTGGGTTTTGGTTTTGGCTTGCAAGTGTTGATGTTAAATATTGGCAGTGGTTGGTTTTTGGTTTTGGCTTGCAAGTGTTGATGTTAGATGTCTGTAGCGGTTGGTTTTGGCTTGCTAGTGTTGATGTTAAATGTTGGTAGTTATTGGTTTTGGATTTTGGTGTTGCTTGCAAGTGTTGATGTTAGATGTTGGTGGCGGTTGGTTTTTGGTTTCATCTTGCAAGTGTTGATTTTAGATGTTGGTGGCGGTTGGTTTTTGGTTTAGCTTGCAAGTGTTGATGAGAGATGTAGGTAGTGGTTGGTTTTTGGTTGGGCATGCGTGTGTTGATGTGAGGTGTTGGTAGTTACCTGCGTCTCGGTGAGGCTGAGCGACTGCGCGAGCTGCTTGCGCTCGGCGCCCACCACGTAGTGGTTCTTCTCGAAGGCGTGCTCCAGCTTGAGCAGCTGGCTGGGGCTGAACGCCGTGCGGATGCGCTTCGGCTTGCGGAAGGGCTGCAGCAGGAAGCCAGGGATGTCCGGCCCTGCGGCACACCGCGCACCACCACCCTTAGCACACTCAGCACACTCAACACACGCAACGCGCCCAGCTCGGCGGGGGCAATGGACGCGTCGGTCCCAAAACGAATTTACAACTCTTACGTCTAGGCTGTCCGGGTGACGCCGCGTCGTTGGCAGATAGGCCGACGTTTCGCCCGTCATGTCGCAGGCTTCTTCAGGGTAGTGACCACGTAGGGTAGTGAAGAAGCCTGCGACATGACGGGCGAAACGTCGGCCTATCTGCCAACGACGCGGCGTCACCCGGACAGCCTAGAAGTAATGGACTCGAGCCGCGGAAGCCTACGTGTACGAATTTACAACTCCACCAACTGCTCTGGCATAAGAATAAAAAAAGACTCGTACACCCCTTACAGTAATATTCCATTGACTAAGCCAGATGAACCAGTCGTATCTAACTACACATTTATGGTAACGTCTTGTCGAGAGATTCAAAAGCAGTTTTAGAGCATTGGAATCATTCATTTTCGCATATTTTTTAAGATATTAAATATTCGAATACTCAAACCTTTGCGTTTGTATTTATGAACGTAAGGGATATACATTAAGGGGTTTACAAGTATAATTTCATAACACAAACATCTATACCGGAATCGAATGGTTTCCTGACAATTATTTCGTATTAGTGTGTTCCTTGTTTTACCATCACTGTTAAAAATCGTTGATAAAATCTCAATAAACAACACTTTAAATAACATTTTATCAACAAACACCACTTTAAATAAAAATAATCAATTGCATTCTGCTATATTAAATAGGTTTAATTGCATATTGAATATTGTATTGCCCAGATATTTAATATATTAATTTATAGTACAAAATATTCATAAACTTAGACTCTGGGATTAAAATGTGCATTTAATTCGAAGTGAAGGTTTAATTATACATAACACGGAAATTAAAATGTATTCAAATCTATAAATGGTCACAAAGGTGTAGCGCTGCACAATTTTGATACAGCTTTCGCAAAACTTAAACACCGCCGATCCCTGAAAATCGGCCCCTCGTCCGCGAGCGCATTCGCCGGCGCGTGGAGACAAGCGAAGGCGGCGCGGCGGCGGGCGCGGGCCGCGCGTGCGCAGAAGGGGCCGGCCGGGCCGGGCCGCGCCTGCGCCCAGGCGCTCGCGCCGCCGCCTGCGCCGCCGTAGGCCTAAATCCCCGCGGCGCCGCGCCGCGCCGCCACGCTCGCCGCCGCTCCACGCCGGGCTTTGCGGAGGGGCGTGGTCAGCTTCAGCGCTTCAAGAAAGGGGCTTTTCGCATTTTCCTCTGGTATTCTTTATGTATTCTTAATTTTGTTGGCCTCTTAATCCTCAACAATAATGTTCTAATATTATTCTATTAATGCTCTATTGTTCTTTTTGTTATCGGTTTGTAAACATTATCAAGAAAAGAACCATTGGTTTACTCCCTTATTTGTAAATCATTATATATTGATAATATATCTCTTTATAGTATTTACTGATTATTTCTCCTATCAAATAGATGGTAAATATTTATTGAATTAAAAAAAAACATTTTCATTAATGTGTATCACATTGATGAAATAGATGTATATTTATATTTAGGTACTTGTAGATTCAAGCAAATATATTTGTGATAGAATGCTTTAGAAACCTCATTTTGTTCATTTCTATAGTGTTATTGGAATTATCGAGGCCATGTAACACTTCAGTGATTCACTTTTCCAAATGGTCTCATATATTATAAAATGTATTAGAAATATCAAACATTGTAAGATAGTGTTGCCGTCTTAGCGAATTTACTTCTACGTTCAGCGGGTTCAGAAACGTTTCGTCGGAGAAAAACATCTGCCCAGCAATGTTGGGGTGAGGAGAAAATACAGTAAATTAACAGAATCACTGGGGACTATTCGGGAAATTCATAAAATGACGAAAATTGCACCATCAATATTGGCACTGTTGGCAAAACATTCGAATGCAGAAGTTGTCCGAATTATCACCCAGTTGAGCACCGTAAAAAGGGTCATGAATGTGTTCAATGAAATCGCCAATAGTGAATTTCTATATAGATCACTGATGATTTGACGCGTTTGAAAAGTTCATACATTTATTTAAACAATAAATTTTAGTTTTAAATATCTTGTACAAGTTACTGAAAACAATGTTCACTTGTAAACAGATTTGAAGTATTTTTCTGAAGCTTCATATTTTCACAAAAGTGCTTATTATAAGCATTTATACTTTTTTTTAAAACTACAATTCAGCTTGTGTTTAACTTCCAATTTACATTTGCCTTGAACCACATAAATATTTATTATAAATAGAGAATAATGAGCAGGTAAACAAATTTTCAAAACTAAATAATCTCTATATATTAATTTTTACTGCGTGAAAATTAAAATTTTCATTCGAATTCTTTCTCTCCTTTTCAACAAGTAGGTGAAAACCAACATAACGCACATGAACACATCAATGACATTAACACGAACAAACACCACATAATCAGAATTCGTAAAATCAATTAGCGACTCTAAAATACTGTTACCGTGAAATTTGTGTTTTGAAGTTGCTCGTATCTTGCCTCATTTCCTCTTCGAGACAAGCGATACGCGTGTAATAAGCGCGGGTGTCCTCTACGTGGAAGCGGCGCGCTCTGGCGAAGGCAGCAGGCCGGTGGGCAGACTGGCCACAAGGCGCGGGGGCCGCCCTTATTAATCGTATCTAAACACGAGTGCGTGCCCCTAATTAAGAGGTCACTGATCGCGTGGGCTTGATAAGCCCGCAAATTAAGCTGAGCATGTGTTGTACATACCAAATACGAAGCCGCTATTTATTTAATGCGATCGGGGCGTATAATTTTCTCCGATAGACGAATATTTGACAATAACTTTCCTGGAGAAAAACAATTAAAAAACGCTGTTCTTCCGACGTCCTGCTAGAATGGATGCAGGAGGCCCACCCCTTCGCTCCATACAAGTGTCAAGTTGTGCGCTGGTTCATTCAATAGCAACGCCCATAATTCTGCCCGAATTACGCAAGAGTCCTTTTAGTTTCTCAGCGAACCCAATATACACACACACCAACACACACACGTGACGAGGCGAAGCACTTGTTGCGCGCTTTCGGAAACCAGTACCGGTTCGCAGAGGTGCCCTTTACGGAGCACAGTAATTACGTAATTATTGCTATTTTAATTACTCACGATGCAATTAAGATCCCATGTTAAATGAGCCATTGATCGACTTGGGCCCTGAATAGCAACGAGAGCGATTGCTCATTAAACGCTTGGGGAGTCGCGCGCGGCCGGCCGCGGCCCACGGCGTCCTGCGCGTCTCGCCCCGCCCCGCACCCGCACTTGCCCCCGCCCCCCCCACCCACTCCCTAGCCCTTGCCCAGGCCCCCGCCCTCGCCCCCGCCCCCGCCCTCGGCTTCGCCCTGCTCAGGCCCCCGCCCTCGCTCTAGACCCTGCCCAGGCCCTCGCCCTCGGCCCCGTCGCCGCCGCAGCGCCCGCCCTCGCCCTCGCCCTCGCCCTCGCCCACTCCCTAGCCCTTGCCCAGGCCCCCGCCCTCGCCCCCGCCCCCGCCCTCGGCTTCGCCCTGCTCAGGCCCCCGCCCTCGCCCCCGCCCTCGCCCCCGCCCTCGCCCCCGCCCTCGCCCTAGACCCTGCCCAGGCCCCCGCCGCCCACGCCATCTCCCACGCCCTCGCCCACGCCCACGCCCTCGCCCACGCCCTCGCCCACGCCCTCGCCTACGCCCTCGCCCTCGCCCTCGCCCTCGCCCTCGCCCACGCCCTCGCCTACGCCCTCGCCCTCGCCCACTCCCTAGCCCTTGCCCAGGCCCCCGCCCTCGCCCCCGCCCCCGCCCTCGGCTTCGCCCTGCTCAGGCCCCCGCCCTCGCCCCCGCCCTCGCCCTAGACCCTGCCCAGGCCCCCGCCGCCCACGCCATCTCCCACGCCCTCGCCCACGCCCTCGCCCACGCCCTCGCCTACGCCCTCGCCCTCGCCCTCGCCCTCGCCGTCGCCCACGCCCTCGCCTACGCCCTCGCCCTCGCCCACTCCCTAGCCCTTGCCCAGGCCCCCGCTCTCACCCTAGACCCTGCCCATGCCCTCACCCTCGCCCCCGCTCCTGCCCCCGCCCTTCCCATGCCCTCGCCCTTTCACTCGCCCCGTCCACGCTTTTAAGTAAAAACTTAATACATATACACACTCTCATACATGCGTACTGAAAATTTCATCCAGATCGTTCACCTCAGCACCTTTTTCTCAATAGTTTTCGCTCATTGTTGCGTTTATGTTGAAAAATGAAGGAAGAAGTTGACAAAATACAGGTTTCTAAATGAGTAAGCTAAGTATACAAGTGTAGTGACACTTATCTATTTGTTATCTTTTTTCACAACATCTACTATAGCATAATCATCTGTAACATCTACTACGGCATATGTTGAATAGGTATCTAAATTTATAAAAGAAAATTAAATATTTCTTTCAAATATATCCATTAATGGAAAAGTGCGCAGCGCATAGTGGGTATAACGCAATCTTGTATTCCCCTCATTCATTTAAACATATCCTTCGGGCAGATAGACACTGGAATTTTAAACTTAAATGAATTTTAAACATTTGTTTTCTTTTTCAAAAGCATCATTTTATTTTCTCAGCACCTTAAATTATCTTAATCCGCAGGGAATTAATTAGTTGCTTTGACAAAACACTTTTCAAACCTCTATTTCAGACTTTCGTACATTCTCAGAGATATTCATATATTCACCAGAACATGGCAGTTTGTAAGTAAGGAAGACATGGAGCTATTGGCAGTGACCAATATATCCTACGAGTATTATTTCATTTATTCTAAATGAAGTCAACAATTCAAACAGAGATTTTTTTATTCTAAATTAAGCCTTACTGAAAAAGTTTCATTGTCAGTTAAGTGGTTGAATTAATGGAACGGCAAAATATGAGACTAAGCAGAACTTTATAATAAACACTTCACGTGCGTTCATGAATAAAGCTCTATTTATTTCCTCGCGGTACCAGTAAATTCTGTATTTCAAGTACATTATTATCGCAATTGTATGCAGTAGGTGTGGAGCTGTGTTGTGATGTCTAGTAAACTTTCTAGTAGATTCTAGAGTTTTAAACGGATTTCGATTCAACGAATGAATTTTCTTTTGTAAATTACCCCACAGGCATAGAAAGTATATTTTACGAGCATTATAACCGGGAATGAAAATGAAGCAAAAAGCCTGATAATATTTCTGGTGTACATTTCCTTAAATTTATTCATTTGAATTTTGTTTCTGTTTTGCAGTTTGGTCCAAGAATGTGGTTATAAAATTTATAAAATGAATAGAATCAACCTCACCCAAGCAAACAGTGATATTGGCTATCCTTTTAAGTTAGTGGTAGCTGATAGCCGTTTCACCCGCCAGGGCCTCTTGCCTGGCACTGCGCGAAATCTGCGCGGATCTTAACGGCTAATGGCTCCAGAAACCATTTACTCCCGAGTAACTACTAGAACGTGAAAAGTAATTTTACGTTCATTGTTTGCCCGGTTTACGATATTCATATTATTTCCAATACCAACGGGATATTGGATGCAAGTGATATAATTTTTTCCTCTAATGAAAAAAAAAATCATGAGAGAACGTGTCGAAAGTCCGTGTTTCCTTTCTGATCGGCTGATGAAATTCTGAAAAAGTGCGCTCCATGTGGCTGGAGTCGCGGTGTCAGCGCAGAAAACGGGACGTGTATTTTTCTCGTTGAATAAAAGATGGCGAGGCGTGCAGGTACACTTTCGCCAAGTGAAGAAGGACATTTCTATTCCAGCGCATTAGTAGTAGAGGCGTAGTAGGCCAAAGCTATGCCCAACATTTATTAGCATTTCAAATGCAGTTGACGGGGAGGTTTGCATCATTGTCCCTAAGCTGAGATGCCAAGTGATATGCTTGGCACGATACATAATTTTCTAATTTGTCTCTCGCAGGCTAAGAAGGACAAGTACCCGTTCTCCCTTACCCATTTTGTGGAGTCCTTTTAGGTGTATTTGTGTCATTCATCAAGTCCTTTTCACATTCAGACTCCCAGCAGATTCTCCTCTCTCATCAAAAAGTCAAATCGTTATATAGAGACATGAACTTCCTGTCTTGGATTGAAACGTAGAAAATACTTTTATGTAAGAATGACCATATTTCACATTTGACGTTGCGATTTTTTACGAAGGTCGAAATATTTATAATTGTAACTTGAGGCCATTTAATGGATTGAACAAAATACTCCACAAGAATCTAAATTTCAAAGTCAGGAGCAAGTATGCACTGCATTCATTGAGGAGTGACCTAATGGACAGAATTACAGAAAAGGTAAGATTTGAAAATTTTTAAGAGGTGACTTTTCAATATATTACATTCAAGTTATGAGCATAAAATTATAATGCAATCTATAGTATTTAACGCATATTATAATTACTGTACAAAAGTTAATGCATGAAATTACCAGTTAATGTTACTGTTCCTGAAATTATCAATATTAAATAATATTTATTTTATTATACAGAGGCGTCATCTTGTTTTATTAATGTTTGAGAGTGTATGTTTAAATTTATTAGTGTAAATGCTAAAGATAATCTAATACGCCTCTTAGCAAAATATACTCCAGATGGGCAGGATACAAATACGAGTTTATCCTGTCAGCAAGCACACGAAAGGATCTCATCATTCGCTCTTAGTCCCGCCGTGTAACTCCACAAAACCATGCACGAGATGGGAGGCTTGCACCAACCAAAAAATGCATACAACAACCGTGCGCATCTTCAGCATGCGCGCGTTCCAAGGGACAGAGCGCCTCCGCCCGCTCGCAAACCGCGAAGGTACTGCGCGGGCAGCGGGGCGGGACCGGGGCTGGGGGCGGAGGCAGGGGCGGGGGCAGGGGCGGGGGCGGGGGTGGGGATGGTCGCTAATGAATCGGCCGTCAGCCCGGCGCCGGGGCGCCGTCAATAAACTCATAATTAAACAATAAACCACAGACTCATCGTCAATTAATAAATAACCTTTCTCTTTATGGATGTGTCATCGTTAATCACGTCTAAGTGTTGTCGGCCGTGACTCGTCAACTTCTGCCGCGAAGTGTACCGTCTCAATTACGAGGATCGGGGCGCAAAAAAGGATGTTTATATTTGACAAGCGCCGTTAATGGCGGGCTGTGCGCGCCGCCCCGCCCCCGCCCCTGCCGCGTCCACGCGTGTATTAAGCGCGCATTGTGGCCCCAACTGCACGCGCCGCGCCGCGCCGCGATTCGCCGCCGCGTGCGACGCGGAGGTTGCGTCGGCGCGCGCCGCCGCCTCTGATGTTGCTTTTTAGCGGGGTCCTTTCCGTGGCTTGCATTTCGCCTCCTCACCGCGGGGTTTGACTGCTTGTTGTTGTTATTGGTGGTTTAGTGGTGTGTTTGGGCCTTCGATGGTTGCGTGGTAGGGTGCTAGGGTTATCGATGGTGTGATAGGGAGAAGAGACACGCAGATCGCTTACCTCTAAGCTTTGGAATCACCTCCAGAATATTGGTTGGTGCAAGGAATTAGTGATCGACTGAGCGGTTTGTGTAGGATAGAAGGTTTTCTCGGATCTCGGGATTCGGTCAACTTCCCTGCCTCTATTTCCACTATTGTCCCATCACGTTCAAATTACATCATCACCAAGGAATTTATAGTAAATGTGCTAGAATAATGTTTGGTTGCAATCGTAAAAACTTTGTGACCTAAAACTGTGTGATCGACCCCGGCCAATGACAGTAGATATTTTTAGGTGAAGACAATTCTTAGCTAAAATTATGCCTAATAGTCACTCGAATTTTCTCCCTCATCGTTAACACTGTGATTATATTACACATTTTCACGACCATACTCTTTGCATATTTTTCGCGCAGTTATTTCTGAAATCTGTCAGTATCTCCACACTCACCGCCTTTTTACAACTTACCTGAACCTGCTCACTTCCTCCCCTTCCTCATGTACCCGTCCCGAATCAAGCCCTCGCTCCTGACTCACTTCTGCACATTTCATTACCTCTTGTTTCGTTTTCACATTTCACATCATTTTAAGTTACTATTTTGCTTACTTTCTTGCTATTCTCACGTTAGCTTCCGTTACTGTTCCCTTCTACATCATTTACACATTTTCGACTTCATGTCTTCTCTGGTCTGCCTACATTCTTGCTTTCGCTTCATCTTATTCTGCTTCTCGTTCGTGTTCCTTGCTTTCTGTTGCTCTTGCTTCCTGTTCATCTGCAACTCTCGTAGTTCCCCGCCTGGTTCACCTCGTCGTTTTCGCCCCCTTCCGGGCCCGATCGTACTCCGCCGCCGCCGCCCCCGCCGCCCCCCACCGCCGCCCCCGCCGCCCCCCACCGCCGCCCCCGCCGCCCCCGCCGCCCCGCCGCCCCCGCCGCCCCCGCCGCCCCGACCGCCCCCGCCGCCCCACGATAGCCGATCGGCGTCGAAACGCCGATACGATCGCGAGCGCGCGGTGAAGACTCAATTTCCCCGTATCGGCGCCTCGTGACCTCATCACGGCCTATACAAACGGTGTAATTGCCGGGGGGAAGCGCGGAGCCCGCCCTCTAGCTGCGGAAATTCGGTCCGGGGTCAGCGGGGGCCGCGCAGCAGTTATCGCCTATTGAAAAGTTCACCCTTTGTGTTACCGTTCTCTTATGACGTCCTCCTTACCCGCACCCCACCCCTCCCCGCGCTCTCGCCGGCGGCGTGACACGTGATGCCAACGATAAGAGAGCAGCGATCACGCGGAATTTGCTGTCGTATCTAATCTACCTGCACGAGACGCGGGTGTTTGCGAACGCGATCATTTTTTTCCTCATTTTTTTTTATTTTGCGTTTTGTTTGCGTTTGGGCGATACGTCGCCAGAGGTCGGCGGTGCGGCGATTACGGCCGCTTTTGTTTGCTCGGGGAATGTCGTGAGGGAAGCGGAGAACAAATGACGCGCGGGGTGCGCGGTGACCGCACAATGCGGGCGGTGGCGGCGGTGGCGGCGGCGGCCGAAGCCGTGATACGAGAAGACAAAGGTGTATTAAGCAGCACGTTTTCGGAGCGGACAGTGAAGGCGGGTCCAATGAACCGGCGTGCGGCGCCGGCCGCAATGAACGCGATCTTGTTCCGAGGGGCGCAGCAGCGCAGGGTGAAAAGACTTTCACAACAATAATCTGTTTGAAATGTTTTGAATACTTGCGGACAAACGGTTGAGCTTACATCACCGGGGTCAAAAGCGAATATCACAGTCATCGTGTGTAATGTAGAGAGGAGGAAAGAACTTGTTCGCTTAACACAACTTGCGATTTCTTACGAGCGGGTTCATGAAGTCCCTTTGTGCGGTTGCTCGTGTGAAAGGTTTCTAATAGGAATATTAACTTTCAGTGACATAAATTCATTTGCCTGTATTATTACGATGAGGCGAGACACAACAATGTTATCTGTTGTGGAATATATAATCAAAACACGAGTAATCGTCAAGTATTAAATACAAAATCTTGTAAATGTTCATTAATAGCCTCTAAGCGCTCATGGGAGAAAAACGCAACAAAATATAATATAAAACGATCTAAATTTCCATTATTTAATTATTTTACTAATTTCCAAAATAAAATGACAGAAATATCACTGCCACAAACTGTGACTGCATTACCGATTGTCCTTGAGACATCAGCAGGTCTGCCTTTCAGTGCAACCCACACTTCAATCAGTACAATATTTCAAACAACGAATAATCATTTATAACAGATGGCAGGCTGTCATCATAGTTTGTGTCAACTAATGCTACGCCACCATCTTAGAAACGTGACGTAACAAATAGCTGAAAAGCCAATTAATGAGGTGATTAAAATCCTATTAGTTTCGAAAAGGGGACAGTTTGCATTAAAAATGCTACCGGTAATGACTTTTTGTGTAATTTCGCTTCGTTTCCGCGCGGCGCTGTTAGCCGAAAATTGGGGGTAATTGAAGGAGGCGTCTGCGCGCTCCGCACGCCGCTGCGCGAGTCCCACTCGCCCCTCGGCGCCCACGGCGGACCAGGGCCACGACCACCGCCACGCCCGCCGCCCGCCCGCCCTCCCGTCCTCTCACTCCCTTCCTCCCGTCCTCTCTTCCTCACGTCCTCTCATCCTCACGTCCTCTCTTCCTCACGTCCTCTCTTCCTCACGTCCTCTCTTCCTCACGTCCTCTCTTCCTCACGTCCTCTCTTCCTCCCGTCCTCTCTTCCTCACGTCCTCTCTTCCTCACGTCCTCTCTTCCTCCCGTCCTCTCTTCCCCCCGTCTTGTCTCCCTCCCGTCCTCCCTTCCTCCCGTCCTCTCTTCCTCACGTCCTCTCTTCCTCACGTCCTCCCTTCCTCACGTCCTCTCTTCCTCCCGTCCTCCCTTCCTTCCGTCCTCTCTTCCTCACCTCCTCTCTTCCTCCCGTCCTCTCTTCTCCCCGTCTTCTCTCCCTCCCGTCCTCCCTTTCTTCCGTTTTCCAATTCTCCCGCCTTCCCGTTCTCCCGCGCTCGTCTTCCCGCCATTATACCATCTTGCATACCCGTCCTTCCGCTCTCCTCTCCTCCCGCCATTCCGACTTCCCGTCCTCCCCCCTTCTCGCCCAGTAACCCTCGCGCTTCCCGTGCCCATTCGGCCGGTGAGCATGCAACACTCTTCGATTTCCTCCGTTCATTTCATTCTCCTGATTTCTTCCTTTTTGGTAACTTTGTCGGTTATTTCCTTTTTCGACGTCTTTAAGTATAACCATTTCAAAATGTATTACAATTTATTTAGAAAATCTACAATAGCTAATTTTTACCTTCCCTAAAAGGCGTTTCTTAAAGTAATAATCGATAACAACTTTAAAGAAATTCATTCCGCGGGAAGTATAGTTAATTTCAGGAATAAAACAATTAAAAATGCCTAAGAGTCATCAAGGTATTTGAAACAAGGATTACGTATACTTTTCTCCTTGATATGGGTAAACAGTTCAGCGTATTCATGAATTATTCACGATGCGCAGAAACGGCGAGCAGGAACCGTGCGAATAGCTGGCAACCCTCGCCACCACGAGCCCCCCTCCAAGGGCCCGCCCTTAACGCAAGGCGCCCTTTCCCCATTGCACCCTCGCGGGGGGGGGGCGATAAAACCGCAACCCCCCAACGAACCACCGCTCCGCTCCCCGCCCCAGGCCCCGCCCCGCCCCGCCGCCCATTGGATCTCGCGGCATGAGGTGTGGGCATAAAAATTAACGGCGGGCTTTAAAAGCGTCATCAACGAGGCCTTTATGGTCTCCGGGGCTTTATCTGCATACTACTCCGCACGACAAGCGCTCTCCGCCCGGCGCAGGAACTGGCGCGGGGAGCCCATGCGCTCTTCAACCCGCCCCTCGCGCCTGCGCGTTGACGAACTTTCGCCCCACTCCCACTCCCGCACCCTCGCCCTCCTCCGCTCGGAGAGCGAAGAATCTCCGCTCGGTCGGGTTGGAGGTTGACAGAAAGTGGAGAGGAAAGAATAAAAATAAAGAGAAGAGGAACGCAGTATATGGCAATAGTCCCGAAAAAATTATTATGATTGCAAAGTAATCATTTCAGACGGCCACAAAATGAAAATGTGAGATTTAAATGCAAAAGTTGATAAATATGAGTGGCTAAGAAACCCTGAATTAATCTGTCTCTCGAAGTATCAAATCCATTATTTCAATATTTTTTTAAATTAATTGTTTGACGAGTAAAAACGCTCACATGGTGGCTGTGTCAGTAGTGCGTTTGTGCACGGCATAGCGGACTGCACTATGGATCTTCTGCGCATGCGCAGATGTACAGAAGTGATGCGAAACGTGAACTGCGCATGCGCAGAAGATCGATAGTGCTATAACATTCGAGGATGCACAAACTTCCTATTTCAATCAGTGAGTTGTAGGTGCGAATTCCATGCAAAGTATAAATGGTGCTTCGTCGTCACCTTCTTCGCTATAGTAACTTCATCAGATAGTGGATGCTAGCGATAAAACGAAGGCAAACAATAAGTATCGTATATTATTTCATCAACCACTGATTTCTTCATAATTGCTCGATAATGTCTCTTAGTATTACGACTGAACTTGACGGATAGTTTCCTGTCAAGGAGAAAGATGTAGGATAATCCAAGGCAGCCTCATAAAAGATAAAATAATTTCTAACAAAAAAAAATACAATTGACAAGCTTATTTCCAAAGTAACGAATCTCCATTTCCGTTATTTTTTAAATTTTATCAGTCAATATATTCATAAGACTCTTCTCCATCATACCGCTAAATATTGTGTTCAAAAATGTAATTTCTCATATGTTAAAAGAATCCGTTGATCCTATCTTCAACTATAAGGCTAAATGTGAATATTTTTCCTTACTGAAAAATTGTGTCGTGTATATTCGACTCATAGGCACTTAAATTAACCCCGGAAAGTAATTTTTTAATCTATTTAGTTATTTATTTTGCATTTGTTTGCCTGGCGCGCCTTCGTGTGCTCGGGCGATCGCCAACAGGCGGGAAGCGGCGCCGGCGCGGGGGCGGACAGCGCGAGCGCCGATGGTTTAATGGGGCCCAATGTGTAGAAAAGGATCCGGTAATTGTATTAAGCGGGGACGTCCGTGAGGAGCTGTCCGCCCTCCGCGAGCGGGACGGCTGACTGACGGGGGCGGCAAGAGGAGCGTCACGCGACCGGGCCGCAAGCGGTGATCGCGCGGGCGAACAGGCGAGGAACGTACGAGAGCACCGCGCCGCTCTCACTCGCGGCGTTCCACAGGGGCCACGAGAGCGCACGGGGAGCTCGGCAAGAAGCTGCTCAAACGAGGTAAAATATCAGTTGAATTCCGGAGCAATGCGCGCAATCGTCTCTTCCTTGCCTTTCTTCCTTGTCCTTCTCACCTCTTACAAACACACACTTACACTCACATGTACTACAATACCACACTTATCGGGATATCAGTCAGGAGCTCGAGCGGGTTTCGGCAGAGGCAGCTCCCGCTGGAGGGAGATACTTGGTTAGGGAAAACCCGTTATCCGACGGCAGGTCGGCATCGAGTGGGGCAAGATCATCACCACTTCCCAAGAAAATATGCACTACACTTACGGAACTAATGACCTTAGCCATTGACGAGCCTGGAATCAGTAATCAATCTATCAATGAATCTCAAACGGTATATGATTGGATGAACTTCTTCCTTCTTTTCTTCTATATGTGTTGATTTTGTGATACGACTTTTTTACTTCCCTCTCCTACTCCCTGGGATTGTTTGTGCTTTATGCGAAGTATTTCTAAAGGAATACAAACAAATGCTCGTTTGTCTTTTATCATTGTAAATTCTATTTTAATTTCTTCTGCCAGCTTGTTGATGTATCTGTTACTTCGGATACGTGACATGTCCCACGGGATCAGGTTTCTCGCTACGCCCTCTGAGAAATATCCTCCTTCCCTTTATTCACGGGCAGCGCAATCAACATTCGGCGCGTTTTCCTGCCCCTGAACGACCGAGTGCGTGAGTGTGAAAGCCATCCGTCCGGTCGCTCGACTCGAAACGTCTTCCTCGCGGCGAGAGAGCAACGCACAGCCCGGGGTTTGGTCTCGGTTTAACTGCTGTACTTCCAGCGCTGCTCAACCCCCCTCCAGGGGCAGTATGCGGGCAGGTAGACCGAGTTACCGGTAATCAACGACCCAAATAGAACGTTAGCGGGCGACCGGTAATGCACGTAAAACAACACCGGCGATCCAAGACGCCTTTGTCGAGGTCTGCGTTGCGACGGCGTCCAGTGGACGAGTCCGGAGCGCCCGTAGAAAGGCAAGTGCTGTGGGGCGTGGAGTGCTTGCTGCCAAGGTTGCCCTGCGAACGAGCCGCCCGCCCGCCCGCCCGCCCTGGCCGTTGCCCACTGCCAATCAGCGACCGCCACCGGCGCGCTCCGGCGACGCGGGACCTCATTTGCATAAGGCATACGAATTCCGTACGCGAGGTTTCGCTCGAAGCTCAGTCGGACAATCGAGAAAGTGGCTGTCAGTCATTCGCAAATAACAGCAGGCCAAAATACTTTTAGAAACGTCGTTCATGTTCCATGTTTCAATACCGACGACACCATAAACATAACCTAATCGTGAATATAACAGTTTCTGTTCTGTAAGTTTTACATTATCCCATTTTTGTTATTCTATGTTATATGTTCTCGCTGTAATGTTCATGGGTGTACAATTATTTAGAGGTGTTTACATTTTAAAACTACTTTTTTACATTAGGAGTGATAAAGCAAAGTAAACAGAATATTTTCGATATCAGATGGATTTATTAAAGACTTCTGGGGGTCATTAATAACACTGATATCATACAGTAGGAGAATTAACAGTTATCGCAGAATCCGATAAGTGGTGTTAGTAGTGCACTTTTGCTCATTCTTCCAGATTTTTACGAATCGATAAGAACTGTCATCACTAAATTGATTGTGATTACAGTAATGCCTACAATCGCCGCAGTGCTTTTCTGGGTCTTACGATATCTTGCTAATATTTCTGAATTAAATGACGAGGACAGTTCTAAGTAGATGGAACGAGCTACAAGTCTCCAACTCATTTCTAGACATTTTTTACCATAAAACATTAATATTTCTCTTTTATGTATGAAACTCTAACAGTCAGAAACGCTCCTTAGCAGAAATGAATATTCATTCATCCAAAGCAGTCTCCTTGCCAATAAGAGCGCTTGCACCGCCCACTTGCGTTACGTCGCCCGCGTTGAGTAACCGCGATGTCATAATTCCCGCGCCGAGCGCGTATCCGATGCACAGTCGCTGTTCCCCCGACGGCCCCCGTCTGCCACGTCGCGGCCCGACGCCCCGCCGTCGCGCTACCTGCCCTCGTCAGCATGCCCGTCAGCCGTCAGCCGTCAGCCGTCACCCGCCGCGCCGCCTCTTTGTGTCGAATAAACTCCCCGCTGGCGCGAAGCGGACCGCCAAAACGCACAAAGCCTCTAAACACTCAATAAAAGTACTCACCCCCACTTCTCCCGAACATAATTTGAGAGAACGCTTATTGTATTAGGTAGATCCACAAGGCGTAAAAAGTTTTTTTTCTCTCTCTCTCTCTCTCTCTCTCTCATCGTTTTTTGTATTCCCGTGCGAAGCAGGGAAAGTTCACGCTCTGCTAGGAATACGTCAAACAGTCGAGTAGCAGTGAAGGACGTGTGAGAAAGGGAAAAAAGGCGAAGAAGTATATAAGCCCGAAGCGCTCCTGTGTTTGGAAGGCCTTTTTTCTTCTTTCGTTTCGGGTGACTGCAAGGCAGACAAGCCGTGGCGACAAAGTCAGTCAGTCCGAGACATGCAACTCCAGAAACCTGTGGAAGTGCTGGCGGTAGTGGTGATGGTGACGGTTGGAGTTGGTGATGCTGAAGGTGGTGATGGAAACGATGGAAGTATTGCGAGCGATGCCAGACAATAGAAATATTAAAAGCGGGGTTGAGACAAGTGGTGTTACAGTGTTAAAAATACAGGAAGCGGATGTATTGGCATGTAGCGGTGGAGACTGTGATGGAGAAGGTAATCCCAAAGGTTGAAGTGATGGTGATGATATGTAGGTGCTCGGAAGATATTGTCGATTTGGAAATGCTTATCCTACAGCTAACAAGGATTTTGAAAGTGATGGCTGTGCTAATAGTGGTGACAGAGCCCGAATGACCAGTGTAATGAATACGTTTAAAAAATAACACACTGGCATACAGTCCATTAATATTATAAAAATTATATTAACAACATAGGTACTAAATTGTACTAAATATTACATTTGTCAAGGGTGGCGTCGGCATCCGAGGAACCCAGTGATTTGTCGTTGCTGAAACGTTGCGATGGTGTTTCTGGTAACTGAATCCACAGTGGACGTTGGTGCTGTTGGCGATAAAGGTGTTGGTGTCGTAGCGAGGAAGCAGCGCAGTCCCCCGAGGGCGACCTGCCCCCAACGCCCCTCCGCGGTTCCCTTTTAGAGTTTTCCACTTCGTGGGGCGGGCGGGCGGGGCCCACGTCAATCACAGCGCCGGCAATTGTCCACTTCCTCGGTGCGCTAAGCGCCTTTCTTGCGCAAACAAAACACGCCCCGCCCCTCACCGCCCCGCCCCGCACCGCCCCGCCCCGCCCCGCCCCGCCCCGCCCCGCACCGCCGCTGCCTGCTCCGCCCCGCGCCGCGTATTAACTCTTCATGCACCCTCGCACCGCCCCGCCCCCGCCCTGCCTCGCCGCCCCCCGCCCCGCCTCGCCCCGCCCTGCCCCGCGTATTCTTCACACGCCCCCAGCACGTCCCGACTGTGCCCTGCACAGCGTCTAGCGTTGCCGCGAGGGTCCAAATGGGCGTTCGCGCTCGCCCAGGCCATTGGCGGTTGTGGGGTCCAGTCACGTGGCCCTTGCTCTCTACCACAAGTCTACATTTATTTATTATTATTTAGGGGCTTTTTTTTAAATTTATTCAAACCAACGGAAAAGGTGTTCAAAATGCACTAAGTCATATTTTCAATTTGATATTACCACTTAAGTCATATTATAAAAATATCCTCAAAAAGGAGGAATTTAATCGCGAGGTAATAGAGCGATAAAACGGTGTTTCGTTCTAAGTCGCGCTTTGTAATTTATTCAAAGATATAACACCACTTCTCCTGAGAAATTCCATTTTTCGTAGTGCGTTTTTGAATTCATATAATTTTCAATTATAACGTAGTGATCACATATCATCGTAACAATAATCACCGTAATTTTTTATTTTAAAAAACAATTTCTAGTTTTATAGGTAGTTCAAAACCGCGTACTACATGATGATGTTCGAACTCAAATTGAAAATAATGTATTTATTTGAAGCATATTTATAATCGTTTTTAATCGCATACATTTTCAAAGAGGCACTTGCCCTCCTCACACCGTCCTCAAGGGTCCTACCCCGATGGTCGAAATGGGCACTCCCGCTTTCCACCCCCACCCACCCCTCCCTCACTGAGCGCTTTCACAGAATGGCTTGCGCTTCCCAGAACTCTGACTCGTGAAGTGAGCTATAATGAAGAGGTCTCTCGACCTACCAAGAACTTTCTTCCTCCTGTGGGGCTATCTGTTCACTTCAATTCCGGTGACCCGTTCTGTAGTGGTAAAGCCTTCAGAGTTTGGCCTCATCGCTGGGACTGGGGTTGAATTACTGGTGGATCCATGCGGTATTTCGTATCAAGTAATGTGGAGGTCTATGATACAATCGACATTAGAAAGGGGATTATAATTGAACTAAATTTAACTGTAATTTAAATTTGCTTAAAAGGATAATAATATCATTGAAGATAGCCGATAAAGGTATATGAAAATATCAAATTACTATGATAAATCAACGCTTGATATTTTCATTTCTAACCCATAAAAAAATTGTTTGCAGTAGATTTTTTCGAGGTCTCTTGTTTTCCCTGCCTCTCATTCCAGCACTGTTCAGTTATTCACATCATATCATCGTTGTCAGATTATCTATCAAACCACTTGTCTATTACAAATAATTCAAAACTTATGTACTGATTTCAAGGGAATATAGAAAATTCATTTTACTTCAGAATTGGATGAAAAAGATATGCACAAATAAGTGGAATTGAATTTCAAGTTCTAAATAGTGAATTTCTACTTTACAGAACATAAAATTTTGAAATTAATGCTTTTTTATTTTAAGTGGTCATTAAGTGGCTATCTTTGTCTTCCCAACAACCTGCTTTAGAATACGCGGGATCGATATGTGAACATATTTTCAAATTCCAAAAATGTACAACCTATGATCGCAATACGTATTTCCTCGTTCCTAATAAGTGTGTGAGTAAACGTTAAGAACATGTCTTCCTAAACTGAAGATGAAAATTTTGAGTAATGAAATCAAAACTATTGCTTGGCTTAGATGTCAGTGTTTTTAAGACAATACTTTAGTAAACATTTATTTTTATTTACTAATAAAATAAGAGGACGTTTCGTTCACATTTCTTTTACTTTACGTCAGATTAGTCAAGTATTAGATCGTCAATGCAACTTTAAAGTAGCAAATGTCAATTAAGAATGTATCTCAACCTGTCGCAACATCACCCAGACAAAGTGTGCTCAACCGCATTACCATCTAATTAAGTGGTCGGCCTGAAGGAGCGTCATTTTTGGAATACCGCCGCGAGTGGCTCCACGCAGGCGTGCCCGAGCAGTGCGCAAGAACAGCTGTGTTGACATGTGCAGGGGCTACTTGAATGCCTGGCGCTTCCTGCAGGGAGGCGCGGGGTCGCGCCGGGCATGGGCCAGCCGGCCGTGCGGGGGCGATGGCCCCAGATCCATTTGGGGCGGGCGCGGAGGGCAACACCTTGGCCGGTGGCCACCTGGCCGCCCCCCCGCAGGAAGGCCGTTCGCTGGGACAGCGCGGGCGCAGCCATCGCTCCGTCCGGCGCGGCGCGCCCTCGGAACAGGGCAGATCGACGCGGTCGTTGACGTGGACGGGGGTCATACTCCGAAATGCTTTAATTACATTTCGGATTCCAACGCCTTCTGTAACCGCTGTCTACCTCTTTCAAAAAATGCACAAATCAGTTTTTCTTAACTCGTCAATTGCCTATTTTCTCGTTATACCTTCATTTCTATATCTTCATTATTACCTTATATATTCATTACTACTATTTTCTTTCAATTGTATGCATTCCAACCTTGTCCAATCCTACTTTTCAAATGCTTATAGATATCTTTCAAATCTTTTCCTAATTTTCAAACTTCCTGTTCCTTGCAAGAGTACCATTTTTAATAATTATTGGTATGCTCAGCACTAATTGCTCATCAGTTACTAAAATTAGGGGTGAGATATGTCCCAAATTTACTCGTTTTAAATCAGAACCCTAAAATGTTCTCAAATTCTTTTTAATTTTCTCAGATTCGAATCTTCCGAATCTTTCTTCCGGTGGTAATAAATGATAATAATCTTGTATCATATTCCTAAATAAACCTGTAGAAAAATTGTCGTAAAGAAACAATATACAAAACGAAACTCGGAGTTTTACTTAATTAACATTGCATCCGTGTACAACATTAGAGTATTTGATTCATCATACGCATAACACGAGAAAGATAATGAATTACGTGAATTGTTAGGTACTAGGAAAATTGTACAGCTACATATTTTTTAATTATTGAATTAAGTAACAAACCTATCGCTTAATTATCATACTTGTAAAATGTTGAGTTCTGAAAGAGTTTAGACATCCTGAACGCAAGAAGAAAGTCAACAACACACTAATTAGAAACATCAGGAAGTTTATCTGCACTTAATGAAAGAGCTCCAAAAAAATAGCACGAGTTTTTTTACTGCATCAGCAAATGGCAGTACAAAACCTGTTATAAGTTCGCAATGCTTCCCTTTCAGCTGAGAAATGACACACAGAAAAAACTAGACTTGTGAAATGATCACCCAGTTTGGCTCATTACCATCTTGATACGGCCATGATCGCGTATTTAAACATGGAGGGAGAAAAAAAGTTATGTGATAATGTTAAACTTCAGAAGTTAAGAAATAAACCAAGAAACTGCAAACAGTTTAAAGTTTGATCTTTCTTCTTTGCATTGAATTATTACTTTTCACTCATTAATTCCCTAATCACATGTAATTGTGATTATATTTCACAACCATATCTTTATTTTCTCTTAAATTGTCATGTGTCGCACTATTGGTATTCAATATGACACGTATGAGCAAGAATGTCTAATTCGTACTTTTCGTACTGATGACGTCCGTGAATCGGGCTTTCCTTCTAAGCTGAATCTCACGACCGTATTAGCGCCGAAGATAAGATACGACAGACATTAGTGACTTTATCAATTCATACGGATTGTCTTAATAAGCTTAATAGGATTATTGCGAATGAACTCGAACAGTTGAAGCTCGGCGTCCGCACGGCCGTTGCAATCGCCACTAATGCGCTTAGGGGTTCCAAATGAAGCAGGGGGCCTTGCATTAGGCAACTCAGCCTTCTCCTCTCTGCCGCCCCCGCCGCCACCGCCGCCCCCGCCGCCTAGTATCAGGAAGGAGATGATGAAACGATGACGAGATGAGATTAATTACGACTCCTGCAGACATAAAGCGAGTATCAAGTTATAAATGGCCTGTTAAACAGAGGTGAAGGTTTTTCTCGTAATTGCAGATTAGAGCGAATCTCGATAAGGTTGGCGGGTGATTAATCATGCGCCGGCGGTTTTTCTGCCTCCGGCGTCAGCGGGGGCGGGGGCACCGGGCCGGTTCTGGGCGCCAGCGCCTGAAGAGTTGATACGTCCGCCCCCCGCGCTCCTCGCTTAGCGAGAGGAGCGGCGCGCGCGAAGTCAAAACTTCTGCTAAAAGTAGACCAGCGGTCACCGAACGATGCTGCGAGGAGCAGTGGAGAGACGCGGAGAACATTCGAACAAATCTCCATCTGCCTGTGACAATCTTCGATCCCTTTCCTCAGAGCCTGAGCAAATTTAAAAATAAATTAGTTTCCTGAATATAAATATATTTAATATTATTCAGTGTAACTAACTATGTGTTCTATGAAATTAAGTATTATTATTATTATTATTATTATTATTGGCGTATAGGCCATTACTGACCACGCTACACGATTAACGTGTGTAATTCTTCCAGGATCAGCTTTTCAGCTGTATCCTTGGATTACCACAAGGTTGTTACGCCTTGTAGTGTGACTTATAAGATGATAGGATGATGATGATAGGTGAAGGGACAATCACAAATACGACCATGTCTACGCAGGACTCGAACCTGCAGCCTCCTCGGCACAGACGACGGCTACCGCAATCGTCTGCGCCACGGGGCCGACATTATTGTAATTATCATTATTATTATTATTATTATTATTATTATTATTATTATTATTATTATTATTATTATTATTATTATTATTATTATTATTATTATTATTCTCTTCATTATTATTATTGTTGTTGTTATTTTTATTAACTATGTTCAGTGCAGTGGCGTTGTGAAACTGAGGGAAACGAGTGTGTAAGAAGACATTACAGCTCGGTTTTTCGCAGTGCAGAGAAGTCAAGTGTGGTGAAGTGAAGTGGAGTGCTATGAAATATTGCACGGTGAAATGTTCACGATAATTTGTAAAGTTAGTAGATTTTGTAAAGGTTGTTAAGTTCTGAAATGTTAAGTTAGTGTATACTGCCACCATGTTCTCAAACTTAATTGCAGAATTATTAATAAATCTAATCTTGCATAGTTGTCTTGCACTAGTGGTTAATACGCTACCTTTCCACTACTCGGCACCAGATTCATGTTCCCGTTCATGAGTGAGGAATTTGTGATTGGCAAATAGGTTCGTGGCATTACCAAAACTACAGTAGACACGCGACTGTCCGAGACCGGGCTGCACTTGCACACAAATTGGAGAGAGTAGCAGTCAACTCACGCACAACAAAGCGGTCGCCAATTGAGGTCTGAAGATCACTGTAGAAGTATGGACTTCGGAGGAAATTCGTATCAGGGGAGAAAATTCGAATTGGTCCTAAAAAACATCCTCCGTCTTCCAGTTTTGTTTTGAAAAACTGACTAGTTTCCATCACTAGCTTTAGGGTTCATGTCCCGGGGGACCTATTTGGAAATTTGTAATTGCCAAAATGGATTGACTATAACTACAGTAGACTCTCTTTATGAGAGTCCCAGTTTACTGATACTCTGTATTGACCGAGGAAGACAGGAGAAAAACCATTGAAATAATCCTTTGAAAATCGAAACAGAAGTGTATAAATTAGACTCTACATTAGTACTGAGCCGGCGTGTGCACAGGCCAATGGCATCGCTGATTCTATATCCACAAATGCATAATTAGCGAATTATTTCGAAGCTTCTTGTGATCTATCGAAGCTTTAGTAGTCTCTTAGTGGCTACGGAAAACATGTTCTATCATTTTTATTGTGTTCTGTAACTTTTATATTAATGTTTGAAACGATCTATGGATAATTCATGTTGTTCGCAACCGAGGTAATAGGGGTATCAGCCCCAATTACCTTGGATCATCTAAAGCCAATCGCATACTGAATCATCGTCGACACTGTTGGTATAGTTTTCATCGTTATTCTTAAACCCGGTTTTGTAGTTTCCGCGAATGAGTAATTGCAGCTATCGCAAGTTTTCCGCGAGAGAAGGCCTCGTCCGTATCGACCTCCGCCAGTGCAGCTCTTCTGCAGTCGAGCAGAACTTCCTCCGAAGGCATGAGCTGTTGAGAAACGTAAATTAGCGGCGTTGCTAGAAACGAGTCAGTTCATTAGCAGTATGTTTACGCGAAGTCAGGGAAGATAAAGGATTAACGTGAAGTTCCTACTGTGTAATTACGATAGAACGTTTTAAAACATACTTTTCTTTGCAAAGTTGTGTTGTGAAAATATTTACTGTGGAGGTAATTAGTGAATATTCATCTCAACGGAATGAATATTAACAAAATAAGTAATAATTAAAAGTATATATTAATGAATACAATCATTAATAACAATCATTAATTGTTCAAAATAAATCGACGGTAATATCTGAAAAAAATAATAACTCATAGGGCATAAAAGCCAAAACATAACTTTTGTTATTTGAACCACTCAATTTATTCTAAATTGCCAACATTGTATCATGTTATAACTTCAATAGTTGTTCTAAACTTCGTCCATCCCGTGTTCCAACATGAGAGGAGATTTGTTTTGAGCTTTATCTTTTGTTTACTCCAGCTTTATCGTTAACTGTTTTTGTTTCATTTTCTGCTCGATTTCCCTACCATTATTCTTTGCCTATATCCGGAGTTGGATCTTCTAATTTCGCTGAACTTTGGCACTACATTCTAATTTAATATACTCAGTATTACACCCATATTTGGTGAAAATCAAAAATGTATCCCTTATGTTTTTCATATTGATTTAGACATTTAGTAAGAATTACTGGTTCGTTTAAAAACAAAGAATTACAATTCGAAGCAAAAAAAAACACAAGATGAGAAACATTGAACTACGTAGAAAAAAATTAAAACGGGAAAATCTTAAGTGTCCACAGAAGGAAGAACCTGAACGGACGTAGTGGTGTGAGTGTGCGTCGCAGTAGTTGCCCTGGAAGGACGCGGATTCGCCTTTGAGCTGCTGCGTTGCTGTGCTGGAGCGTTCAGGGCGGGGCGAAGCGGGGTGGGGTGGAGTGGGGTGGGACGGGGCGGGGTATAGCGGGGCAGGGCGGAGCGGGGTGGGGCGGAGCGGGGTGGGGCGGAGCGGGGTGGGGCGGAGCGGGGGTGGGGTGGAGCGAAGCGGGGTGGGGTGGGGTGGAGTGGAGTGGGGCGGGGCGGAGCAGGGCGGGGCATTTCGGAGCGGGTAGGGGAGGGGATCGAAGGGCGGGGTGGGAGTGGAGCGGAGCGAGGTGGGGTGGTGTGGTGCAGTGCGGGTCATTACGGGGCGGGGAGTGGCGGGGTGGGGAGGGGTGGCGAGAGGCGAGGCAGGGCGGAGCGTGGCGGAATGCGCGACGCGAGGGGCGGGCAGGCGTCGGGCAGAGAGCGCGCCTCCTCTGTGAGATGTCGCGTCCCAGGCAGCGCGGCGAGGCGGAACCGGCCTCCGGCGGGCGCGGGCAGACGCGCAATCCCAGCGCCGCCCAGCGCCGCCCAGCGCTCGAGGAAGAGAAGAGGGCTCATGAAATGCCCTTTATTCTACAAGAAATTACTATTTACTTGAATGTTTTATCTCAGGACAAACCGTACCGTATGGGCCAGACCGCTCGCTCTCGACTGCGCGGACCGAGGTTCACTTGCCGGTCCATTCATGTGCAACTTGTGGGTTCTCCCGTTTCCCCTTCTTTCATTTCTCCATTGCTCAATCATCAACGTACGCAAATTCATACATCGCATGGTCCGCTGCAAGCTTTAGGTGTAAACGTAACAGTGGTAAATTGTGATTCTGGTGATTACGATACATACCCTAATAAGTACCTACATACGGAAGATCACATCACTTCAATTTTAATAAATTATTGTCATCAGTTTTGAATATATTCATAATTACCAAATTATTATCTCATATTACTTTTTCAATGATTTTCTGCTATCCTGTCATATATGTTTTTTTTAGGGTTGGTCCTTTGAAATGTTGCTCGTATTGCTTTTTATCTTTATCACATATTTCTCTCTCTTACTTCTTTCATCTTTGTACAAATCATGTCTCACTACCTCTTCTTTTCCTCTGCTTTTGGTTGAGTGTATCATGAATGTTCTTTGTTTCTACAATCCTTCCCTAGCATGACAAAATTGAGGTTAAAAACGACCGTTTTATGAAGTCAAGCATTATGATAAATGAAAGTATGGCAATAGCGATATCCCATAATTGAAGAGAGGAGCATTTTAGAAAACTAAACTTTGCCCTTAGTCGCCCAACAATCCAACCGCTTCGCCTGCCCGTCGCGCCAGGCGAACGCTGCCCCGGCCATTTTCCCTCGCATGCAGTGCCGCCAACCGCGAAGAGCCCTGGGACTGTGATGTCCTGCCGGTGGCTTTTCGCGCGGGCGGCGAGGCCGCTGAACGAACGGGAAGTGCAACCGTTCGGCTGCGCTCGTTCATCATGCCCTCCCGCGAAGCCGCCTCCCCGGCGCAGGAGGCGACCACGCCCCCTGCAGCCCACGAGCAAGCAAAACCCTCTGCCACAAGTGGAGAAGTTCAGCATTACGCTCTACGCCCTGCACATGATTTTTTGTTCTGTTTGAAAATATAAAATTTTGTCTCGTTTGATATTGACTATCCGAACTAGATAAAATTATACTCAAATTATATGTTTCAACACTGTAGCCACATGATTTGCACTCAAATGTAACAATTTTATATTCATTATTGTCATAACAGTTTAAGAATGTTTCTAAGCAACATGATGTAATTGTTATTGTATCCAGCTCCGTTTTTGATCTGGCCGTGAATGAATAAGCCATAAGTTGAAAATAATTTTCGGCGTTTCCTTTAGAATTAATATCGTATTATTCGTTTTCTAGCTCGTGTTATTTTTGGAATTGATTTTTTCTATGTATCCTTCATCTTCACGGCTCCTTGAGCATCTTCTGTAGACCAACATTGCATAACGAACAATTTCCCCTTCTTTAATTGATTCTGAAGAAACCGATGTAAGTTAAGGCAGAACAATCGATAGAAATTAAGTAAATCCCAATTAAAAATTCCTTTTAAACTTTCACGCTCTGAGTTGACAGAGAGCTGTGGCTGAGGATTTGCAACGACTGATAGCTGGATTCAATAAACACCGTTCACGGCTACTAATCTCTCAAACGACCCACTTGCACAGATAACCCAATAATCTGATTATGTTCCCAGTCCTAACCTTTATCGCCACCAAAAGTTGATATTTTTGTCTTTGGATGCAACTTTAAACTGCTGCCGTAATAAGTGTAATATTGCACGCGGTTTGCGAATAATATTTATAATGATGATAAATGAAGGACGATATGATAATAATTGGAATAGTAGTAATGGTAATAAATCTAAACCATGTATTGAACCGATCGTGTAGGCCATTTGATAAACCTTTACTACAAATAAACACGTTATTGTTTTCAAAATTATCACTTCGTCATCCTGAAAAAATTAAGAGTAACCAACGAAAGGAAAATGATAACGCATTATAACAGATGTCATCCTCATTATTAATACTTCAGCACGAAATCCACGACTAAAAGACTCCCTTAAACGACTTGTACAAAAACCCCAGGTCGGATAAATGCGGCGTGAAGAATTTTCCCAAATATTTATTAATTTAATTATCCCCCTTATTAGATTTCGGCTTTTCATAAGCCATTCCTTAAATTTGCGCAAAAGCCTTTGTAGATTTGCACTCGCCTCACGTACGGAAGCAAAAATAAGGGCACAACGCCCTCGTTAGGCCCGGGCCGCTAACACCGCCAGGCCCCGAGATGAAGTTGTTACAAGAGACGAACAGGTCGTTTTATTTTCCAGCCGGAGCAGCAGCACCTCGAGGTACTAAAGTAATATAACCATATTCCTGCGGTAAATCGTAATTTTGGCTCGAGCGCAGCATCCGAGGGGGGGTCGCTGAGGGCGATTAAGCTGCGTGCGGGAGGCGTGCTTCGGAAGCTGATGGTTCCTGTTCGGGAGTCGCTGGCGCTTTCGCGATTAAAGTCACGCCACTTCGCTTGTGCGCTCGGCGCAGTTATGCGGCGTTTTAGCGTTATCTTCGGTGTAAAGTGCGGAGATTGGAAATGTTATCGAAGGTTTTTTGTGTAATCGTATTATATTAGAGAAGGCTGCTGTTCGTTGAGTATTTTTTGGGGAGGGGGGAGGCGTGTGGTTTGATGCGTTATTGCACCGACGGGTAACACGTTTTCCAACAACTATGTAAATTGGGGGAGAAAGGTGTTAAGAAGAAAATAGAACATGAGGAAGATTCCAGCCGGTATGTATCTTCATGATCATGCTGAGGTTTTATAACAGGTTAAGTGCAGATATTATTTCTTCATAGATTATTCTCGGTAACGCCGTTTTTTTCAAAATCAATGATGCCAATATCCTCGGTCACTCTCTACCAAGCCTTTACAAACCTTTTTTTACGTATTATATTCGGCTCTACAGCAAAATGTCTCATCTTCCCTATGAATACGGCAAGCTTTATCTTCTTTCATAACGCACACTCATCCCCGCCTGTACCTTGTTGACGTCCTATACAAAATATCTCGACTATCCTACATCGCTGTACGCATAAGTACGACGAACTCTTTCAGCTTCCACACACTATACTCTAGCCACTGATCCATCCTACCCAGAGTCTTCAGCAACAAGGTTTCCATTTCTCACTAAACCCTAATAGCACGCGCGTCTCCGAAAGCCTTCACACCCCACACTCCCATGCAAGCCAACATTGGCCTCACGCTGCCTCATGGCAAAACTTCCATTCAAGCCTACAGTGCAATGTCTCACTATTACCCTTACAATACGTTGGAATCTTGATCCACCACGACTCTGATGTGGTAACCTCCACTTAATAGTGCGCTACATACTTCCGACTTCCACACTCCACACTCCGCACTGGCGTGCACGAGTGGACAGGGCCGGCTCCCTCGTGGGCACTATTCCGATTCAACCGTAGAGCGATGTGTCTCATCTACATCCAACAGTAAGTTGGACTCTTTCGGCGCCAACACTCCACACTTTCCACTGGCATCCACGCCATCCCCCTCGCCCGCGCGCCACTGGCCACCCCGCCCCTGCTCCGCCCCCGGCCCCGCCCCCGGCCCCGCCCCCGGGCCCAGCTCCGCCGCGGGCCATCGCCCCGCCCAGCCCGTTACGTCCGCATCGCGTCGCGGGCGCTGCGAAATGTTTAAGCAGCCGCTAATTCTCCCTCGCAGGATGCTGCACGCGCGCTCTTTCGGAGGAAAAGGAGAGGCCGCTTGTGAAACTTTGCCATAATTTAGCAAATTACCTCGCCGGCGACTAATGCATAAATAATTGCTCCCATCCGACTCCGAGGATATGTAGAGTAGCCGTAGCGATTATTAATATCTGTATTAAAACAAGAAAAATATATTATGCACATTACGTAATGTCAAGATCAGAGGCGGATAACGACTACTGGCCCAGCCGTTTCCAACTGCGCGTACAATTAACACATCTAAACGCAGCAAATGAAAAAGTAATTGAGCTGATGTTAATGTACAGCCAGGGTTATTGGGTACTTAAAGACAGGTAATTATACATCATAAAAGTTAGACTTTGAAGTTCTTTTTAATGCGATTTTAATTATTGTTTCGCGTTGTTATGGCCTACTAAGCGGCCCATTCTCGGCCGGGCTTAACGATCGCAGCGCTATCTCAGTTAAACAGCCTTGATGAGGAGGGGTAAGCTTGATGGGATAGCGCTCCTCTTCATTACGTCGGAGGCTCTGGATGGGTTCGGTGGGCGAGGTGGGTTGATTCGTCAAATTCCCTGGCACGTTCTTCCTCGAAGGCTTCAAGAGGCGCCTAGACCCCCGAGGCACGTGGGTGCCGTTTCTGCTTTTGGATGTGGGAGATCGCTGAAATCAGGGGTAGACTCTCGTTTAACTGACTTCCTCTGCTGATCTAGATTTCGATTCGCTGATCCAGACAGATGGTCTCTAATCAAATCAAATCAAATCAAAAAGTTAAAAGAATGAAGAACTTTTCTGGCGTCATTTGTTTAAAGCGCCGTTTTGTTGTGTCAAGAACTTCAAGAAGACCTTGCTCTATCGCTGTCGAGCGTGTATGAGGTTAGAGTTGGCAAACTGAAGATAGAGAATATTTTAAGCTCGAACGTTGAGGGTTTACAAATACAAAGATTAGTTTTGTCACATATGTGTACTTTCACAAAAAAAAGGTAAGTGATTGTAATCACATGTGGTGCATTAGGTTTTTAGGTTAAGATGCACAACAGGATATCTTAAAAATAGTTTCCTACATTATATGTACAGATCTTTGTAAATTTAAAACAAGTAAATCTAAATGTATAAAATATTTTAACTACATTTTTGAAAACATGTTTAACCTGTGTTCACAGTGAATAGTGATTCTATTATTTTAGTTCTATACACCTAAGTATTAATTTTCTCTATAATGCACAGAGCTAATTTATACGATTATACGAGTATTATCCGCATTTCTATACGGACATAGTAAACAAATGTGGAATTTCTTATTACAATAATAAAGTTATTTGTCTTATAGTTGTTTACAAAGTAGCGAAAAGTATTTTTTGAGTTCCCTAACCTAACAAAAAAGTTATGCGTTGTTGAACTAGTCATCAAACTGGATACAAAAGAAAACTTTTAAATGTAATTAACAACACGCTGGTCGGTTAGTGACGCCAAGGATTTTAATCCAAGACATTGAATGAATTTATTTGTTCCTTCCTTTCAAATTATTTACAAAAATTGTGTATATTCTTGACGCTCATAATATGTTACGTTGTGATGTATGTGTTCCACTTTGTCATAATAATAACACCAAAATAAATATATCGTTAATTAGGTATGCCCGATGATACTTCAGTGATATAATGCAACACGTTTCCGGGCGCATTTTCTATCTTCCCAAGTATGTCGAAGCTTTCATAATGATTTGCATAAATTTACAATAAACATATAATTATCCCAAGATAGCATTAATCTTCTTATTCTGTCGTCCTCAAGATGTTCATCATTATTTACGTTGAGGTAAAAATAACTGAAGATAAGTTGGCTTTTGCGTTTAAAATGTTTACTAATTTATGTGTTATGACTCTTCATTAATGCGCTGTACACAACAACTTCATGTCGTTTTTGCTCTATCAAGGCACTTGTCGAAGCATAATGCTGGGTAATTATACAGCTTTAGGCGATTCGAGACATTTTTGATCCAAAATATTTACTTTAACTGCTTGATTATCAATCTTAGGAAAGGCTGTGTTGCAATTTCTTTTTCGTATTGGATCAATTCCGAATCGATTTTATCTCGACAATTGAATGATTTAAATTAGTGCTTTAATTTCTAAATACTTAATTAACTTCTATACATTTTTAGATTTCTTGCACTTCCCATACCTTCAATCAGTTAAGCTCGCAATGAAACACCTTGGGAGACTACGGTGGAAAGAAATCAGGAAAACCCAATTTCGATACCAGTTGATCAGCTTTTAAGGGTTAGTCTACTATTCAGGGTTTATTGTCTTGTCGCGAGCTGTGCATTTCGGTCTGACATCAATCATCTAGTTCACTGGCAATGATTGATGGTTGAAAAAGAACCGCGAAGATACAGTGCTTATTCTGGTGAGAGGCAGGTAAAACGTTCCAGACTCATTGCCTCAAGCAACAGCCGGCGAGGCTGCGCTGCAAGTAAAGGTGATCAGACCACGGGGCGAGCAGGGGCAATGGGAGGTTCTTGGGGGCGTACAATAAGCAATAAATATGTAAAATTAAATTCAAAAAGTAAATAAAATAGAAAGTAATAAAAAATAAATATGGAGATATAAAATAAAAATCAATGAAAACTGTAAATAAAAGAGTTATAATAAACGTGGAAACAAATGGTGTAAGAGAAGAAGAAACAATGCAAAGAGAGGGTGGGTGGCAAGTGTGAAGAGCAGGGGAGCGTCGCTGGCGGGTGGTGGACAGCCGGCGATGAGGGCGACGTAAGTGCAGGCAGCAGGGGCGGTGGGCGAGCGGAGGGCGGCGAGCGGCGGGGGCGGGCGGGCGGGCGACCACGGGCTGGTCACGAAGCAGATGGGTGATACCTGGACCGCCCTCGCTTATCAGGTAGCGTCTTAATTAGGAACTCGGCAGAGACGGCGCTATCTCCCCGCCTCCTCTTCCTCCCCGCCCCACCCCGCCGCCTCCACGCCGTCCCGTGCGCGCATCCCCCCCTCTCCCCCTCTCCACATGAGTGCCACGTGACGCCAATTACACTTCGCCATAAACGAAGGAGAAATTATTTGTATTCCGGTCCTAAAGTTTTAATTACCTCGCTGGATGTTCGCCGAGGAGCCGGTTTAATCGCTTGGCTCTATTAAGGGAGTAATTGTAAAGCGCTTTCTCTTGTGTTGGTTCTATTTTGTCGATGAACTCGCTATTGAAAGCGCGGGCACGCGTCATTAGCTGGGCCAGTTCCGAAATATTTGCGGCTGGAGATCGAACTCTAGCGATTCGCATCAATAACGTTGTGGCGAAGGTTTTCGTCTGCGATAGTCTGCGTTGCTTACGACATATAAAAGCGAAGGAACGGATAGCTCGCAGACGTGTTGGAATGGTATCGCCGTCTTCTGTCCTTGTTTCAATCCTGAATATCCAATAATGCTGAGGAGTGACTCATACGGAATGAAAGGACGATAAAAAAGAATTAAAAAGATACGCTACTACTTCCTTATGTGAGTTATATACATATTATTTACGGTAATAGTGGCGATAAACTTGTTAATGTAGATAATGATAATTACAGTTTTTTCTTTATAAGGTCACACTATCCATGACTTTTCTGCTATTAATCGTAATTATTTATCGAGCAGAATCATTATTGCTTGTGTACAAGGCATTATGTTAATTACGTATCGTATAATGCTAGTCACATTCATGTAATTGAACCTGAATGAAAGAAACGTCTTGGTTAATACGGAATGAGATCACTAAAGACGAGATAAATGGAGATAAGATTGTAAAAGAATTGGTCGTCTTTTATAGAAAATTGATCGAAAGGAATGGAATCCATAAAAAGAAAATAAAAAATAATAAAAAAAGGAAAAAAGATGTGTAGACCAATGTACTAATCTGAATGTACTTAAGTGAAAAAGGAAAAAGTAGTATTGTGGAAATAAAACGAACAGATGGGCAGACGATTTGAAAAAACACAACACTTTTTCGACATCAGGGGACTCAAAAACGTATATATCCGTGGAAATCTCGATATCGATTTTCCGCAGTATTACATAACTTTTTATACACTACGTATATAACTGCGTAGATACTTACGTATATGAGAAAGTAAAAAGTAGTATTGTGATCATAAAAGCAGTAAAGCTTGTGATAATAGAAACAAAAAGGGTCAAAAACGCAGAAATATATTAAGATAAAAAAATTTAAGAAAAGTGAAAAATAAGCAAGATAAAAGAAGAAATGTAATGAGAAATGTAGGGACACGAAGAAACGAAAGATGATAAAAACAAATCAAAATCAAAAGTCAAGGAATAAAACACAAAAGAAAGGAAGCAAAATGGATGAAAGAAAGAAACCGAAACAAAAAAAAATGGGTAGCCAAGAATAACGAAAACATAAAGAAAGAGGAGAAGAGAAAACCAAATGAAGAGCGCGCAATAAAAAAAGACAGAGGGGAAGCGAAAGGCGGTGCTATACATTCCCGCCGCGCAATTCTATTTGTCAAGATGCGCGCCTGCCAAAGCCGCGCAGTTTCGAAATTCCTCCGACGCCGCCCTCCGACGCTCCGCATTCAGATTAAACGATTCGCGATAGAATCCGGAGGGCGCGGCTTCCTTTATTTCGCAATGCTGGAAGCGCCGCCGCCGCTGCGGCCCCAATCCGCTTTTATGCGCGGCAGAGACATAAAGTTGAAGTGCAGCTCCATAAGAATAAATGTGTATCAGCGCCCTAACCTTTGAGCGCGGAGGGGGCAGAAGTTCGCGGTGGTGGGCGTGCAAGCCCGTTGCCTTGCTTGGACGGGCGCGGAGGGAGGGAACGTTCTCCGTGCTTCCCTCCTCGAAAAATTTCCAACCTGCAGAGTAAGATACGAAGCGTATACAAAATGGGCCGAAAACTCATCCTTGTGGAACCCCAGGGAGTTCATTCAGTTTGGTTTGGAATGCACTCTTCAAAAAGAGCGAATTGAACGTAGTTACCATTAATAATTTTCATTCACTATTTTTTGTGTGATTTTAATTTCGAAAAATATTGTCACTGAGAAGAACTGAGAATGTGTTACTCAGTAGTTTTCTCGTACTTCAAATGAAATTTGACAATGCACATTAATGTCATAAATTATACATAAACGATAAGATTAAGTCCTTTTCAAAGAAGTGAACGTGCACGTTTAATTTGTATATATTACTTCGTTATTAATTCTGATGTTTTGGTTGACAAACACAAAATAAATCTGGCATTTCAACAAAGAATGGTTATCTGCGACCTACACTAGGCTGTTCCACATCAGTCATAAGTCCCCGCTCAGCTCTTGTTTATATCTATTTGAAAGGATACGTACAAAAGAATTCCCCCAAGTGCAAACTCTTCTGCATGCGTACCGTCATCATGCAGCTCCCGCACTGAACTGCTCCACCTTCTCCTCCTCCTCCGAGATAGCGCAGGTAAACGACCTCTTGAGGTACTTCTGATAACTGGCAAGCTCAGCTGCGCTGAGGTTTATCCCCGTGCGCGTAACAGAAGTCCAGGCGTCGCGTCGCGTCGGGTCGGGACGGGTCGGGTCGGGTCGGGAGATGGCGGCGGCCGATGCAGCGGGCGGCAACGGACGGCGTCGCGGGCTGCGAGTGCTTCGCATGGCTACGCCCGCCCCCGCGCACTTCGCAGAAGCCGCGGAGGAGATTGCGGCCGAGAGACACGCGTGACAGATCTCGACACCGCTGTTCTTTATACGACGTTGTTGTTTGTTCGTTACGTTTCTCATCATGTCTTTTACCGGTAATGGAACTAAAGGAGTAGTGCGATTTCATTGTTAATTTTACATCTAACTCTATTTCAGTTCCTTCTTCTTCTTCTTCTTCTTCTTCTTCTTCTTCTTCTTCTTCTTCTTCTTCTTCTTCGTCTTCGTCTTCTTCTTCTTCTTCTTCTTCTTCTGTATCTTCTTATTCCTCTTCTTCTTCTTCTTCTTCTTCTTCTTCTTCTTCTGTATCTTCTTATTCCTCTACTTCTTCTTCTTCTTCTTCTTCTTCTTCTTCTTCTTCTGCTTTTTCTTCTGTCATACTACGGACTAACATTTCCACATTTTATATCAATCTCAGTGGTGGTCTTCCGTTCTCGTTCGCCAGGGTCACTACTTTTTGCTCTTGTGGCGTCATATCAATCTAGCAAGATATCAAATTATCAGGCCAGGGTTGTGGTGAACAGGAACATTCCTTCTGGTAACGGGTCAATATTGTTTATTGTAATTATTGTAAATAGTATTTGGGTGTTAGAGCATATTTCAAATAAATACTCAATAATTTACAAACCGTTCACTCTATCTCTTTTCCAATTCGTAAAATTTCAGTTCCACAATTTCATAGTTGTCAGTCTTTTAGGTCTAGAACGCCTGTTCTCACCTTCGGAGAATCTCCTAAGCCCGGCTAACATAAAGTACCACAGGGTCTCACAGCAGGGAAAGTTAACTCTTCTACAACTCAATCGCTCAGTTCGGTAGGCCCGGCTGTTCCCTTCGATGCAAATTCAACTGTTGTGCATGAACTACAAAATTTGAAACAAAAATTTCTCTGCGCCTTTACTAATGAAAATATGGTTGATAATACGTTTTGTTTCGTCAATATTCTATCATCAAAGAAATATTCATCTCATCGAAAATTTGTTATGAGATAATGAACTTTAGAGAGGGCCTTAAATTAATAATGATAATGATACAACTTTTTTTTTATTTTCATAGTCATATTATTAATTGTACACATTAACAAAAGCACAATTAGTATTATGTCATGATACATTATTATTACTATTATTATTACTATTATTATTACTATTATTATTACTATTATTATTACTATTATTATTACTATTATTATTACTATTATTATTACTATTATTATTACTATTATTATTACTATTATTATTACTATTATTATTACTATTATTATCATTATTATTATCATTATTATACATTCATTGCCCCTACTCGTGACTCGTATCGCGGCTGTGACGTAAGTTGAACTACAATCACAGCCAGCGATCAGCGATTGGAGACGCGAGAATATTTCGAACAACTTGGCGACATCGATGCATACTGACGCAGTAAATATTTACTTTGGCAGAGATAAAAGAGTGCCGAGTGACGTGTGGACGGATGTGACAAGTATTGAGTGCGCATTTGACCTCGTGCGATAGATTTCTCCCGATAAATAGTGTCGATAGGAAGGTTGCGTTCGAGAGAAGTCGAGAATCGGCTCAGCATTGACATCCAAAAGAACAAATACAAGTGCACCTCCATGGGAATTCAACATTTCGAGAGTGGATTCTCCGTCTTTGTCAAATTTGTTCTCGTTTTTTATTTGATTTACCGCACGATACCTTCTTCCACAGTGTAAACTTGATTTTTTTTTCTTGAAAATCCTATCTTATCAGAAGAGTGATAATTAATAAACACCCAATGCAATCAGTCAGTATGGTTACGCGTTGCAGCAACTTTCTCAACTGTGTAAAGATACATTTGAGGATTAATATCTCAAGATAAAATGTTTTTACGGAGAATTTTAGTACTACAGTTTAAGGGCATAAAACGTTTAATGCTTCTCACAATGGAATTTATTTGGAAATATTTATATATGAGCCATGTGTATTTTTTATTTACTTGAATAATAAATAACGTCAAGAGATTGTGAAAATTGTTGTGAAAAGAAAGTATGTATACAATGATCCATTTTTCTTCCTCAATTTACAATTTCCTATCTGGTTAATATTTCCAAAAATCTTAAATGTTTTAAATCAAATTAAAGAGATTATCAAAGAGATCAGAGATTATCAAAAGGGAAACTGTAGAGGTAAAAAAGGATTCTATATAAAGTGTTAAGCAAATTAATAAATTGTAAATTTAATAATAACTAATAATTTGCAAATTAATAATTTCATCTTAATGTATTCAATAGCGAAAAAAGGTAATTGAACTTCGATTCTTAATAATATCGCACAAAAAACGCGATAATTTAAGTGTACTGTCTGAAACTGTGACTCAGAGGTACAAATCATAATCATATCTCCCGACCAGAACGAGTTTTTCCCATTCTTTTTCAATTGAAGCACGTATTTGCTTCGGACATGCACAATTCACAGAACAGAATAATTGTATCTACTAACTCACAAGAGGGTAAAATTTCACCTCTATAACAAACGCACTGTTTTGCATTCGAAAATAAGAAGCCGTATACAACCGTGTTTGAATCAGAATTAATTCTAGTGCGTGAAAAAAATACGGTCTAATCATCTCATTATAAAAACAGCGATTATGCATGAGTTATCGCGCGGTGCCACACGAAGACACAATGTTTACCAAAGAGCATTTGCACCACAATACTCGGGACAAAAGCACGCGTTGTTGCATTATACATAAACATGACCCCGAGGCGTCCGAGATAGCCCTTACTGCCGGGACGACAAATAAGTCTATTGACTTGTCAGCAGCGACGGTGGCGGCGGCCCCAGCCTATAATTGTGTGCCCCGTCCGCTCTCTTCTAGATGTACAATAGCTCCGTGGCAGCAGGCTCGTTGCGGAGGCAAATGTATTCGGGAAACGCAGACAAGACAAATTTAAAAGCAAGCGCCGCCAATTATTTTATGCTGACGGCCCGATCACCCGCGCACGAGGATAGGTGGCGCGGCGCGAGGGCACCTCAGGAACTAAGGGTGCTGTCGCAAAAGATAGTAAGCAGCTTCACTATCTGCACACGCTTGCTTTAGCCCTGTGGGGTGTTAGTGGAAATTCTAGTTATTCTAATAATCGTTCTTCACGTACTCGCGGTAGTGACTCAACTCCTTCACGTGAGGCACGATAAGGGCCATGATTGTTATTCCGCCTCTTCTCATACTGTGCCTACCGACTGAATTCTCATACTCACTGCGTCACTGAGTATGCAACACACCTTACGCCATGCAACAACAAGGTTGCAAGGAAGAGTCTACATTCCATTTATATGTATGCTATTCACCTGTTGCATTACGGAATAGCAACATTTTTATATTATTGATATGTCAAGAACAGTTGTACCGTATAAATATACCATTATGGAAGAATTGGTCAAGACTGCTTTGTTAAGATATTTAATTGGTTGAAGTGTCATACGAGAGTATTTTGAAAGTTGTATTTGAGAAGATGCATATTACTTTTTGGAAAACAATTTTGTGCGGTTTTGCTCGTCAGCATGTTTGCAGTTGCAGGCCACTAGTGTCGACTAAACAGACAATCGCAAGACGTGTCCGCGAGGGAAGCGCGTGGTTAGCGTTTTGTGCTGTGCGGTGACTCCGCCTAATCAAACAAGCGCCCTCGATAAATCTGGCGGGGGAGGGGGGTGGAAGCAACCCGCGTGGCCCCGCGCCCTGCCTCACCTCGGCTCATTGAACACGGCAGGGGTGCGCGCGGCGCAGCGCGGCATTCAATTTGTCCTCCCCCGCACCCTCGCCCCCAGCGCACCCCGTGGGTAGGCGGCTAATCGCTGCACAGTGGCCCGCCCCAAGCGCCCCCCCCCCTCCGCAGCCATCCGCTCACACGCAACGATTGGGTCAAACGGCCTGCGGTGTCGCTCTAGACTAGAGCCGATTGGCACCGAGCGCCTTGCCTCGACGGGCTGACTCGACCAGCAACGTTTCAAATCGGTTGCCCTAACACATACTGGTCCTTATCATATCACCAATTACTTAATGAATTTAACCTCGGTCCCGCCATTCATCACGTTGCTTACCCGTCCCAGAACTTCTTCTCCAATATTCTTCACATTCAAAATCTATCTTCATTCAACCGTTGTGAAAACCCCACACGTCCTACTCGCATTGCAAATAAATATCAATTTCTTATTTTCTGTGAAATATTTTCATGTTTATAAGGTGCCATCATGGTTTCCTCAACCTTCCTATCAGAGAAAGCATAGGTTGAGATGTAATTGTTAAGCAACCTGTACATTCGCATAGTTGTGTGCAACTGCGGGCCAGGCTACGCCATGAGGGCCGCCCGCTCGAGCAACCCTAATGGAGAAAGGTCACTCGCCTTCCACCACTGCGTTCCAGGGTTCGAATTGCGGGTGACCCACGTGGAATTTGTGGTGGGCAAAGCCCATCGCGGCCGATTTTCTCGGGGTTATCCCGTTTTGACTTCCTTTCATTCCGTTACTGCTCCGTCCGGTACTGCACCATCATAATCACAATCATCTCTCCGTCAAATCATTCGGCCATTTCAGGTATGGCCAAAACTCTCAGGCACTGGCATCATAATAAAATCTGGCGGTCTTGTAAGGAATTGATGTCTTTCGATCTTGTGAGGCGACACTTTTCAGGCAATGTTGTAACGTTTCGTCTTCCTGAGTGCGTCCTGTGAAGAAAGCCACAACATGACAGTCGAATCGCCTGGGATATTCTACGTCGCAACGTCGCCCCGACGACGCGATCACTGAGGATTTTCCCTCTTCTTCTGACTCTCAGTTCCTCAGAGCTACGTCGTCGTCATCAGTCATTCCCCAAATGACGTTTCATCCTAGTCGAAGTAAATGTAATCTGCATCCTGGTGCTAGTTATGAAATATCAAAGTTTAATTTCTAAAAATAAGAAAATCAATAATGGACATACGAATAACAAGGAATAGGAGCTATGTTCATTTCTTAACGTAAAAGATGCAAGTGGCTTGCGGATTTATAACTAGTTATTTATATAACAATAAAATTGAAATATATGCGGTACCATATTACTCACTTGTTTCAACAAAATGTAGCTAAAATTTGGCAGAAATAATTCATTATACCAACAAAAATTTTTGACAGTAAAAGACAAAAGAACAATTTTGGACCCTTATTTTTGTAACATCAGATAATTGGAACATCCTACTTCGTTGTATAGATGTCCCTCCAAAAGGCGAACAAGAAATTTCAATTGCGACGTCTGTAAAACCAGTGGTTAATTTGATTGTTGCGGCAAACAAGTGGCAGAAACGGCCAGAGAAATGTGCCTAGGTGCTAATTAAAATGTTCGAAACCGCGGAGTTGGGTGCGAGTTAGCAATCTAAAGATACCACTGTCACCCTAGTAGTAAGTAAGATTATTGAAAGTAATTTTCAAGTATATTTAAGCAATCTTATCAGCTGAGGATTGTTATTACACGCTGAACTTTGCATTTCTCAATTCCTAAACAAAAATTCCAACTAAAAGTGTATGTACACGTAGGCTTCCGCGGCTCGAGTCCATTACTTCTAGGCTGTCCGGATGACGCCGCGTTGTTGGCAGATAGGCCGACGTTTCGCCTGTCATGTCGCAGGCTTCTTCAGGGTAGTGACCGGGGGACTGCCAACAACGCGGCGTCACCCGAACAGCCTAGAAGTAACTACAACTATATCCCCAACATTTCGCCCGCTGTGGCTCCGAGGGCGTCTGCCGAGAGCGCCAGCCCGTGCGGGGGCGTGCCGCGTGCGTGCGTGCGCGTGCGCCGGGGGCGGTGCGTGCGCGCTCGCGGGGCGCAGGGGGCGGGGCCCTCTACCTGCTCGGCCGGGGCAGCCCAGCGCGCGCCCGCGCACCCTGTTATTAGAGGGGAGGAAACACGGCAATTAGCGCATTGCTATCGCCTTACCCCCACCCGCACCCCACGCCCGCCCTCACGCACCCTCGTTAGGCGGCCGGCGCTCCGCCGCCACCCCCTCTTCCGCGCCATAAATTATTTCTCCCCTCGGGGTTATCATACGCGCCGCCCCCGGGCTCTGGGCGCCGAATCCCGGCGCCCCGCCACGCCCCGCCACGCCCCGCCACGCCGCGCCACGCCGCGCCACGCCGCGCCACGCCGCACCACACCACCCCATGCCGCTCCGACCTGCGCCACGCCGCCCCATGCTGTCCCATGCCGCCCCATGCCGCGCCACGCCGCGCTCGCCATGCTGTCCCATGCCGCCCCATGCCGCGCCACGCCGCGCTCGCCATGCTGCCCGATGCCGCTATCCCGCGCCACGCCGCGCTGCCATCGTGCGTTTTGCATCCAAGCTCACCCTCTGTCGAGTACCTGTCGCCTCCGTTTCTTAAATCCCACTCGCACGCTTTGGCGAAAGATTCAAGGGTGAGGCGAACGTGCGCGAGCGCATGCGCAGTGTGCTTCTCAAACGCCAGAAACGACAGTGCGCGTGCGCGCTTTCGTGAAATCTCCGAACTCGTGAAGAGGAAGCCCGTAAATCGGGTTCTAATCCCTGTGACTCTCTCATTGCTGCGCCTGATTTTGTGCAATACGGTACCCTTCGTCAGAGAAACTTAATGACAACTAATGTCTATACTTTTACTCTTAATGATTCCTCTCCGAGGAGTCGCTTTGGTGAGGAGCTTGTGACGATATATGTAAGTACAAATACTCCTACTGTAAGTTCCCTCATATTCTGTTATGTTTCACCCCAATTACTCACTGCCTCCTCTAATCTAGTCCCTTCATTCTTCTAAAATTCCCTGTCATTCAGTTACTCATCCGAAGCCGCACATACACACACTTATCCGCCGCTTTTATCATCCTCTCATATTTCCCTGCTTTCTTAATCTCTCTGGCACCACTTGAGGAAAATATTCAGTATCTTATATTCTTGTGCTGCTAACAATTCCGAGATTCTCTTTTCCCACATTTGCAATTTCCGCACATCCTTCTTCTGTTGTCAAATTACTGCTGCCTTGATCGTAACAACTCATTCTTCACTCATTTGTTTTGTTATCCCAGCTAACACAACCTTCCATTGTTTCCGCAACGTCATTCATATGCCTGGATCTTTTGTTGTTTTCACCTGTCTGTGCTTTTTCTCTGTCTCTTATAAACATTATCTTTCTCTCTTTTCAACTCCTTCCCTGTACCTGACTGTCTCTAATTCGCTTCCCCAGTCTTTCAATACTTGCCTCCCTTCCCTTTATTCTCCCATGTTGCCTCTTCTCCCGACCTCCTTTCTTTACATGCTCCCTGACGCGGTGGCGTCCCGCAGGGCTCTTCTAATGGTCCCCTGCGTTTTTGTGACTTTGTTATCGGAGCGCAGTGGCGGGCGCGTGGGAGGTCAACGCGTGGGGCTAATGAATCGAGTAAATAAAACCGAATGCGCCCTGACGGTGCAGAGCTGCAAGTCGTTTGTCAAACGTGTCAGTTCGAGATGTCGCGGAGAGTAAGATGTTACTCAAAACAGCCTTGGGGGAGGTTCAGGAGCGAAATGATGAAGATGAGTGGAACTGTCAAATGACGATTCTGGGCTTCTGATGTCGTGACAACAAATACCATGTCGAAGTCGACTTAAAAAAGTGTATAAATCATCCGGGTGTTCGGACTGATAATAGAAGCGATGGTATTGGTTTTTTTCGAAGGGAAAAGTGTTCAAAGGAATTTAAAGGTTAGTCCGTAAAATTGCGTCGGAAATTGACAATTAACAGTAATATCACCATACATTTTAACTCTGAGGTCTTAAACTTATAGGTTACTGAAGGGCAAGGATGGTTTGTCAATTGCGTATCATTTTATATAACAACAATATCACAGAAAAACATAAAACTCAACACATTATTTCAGTTTTTTCGAGCTACATGCTCATTTCATGACATGTTGAACTAAGAAATGCAAATTCAGTCCTTTAAACTGCTAAATCAAATTATTTACATTTACATTACATTTAAGTGCAAAAATTACGAGCGTGTAGTAAAGGTCGATTTCACGTCATTCTCGCACTAAGTAATTTTGCTTTGAATTTAAATAAATGTGCATATTGTACATGGATATATTTATTCTTCATAATTTAAATCACGAATATGCACTTAGTTATATACGTAAAATAAATCTCACGGTTAGAAAGACTATTCTTAGCACCTATAGCTTGATACAATTTTTCTGTTGAAGTCTACGCCTTTTGGCTTCGAGAATAAAGATTAAGAAGTACATGTATTACAATGGGCCATGCATTCCTTAAAATATCATTAGTTTATATTAATATAAACTCGATTTTCAAGTTTATTTCATTTTATTTTATTTTCACGTCATATTTTGTCGGCTTCATTTAATCGTTGTTCATCGATATTAAGAATTTAAGTGACGTACGCTGCACTGCAATGACACTCCCTCTCGGCCAGAGGCTTTTCCACTTCCACTTCACCCGGGTCCGCTTCAGGGGCGCAGACCGGGTTCGACTCCCATGTGTGTGTGAGAGAGAGAAAGAGAGAGAGAGAGAGAGAGAGAGAGAGGACTTTACGTGTAATTCTAGTGTAGTTAAGTTTTCATCCCAACTATCAATTCATCCGAACATCCAGAATCATTCACTCCTTTCGATTACCGCTACAATTACACCTACACAAATGGACACCGGCAAACCCTGTCACGAGCCCAGAAAAAGGTTGGACACGAAAAAAAGCGAACCCGCATACTCTGCCTACAAAATGAGAGTGGCACTCGTCATCATTTCATGGAATCACGAGGTTATATTATTTTATTTTATTTTATTTTATTTCGCGCCGTTTATTTTCAGATGCATTTGACGCTCGTCCGGGGCGGACGCCGCCATGTTGCGCGTTCACCCCCACCCCCCTCCCGCTCAACCGCAGCGACGGGGCGCGTTTTTGCACCTCGCCCCGTGATGAACGAGGACGCTAATGTCTCGCGGCGCTGTCAGCAGAGCGCGCGCGCCGGAAGTGAATTAGTCTAAGTATTGTTTTCACGGAATATTATGCGCGCGCCGGCACAAAAGGGAGAGCCGTAATGACGGCAGGGTGTGCGCAGGCGCCGGCGGCGGCGGCGGCGGCGGGGAGCGGGTGGGGGTGCGCGGCGGGTTCCTGTGCGTGAAATATGGAAGCGCGAGTGGAGGGAGGGGGGGCCGCGGGTGGGGGAGGAGGGGCAGAGTCGGGGCGGCGATGGCGACGGTGCGTTTGCGGCTGCGGGGCGGTGAGAGAACTACTGGGCACAGGGTACAGTGCGTGCGTTCAGAAATGGCGATCGTTACAATTGAAACCATCGTAGAACTAATAGATGAAAAGTTATTAAATTATGTAATAAATAATAAAATAATGTAATAATAATGACATATATTGGTGTCTTTGCAAGCCTTCATGCGAGTGTTTTTAGGTGCATATAATGTTAAAAAGTTCATATTTTACTTCCAGTAATTACGTTTGTTTTATTCTGTAAGGTTTCATTGAAAATATTTTATTCTCGTACAGAAATCAAGAGATTAGCTAATTTAAAGGATCGGAATGTGGTTATTTTTTCCAAATCCTTTCGACCACTTAGAATCACCATTAATATTTGTAAGCTCTCTAGAACTTCCAACATCCCTTCATCCTCGTTTATGAGACCGCTTTCCGATTTTTAGATATTTCTTCATATGCAAAGCAATCCACAGTTCGCTAATGTTAGTCAATAGTACCTTCATTTACAGTTGCTCCCCGTAATAATTACAATGTGAAGACAAGCACATAAATTCTCATATAGCAATTTCTCATCCGCAGGATGTGTTTCATTTTCCGCGTCGAGATATATGAAACAATACCCAAAGCGAGGGATATCCATAATAAATCAGCAATGCCCCGCCAGCAGTCTCAGAAGCAACGCGAGCTGCGGCCGTGGATGCCGTGTCGGGTGACACGAATGGCATCCGGGGTGGCGGCGGGTGAGCGGAGAAGATGGCAGAAGCGGAAGCGGAAGCGGGAGCGGGGTGCAGCCGCCAGAGGGCAGCAGCGATCGCCCTTCCGGCCTCCGGACGAGCGAATGTCTTCGGCGCAGGGGTGTCCAAACCCTCGCTTCTCTTGCGGCTGCTTTCGGCGGGTTTCCTCGCCTTCGAGCAGGAACGCACCGGGACGATCAGAGCTCGGGCTCATATCTCTGTCCGGTCTGGTGTGCTCGGCCGTGATTGGTTGGCCAGCAGCTCTTTTCTTGCTCTCCATTCTCATGAACGTTCACATATTAAATATGCTACATTGTAGTTATTACGACTAAGGAGTCGTTTTTGTTTTTCAGTGCTCTTCCTTCTACGGCGGTATTAACAACTGAAATTTATTAAAATGTTGATTAAATACTAAAAATTTTAACCTGTTAGCTGATATGGTGGCTTTGCTACATTGTTCAAAATGCGTATTTTTTATTGTCTAGACCTATGTAGAAAAGTGTTTTTAATCATTACCCATATTATAATGAACCTTATCAATGTGCTCAGAGCGATATTGAAACATTAAGAGCCACATTGTAAATAAAAGTACTTGTAAATCTCCGTTAAAAGGCCAATGATAGATAAGGGAATAATAGTAAAGTTAATTAATCTTCACAAGTTTCAAGGATATGTAGAATTATTTTGATGAATTGTTCTTTTATCTATTTTAGTGTTGATGGCCTTGTGTCCGTTGAGATTAGTACTGGTACTGAAGACGAGGCAATGACTTTATTAGTTGAGAAAAGGCATTTCAAGTAGTAGTAATAAAATAAATATTATTTTCATATTTTAAAGTGTCTCCAGGAGGTAATATTAATTTACAATTGCCATGATTTTATTCAGTGAACGTCTTAATTTCTCTTACCGTCTACTCTCTTACTCGGCATATAGGGAATGATTCTTACAGATGTGTGTGTCTAAAGTCAACAAATTTGTTGACATGAAATATTTTGCATCCTAACCAAATGCATTCGTACAACAATGGACACAGATATGTGCAGACACCAATAAGGGATTGACACAAGCTTAAAATATACATTTTCAAATCACACCGACAGTTCTTCCTTATGCACATTTTCTTCGCAAAGCTTTATAAAAGGAATATTTTTACCATACTCCTTTGCGGAGAGTCACACTTATGGAATTTCTGAAAATTCTTACCAGGATCCAGGATACATCCTCTCTCCCTTCCCCGACTTTGGTCCGGATTCCTTCTCACTATCTTTTGCAATAATTACATAACACCGACGAACCGACGATCAGCCGACGAACGTTTGTAAACAAACTATACGTGTTTTCCATCGTTTCGCGACCCACGCGCGGCGTGATTCAACTGTTCGTCCCAGGAAAACAGGACGCGCCCTATGGAAAAGGATGCTAGCCCGCGACGTCTGATAAACGCGCTTTGATATCGCTTCCAATGCATTACAAGTACACCGCAGACGCGTCATACGCTGCCTGCCATCGACCGCCGAGGAGTCTTGAAATGGAATTTCCTCTTCTGGGGATTCTCGGCGTTAGCATCCGCCTTTTGCGACCTTGGCATATCGCCCACCGCTCTCGGTTGAGAAATGCCGACTTCGTGCGATTTCAGTCGCTTCGTCTGAATCGATTGCATGACCGCAGGGTATTGTCCTTTCATGGAGATATGAGAGCGAGAAATGGCGAAGGTTTTGCGATGATTGGCGATTTTTGGCATTCTACGTCTCCCGTTTAAAAAGGAAAAACCATCACGAGCTAAACAAATCAATATACAATGAATAATACTCGTAAATTTTACTATAAATAATCGTGTTGTCGAACCCAACTAGAATTCAGGCGAAAAATACCACGAACGAAATGAAAAATCAAAGTATATATAAAAATATGACCATCATTACCAACACAGGAAGTGCGATAAATGAAAACACGGGTATCTTATTGGATGTGGGTTTGAACGCTTGAAAAACGCTTGACTAAGTACAAAATAAATTGGCCAACACCGCCATTTGTAAACGTTATTTAACTTATTGAGCATAGTTCTTATTAAAGGGAAACGAAAGAGGTCGAAAGAAGATGAATAATCTAAAAACAATATCTGCGTTCTCTTCACAATTAAGTCGAAATAAAAAAGTATTTTAGATTTTCTCCAACAGAAAAACACGTAACATTCGGCAACAATCCCAAGCGTTTAGAGAATGAGGGGAAATCGAGTCGCAAAGCCCGAAAACGGAAACGAATCATATCTGATGCTGGAAAACAATATCGATGTAGGCTCCATCTCCATATCACACGCACAGTGTTATCTAAATTCCATGTCGTCCTCTTTTGAACAACTAGTAGCCTATCAGGGTAAGTTTAAAATATAGAGCCTCTGAAGTTATCAGTTAGTGTCAACTGTTCAGTATTATCCAAAAGATTGGGTTTCTTCGGAATTCGCGTAACGTTCATTTGTAAAACATGGGCTTCGCGCAATTAACAGAAAATGAGAAACAAAGCCTGAACTGAACAGACACGAAACGTTTTTGCCGGCCCGATATTAAAATATCAGCGCTGTAGTACCGGGGAAAGGCTTGTAATAAAGCGTTCTTTCGCATGAACACGTAAGTACAATTTCCGTGGCGTCCACGCCCTCCTGTTCCTCATGCAACTTGGTCAGCGCCAGCAACTTGGGTTTGGATTTTATCGGGAATGGCGACGCGCGGCCCCTGCGCGCGAAATGGAGCGGGGTGGAGCGAGGTGGAGCGGGGTGGAGCGGGGCGGAGCGGAGCGGGGCGGAGCGGGGCGGAGCGGGGCGGAGCGGGGCGGAGCGGGGCGGAGCGGGGCGGAGCGGGGCGGAGCGGGGCGGAGCGGGGCGGAGCGGGGCGGAGCGGGGCGGAGCGGGGCGGAGCGAGGTGGAGCGGGGCGGAGCGGGGTGGAGCGGGGTGGAGCGGGGTGGAGCGGGGCGGAGCGGGGCGGAGCGGGGCGGAGCGGGGCGGAGCGGGGCGGAGCGGGGCGGAGCGAGGCGGAGCGGGATGGAGCGGGGCGGAGCGGAGCGGGGTGGAGCGGGGCGGAGCGGAGCGGGGCTGAGCGGGGCGGAGCGGGGGGCGGAGCGGGGGCGGAGTGTAGGGTGCGGAGCGGGGGCCGGAGCGGGGGCGGAGCGGGTGGCGGAGCGGGGGGCGGAGCGGGGGCGGTGCGGGGAGAGCGGGGCGGGGCGGATGGGAGCAGGGCGGGGCGGGGCAGGGAGGGGAGAGGCTAGAAGCGGGAGCTGGCAGCGGAAAGCCGTATAGCAGCGGAGTTCCAAGCGGAAGGCGTCGAGAAACAGAAGCGGGAGCGTCGCGCTATGGGGCGGGGCAGCCCACAGAGCGGGTGACCAAAGCGGTTTAGGGGCTGGCGCGAAGCGGGGTGAGGAGCGAAGCGGAGCGTGGGCGGGGTGAAGGGCGGGGAGTGGAGCGGGAAGCGGACCGGGATGCGGAGTGGGGAGTGAAACGTGGAGCGGGGCGTGGGGCGGGGAATGGAACGAGGGAGTAGAACGGGATGTGGAGCGAGGTGCGGAGCGGGGCGTGGGGCGGGGAGTAGAACGAGCCGCGGAGCGGGGCGTGGGGCGGGGAGTAGAACGAGCCGCGGAGCGGGGCGTTGGGCGGGGTGTGGAGAAGGGCGGCGGGCGGGGCGAGGCGCGGAGCGAGAGCAGAGCGATAGCGCAGCGAGAGCTGGAAGCGAGGCGGGGGCGGGTGGAAAGCGGTGTGCGGAGCGGGGCCTGGGGCGGGGGTTAGAACGGGGGCGGAGCGGGGCGCGGAGCGGGGCCTGGAGCGGGGCGAGGCGCGGAGCGGAGCGAGAGCTGGAAGCGAGGCGGGGGCGGGTGGAACGCGGCGTGCGGAGCTGCGCGCGAAGCGGGGCGGGGCGGGGCGGAGCGGGGCGGGGCGCGGGAGAGGGAGGGGTGCGCAGCGCCACCCCCGCACCGGAAGGAAGATAGCCGGCGCGCCATCCAACGATAAAGCAGAACACAGCGGCGCGGCCGGGCGCGCGCCCCTCCCCGCGCCGGCCCGCGTATCGCGTTGCGCGATTAAATTAATTGCCTCACAAATAGGGAGCCATTATGTTCCGATAGCCCGGCGCGCCCCTCCCTTCCCCTCCGGCTCATTCAGCGCTTACGCGCCCGCCCCTCGCGCACCCCCGCTCCCCGGCGGCGGCGGCGGCGGCGTTTCCAATCCCGCGCTGCAAACTCACTGCGGTGCTGCTCGCGATCCTGCTCACCACTGCCTTGCTCACGAACGCGCTCACGGCCACGCTCGCACACGCGCTCACGACCATACTCGCGAACACGCTCATGAATATGCTTACGACCATGCTCACGACCATGCTCACGAACATGCTCAAGAATATGCTCACGTCCACGCTCACGACCATACTCACGAACACGCTCACGACCATGCTTGCGAACTCGCTCACGACCATACTCACGAACTCGCTCACGACCACGTTTCGCAAACACGTTTCACAGATATGCTCGCGATCGCGCCCAAGATGGCTGTCGACTCCTCTCTGGACCAAGTCCCTCCCGCACTCGCTCTCTTCGTCCTACTTCTCATTTTGTTCATTGATCCCACTGATGCCTTCTTTGCCCAATCTCCAATTCTGCCTCTGCGGTCTCTCAGACTATACATATTACACATGTGTATGTTGCAAAATATCTGCGAGCCCGTAAACCAATTGAAATGAAGCTCCGTGCTCTATTCAGTTCACGCGTGAGACTCTTTTGTCGTCTGGACAACAGAAAGCTTGGTTTCGTCATTTGGTAAGTAGAGTGGAATTGTGTGCGGTGAAGAGTTGATGAACTCTGAAGCTTGCAGATACAAAAACTTCTAAATATCTCCTACATTCTACAACGTACGATCTGCAACGTGTTTGGCAACGAACAATTTTACTCTGCACCGTGTGCATCGACAGCCCCCACATTTTCACTATCGCATCTTCGTCAATTCCCTTCAGAATATCACGAAGAAACAACCTCTGCTGCAAGAAGTTCTTCTTCTTCACGTTGTCCACGTTTGCACAGGATATAACTGATAGTTGCACACCACTGCCCCACCGCATATCGATTCTCTCTTCACTTCCCATTCCACCTCCGATATTCAACCATTCCCGTCTCCTTCTTACCAGAATTTCGATATTTTGGAATAAATTCCACAAGTTCTCCCATTCTATATTCACCCTTCCACATTGCCCATATTTCCCGAAAACCAACCCTCTTTGCGCCATTCCCAACCTCCGAACTCAATCGTCACCAGCAAGTTCACATAGTCACCCTACCCACCCTTCCTCTAAGCCCCCAAATCATTCCCGCATGGCCGCATTGTTCCCGTTGCCTGACACACACACACACGCTGCGACCCTCCCTCTGAACCCACCCGCCCCAACCCCTGGCCCTCACCCCCCCCCCGCCCGGCCAATAACAGCGCGCTCGCTCTAAACGCTTTCGGAACACCGAACAAAAGCCGCCGCGCGATAAAACAAACGAACGGCGGCCGGGAGCGCGTCCATTGTGCTTGCGCCGCCGAGGGCGCATTCTGGCGGCTAATTCCGCGGAAGTAACGCTAATGGACGAGGCGCGGCGCGAAGAAACCGCGTAATTAAAGACAATTGTCGGTCGCGCCTGGAGTGGGACGCAGGGCGGCGCTTCTTGCCGCCGCCAGAGGGCGCCGCGCGACGGAACTGCGTCGCTGGTAATGTTATCGCTTCGCGTGCGCCCCGGTTCCGGAATTAGCAGTAATTTTGATGCCAAAAACTTGGCGCGGTCGGGTCGGAGGACCAGCGCGCGGCGCCGGATGGTTATGCGAGGCCCCGTTCGCTTTAATGGCGGCGCCTCTGCGCTGGGAGGCGATGCGTGGGGATGGGATGCTTCTGGGTGGGTGGACTTCTACACGTCCTGACAATAGCTCTGCCAACATTAAATATAATAAAATTTCTATAGAGGTAAACACAATCGACACTTTGAATACTTACAAAATAATTTAATAACTACATAGGTCAGTCAAATGGAAACGACAAATGGTCTACTAAAAATCAGATAGTAAGTTTTTTCCCCTGAATGAAATCTGTTGTTTAAAGACAATTTTTAAAATAAGACCATGTATAGTGTTTCGAAAACGTGAGTCGTTTTCACGTAATTTGGAGTCAATCTTGGCAATATTTCCACAGTTGTTTTCTCAAAAACAGATCTAACGTTGTTTTTTTAATATTTTCCATTGTATGAAGACAGATAAAAATGTATGCTGGTTCCAGTTTTGGAAAGATCTCTGAATATTCCAAAATTTGAAAAAATAACCATTACTGATTTTGCTTGAATACAATCTGTTTAAAAAATTAGTTCTTTAAATTAGGCCATGGAATTTTTTTAACGAATAGTTTTCATTTTATTTCGGCTTGAAGGTAATGCACTTTAAATTCATATTTCGCAAAAAATCTTCAGGTTTTTCTTTACATTTTTTTACAGGGGACGTTTACAAAATGGCGCTGATATAATTTTCGTTTAACTTTGTATTTTTCGAAAAATGCAAATGTTAGAAATAATGCAAGAAAGTATGTGCTATTGTAGAAACTCCCTTGTTTAACAAATATATTCACATCCATGTTACAAGAGACCGCTGGGGCTTTTAAAAATACATTTATTGAATGTAATTCCTGAATTAGATAATCCATTAAAAATAAGGAGACATTAATTTTAATTTTCATTACAATAAATGAACGCAATTACTTAATATTCCCAATCGGAAAGGTCGTTTCACGTTTATTCTTACTTCCCTAACCTAACAAATTGCATCACTTTCTCGAACTTTGATACAAGCTTTTTAAGTTATTTACGACGTTTTTTTATCATGATGAATTGCAAATGTATGATTGGATTGATAACTCGCTATATAAATTAATGAAACTTCATTACAAGTTGGGAAGATTTTAGATATTACTATGAATTGTCAATATATAGTATCAAGAGAGAAGTACAGTTTGATAAACTGGTTCAGAATATACGAGGGAGATTTTGAATTGTAAAGGATACCTCTGAACGGATGTAAGAACTTGGATATTTATGTCGCGGTTCATTAGCTTTTTGCCTTACAAATGCAGTCAATTTATTCTGAAGTGACAACCGTCGAGGTCATAATTTTCAGAAACATAAACAGAAGAAGTCGGAAAGAAAGATAGGGGCAAGTAATGTGATGCTCCAGAAGAATTCTCCAAGAATTAAAAGGGTCTGGAGGCAATAAAATATAAAATCTCCATTATGTGTCTCCTTTATTATCGAGTAGCCGTAAAATATGTCACGCTATTTTAGCCACTTAAACACCCCCTCTCGTTCATTACGATAATCACTCTCACAAAAGGTTTTTTCTTATTTCGCGATTTACAATAAGAAAAAGCGCAGCAGAGACACGGATACTCTTGATTTATTCGTATTATTTCAGGCTGAAAAGCGTCGTTCCTTCATTTTTATTAAAATCCTACCAGATGTTTTAATAAAAGTATAACAACGCAAACCTATTCAAGTTCGGAAAGAAATGCGAGCGTAATACAGCATTATGCAGATTCCGACTTTCATATATCTTATAAATTACCAGCCGCAGAAATTCACTTCCCTCACCTACAATACGAGTAAACAAATACAAACCTCATTTACGCTTAACGCGGATCATTTCGGTTGAAAGAGTTGACGGAATGTGATGACTGTTTTGAATAATCTGAGAAGATTCTACGTTAATGTAGGTGGCGAACAATTACAACACATGCGATCCAAGTGACGTACGAATCAACATAACGTACTTTTTCACAATCTCAGTGCCACCCAAAGCATTACCCTGTAACAACATTGTAGACATTATAAAGAAGAAGAAGAAGAAGAAGAAGAAGAAGAAGAAGAAGAAGAAGAAGAAGAAGAAGAAGAAGAAGAAGAAAGCGTGTAACAAACACATTCAATAAAAACCAAATGAAAATAAATAGTACGTGTACTTTTCTACGATTACTCCCGTACAGTACCCGAAAGACAGCTGTTTGAGACTTGAAATTCACTGACAGTAGTGCGCTTATCGCCGCATCCTTGGCAAACACGTTCGTCGATAATATTAACTGAAGGACAAAACACGCAGGTAAATATCTTTTTCGCGACAGTGTACTGTTACTTTTGACTTAACGCAACAAAACAGAAGAACAAGAAGCTACTCTTAAGGATTTAACAGTTCGCCGTGAGTACAGAACAACCCTAAAAAGTAATGTTCGATAAAGATGGCAGATGAGTATTTCGAAGATGTTTTTCTTTGTATACTTGTTTTTGTTATAAGATGTTTTTACAAAAATAATTCAACATCACAACGGCCGATGATACAAATAACACACTGTGAAGATGTGCGCCTGAAGTCTGACGCCAGCATCGGAATCCGAATTGCTTAACTACGCTCCGTGAAGTCAAGGAGTTAAGAAACTCGAGACACCGCGGTTTCCAGTAGGGTGACCGTCTGGGGACTCCGGGGATCTAACAGCGTCGAGTCACTGGCCGAAGGAAAAAACACTGAGTACGACAGACGACTGACGATGACGACTGACGATGACGACTGACGATGACGACTGACGATGACGACTGACGATGACGACTGACGATGACGACTGACGATGACGACTGACGATGACGACTGACGATGACGACTGACGATGACGACTGACGATGACGACTGACGATGACGACTGACGATGACGACTGACGATGACGACTGACGATGACGACTGACGATGACGACTGACGATGACGACTGACGATGACGACTGACGATGACGACTGACGATGACGACTGACGATGACGACTGACGACGACGACTGACGACGACGACTGACGACGACGACTGACAACGACGATTGACAACGCCGACTGACAATGACTGACGATCACTGACGATTTCTTTGACGCCAGGAATTGGCTAAGTTTATTGGCTTTTCCTAAATTCCATCGTTACAGCTAAGCCTGCGCTGAGCGCTGCCTCGTGGCGCGGCGCGGCGCGGGCGACCGTGGCACAGTGCGCCCGCGGGCGATACGATAGCGGCGGGGGCGGGGGCGGAAGCAGGACGCGGGGGCGGCTGCCGCGCGCGATACGTGTGTGCGCGCACCGCCAGCGAGGGAGCGCTCGCTGCAGTCACAACACGCTGCAGGCGGGCACGCCGAAGGCAGCCGCTGGAAGGGGCGCGACGCCCACGTTGCCACTTTCAAAATATCCAACTTTGGAACGTTGATTTTTTTCTTAACTTTGATGATTTGTGCTCGATGTTTTTTATGTTGGCGATGTATATGATTATTCAAGAAGCAGGGTGGGCGAGATTATTTGTGAAAATAAACAAGTTTTAATCCGCATTCAAAGAATTTTACAATCTCGGATAAGTATTAACAATAACCTTACAAACATTCAAACATGTTCAAAATAATATATAGAATAAATACGTATAATAATAAAAAATATAAATGAAATGCACAATAACAATTTACCAGACAACTTCATGTTTCGTATATGTCACAACAATGCAAAAGTATTTTTATTGCCCGATTTTTACATAATTTGAAATTTTTTGACGTTAAATAAATAAAAAATGTAGCGTTGTTGCGATGGATTTTGCGATTCGCGTTTGAAAACTAATAAAATTGCAATTTTTCCATATTTTCTTTGTTAAAAAAGAAGTAGCATGCCAATGCGAGCACTTGAAACTTTTTACGATATACGTAGATAGCATTAACCACACCAATTAGCAACTAGTATAAACACGATCGAAGTTTCAGCAAATTTTTCAACATGTACGATTAATAGAGATTTCTTTCTCAATGAATTTTTGTGTTTTGTTGTCATTTTGTTTGTTTACTGGATTTTACTAAAAGATAACGTATGTGAACTTGAAATCTTGAAACATTTATACGATGTGAATAGATTATGCACAGTAATTCAAAAAATTCCAGTAAAATAATGATCTACATTTCTATACGCCTTTTTTCGGATGAAAGATTTCCTTCTCAATGAAAAGCTTTTTTTCTCTCTTTGTCAGAAAACAGGGTGCATGTAAACGGGCAGGTGCGAGTCAGATGGGCGGTGCGGGCGAAGGCGAGCGCTGTGGCGCTACTCAAGTGATCAGTGGGGACGCGACTTCACACCTGCCACTAGCGCTGCCGTGTCTGCCTCGGCACCACACAACCGCCCCCACCGCTGCCACCGCCATTTCCTCCTCCTCCGACTCGGATCTGCCATCGCCGCCGCCACCACCGCAGCCAGCGCGTTCGCCCCCACCTCCAGCATGCCACCGTCTCCGCCTCCACTGCGCCCCCTCCCCCTTCACCCCCCGCCACCGCCTCCCCACCGCCGCCGCCGCCATCGCCGCACCGCTGCCTCCTGCCATTTCCTCCACCTCGCTACCACCCCCATCGCCGCCTCCACCGCCACCGGCCCCCACCGCCATCGCCACCGCTGCCACCGCCTCCACCTCCACCGTCGCCACCGTCGCCGCCTTCATCACCGCCACCACTGCGTTCTCCCTCCCTTCCCCCCTCCGCCGCCGCCCCCCGGCGCCCCGGCGGCCGACACGATAGCGCGCTCCCAAACAAGGCTGCGCTCCATTAGAGGGCAGAAAATAGCCCGACAAGGTAATCCTCGGGGCGCCGCCCGCCCGCCCGCCCGCCCGCCCGCCGCACGCCACGGGCAGCAGGTAGTGGATGCAGCCCAAGGCTCGCCTCGGCAGCAATGGACTGCAATGAAGCGGCGGGGGTGGGGGAGCGGAGGGAAAAGAAAAGCAAAGGTAGCGGGGGAGAAGTAATTAGAAAAAACTAACAAGAAGTCTTGGAATAGAAATACAAGTGACTTAGTACTATCCAACCAAAAATATTAGCTACCTCTTGTAACCAAGATAAAGCAGGACAAAACAAGTATTTATTAATTTTCAAAATGTCTTCTCTGACATTCAGTTGTATGTTGTATTAATAGTGTAGAGTTATTTGCATAATTGTACACTTGGAAAATAAGTAGTAAATAATAAGAATCGATTGCGTTTAATAACATGTCTGCCAAGCTGGAGACTAGCTCAATATCTTCATTTGTAAACACTGGATTAAAAAAGATTCCTACTTGCAATGGCTAAAAACTGCCAAATTTTATATGAGTTAGAGAAAAGAAATAATACATGATTCGTTTTACTATTTGGACAAACCATATTAATTGATTAACTTCTTGTAATGAAAAAACACGAAGTGTGAACAAAAATAGGAGAAGAACGCAAAGAAAAAATAAGAAAAACAAATAGTGGAGCAAAATAATGACACCAGGTGAGTCGGAGCAGGAGTACGCAGAAGGGAATATACGAAACCAAGAAAATTGCAACAGATAAGAAGGTCATCGTAGAGAAAAATGAACGAATAATGGAACGAAATCTTGACATTAGGGGAACATATGAATCGAAATAGACAAAAAGAAATACGAATAAGAAAACGAGAATATCAGGTAAGACAATGAAGACTTAGAAAAGGAGAACACAATACAGCGATAACATGGCACTGGGCGGATCAGGGCAGGGACAGGCAGAAACGAACATAAGAAAACGAGAATATTGCACCAAATGAGGAAGACGAAGAAGACAAATAAGAACCCATAATTGTGCAAAATCTTGACAATGGGGAACACATGAATCCAAACAGGCAAAAAGGAAATTCGAATAAAAAAAAAAGAAAACGAGAATATCCCGCAAGGCAAAGAAGACTTAGAAGGCAAAGAAGAGCCCATAATGGCGCGAAATCATGACAATGGGGAACACATGAATCGAAACAGGCAAAGAGGAAATTCGAAAAGAAAAAAAAAAGAAAAAAAGGAAAAAAAAAGAAAGAAAGAAAAACGAGAATATCCCGCAAGGCAAAGAAGACTTAGAAGGCAAAGAAGAGCCCATAATGGCGCGAAATCATGACATGAGGGGCGGCCATGAATCGAGAGCGGGCCGTCCCGCGGGGGAGCCGGCGTGGGCGGCGCGGGGGCGGCGCGGGGGCGGCGCGGGGCCACTGAGTTATGAGCGCTTCGCGTGCTCCCCGCCCGCCGCCCGCCGACAACGTTTTTGACACTTCCTCGTCACAATTAAGAGAATAATAGACTCATTTTTGAGCGGCGCGCCCGCCGCGCTAGTTAACCAGAGCTTGATAACGGATTACCGGCGAACGACGCCGCGGAGATACCACGGCTTGATTGCAGCCCCTCTCCGCGGGCAGGTGTGGGGTTCAGGTGTGGGGTTCTATACAGTCACGCCATCCTCCGCCGGCCACGATTTCGAATACGTAATGAATAAAGCCCTCCATCTGATAGTGTATTGCGCTGTTTTTATTCCTTGTTTTCGGGCTGGAAGAGTTGGGGCCGACACCCGTCGGCGGGGGTGCATGTTACCCTTCAGGCTGGAATTCCTAAAATTGATTCTAATTACAATATTCTGACACGTGCGGAGGTGGGAAGGTAATTGAGATAGGCAAGCGTGATGGTTGCCGGATACACGACAAGTCGTTGCCGTCACCTCGTTTAGTTGCACCCTCCCCGTGGTTGTGCCGCTCTCCCTGGGTCGCTGACGATTGGTCACAGCGCGGCCGCCTTCGCAGCTGGCGCGCTGCCGTCGGCGGAATATTGTCTGGCGGTATCGTCAGTGTAATCTCCGTTCGGTTGTTATGACCTTCACTGGAAGCACAGTCGCCACCGTATTTACTGTTTGCTTAGCAAGAATATTGTATTTTTCCCTTGTTGCTACCACGTTGCGACCACACTATACGAACTCCTCTCTTTGCTAAGGCACCAATCGTAGTGTTAAAAACTGTGAAACCATTTTATAACTTGTTTCGTGTGGGGAGAGTACCTTTTTATTGTTTTCGGAATTTCTTTAGAATAATCTTTAGTATCAGTAACAATATGTAAAAAGAGGAATCATTCGTCGGAAACTTACTAATGGAAAGTAAAGAAAGGTAAGGGATTGTTTGAAAACATCCACAATAATAAATTCTTGCAGCCCAAAAAATTCGATTGCCTGTTTTCGGATGATCATTGGTTATGACAGGTTTTCTCAGCAACAGTGTAGAAGAAATGAATGATCATTATCTTCGTTCTGCCCCACTACGTCTTTGAACTTCATGTGGTATCTAAATACTGGGAGGCACGACACTTAATGACTTCATTGCTAAACAGGAGTGCAATCAAAAACGAACTAACGCTTTTTCAAACTGTACTTATCTCAAAGTTCTTCCATCATCTCTCCCACAGTAAGCCGGCACTTGCTCCGTCCTGTTTGCGCCTACAAAAAATTAGTACAAATGATCAGGTGCTCTTTTACACAAGAATTTTCGAAAGGAAGGATAATCGAGATCGTTTAGATAGAAAATTCATAAAGTCTATTCACACACGAATATCCCGAAGTTTGAATGTTTGCAGAACAACGTGAATCAAAGTAATATATAAATTTCTTTCACCTTAAAGTGTAGGTAGAAATTTCCAATATACTTCATTCCCCAAACGGATATTTTTAACCAACAAATATTTCTTGATTTCACAAATGCAGTGTGAAGGCACTGCCGATAATAAGACTACGTATCTTGGGTATGGTTCACCTCCTAATTTCGGTCAAAGATTATGTTTATAGTTGAAAAAAGTACAGCCTAAACGGCTAGTCTTTTCAGGTAACAGGATAAGACATACGGAACAAATGTGAAATGTTGAAGACCACCATTGTGAAAAATGTGTACGGTATTCTGTCTGCAAGTGTCGTGAAAACCACATATCTTAAGGGTCTCACCAATAGCAAGAAGTTGTTTTATTCATAACCTAAATGTTTTACAGAAATGGTTGAATGAATGGGTTGTATTCAACGAAAACAATTGTTCATGACAAGTATTATGATAGAAAATGTACAGTGTAAACCAAAAGTAACGCGAAAATAATGAATTGTGAAAGGGAAAGCAAAGAATTGTAACAAAAGTTGCTACAACTAAAAGATTACGAAAAATGCTAACGCGCAAGTTGAACAATATAGTCGCGTGTATCAGGTTAGAATAGAACGGGAGCGATCTTTCCTTTCTCATTATTCAAGCTCTCATCTCTTCTTGCACATACACGCACTACTCTACTACACACAGTGGAGAATCAGTCGGGAGCCTCTGCTGGGGCAGTGCCCCGCGGGGAGAGATACTGGAGGGGAAGCAGCGGCCAGCCGACGCGTAAGTCGGTTCCGCATCTCAAATTCCAGCAGGGGAGGGACACAGCCACCTCCCGAAACACGTAGGTAGCATGCACCTGCACTTACGGAACGAATGACCTAAGAAGTTGATGCGCCCGAAATCAATGGAAATGGACTTCCTCACCCCTTTACAACGTGTCAAAATAATTGCCCTGGAAGGAGTAGACATCCGCTGCCACCGCGTCGCCGCTCTGCACCCGCGTCGTGTCTCGCCGCTCTCAGCCTCGCACCGCTCCATGCCGCAGGGCAGCTGCCCGCGCGCTCGCCACTCGCCGCCCAATTAGCACGGCCCCTCGCCGCCCCGCCCCCCTCCCTCGCCCTCCGCTCCGCTCCGCTCCTCCTTGCCCCGCTCCGCCCAGCTCGCCGCCCCACCCCGCCCCTCCCTCGCCCTCGCCCTCCGCTCCGCTCCTCCTTGCCCCGCTCCGCCCAGCTAGCCGCCCCGCCCCACCCCGCGCCATCCCCCGCTCCACTCCGCCCCGCCCCTCTCTCGCCCTCCGCTACGCGATCATCCTCCCCGTGCCGCTCCGCTCCTCCTTGCCTCCTCGGCCCTGCCGCGCTCCTCCCCGCCCCGCCCCGCCCCGCCCACCACGTTCCGTTCCTCGCGTCTCTTCCCGCCAGCCCTTGCCTCTCCAGTCCCTCCCCGTTCTACCCCCTCGAGCTCCACCCCTCTCCGCTCTCCCTGCCTCGCTGCGCCCGCCTCACCCCGCCCCGCCCCGCCCCGCCCCGCCCCTCCCCGCTTCGGCCACCACGTTCCGTTCCTCACGTCTCATCCCGCGAGCCCCTACCTCTCTAGTCCCTCCCCGTTCTACCCCCTCGAGCTCCACCCCTCTCCGCTCTCCCTGCCCCGCTGCGCCTGCCTCGCCTCGCCCCGTCCGCCCCGCCCCGCTCTGGCCCGCTGCGCCCCGCCCCGCCCCGCGCAGCTCGCCGTCGCGCCGCGCTAGCTTTTTGCTGCTCGGGCGAACCGTGCGTCGCGTCTTGAGACGCCGAACCGTAATTAGAGGAACGAATCCGCCCCGCGGTTCACGAGTCATCTGGAAAAGCCGACGCTGACGGATTCCCAGGAGTATGGACTTGAATGATGAGTGGAAGCGTTTAATTTTTATTTATTTTTATTTGTTTTGTGTTTCGTTGTCTAAAAATCGTTTGGAAAAATGTTTATTTATATTCATTCAAACCTTCATTTTTCTTCGTATTTTGGAGTGGATGGAAGATAGATAGTATTCGCCAGTTGTAAGCCGAAAGCGAAGGAGGGGAGGTGTAGGTGGCGGAGGATATGTCACAAAATAACGACGTGTGAGAAACAAGGCGATGGCGACGGTGAGTGAGGCCGGGGAGGCGGAGGCAGGAGAGCCAGGGAGACGGTGCAGTGGAGACAACGCAAGGAAGGCGGCGATGGCGCAGGCGGAGGAGATTGCAGTGATCTGCGAGACAGTGGAAGCGGAGGCGGAGGAGGTGGGGAGAGGCGTCGCCCGTCCAGTGGAAGAAGGCGGAGGTGACGCAGATGGCGGCGAAGCCCAAGACAAAGGTGTTGCCGCTAGCCGTTGAGAAGGAGAGGAGGCCTGAAGGCAGGGCGAGGCGGAAAGGGCCGAAGAGGCGAGGATGGCGGAGAAGATAGGTCACCGTGACTGTGGCTGGGGTGGCACGGAGGTGCCAGCAGCGGAGGCGAGGGCGAAGGTAGAAAGGGAGACGTCTGTAGCAAAGACTCCTGCCAGCGGCAAAGGCGAAGACAGAGGCGGTGGCGAAGGAGGAGAGCGTTAGCAAAGTCCGTCTGCCAGCAGCGGGGGAGCGGACGGAGGCGGAGGAGGAGGCGAAGGTGGAGGAGGCGAAGGAGGAGACGGTTATGGCAAAGTCCGCCTGCCGGCAGCGGGGGCGCAGGCGGAGGCGGAGGAGGAGGAGGAGGAGGAGGAGGAGGAGGAGGAAGAGGAGGAGGAGAAGGAGGCAGGCGCGCATGCTAATGCTCGCATTAGGCGGGCGCGGCGGCTGGCGCGGGGCGGGTGGCGCGGCGCGGCGCGGCGGCCGCCAACGAGCCGTAATCACGTGTTTGTCTTGCGAAATTATATTGTGGCGGGACGCAGCGCGCCCATTTAGATAGAAACATCGGCGGCGCGCGGGGCGGGGGCGGGGGCGAGGGCGAAGGCGCGGTGCGATTGCCCGGCGGCCAGCGCCCGCCTCCCCCTCGGCCACCTGCAGGCCCGGACTTCGCGGATTCCGCGATTTTGCAATTCGCTCGCTTTTTTGCCCTTTGCACGATCGAATACTGCCGCTCAACCTGCTTTATTCACTATTGATTTAGCTTTTGTTTTAGATACAATCGTCATAAAATAGACAAAGCCAAAAGTACAATATCAGAAACAAATAAAAAAAGAAGGATGAACATTTGTATTCACTAAGATAGAAATAAAAGAATTTTTATAAAATGAATTTGAACAAGAAATGTAACAAGTGTGATGAAATGAATTCTAAAACTATAACATATTTTAATGTTCAGGTTTCATTTCATTATTCGCGCAATGCACAAAATCAATTTTGCCACGGACAAACTATACCCTTTGTGCACGTTTTGTGTTTAGTTTATGCAACTCAATAGTTCAAGCATAGTATTATTAATTAATATTTGTTCGGAACGTGTTATACATGAAATATTAATGTTAAATACACTTTGTCTAATATGTGAAGAGAGAAGGAATGACGAGGATTTTGGAGTAACTTTTACGCTAGTAATATTGACGTACAAAGCTCTTCAATTTACTTTTAAACCAAGCTTGGTGACTATTTATTTAGGTAAGGGAATCGAAAAATAGTCAGAAAACTTCCGAACGCCCAAACGCTTTGAGTGTATCTCATTTTTTCGAATTACACGTTCAGAATGTTTTGGTAAATTCACTAATCGCAATGCCTTTAGCGTTGGTCCAGCAGCGCACCGCGCGGGATACGCCGTTCGCTAGGGAGGTGCCGGGTTCGACGTGCGGGGGGGGGGCGTGCCTGTTGATCAAACGCCCCTCTCGCAGGAAATTCCCCGGTGCGGTGTCATGTGACGTAGGGTATATGGTTTGCAGGTGCCTTGTTTTTAATCTTCCCTGAAGTTGTCAGGTAGACCGGAAACCACTAAGTGGTTCAGTGGTGAGTCATATTATGTTGCTTCTAAAAGGGACCTTCTGGGAGCTACTTCATAAAGCGTTTAAATTGAAAAAAGAATATTATACGATTAAATCTAGTGTTTTCATGTCTACAATGATGCATCGATTTCAGTAAACGCTAAATTTAACTTTACATTTATTGATAAAGAGAAAATTAGTTACGAAAAATCAATTTTGAAAAAGTATCTTTTGCTATCTTCACTAATTACTAGTTTATTTAATCAATGAATTGTATTCAATTTTCTGTTCTAAATAGATAACTAAAATCACTTAGACGAAGACTTGTGAAACAGAAATTTTAACTGGCAAAAGAATGACCCTGGATAACAAATATCAGCGCGCCACAATTTAGCCTATAATCATAGCTTCACTTCCGATATTTCGCAATTTAGTCCACAAACAGATGACGTCAAATGCAGATAATTGTTTCCCTTGCGTCTGGCAACATAATGATAGACGTTCCGTCTACGGTTCTGTCACTGTGCAACGATATCACCTTCAAGAATATGCACGAAGTTGCTACTTAAATGCTAGTAGACATTGAAGTACGAGTGAGAAGACAAAACAAGATACATATGAAGCACACAAGGACGCGAGTCAAATTACTTCCTTTTAAAAAACAGCAGCATTTAGGAAGAGCTCGTTCCACGCCTTTCACCCACACCCTGAGAAATAACTGTTGACCGAAAAGTAACAGGAAACTGCCGTCATCAGCTGTGGACGTCTTGTTACGAGTGAAATATTGTAGGGTTCATACATGGTCGTGTCGTCGCCAGAAGAGAAAGGGGTTTTAAACATTGAAAAAGATTTCACCTAATTACATTTTAGGAAATCGCATTCCACTGTCGAATATTTGGAAATAACATATTTTCATAAGTCAAATGTATGCCCTACAACTGTTAAATAAGTTACTCTTTTTATTTATACCACATATCTCAATTTTTATTCATTTAATGAAAAATAATATACAATATCAGTATCATAAATATTGCATGTTTATGATTAGTGAGTTTCAATTGGCATATAAACATTCTTCATTTAAGAATTTACGTACAAGAGTATTGACTACAAGTTTATTTACAAAATACTACTTCCGCTCCCACCTCCTACCTAAAAATAACGGAAGTTATCTTATTCATCATGATTATAAACAAAAATTCATCAACACGAGGAGAAATCGATGCCAAAAAGCTGCCAAGCTGAAAGCCATGGGAGCGACATCCTTCAGGAGAACGAGAAGATATATTTCCTCTTTCTGCTGACACACACGCCCCCCCCCCCCCCCCGCAAAAAGAGAAGAAGAAAGCTGGAAGGAGAACTCAATAATATTTTGTCAAAAGATAAACGTACTTCTCATTACTGTTAACCAAGATATTTTCGTTTTTGCTATACAACGTAGCAAATAATATTTTATTTGTTCTTTGTGTGAAGAATACGAGTATATGGATTATCACGATCATAATACGGAAGTTCGTTTGTCTTACAATGGGCTGGGTGATATGAAACGATGGCACTCAGAGAAACAAGGAGCAGACAAAACGGGAGATTCCTGAAAAAACTTGCGCAGCCACAATTGCCCACAATTTCTTCATAGATCGACCGGGAACTGAACCCCGGTCCCGGAGCTAGAAGACGTTAGGCCTGGCCGCTTCACCACGGATAGCCCAACGCAGTTGCCAATCGTTTAAATTAGTCAATAACAACACGATACCATAAACAAAACACCTCCTGCCCCCTCCCGCCCAAAAGTAGCGGAAGCCGCCAGCAGGATCGCCACTCATCTTGATGCGAGACAAATCACCGCGTCGGCGTCACCGCCGGCGGGAGGCCGCCACGGCGGGCGCGCCGCGCCACGCCGCTCCGCGCCACGCCGCTCCGCGCCGCGCCGCCCAAATTGCGAGGTGGGGAGCGCGCCTGGCGGCGGAACGCGCAATCGCGGAATTGATTCGGAAAATCAACACTTGAAGAGATCCAAATTGCGGGCGAGCGGCCATTGTTGGCGCGAGAGGGCACATCGCGTCGGCGATGAGGGGCTTCTGGGGCGACCGACCCGGTGCGCTGCCCTGTGCGCCCCGACGCGCGTTCCGCTCCCATATACGTCGCCGGGCGGCGCGGCGGCGGGGCGCGTGAATAATGTTTGCGGGGGGCCGCTCGGTGTTTGGGGATTGTTAAATTAAGGTCCGTGACCCCGACGGGGTCGAGTAGGAATTTTGGAGAGCGAAGGTCATCCGAGGCAACGGTGAAATGTAATGAAGGTGTCGGTTCCTGCTGTACTTTTGATGTACAAAGCGGAAGGTTTTCTGCGGGTTCTCCCGTTTTCCCTGCTTTTTATTCCATTACTAGTCCACCCACCTTCGTTCCATCATCATGTCACCTAATCATTAATGCACTGACCATCCTTGAAATATGTCCCAATTCCCTGGGAGATTGAATCATAACATTTTCTTTTAAGAAGAAGAAGAAGTTGAAGAAGAAGAAGAAGAAGAAGAAGAAGAAGAAGAAGAAGAAGAAGAAGAAGAAGAAGAAGAAGGAGATATCAATGTTATCTCTATGTTGTGTTTACTTTCCTCATCCCAGGTAACGGACATAATGATAAGAAAATATAAATAAAAGGAACAACAGAACAAGTGACAACTGAGGAATATGTCGGTATGTGTTGTGTTGATGAGAAAATTCCTTATGAGAATTTCAACGTTGTGATTGTACCCATGTACTGCACACACCGATAATTTTTGTATTTAAAATTTGGTAGCGTCATTAGGGCATGTATTATTAAACAACAGTTGTAGACATCGGCGGTGATGGGAATTGCGTTTCTAAGGACGAGATGCAAACAGAGCTAATGGTCGTGAAGATGGTGAGGGCGGTGGTGATTGTGCTAGTGATCAGGCAGAGGAGGACGACGAACAGGAGGTGATGGCTGTGCTGGTGGTGGTTGTGTTGGAGGAGGTGTACGAGTAAGAGAAGTAGGAGGAAAAGAAATCGGATGTGTTGGAGGCGAAGGGAGGTTAAAAAGTGACGAGGCAGAGGAAGTGTCTGTACCCTTGAAAATAGATTTTATTACATCAGAGCGAATGTTTTCTTAACAATCCTTGCAAAAAACGCTCATTTATATCTTTATTCAAAATTCAACTAGAATAAAGCTTAAGGTAGGCATCACAGAATTATGAAAAGCAGCACAGAATTCATTTCTCCCCGTAGCACGTCACACAGTTTTCGACTGTTTTTCGCGTAAAATAAATAAATAAATAAATAAATAAATAAGATTAAAAAAGGGGGAGCGGTGAGGTGGTCAGGTGAAGGACGCTCGTGTGGCTATGAAAACGACGGTTGATGCTTTGGCGTTGGCAGTAAGGCTGAGATTATCATTCATATGATGGAGTTGGATGTGCCAGGGCAATGGGTTAGGTTGGAATAGTAGATTACCGGGCGGGAGGGATAAGGACAGGTTGCAGATGAGTACTATTGGCTCTGGCAATACACTGTGAGTGACGCGAAGGGAGGTTATGGAACGACAATGTCTGTGATGATGTTTACGGAGTCAATGATGTTACATTGCTGGTTAAGCAGTGGTAGTGGTTGCTATAGAATGACGATGTCATGAGCGGTGGACGATGGGCGGCGGCGGAATCTGTGTGTTGACGGTGCAAGGCGGGAGGGCGGGGAGGGGCGAGCGGTCGCTAAGTGCAGAGGCGAGCGCGGGAAAGCGCGTTGGGCTAAGCGACGCGGCGTGACAGGTCGTGAGCGGCCACGGCGCTCGATTAGCGCAGAGCTAATGCGGCGGCGAATCCGGCTCGACCCCACCTCCCCACGCCCCCACCTCCGCGCCCACCCCCGCCCCCGCCCCCGCCCGGCAACCGCCGCCATCCCCGCTTCAATCTCGCGGACTGTTATACCCAAGTCCGCGAGTTCAAACCCGTTCGAAGCCGTGGATTTTTAAGTGCAAAAAAATACTTTCGGGGGAAGTAAATCCAACTGTCCCATGTTGTAGATTTAACGCATGTAAAAGATCCTCACCACTAAAAGAAGCCTCTGAGCTAAATTAATATGCCTGTTTCGTCGCCCGAGTGGTGCCTAGATGAAAGGAGCGTTGCGAAATCTGCGTTGTCAGACGGAAAAGCAGGCCTGAGGGCCTGAGTCTCGACACGAAAAATAAAGCATTTTTCGATTAAATTGTGAGTTTACACTCAACATGGGCCCCATGCCCTTCTTAATACTCGCAGCAATGACTTACTCTATGCCAAAGAGAGTTCACTCATTGGTATATAATAAAGCATTGCAGTAGATGACAATTTATTGCACAATTGTTTTTGAGGCGTCGATTATTGATTTCAAAGATTGTGAAATAACTGACTTAACAATTCTACCCTTCATTCATATCTTATTTATGTATACACTAATTATACATATAATTTTAACATACTGTAAAAATTGTAAATTGTAGTACTTATTACTCATAATTACTACCACTGAAGTTAATAGCCTTGAACTAATTAGATCCAAATCCGTTTCAAAGTTTTTTCAAACAACGCGCAAGACATGTTTTTTTTAAAAACAAGTTAGAATTAGCAAGGAGAATTAACAGATGATGGACAACAAACTGCCAGTAGAAGGTTAGTTAATATTACCAACGTTACTCGAAAAGTAGACAGCGTAGAACTAGAACCGTGTACATAAACGCCAACCGGTTCTGTCATAGTTGGGTTAGCACAGCGAACTAGCATTAAAAATCAATTAGGGCAACAAGGCTGCTAAAAATGTGCGTCGAGTAGGCTGTGTTCAGCAAATTCTTCTTCTGATCGCCTCCATCTGCTCTGTCGTTTTTCCATGCCTTTTCTCTCAACCGTTAAATCTACAATATTGTATTTTCAAAGAAAAATTGACTTCATTGCTCTATAATTACATATAATGCATCATAGTTTTATTTTTTAAATTGTTCAATTTCAGTTCTCACCGTTTTGTCTTTTTCTTTCGTCTTACCGCTGTCTCTACTTTCCTACCGCCTTGTTCACACACGTGCAAACATGATTTTATCTCAAATTACACAAATGTCCGTGCTTTCTGCGCGTAATGCTATGATTTTAATCAAAATTATTATTTTCTGTCATCTCTTTTCTTGATTGCTCTGTTAGTTTCTCTCCTCACCTCTCTCTTTCTCTCATTCACTCTCTCCCTTACTCATTCACCTTTCCTTTTTCACACTCATTCTCCTTCCTTCTTTCAATTACTCTCCCCTTCGTTGACTCTTTCTCTCTCTTGTTCATCCGTTCTTTTTTATTTTCGCTGATCTTTTTATTTCTCCTCCACACTTCATTCGCTCTTTGCATTTCTCTTATTCCCTCTGCATCTCGACTTGTCTTCTTCTAGCAGTTTCTTCCTCAATATTCCCTGACTCTGTCTGTCTGTCTGTCTGTCTCTCTCTCTCTCTCTCTCTCTCTCTCTCTCTCTCTTCGTTGACCTTTTCTCCTCACTCCACTCGCTCACAGCGTTTCTCTTACTGCTTCCCCATCTCCATCTCCCTTTCTCTCTCCCTCTCCGTTCCTGTGCCAACCTCCACTGTCTCCCTCCCCGTTCCCTCTGGCAGCCGAGGCAGGCGAGTCCGGTGCGGCGCGGGCGGCGCGGCGTCGGCCGTGACGAAGAGGCCTGGCGGCTGACGACGCCTCGTTACGCGGAGTCGCGACGCCCATCTCCTCGGCGACGGCACTAGCGGCGCCGGCTAATGAAAAATTATGAGCACTACCGGAAGGGCGACGACGTCACCTGCTGCAGAGTGTGCCATTACGGTGCTGAATATTCTAATAATTGTGCGCTTGAAATGTTGTCCACTGTATAAAGGATATGCATGTAGTTGGAATTCATTGCTTGATTAATGGTACCATCAGGTAGTACTCGGTCGGAGTGGAGCAGGTTTTTAAAAGGGCGTGCGTGTGCAGTTCAGGACGCGTAATTTTCTCACGGATTCAAGATAAAACACATCATCTATTCTCTGAATGCATTAGAGCTGCAATATATCTACGGAATTGACATTCAAGTCCAATCAGAAATTCGTTACTTCTGTCTGTTACAATTATTTGAATTTATTGCTTATAGAATAGTTGGATTACTGCCATTACAGAGTAAGTAATAATAATAATTATTATTTTATTATTATTATTAATTCGTACATGTTATTATTGCACGAGCTTCTGCAAATTTTCGTTGAGTATGATGATGATGATGATGATGATTTTTAACCTGAAATTTTCTCAACAATAAAAAGAACTCACAAACTCTTCTTTATTTTTTTTCATTGCATTTAATGTAAGTTGAAAATGCGATGCCATATAAGAAATGGGAGCAAGCAACAGAATAAAGACGAGCGCATTCTTCACCCCTCTCACATCTAGCGCTACTAAGGAAGGGCGAAACTATTCACACTATCCGCACTTCCTGATTGATTCGTTTCTCCAGACTCCAACTTCACCCAGTTGCTCCAACTTTATCACCCTCTCTCATATACTCCCCTCTCGTCATCCAGTACATTCGTAATTATCTCTACGAATGCTGGAATCACACGGCAGTACACAAATGTTGCCGAACATGGTACCTCGCTCCGAAAGCAAAATAAACAGATACTATAAGTAAATAAATGCGAGCGAAATTGCTCGTTCTACGATAATGGGAAACAGCACTAGTGGCGGTGGTTGTTCCACGTCACTTAATGGAGACAGCGCGCTATTTCTGCGCTTCTGAACAGACGTCTCCACATCCCCAGAATACTGGCGACCAGGAGACGTCCTGCAAATATCGCCACGTTGGAAAAGTCTCAGAATTGGCTGACGCATACCAATTGCTTCTTCTACTCTATCTTGCGGTAGTCGCCGGCGTGGAAACGAGGTTGGAGACATGCGATCCATGTGTCTGAGTATGATTCACGATTCATTGAATCGATTAATAGTAACCGTGTAGTCCTGTTATAATCGCATGCTCTGTCACTCAATGGTCGCCACTTTCCTTATGAAGTAAGCGGACTCATTCAAGTATTCCGGAGGTTAATATGGGAGGAAAATTGCTGTAACTGCGAACATTCTGAGTTCTATAATGAGGAAATGACAACATATTTCTCATGAAGCAGTTTATCCATTCGAAACTCGTCATTCACTTTTTGTTGCGAAGGAAAATCTAAACACTAGGTGAAAAAATGTATCATTTACATAGTTGACATAATATTAGAATTCAAGTTAACGCAACTAATGAATGCCATGACTTACATTGTAACATCACTCGTTGAGGAAGCGAAAAGAGTATTCTAAACGGAAACATTTTAGGCTTCTTATTTTCAATATTTGCTCGTTTCTTTATCTAAAATTTGAAATGTCGGAATATACACTTTGAAAATTCGAATTACAATAACTATATAAATTTATTTAAATATTAATTTAGAATGAGAGAATGACACACTCTTCTAATTGTCCAACATTCCAAGTCATTTAATTCAGAATGAATAAGAGTTCACAGTAGGTGTTTGTTTTTCGAAACCCGTGGCGCAGCCCGTTCCGACTTCAGACGCAGATACTGCGCGCTCTGTCATTAGCTTCCATTTTCCACTCATCACGTGGCGACAACGCCACATAATGACGGGAGCGTTTCCTGTTGCGTAAGGCTCATTAGGGCGCCTCGCGCACTACTCACGGGCGCTTTTCCAGAGCGCGTTGGGCGTAATGTATTCGCGCCGCTTTCGCATGCGGCGACAGGCGCTAAGACGCCGCCACTACGCGCGCGGGACGGCAATGGGCGCAGCACGGCGGGGCGGGGCGGGGCGGGAGAGGAGGCGGTGGATGCGAAGCGGGGAGAGTGAAACGGAGAAAGGAGCCGGAAGAACAAAGCGGCGAAGGCAGAGCGGAGAAGACGGCCTAGGATGGGAGGAGCGGAGGAGGCGGGCCGCAGAATGTGGAGTCCGCACAGGGGAGGACTAGGTGGTGACGGCCTGAGCAAGGAGAGCGGGGGCGGGGGGGCGGGGCGGGGAAGGGCCCAGTCGACTCGCGGGCCCCGCCCGGCAGCGGCGCGCGAGGGTCAAAGCGACCCACTCGCGACCAGGACCGCCCCGCTGTCACTCAAGCACATTTCCTTCAGCCCCGAAATACCTCCTCTGCTTCACTAACAGTAGTAACAGTACGCATAAATAATACCGACGAGCGTCGTTGACAAAATCCGATGACCAGAAATGTTTGCTCCCGTGTAACAGAAACTATTTTGCATCGAAAAAGATCCGCAAATTTTGATAAAATAGTCCTGTCGTGGAAATAATGACCCCTCCCACTCCTCTCGCAACTAGGAGAACGAAGGCTCAAGGAAACGTGCGCAGGTAATGCATTGGCCTCGTCGCTTCTTGGTCTCAAGTGAACAGGTCCCGAATTGCACACGGGTTTTCGGGTAGAGTTTTGTCGTGGGGAGCAAAGGTGAAACACATCTCAGATCATCTACATATAACTACACTACTACTATAACTACTATAACTACACTCACTAAGAATTCAGTAATTCGTTGTAAGTTAAAGTTCTTCTGTAGCGATCAATTCGAATTGTCAACAAAAAATTCTGTATATTTCAAAAAATATGAATTATACGTACTGAAGTAATCGATTGTACTAATGCCGCTTAATTCACTTTTAGCTCCAACTCAGAGAGATATCCCATTATTGTATCTCCTATTTTCAGCACATTATATCAGTTAGTATACATAAATATTACATACATAGTCGTCATCTATTTAAATAATTCCAGACCATCCTTTCGTAATAATTCTATTCTTATAACGATTTCTGTTCTGGTAACCTCATCCGCAACCTCTTCTAATTCCCGGGAACTAAAGCTTCGTAGACCGACTTGGTCCCTCCCACCCTCCGCTCCTTCGCCCATTCCCTCCCCCCGCGCGTCGCCGCTCTTCGCGGCACCGCCACCGCCGCCGCCAGCGCCGCCTCCGCCCTCCCCGCCACGTCTCGCTGCAGCGTAGGAGTGTTAGCACGCCGCCGCCGCGGCCGCGGCTAATTATCCGAAACCCGCCATAAATAACCGGCGTCGCTCGGGGCGCGGTCTGGCGACGGGCAGGCGCGACGCGTAATCGCCGCCCACGCCAGCTAACCCCGCCGCGCCCCCGCCCACGCCTCCGCGCTTCCGGGTCCGATACCCAACGCAGCAGCGGACTCGACCACCGCTCCTCCCGGGTAGGAGTCCCTCATCGTCGGCGATGTTCGCAAAACACCGATGTTTTGTACAAACCAATTTATCACCGATTTTTAGACCTATGTTTTTTAACATCGATGTTTTTATGTGGTCGACATTTTTCCACCATAACAAAATTTTATAATAATTTTCAAATATCCATAAATTGAATAGTCTACAGACCAAAGTGAGTAAGGGTGAACAATTATTAAAATAGAGTTTTCGTCAATAAAGATGTTGAAACAATTTTTTAATTATCGAATGAGATAATCCACGTTCTTGTAATTGTTCTGATGTTTCTTGAATTTGTTTTCTCAGTTAAATCTTTATTCAAAACTAATAAACCACTTTCAAATTAAATTGTATACTAATCAATGTTCATTTACGCTCTCGGTAAACATAAAAAGTTCTTCCTAAAGAATTGAATCAAAGATATTTGCCCAATTAGGCGTAAAATTTCGGTTTCCCCCCAAATACATGTTTCCACAAATTTAACCTAACACTTCTCAATTAATGCCTCTAGAGAGAAATGAAATAAAATACGTTTGTTCATACTTCCAGAGAGTAAAACGCAATACTACATCAATTGCAGATGTGATAAGCATACCAAAACTGATGTATCACGTTCAACTGATGTATTCAGTTGCTGTGGTTGTTGAGACTCATGAGTGGCGATGTTCGTTGGCGATGTTCGCAAAACATCAATTTTTTTTTCACAAACGTCGATGTATCACCGATTTTTTAGAACAATGTTTTTTAACATCGATGTTTTTATGTGGTTGATATTTTTCCATCATAACAAAATTCTATAATAATTTTCAAATATTCATAAATTGAATAGTCTACAGATCAAAGTGACTAAGGGTGAAAAAGTATTAAAATAGAGTTTTCATCAATAAAGATATTTAAATAATTTTTGAAAATCGAATCAGATAATCCAGGTTTTTTTAATTGTTCTGATGTTTCTTGACTTTGTTTTCTCAGTTCAATCTTAATTCAAAAGTAACAAACGTACCCCTATCAAATTAAATTATATATTAATGAATGTTGATTTACGCTCTCGGTCAGCATAAAAAATTCTTCCTAGAGAATTGAATCAAAGATATTTGCCCAATTAGGCGTAAAATTTCGGTTACCCCAAAATACATGTTTCCACAAATTTAACCTAACACTTCTCAATTAATGCCTCTAGAGAGAAATGAAATAAAATACGTTTGAGCATACTTCCAGAGAGTAAAACGCAATACTACATCAATTGCAGATGTGATAAGCATACCAAAACTGATGTATCACGTTCACTTGGTTTTGGGGGCCTTTCAGTTGCTGTTGTTGTTGAGACTCATGAGTGAAGAAGTGATGAGCGATGAAGTGACAAGTAGACGGTAGCGATGTCGACGAGGTGAGTGGTAATGGACCCAAGGTAGACTGAGTGACTGCGGAAACGAGAGAATCCAGAAAACATCTGCCGTCCGGTCGCTTCATTAGCCACAAATTCCACGTGGATTTCCAGAAGGCGGAAGGCGTGTGCGCTGGCCATTACGCCATGACCCCCCCCCCTCCCGACGCTGAAGATATAAAAACTTGGACGTATTTTCTCTTCACCTCCTTTAGATATTTTACCCCCAGGCAATCCGTGATATTACCATACGAGTGCATAAGAAACTATTTCAAGCCATATTTCATTTTTATGCACTGCCATGACAGGAGTGGGCGACCCGATAAGTACAACGCATGCGCAACTTCACATCAAAAGTGATTAGTAGTACGCAAATGCGCTTATCGGCCCAATTAACCCAAAGAACAGCCCAAGTAAGCGTATTTATTCAGTCGCTAAAATAATATTCACTGGAAAGTATGACAGATGCCCGGGTAGTAGCATATCGTCTTCCTTCTGGATGACAGATGCCTGGGTACTAGCACATCGTCGTCCTACTGAAAAAACCACGTAAGTTAAGAATCTCAAACTTTCAGTAGGCACAAAAAACAATATCTGTTCCCTACTTTCCGGGGAATTCCATTTTATAGTCTAGTTTAATACAGTCTTTATTTATTAATAATCATCATGAACATAAAAAATAATATTAAAAGCTGTTTTCCTTTAACTGGCGGTACATCATCTTTTGTGAATTCGTATTCCGCGTCTAGAGCGATACAATTGACAGTTTTACCAATTTTTACATTGAATATAGGTGACAGAAGGCTTCTCCGCCATAAACTGCAATAACGTATGGAAATAAATTGTGCATGGAAATAACTGCAAAAAAGGGATCTCTACGGGATTTGTGGATAGGTGAAGCAAATTCGCGGGAGGTTTTCTCGGCGTTCCTCCGTTTCCTCTCCCTTACCTTCCATCACTGCTGCCACATCATTGAATTGAATTGAATTGAATTTGCCTTATTTTACGTGGCGAGACTCGGGCCATCAGGCCCGCTCTTCCGTCTGACCACGCAAATTTCGCTACGCTCCCTTCACCAACTGGCAGTGAAAGGAGGTATTTCTTGGGCGAGAAACAGGCGTCATTCATAGCGTAATATCACAATCATCAAATTCGTCAACTCTAGAGTAGGAGCTGGCATCAGAAGCCGCGTGCTCTGGAGGGGGGAGGGGGGGGAGGGGGAGGCCCTGTCCCAGCACAGCACACGGAACGCGGGCGACGAAGGCGACGCTCGCGTGCAGAGAACCCTGTTCGACAGGCCCCGGGCGGCGCGGGGCGGCACCCGCTGAGCCCTACGCTCCCCCTCTGGCCCAGAGGTCGGCTTCGGGCTCCAGGTGGAGAGAGGTGGCTGGCAGCGAGCTCCCGGACGGCGTACGAGTGGCGGGCCGTGTGTGTGAGGAGGGGGGGCGGCCGCCTGGGGATGCTGATACGTGGCCCATTAGTCGCGACATTTCCCCGGGCGATAGCCGGCCCCACGCGCGTTATCGCCCTCCTCGCCCCCCTTTTGTCAGCAATAACTCTTCGCCCCGATAATTGGCCCCCGCGCTGGGTGATAGCGGGCGGCGCGCGAGTGATTTTTAACTCGAGCCCAATTTGGAATCGGGCGATTGGGTGTTGTTGATCGGGGTGGGGGTGGGGGAGAAATAAAATAGAGCCATGACGGAAGTCCAGCGGACACAGTTCACCAAAGTTTTGCACGTAATATTTGAGTGTAAGTGATAATTCTAAATATTTGCGAATAATTATTGATGCATTCCCCTAAATTAATGAAAACTATTTCATAAATATTGTCGAACATCCTTCAAGAATTACAAACGAAATTATTTATTACTGGCCGTATGGGAGTCCGGTCTGTAGAGCGAGCCTCCGCTAAAAATCTAAATTTTGTATGGAAGCGCCTTGGAATTCCGACCTCACATTCCCCGTTCGTCGCTCGTGTGTGTTGTGGCGCGGCGAATAGCTGATCTTGGGATCAGAAGTTCCCAAAAGCTCGCCAGTGCGGTTGTTCGGTGCGAGATACACTTCACAGGAAGGTTGAAGGCAACCCCGTGCGCAGTCCACAACCGCGCATTCGCCCTGAGGAAGGGCGCAGTAAGACAGACGGCCAAAATTTTGGAATCAGTGCCTATGACGCGGCGTCTCCCGAACAGCCAAGTTTCTTCTGTTTCCGACCGCGGAAACTTACGCTTAAAAATGTATTTTGTAGCGACACGTTGGCTGCCCTCCGTGGTATCAAACATACATTTAAATTCTTCATTTTATCATTCATTAACTTGTTAACTTTAATTTAATCCAGATATAAGATTAAGTAATTAATTCATATTCGCATAAAATCTCATCAAATAGCTTTGCATTAAAACGTGAATATTGTATTATAATATAGAGAATATTGCAGAAGTGCTTTTAAATTTAGCGTTGGAGAAGTGTAAGTATGTAGGATAATAAACAAATTGAGAGAAAAAAATATCAAACACACGTCTGGTTGTATGAAATTCTAAATCACAGGTGGCGGAGTAATGTCTTCAGTGAATGACACCTTTACGCGTATCGAGCGAAAGCGATATTTGCTTTTACATTCTCTTGATGACATGAGGATCAAACAAGCAGGCCGCAGGATGGATGGTTGCGTGTCGTAACGGTTCAAACGAATACAGCGTCACTGGGAGTCGCGCTTACTTAGGAAGGTGCGGGATAGCAATGACACACGCAATGTTATTAATCCGAAGATAAACACGCCACTGCAATGTTGACATCCTATGATGCATTTCCTTCTCGGGGCATCACGTGAAGCCTACTTCGACTTCGAGAGCGACGGTCCGTGTAGTTATTCTCTTAATAGTAGAATGGTGTACCGCTTCAAAAAAAAAAGAAACCGCGAAATGGCGAAAGAGAATAATTCTGTGAGTTAATGTAGCGTCATTGTGTATGTCAGACACCCATTTCATGAGAGAAATATTTTCTAAAGGAAATACATTACGATAGAATCTGTAGGGTTTTGGTTGAAAAATGTATTGGTGGTGGGAAAATGATATAATAAAAATAAATATGTATGATACCTTGGTAGAAATAAATGACCTACCTTTTACGAGACGGTTTATTGTAATAAAATCAAATCATAAAATATGTATAAGACAATCATAACTCTATAGAAATTCGATCTTTCTAAGAGACACATATCCAATTTTTTTTTTTACAAAGTAGAATAAAATATGTAATTTATGATACTTAAATCCATTAACGAGATAATATTATAGAGACTAAGTCTTTTATAATTAAATGTTGAGTAAGAAATTAAAACTTATTTCATATTCTTGATAGGTTGTGAAGATGAGAAAGACAGCAATGGATACTGGAAGTTCTGGAAGTTCAAGTACACTAATTCGAGCAAGAATTCCAAGAGCTAAACAGCTATTCTTGGAATGTTATACTTCATTAGTAACAATTCACATTAATAATATCTTTACTTGCAAAATTAGGTTATTAATGAATGATTATTCTGAGAGGATATATTTGGATATGTTTTGTTATATTGTCTAATTATTTATAAGGCTAAAGTTTGTATCCAAAATGTATTCCCTAGTTATATTTATTTATTTAACGTCATAGACGGTCACTAACCTCTCAGTGACTTACTATAGGGAGAAGTCTATTCTGTCTACGTTTTGTTAAATTCTGGTATCCCTACCCAAAAATCTGAGATTCCTACCTTCATCAAATACAATATTCATTTTCAACTTTCTTCCGCGAGTACAATACTAATTACTTCATAATTTCTTAAATAAAGTCTTAAAACACCGTTTATGGCAAGTAATCGGATGATCCACCATAATATAGAGAATTACAGCTTGTTACTTGATGTTGTAACCATCTTAACAGAACGAATGTACTTGAGGGACTGTAATAACACGATTTATTCTTGTCCGTCCATTACGTTAGCAGCAACATCTTCACCTTTTACTTCCCGTAAATTAATTTCGAAATGACGTGTAATGCTGCCACATTCCGTTGCTCACACACAGAATTTTCGCTAATCCAAACATTTAACTAACAAAAAAAAGTTTAAACATAGTGTAAGCCAGCAATTGTAGAACCTATTTAATGAAACTCGTGTGTGTATGTGTACTCTCAACACGACCAGCCATCACCACTCACCGCTCACCCACCCCTCACGTTCCACCAATCACACACTCTCAATTCCCAGCCGATGCGATCTGCCCTCGTTAAAATAACGATGGATTTAGCGTTGTGCGTTTCAAAGAGTATAATCTTTGAAACGCACGTTCCTCATTAGGGAGTCAAGAAATCACGTGCGGCCGGTCGGACCTCTTTCGGGAAAGCGCGACGACACGCATCGATCCCTTAATAAAATGGGAAGCGGACCAATTAAGGCCATTAGCGCGATTATCGTGACGTCACGGGCTGAGAGGGCCTGGTGGCGGCTTGTTAGAAGCCTGCGAAGCAACGGGACACCGCGAGGCGTCTTCGTGGAAGGAAAAGAATTCGCTTCCAGCCAGCTTCAGATGAACAGAACGCGAAGGAAAACAAGAGGATGCTCATTAATTGCAATTCCAATGCGATCTTCAAAATTAGCATAGCCCGTACAGGGTTTTCTGTAAATCGGTATTACTGCATTCCACATCATTTTAAGTTAAATATAATTTGCTGTATTATATATGAAAGTTTTATTATTTTGCGTTAATATTGTTTAGGAGAATGGCCAGTATCAGTTTTTGGAATTATATCAGACAATTCAACAATATTTCTTTAAGATTTTACATCACGAACGCTCGGAAAATATATCTGTAACATATTGCACCACATTACTTAGTCACTCATGATGAAATCCTAACGGAAGTACAAAATGGCCGGGCTAAACATGCCGTGCACGAGCGGCCCCGGCAGCCTCCCCTGCAATGAACGGAATCCGCTGCGTCGCCCCCCTCCCCCCGGCATGACGCGCATTAATAAATAATTCGTTTCCAATCCTCGTTGTCCTCAGCTCCATCGCGTTCCTTTTGTGAGTGCAATGCGCGCGATTAACATACGTTTTCGGCCTCACCATGTTCACAAACAATTCCGAATTCGTAGCACACTCCTTCACAACGCGGAAAGTCATTCAAAGAGACCGCCAAACTCTGCCACTGTCAGAGGGGATTTACGTTCTGCTCAAGGCTGAGAAAACAATCGAGAAAACAATTTGCCTTCTTGGAGATTCCCACTTGAAGCCAGTGTTTTCGCTTTTTTTGGTGTCGGAAACTGCGCCCGAGAACAATAAGTGAGAAAGAATGGAACTGAATCGAGGATAAGTAGTTCAACCTTATTTATCTTCTCATTAAAGAGGCTTTAAGTTTTAGGAAGAAGACACAAAACTTTTTATTATTATGAATAAAGAGAATGCTTGAACATATTCAAATACTTGAAAAAGAGACAATTACTTCACGACAAAAAAAAAGTTATTGTTCATCACGTTTTTAAAGGAAACAAGAGTCACTTAGTCAATTATTTGATTCAGTTGTATTGTTTTTTTATTTGTCATTGCATGCAATGCCTGCACTAATGTTCTGTTGCCTATTACAACTCCATGATGGCCAAAGATTTTTGTAAATATTACTGTAAGGAAATGTGTATGTGTTGTATATTGTAATTGGAAGTAACGTGAATAATTAGGAGAGGTTGATGCAAACATTTTTCTTTCAAAAATAAAATAAATAAATAAACAAAAATGTTTATTAATGCTCTTTTTGTTCATTTCATCGTCCCAATCTGTGGTCTGTCATAAAAATGGACTCGTTATTTATTTTCCTATAATTCCTTTTATACGTCGAATTTAACATTTCGTCTTCTAATTTCTGGACGAAAAAATAAATGGTCAACGTTGTATTTTGTGAGGATTCCATCAGCCTTCGGTGACGACTACAGAGGATTGTGGTCATCAAGTTAGTTCATCGGTGAAACTTCTACTTTAGTATATAAAACTGCTCATTACGCATGTGACGCAGCTGCTAGAATGTAAACGCTGTTAGTGTAATATAGACGGCGGATGTATTTTCGCGGAAGCACTCTTCTGCGTACAATATGTGCTATCAGAGAGTGGCATTGAGTTTAGTCAACCGCATATCCGTTTTTCCAACGAAAAGGAACTCCCTTAGTTTGCAAGCATTGCCGCATTTCATTCAAGAACGCCTCAGTTCTCACATCAAATAATCAACCGCAATGTACTAACCGTTCCGCGCTTTTACTTCATCGGAAACATGTTACTGATAGACAAACGGTTTAGTATCGAAAATGATGTTTACAGATACTATTTTGTATTTTAAAGTAGTTGCAGCGTAAAACAACCCGCATCTATTTCTACAGTTTATTGTACGACAAATGTTTGACATTTTATTTTAGTTTTAGTCGAAAGACAGTTACAATTTTAGTTTTTTAACTCGCAATTAGAAAGAAGAGAACACAGGCGATCAGCTTGATCTGGAGTTTCCCGCAAGTTTGGCTGCACCTGACGTTCAGACACCAAACCTCGAGTTAGAATTTTAGGCCAAGTTCGTCTCTTGTGGTAATCGGACAAAGTATTTAATTGCTTCTAAGCTGCTGATCTTCAAACATGTGATATTCAGAGGGTGAAGGATTCGAGCAAGCGCATGAGATAGTCAAGCATGGCTGAACGGTCAGATTTATCGAATGTGCAATCCGACCTCATTGGAACTCGAGTCAATTCCTAAACGCGATCGACCCGAGACCGACCCCAAAGATTTGGAATGCGAACATTAATTATTATAACATATAATTTATATACTTATGAAATCGCACAGTGATTAATTTTAGACAATTATAATATGAAATAATACCTACACAGTATACCTACACCTTATATGCAATTTTTAAACATGTATCATGTCACTTTGAATAGAGTATGAAAATGCCTAAAAATACGTTCGTTTTAGGCAAGGGAGGGCTTTTCCTAACAATGCTAAAAACGAACGATGGGGAGGGGAGGAGGTAGATGAAAAACGAAGGATCTGGCAATGTTGGTGGCACGCTATTACTAGCTTGCGTTGAATTCAACTTAAACAATCATACATTAGAGCAAGAAAATTGAATTTAAATTTTATCACTACACTAATTTATTATTATTATTATTATTATTATTATTATTATTATTATTATTATTATTATTGAACTATAAATGAATTATAAAATTAATAAAATATATCTATTTTAAATTTAAAAAATAGTATAAAAAGCCTGAAAAATTCCACCTAGTATTCAAGGAAGCTACTATTACTTTGTCTGAGGAACCGGGATTCAAAATGGAAAGTTCATCTGAGGTGGAGATAAGTGTCTGGCGGTGGGGAAAGGGTTTTACCCGCGTATTGTTGTGCCTCCCTTGCCCCCAGCGCAGCTATCGCCCCCTGGGCCGCTCTTCCTGCGCGTCGCCCGCCGCCCGCCGCCCGCCGCCCGCCGCCCCGCCCGCCGGACGCGGCTGCGGCAGCGGCCGCGGCCGCCATTTGCACATCTCGCGGCCCCGCGGTGCCGCGCGACACAGTGCCACTCGGCCGCGGAGCACGGCCGGACTGCGTAACGCTGCTTTGCTAAGACTGCGGCTTAAGGAACCAGAGTAATGGACAACAACTCTTTGATTTAGATTTATTTAGTCAAATGAAAAAAAAACAGTAAAAACTGTATGTTACGTATGGGGGAGAAGGTATTCTTAACGGCCGGCGTCCGTTAAGCATGTAACACTCCGCCGTCCGTTAACAACAATCGAAACTAATGAATCGTAGCTGAAGATGGCGGATGAGTACAATTGGTTCCAGAAATGGTGTTTCTTGTTTGTATGATCTTTTCTTGCAAATAAATGGTAATACAATATGTATTGAACGCTCACATTCGATAACGCAACAGAATCGGCGTCGGTTTGAAGCGTTTAAGCGTGTCTGCTATTTGCTGTTTATCGATCTAATGGTGTTAATATATATTATTACGTTTAGGTAGAGGGGACTATTCTAGTAATGCTCAGACTATTCGCCTTTAGTCGGTAGGAACAAAGTCCAATCAACGGTCGATCTTCGTGGAATTTGTGGACGGACCGAGTTCGCAACATTCTCTTTCTTCTGCTATATCTCTCCATCGACCTGTTCATTCAAAATTATCAGAATTTTCAATTGGATTTGTCACTAAAGGACATGTAGTGGGGGAAAAATGTATTTACAGGTGAAATGTTCGACAATACACTTTTCCATAGACGTCAGAATGATGTATTATTTGGGTAAGATGGTTTGTGCTGTGATGTACGAAAAGTACTGAAGAACTGTATAGTGTTCCGTAATAGTACACAATTGAATTGTTACTTCATGAAACACTATTTTTAAAATTCACGAGAGTAGGCAAGTTTCAAAACTACGCTCAACAGATAAACAGACATGAGGCTATCCAGGGATGGGTTAACGCATAAGCAAAGGGACCCCTGCTAGATTCAGACTTCCAATGAATTTTCGTAAACAATTTTTTTCATTTGTTCACAAATATGTGAAACAGTTTAATATTAAATTTATAATTTACAAGGTTATAGTTTATTTTCATTCAAATTTTCTTCTCGTATGTGCAATATCTTATTAAATGGCTTCACACTTAAAACACGAATCTGGCCATCTTGTTGTGAAAGGCAGAAGAACAAACATACCAAAACAACCCTAGCCAGTCAACCTGTGATTTGACGACGATAAAATCCATCAAAAGCAAGTGCGCTTTCCGTTTCACGTCTTTGAGGGAATGCGCCCCACTGTCCGCGGCGTCGGAGGCGGCGGCGGAAGCGGAGGCCGCGCGCCCACTTCCGGTCGCGAGCAGAGCAGAAGCGCCGCTGATTCATCGACACTTCCGACCCTCCGCCGCTAATGCGCGACTTTCGCCCCCCGCGGGCAGATAACGCGCGACGCCCGCGGCCCCAGCCCGCGCGCCGGAACACCTCGCGATCGCGCACATTCCACAGTTTTGTATTGAATGATAGTGGCATTAAAGCGAATAGGAATAATAACAATATAAGGACTAAGGCCGATCAGATGGCCGAGATCGCTAAGGCAGTAGTGCCGGAGTGGTTTCGGACCAGAAGATCGCGGGTTCGAGTCCCGCCTCGGGCATGGATGTATTTGTGTATGTCTGTATTTGTTGTCCTTTCACCCCCATTATCATCATATCATCATTTCATCTTCCATACCCCCAGGGCTAACAACCGTGGGGGATAAAAATCGGATCCAGCTAAAATGCTGGTCCCCCCCCCCAAAAAAAAAATTGTCGCAAGCACCTGCCACCGTGATAATAAAATAAAAACTGGTAAGGAGCTGGTAAAAACTGGAGCCACGGTAAATGCAGGATGCTTGCATGCGTGGTCCTAGTTGGCCGATTAACGAAAAAAAATTTTTAAAAAAAGCTCAGAGTGGAGAGCCGTAGCTGCCTCGTGCCCGAAAGGTCGCGGGTTCGAGTCCCACCCGGGCCATGAATGTTTGTTTGTCTGTGTGTTTGAAATTGTCCAAGCATTCTTCATCTTCATCTCATCCCCCAGGGCATTCAACTATGGGGAGTAAAAACGGATAAGCCCCCTTCCCAAATAACGGTCACGTGCTCTTACCTCCGAGAAAATATTACTGGATCTCGGTGGTTACATTGATACTCTCGCGTGGTCCAAAGATGACCAATTCGCGACAACAACAAAAAAAAGAAATCTAAAAAGGATGGACAACGTGAAGATCAATAAAGATCACCTATTTATGTGGCTTAAAATGAGAAGAATGAAGCCAGAATCTCAAGCAATTGTAATAGCTGCACAAGAACAGGCTTTGAGAACACTATATTATGATAAAGTGGTTCTGAAAATTTGCGACAGTGAAATAACGTATTAATTAAATCCATTTGCATTGCACGTTAGGATGTATTGGAAATCAGTTCGTCATTATAAGAAAAACAATTTAAGCACGAATTACATCATATAATTGAAAAATGCAAGCAAGGAACTGAAGTAAAGATAGTCATTTAAGAATAAAATTCTGTGAATAAATCACATTGACTTTTGGTTGCTTTTATAGTCGTTAGGGTATTATGATAAAAATCGAAAAAAAATTAAATTATTTTTCATTTTAAACTCTTTCCCTGCAATTCATAGAGCATTTGTGAAGAAAGCACATTTTTTTGTAGTTCAATTTATAGAAGTTCAGAGGTTTTCGGTAGTTGCTGCATTTAGTACAGCAACAAAGATGTTTGCTGCCTGGAAATTGTTTCACAGAAAAAGTTTGTATTATAAGTGGTTTTTTTTTTATTTCCGGTAGTAAACTATGTTATCTTCAGAGTGATGAGTGATGAAGAATGAGTGATTATCTAAAACATGTAATTAGAAAATAAGTCTGCCATTAAAACGTTTGCATTTCCTTCGAGATTTATCAGAAAATCCAATACCGCAGTACAAAAATATTTAGAAAATAAACAACCCTGCGTCATTCCCAGAAAACACCACATCCCACCCAGATAGCCAATCCTAGAAACATGCATAGAAATATCTGCGAATCGGAAGCAACCCAAGCCACCACAACTACCACAGCAAAGACAACAATTTTATTTTCGAAACGTCCGCTGGAGGAATCTGTAATTCTCTGACGTCCACGAGACCGCTAGTCCATCTTAATGACGCGCGCAGTTGTCTCCTAGAGCAGGTGGCGGTCTCAACCGCGGGTTCCGATGACGTCACGCAGCGGGAGCGGGAATCATAAACAAGGAAACGCGGCGGGGCGAGGCGGGGCGCGGCGGGGTGGGGCGCGGCGAGGGCGGAAGCGGTAAGGGGGGGAGGCACTAATCTCGCGGCTTCTGCTTCTGATTATGATACGACGACCAAACGCCTGTCTAATGCGGTGGACAGCCCGACCTGTTCCTTCTTTGTGCTTTGGATTCGCAGAAGATGTGGTTATTCCGGTAATTAGCAATCAAGATTTGCAAGAAAGTATTGATATTCTGGTAGAAACGTATGAAATTGGAGCAAAGTAGGAAAAACAAAGGATGTGTTGGGAAAAGTAGCGAGAGAGTATTGGTGTGGGGAGAACTGAAAAAGATAAATTTAGGGCTTGTAGTAGGAAAGGAGTGGAAATGTGAGCCGGGAATAAAAGAATTGGAACATGGGAAATGAAAAATGTGGCTTGTCATGAAGAAAAGAAGCTTAAAAATTAATACGAATTTGAAAAGGAGGCTGGCTAAATTATTTTTGTACAAAGCTCGCCAATACGTGTATCAGAGACGTGGATAATGAGAAGATGTTATGAACGTAGGTTGCGGTGATTTTCAATATGTTTTAGGAGAAGGATAAAAAAGTTTTAAAATATCGGAAAGATTGGAAAAGATCAGAAATAAAGATGATCTAAAGCGTAAATGACGAAAGAAAACAAGTACGAGATAAGAAAAAGAAACCAAAACTGCGTAGGGCATATTTTGAGATAAACTCCCTTTGAGTGAGAGACGCTGTAACAAGGGAAGAGAAGACGAAGTAGAAGACAAATAGATAGAACCATCTTCAGAAAGAAGGGTGATGAAGACACCCGAAAAGGAAATCAACGGTCAGAGAGGAAGAGAAGCAACTGACATCTGCTGAAGACCAGAATACCCAGAAATGATGATTCCTTCGTCCCGTACAATGCTAAAGTTTCTGTAGGTGCCACCTACGTTGCTTGAAAGGTACAATGTCATGAGAATGGGTACCAGGTTAGCATTGAATAATAATAACCCGCAGATCAGATCGATAGTGATCCGACCACAGCTGTTGGCTCGCGGAGTACGGAAGCCGAATCAGCAGGTTCAGTTACTAAAAGGTAGAGTTCGAATTTGTAAATTTTTCAAAAGCAGGACAATCAAAAGTCCAGAAGAAGAATTGAAACGGACATCTTCGTTTACCCAAGGGTCAGAATGAGTTCTACGAATGATCTCGGGAATGTCTTTGTCCTTCACTTGAATTCCTGGATTTGAATTGAGGACATCGACGAATTTGATCCGCGTGGGTATATTGTAAATGAAGCTCGCATTGTGGATTAATTGATGTCATGCGAGAAAAAATTAGTACTTCTTCAACGGAGAGAGAGACGTGATCCCCAAAACCTCTTCCTCCCCAGTCTATTCACGTCCTTCTGGAGCACATGTGTATTCTGGAGCAGAAGCTAAGTTGTTACATGTTGTGAGACAAGGTAACCCATGAGTCATCACTTTTAACGGGCGGATAGAGACTAGTATAGCAGCTATGGGGGAATAACAATTCAGTGAGAGAAACAAGTTTGGCTGTCGGAATCAAGTTTCAATCAATTTAAAATGGATGTGGTTGCGCAACAATCCCTTTCTTTTTTATAAAAGAAAGGAATAAAAGGAATATTTATTTCATTATTACCTGAAGTTTAATTTTAATCAGTAGCAAAGGAATATCTATATTCAGGTGACTATTTTGCCGTCTGAGAAGTGGCCAAGGCACTAAAATTTGAATTTTTATTTCGCGGAATAGTACAAACTCGCGCTGGAGCCCCTTGGCGAAAACGGCGTTTCGTCCGGCGGAATGGTGCAAACTCGCACTGTGAGCTGCGCGCCGGCGCCGGCGACAGGTGCGAAACGAGGTAATGAGCGTAATAAGCGAGGGGGCGGGGAGGGGGCGGGGGGGGCGAGTGCGAAAATAAAGCAGCTGCCCCCCACTAAAAGGCGGCCAATCAGTTGGGTACAGGTGTGGAAACGCTGGCCCGCTCGTAAAGCAGCGGCTTGTTTCAAGTTGCCGGGCGCGTCATCCGACACGACTCTGCGACGAGGGGGCGGGCAGAACCCGCGGTCGGGGATGTGGATTTTGGCGCCCAAATGGAGAGAAGCGCTTGGCAACTTCTTTATATGCGTGGCTGTTGGATTGGGGTTGGGGTGTGATCACCAAGTGTTGGATGAAGTACAAAGGTAAACACGATGGTAATAAAGCTGTTCGTTACTACTCCAATTGCCTGGCAATCGTGTAAAAATTGAGGTAACAATAGTAATAAAAGGATATCCTAAATATTTAAATTAACACTTCTGCACAACATTCCTAAATTGAAGAGTTCTTTGTAAATATTTAACTTATTGTTTGGATCAGTTTCGTAGTAGGTAAGAGCTAGAAGCAAATTAGAAGAACGGAGACGTATGCAGCTTTAAACAGGGGGCGGGCAACAGCATAAGGGGGGAATTAATTTTCTAGTCCACCCTCGCCAACATTTTACATTAAACTTTGTTACACATGATATATTTTTTCTAATAAATAAATAAAACATACTGCAATGATGGCAAAATTAAAAATTTAATGATTCACTTAACAAATACAATTTTTTACGCTGTACCGTTTACAGGGTTGCAAAATAGATTGCATAGATTCTTTCCCAAATTTTGTGTATCAGTTCCCCAATGTATCATCTGAAGAAAGGGGGAAAGCATGAATTGATATTATCTACGGAAATAAAAAGATGTGTTACGACGGGGTATGGTTCACATTGCGAATATTACAGGGGGCCCCGACCCCTAGCGCCCCCCTCCCGTTCGCACGTACTGAAATGTTTCCGGCTTGAAATTTTCAATTTTTTTGGTGAAACAAACGAGAGAATTCAATAAAACACAAATACCAAATATTTTCATTTAATAAACCAAACCCTTGTACAGTATTTTGTACACACTCATTAATTTGGAATAGATTTGCTTTATATGATTAACTTCTCACAAACAATATATAATTTTGTTTGTATTCATGCAATTTGTTTGTTTTCAAAGACCACACATTTGCATGATACTCAAACCTTATCATAAATATTTTGTGATGTTAAAATTATTTAAATATTTTAATGAGTAAGTATTCGCAACGCTACACGCATCACATGAACTTTATTTAATTTTGTAACGGATGGTGACATTTCTCTCGTAATAACCTTCATGTTTAATTAAGAAATTCAACAAGATAAAGACATAATAAACAGGAATATAACAGCTTACGTAACACATGTATGGAATTTCAAACTAGCAAAGTGAATACATTTCAACACATTCGTGTTAGGCACCGATGTTTACGGTATCCTACAAAACCATTTCCTTGCAAATAAGTATTTGAATATGCGCCACGTTATGTAAAAGGTGAATAATTACTTCATGCTCTAAAGTAATGAACAAAATGCAAAGGAGAATCATCAGAGAATAAATTCACAAATAATTTGGCAATTGAAAATTATCCGAAGTGCTTTCTGGATATGGAATTGATTGTGAAATGTTATGAGTGTCGGATATACACATTCAGTTTCAGAAAGATAATCATGGTCTATATTTATATCCAAATCTTTGATAACGTTCCGTACAAACACGAAAGTGTTTCAGTAAATAAAAGACAAAACTTTCAACACGTTTATTTTATTAACTAGTGTATTTCATTATTTTTAAGCGTACATTTAACTTTTCTAATTGCAAAACCATTTCTTTTTAAAGAAAGCTTTTTGAAGAGGGGTCATGACCCCCGTTACTGCACTGAATCCGCCACCGAGTGTAAATATGTGATAAGATACTCCTTAATGGGGCTATCCGTCATAATCATCTGCGCGCGCGGACTGACCGCGATGTCCTGTGAAGAGCCTCTCGAACCGAGGCGGAGGCTGGGAAATACTGCGTCTGTTCGGAACGAGGGTGCGGGTATTCCTGACTGTTTACGCTTGCACTGAGAGCGCGCCCTGCCCCTCGCGGTCAGCCACGGCGCGCGACGCACACTGGCCGGAAATTGCACTAAAAACGCGCACGAAATGTATGATACTGTTTATCACATTGTGGTGTGAGAGGATGTTAAGAAAGACATGTGGATGTTGGGTGGGAAACAAACATTGAAAGATGAAAAGACAAATGTAAGCAGCGTAAACTGCAACATACTCATTTCAAGTTTGTTTTCGTAACTTTTTTGTTCACACTTTTCGTTGTATACACGACATCGTTTCGAATTTCATTTTACTTGATTTGTTCTGCGCTTAGAGTCAGTTGGGGCATTGACGAGAGACTCGCCTCTTATGTGTTTACATACCTTTATATGTTCATGAACGGGAAAGTTTATTTTGCATAATAAAGTATAATAATTATTATAAATTCCATATTTTCTAAGAAATACTGTCGATTGTCCTATCGCTACCTCCTCCGGACGCATTTCATTCTTACCCCTAAAGACTCGCGTTTTGCATTAGTTGCATAAATAACTATTTAACTACATATCTAAGGCAGCGTTGATTTGCTTTGCACGACTCTCATTCCGCGCCATGTGGGCCCAGTGCGCCGCGCGGGCCGAGTGAGAAGGGCGGGGGCGGGGGCGGGGCGGGCGAGAAGTGCGGTGGAGAGGCCGCTCGTTATCTGGAGTGCGGGCGCAAGTGGCGCCGACGCTCTCGAGGCGGCTGCGGGGGCCGTCGCCGCGTGGCTCGCCCGTCTGGCGCGCGCGGCGAGGTGTCGGCTTCCGGTCCTTGGGGTACGCCGCTGTCGCCGCGCGGCCCCTCCGCGCTGCCGGTGGTCCGCTGGACCCGCGCAACGCCACGGGCCGCCCCCGGCAGTTGTTTTTTTTAATTTTTTTTTTATTTATGTATTTTTACAAACAGCTAAAGCACGGAATACGTGTGGAATAAGTAGCACTATATTGTGTGTAGTGATTCAAAAAGTTGTGTTGTTGTCGTCAGAGAGCCTTTTAATTCGCGCGATTTCTCAGTCCTAGCCAAGTATCTCGATAGCTCGATGCACAGTAAGTGGCAGAAAAGAATTAGCAAACGGTGAGACGTAGACTACTGAAGAGTATATTCTTGGCATTTTGGGGCCCAAGTATTATTTCTGACAAACAGCTTGAGCATATATACAAGTATAAATGAGAGACATGTGGAATACACTACGTCTTGGATGATGATTCACAACTTTCGACATGTAAATCTCGTTGCAGTCAATAGGCTTTGCAAAACAATCGCTTATTTGGTTCGGCCAATTTGATCGTTCGTTCTCGCATTTCCAAGTCGACGACGAAGCACAGCCTCCGTTCTTCGCAACAAACATTAAAAATGATCGAGCCCAGTAAAAGCACAATTTAATATAAAATGCATAAAAAATTATGTATATTTAGAAAAATGTTCCTTGTAATCATTGGCTGTACAGACACTTATATATCATTATATATATAATATATATACTTATATATATTATATATATATATATATAATTCCAGTCCATTCCACGTAGTATTGTAGCCGAGGCGTGGGCTTGTCTTCATCCTTAATCGCTTGAGGTCAACTCGAAGCATCTACGGTACGCATAATTAATCGCGAATGCAAATAAATCCCACAGTCGTGACCTTTACTTCACAACTTACAGCTCAATCATCGGCATTGCCTTTCTATGTGATATATCTGCTTCAGACAGGTTCCCTTCTACAGAACGATCGTATAAGTTTTATTTTCCCTCAAGATAAATGTTAAGGAGAATAAAAGAAAATCGGCCGGTTATTTAAAGAACGTAATTTTCGATTATTGAAGTCGTTCTAAACGAAACTATGTAAAGAGTAAAAACAAATTTTAGATATAAATTGAAAATTTCTAAAGGTAGTACGATCTATTCAATTCGATTGAGAATATACGTACGACGTTTGATCATATTTCTCTTTATATTTCATCTTGGTTATTTTTTATGTAGGTAATTCAATCAACGTAAGTTTATTTCTGATTATTTTGAAAGCTCGGAAAGAAATTAATTTAATACGACGACAATTCCTAACGGAAATGTGGACAGATATTGAAATTATGCGACACTAATACAAGAGACACGCAGGTATGTTGACATAAATAGCCTTGTTTTCCATTTCTAAATAATATTTCTATCACCAACTCAACCGTGAGCTGTGTGGAGATGGCAGTCATATCCATAAGAAAGAAATGCAACTCAAAAGGAAGCATCTAGAGTCCGATGTTATTAGGAGGGTTTGATAGTATCATAAACAGTAGTCTTACTCCCCTGCTTCCTCTGGCACCCGCCTCTTCTAAAAAGAAGACATTTGTCCCCTTGGGCGATACATTCTACCTTCGAGAATAAAAGCATTCTACCTGAACGCCCTCACTGAAATGGAGTTATCACTTAGAAAACAGCGTATTAAATTCGTTTCACTTGGTTACGAGAAACTGAGAGGCTGACGAACGTATTCCCGAGTTATTGTTTGACAAAGTGTTGCTGAGCAGAATGTAACATCCTTAATGTTTGATATTCATTGTTGGTATGCGTAGAATTTTATATCTTTATACGCTTTGTTCATTTTATTTCCATCATTACGAGCGCTTTATTTCTGTGAAGTCAACTTGCAACTTGCACTTTCGTATCACACATGGATTATGTTGCATGTAAACTAAAAGTGTGCAATTGGAGGTCGTTGAAATATGGACACGCCTGAATCTCAAGCAGAGTCAACATTTATCTAAGAAAATTTAATCGCATTTAGTGCAGTGTCTGCGTAGTGAAACGAACTGCGAAAATATTTGAAAATAATTTTCCTCAACATTTTTGTAAATTTGATGCAATAAGAACTTTCTGCACACAGTCTACAATTCAACTTTAATTACGTGTCAACTGTTAAGCAAATGATACGGTGACAACATAGTTATTTTTCTTCCCAGATAACGAAAGAAAAATGAAAAATGACATGGAATTTCTTTTAATTGACTTGTAAACATGGTATTTACGCTCTGAGCAGTCAAAATCCAAATCCATTATTACGCCGAATTATTTTCAGAAGTTGTAAAGAATTTTAAATTTAAAGAAAACGTATTTACAGTAAACGTTAGAACCGTTAGATAGCAAAAAAAATTATAGAATGAAAAAATCACTTAAAATAATCATGTACGTAAATCATTAAATTTGAGTGGTAATTTTCTTATTTCAATTGATCAGTGGAATGATCCCAAGGTTCTTACTTGCTTTAGCTTCTAATACAGAATGTTTTGCATTTAGGATCTCACAAGAAGAATAATGTTTTACGAATGATCTTGATTTCAGACACGAGGTCAGTTGTAGACACTTGTAGAAAACAGAAAACGCGTTGAAAAACTTGAAGGATTTTTTAACCTCAAACGCCAATATTTTTATTATTGTCAATATTTATCAATATTACGGGTCAGTAATAAAAGATCTGCAAAATAGAAGCGACAAGTAATTATTAATGTAAGGTGAAATATTTATCTCATCCTAGATTTTATTATTATTAAATAATATTCTCAAAATAATGGTGGCATTTATTGTCTCCACACTAATCCATTCCAAGTCGTAACCAGTTTTCTATGAAGTTGAGATAGTAGCACTGCGGGCTACACATTTTACTAAACTATGGGCCTTATAAATATACTTTGTATTATTAAGTGGATGTTCTTGACCGGAAATTTAGATAAATTCCTCTTTATATTGCAATATATATCCTAGCAAATAAACGCGACAATTATTACACAGCTTCATGAAAGTAAACATTTATCTTTGATATTATGCATTCTGAAATTCACAACATCAACAAAAAATAAAGAGAAAACATTTCGAAATACATTATCGTAAACACAATACAAAGAAATATACAACCACGAGACTCATTAACAATATCCAAAAAACTGCTTTGAAAAATTAGGCCTTCCTCCTCACACGATTATTCCCAATCCTCAAAGGTTAATCGTACTTGAAATGTGCCACATTGTTTGCACTATACTAAACGTGTAGAATAATTTTTTGGAAATAAATTTAACATTCTAGAAACTGGAAGAAAGAAAAATTTATTTCCAAAAAAATTTGTAAATTATTTGTAACCTTTATCATAATCTTGTTGTAAAATCAAAGGAATATTCACGTTTTAATGTTTTGTTTTTTCTACTTGTATCAGACAACTGATGATGATGGCTAAGCCATCGAAAGCTGCTCTTATATTAAATACTATTGTTGGCAATGACAACGTTTATAATTTTTTCATGAAAAATGCCAACGATAACGCACCACAACACCTATAAACGTGTAGAGCCGGACATGAGGTGTACCTCAAGGCTCCTCCCACGTATGAACCTTTGAATCGTGAGATACGCTCACAAAAGCGAAAAAACCAGACACTGGGATAAGTCAATAAGATTGTCACTTTTAATTGATATTGCTGAGCCCTGTGAGGGGAATCTTTTTCACAAGGGAACTGAGCAAAAAGTAAAATACAGTAATTCCGCGACTCAGAACTTTTCATAATACCATCTCATAAGAAAAATCAAACAAACAACAAGTAGCATTTCGTAGAATAAATGTACTAACACGCCACATTTAGCAACAAGTCATTTGTTTCGATTGTTCTTAACGGACGGCGGAGCGTTAAATCCTTAACGGACGTCGGCCGTTAAACGTTGATTTTGTTTCCTCTGCTCGATTGCGTTACGTCGACGTAACATGAAAGTGTGACAAGAAAATAATAATGACGATGGGCTGCGGCGCGCCGGGGAGCGCGGACGGGCAGGCGGGACGCGGCACCGGGCGTCGCGGCGCCGTGCGACGAGGCGCGGCCTCCCTCGCGCCCCCTCGTGGACCTCGTTAGAGCCCCGCGCGGCGCCCCTGACAGCCCCTCGCACGGCGCGACAACGCGCTGCGCTTATTCCTTTGTTGTTTTGTTATCGTTTTCTCACGTGCAAAAGCAGCGCTTCGCTGAAGTAAAATTCTTATATTAAAATGTAGTTTTAACAACAGCTCATTTCCAAAGTGAAGAATCTCCAAATAATACAATTTTCCAGGAAGATAACGGATTCAATATCAGCTGTATAGTTAAAGTTGGATTCAGTGGTTCTCGAATACAAGGAGAAATACCCTTTTAACCGTAATATTTTCAGCATGATGTTGAAGAGCCTTAAGAATATTATAACGATATTTAAAACTAGCATATAAACGAATTGGAGATATGTCACTGTGGAAATACATTGCGAGCCTCAGCGACACGCTAATCTACACTTAAAACATTTTAAACTACTTCTTTATGGTTAATTTAATTTTTACGTATTAATTGCTTATTTATTTACTTACTTTAAAATAAATGTGTTGGTAACATTTATCTTATTTATTTTTCCTTGTTTACTTTTATTAATATGTTTTGTTAATTTTAAAGTATAGTTATTTGGATAATAAGGACGAAAGTTAACGAGTTCCCTTCCACAATAACGTTATAAGCAAAGGGAGTTTGTTATAAACAAGTTCAATATTCTGTTTATAATCATAAATATGTTTTAACCAAGATTGTTTAATTCAGTTCGGTATCGCAAAAAGAATACATCTAAATTAATTAAATAATTGACATGTCTATATGGAAATTATTTACTTTAATTTTCTTAATTAACTGTGAACGTTTTATATATTTTTATTTAATTAATTCTAACTAGACACTAAATGCATTATTGAAAGCAATATGAGCTTGTTTCCTGTACAGAATAAAACTGCGAAAGTGTATGTGCCACAATGACAGCAAAAATGGAAATTTTATTTCATTAACTTAACAATATATTTTAGAAATAAAATCAGATATTGTTTGCGTTCCCTACTATGGTTGCCTTAAATATTTTCTGGAATATGGCTAAAACATTTGATGGATTATTTTCATTTAATTGAACGATATCTCATGAATTTTTGCATGACTCTTTTTAGTAATATTTACATCCTTCTTGTGTCTCTCTAACTATATTATCTAAATACAAAGGAAATCGTTAAATGTTTGTTTAATTCACTCTCTTTGACATTTTACGCCATTCATGAGTTACTTTGCATAAATTCACCATTTAACTTAGTTCCCATGTAATCATGTTTCATAATGCTTATCCATATATTAATAAAATATTGCTGTCATTGTCGCGGAGTATGCATTATCGAGTTGACCAGAAATAGACCTCCACTTAAATGAATTAGGCCAGACATAAATTTGATTATTAATATTTCACTATTGTCTCACCATATATCTCCGTTCATTACGATGATCGTTAAACGTAGTTTATTTTTGGGGCAATTTATAATTAGTTTTTGACGTCATTGCCGATTAATTCACGTTCCATAAAACCGATAAACAGTTAATACAAATTCTTAGAAAACTTTAATCACTTCATTTCTTACTTTGTGTATTAAATTTGCTTCACACATACATAACTATTCATAACTAATTCAAAAATTCTGAAAATATGATTTGGTACGCATAAATAAGCACCGTACTAGGTTAAAATAATGTTGCTAGACAATCCAAACAAATGCTTTTAGACTTATCAAATTACTCTTACTGAATTAAATGTCAGACATGAATATGAACAGGTAATTATAATATTCATTTCCGACATCTAAAGTTCAGACTTTTTAAATTTGTGTTCTGTCCAATTTCAATATTTTCTGCACGATGCAATACAACGTTTCATGTATGTTTCTAGTGTGAAATAAACTCTAATTTCTCCACATATTTATCGAACATAAAGGTTGGGTAAATGTGGGTAATGAATTTCTAACCGTTAACACACTACTTTGCATGAAACCGTATTTCACAAACAGAAGTACTACTAGGATTATACGAGGCACCATTGCGAATTAATGATGCGTGGCACTATTTCCGCGTTAGGGTAAACTATTTCTAACGACTGTCTGACGTATTTACAGGGCATGGCAAGAACGGCTGTAAGTGCCAGACTGCATGTACTTCTCTAAACAAGTTGATAACTGCACACATATTTGGCTGCCACGTGTTCCAGATGGTGTCACGTCAGAAAAGCTACACGATACAGCGACACACATGTCAAAAATTTGTTATATTTTTTAATACACTAATGTCAAGTAAATTTGAATCACTACTTTTAAAGTAAATCTAGTATATTTGCAATAAGTGTTAAGACAAAATAACGCATTGATCATTGAATTCGTCTGTGTTTTTTTCTTACAACAAAAAAGAAATTGAATGATATGAAACTAGTACATACATGCATCTTAATTAATCAAAATTAGTAAATTTTGCTTGCCAATTTTGAACACTTTCTTTATAATTAACATCAAACAATATGGAAAGTATGCCTTACTATTGAAATTGGCCATTTCATGTTTAGTTTGAAAGAAATGCTGCACTGAACATTTTGGGCGAGTGATATTTCCTTTCTAGTTGAGATGTGTTGTTGTAGTCACGCTGTAGACACGCATGTCGTTGAACAGTCCTTATATTTGTATACGAAAGTATTCACTGCTATCTATCAACTGGACACAACATTTTACAGTTACACGGAGTAGCAACCCGTTCAGAAGTATGTTTACGATACGCTCTTGTATTGCAAATACAAATTGAGGGAAGAAATTACGAGGGAATTTAAAGTAGGTGAAGCGTCTTCACAAACATTAAAGGCAACACACGTCTCACTCCTGTCGCAAATGAAGCAAAAGGACCACTTTGTCACTGGGGCGCCCGACCCGAGTGGGCCGGCGCCCGGCACCCACCTGCAGGGAAGCGGTGCGGGAAGATGCGGCCGTGGCGCGACAGCAGCCAGGGGTAGAGCGGGTAGGTGTCGCGGGGCAGGCTGTTGGCGGGGTGCGGCGCGGCGGCGGGGTGGTGCGGGGGCAGGTGCGCGGGCGCGCCGCCCCCGGGGGGCCCGCCGCCGCCGCCGCCGCCCGCGCCGAAGCCGCCGGGGTGGCCCGCCGCCGCCGCGGCCGCCGCCGCAGCCGCCGCCGCCGCCGCGCTCTGCTGCTGGTGCTGGGCCAGCGCCGCCGCCAGCCCCGCCGCCTGGAAGTGCTGCGCCGCCGCCGCCGCCGCCAGCGCCAGCTGGTGGTGGTGGTGCGGGTGCGGGTGCGCGGCGGCCGGGTGGTGGTGCGGCGCGCCCGGGTGCACCAGCGGCTCGGGCAGGTACAGGCCCTTGATGGCGCCGTCGCCGCCGCCGAAGCCCTGGCCCAGGGCGCCGGGCGGCAGCGCCGACGGCCGCACCAGCTGCGGGGGCGGGCCCTGGTGCGCGGGCGGCGACGCGCCGGGCGACAGCGGCGGGCTGGCGGAGCGCGAGCCGCGCCGCGGGTAGCCGCCCGGGGACAGCTCGGCCGAGGAGGCGGGCGAGGCGCGGCTGGACTCGCCGTTGTTGTAGGCGCCCGCGGACGGGCTGGGCGAGCGGCTGGCGGGCGGCGCGCCGGGCTCGGTGCCGGAGGCGTCCAGGGCGTCGGGCGAGCGCAGCTGCGCGGCCGCCGCCGCGGGCGACGAGCAGCCCGGCGGCGCGGGCGGCGGGTGGGCGGTGGTGCCTCCGCCCACGATCGAGTCGATGGAGAAGCCTATCTTGGGCTTGGACGGCACGGCAACGATGGGTGTGGGTGCCAGCGGCATCATGGTCTCTTGCGGCGGACGCGCGCGCGAGGGGAGTCGGGGGCGGGGCGGGGCCGGCTAGGCGCGCATCACGCCGCACCGCACGCGCTCGCGGACGCGGCTCGCCGCACGGCTCGCCACACGGCTGCGGCCTCACGCGCGGTCGCCGCGGCGCCTGCCACGCGGCGCTGCCATGCCACAGCCTTCACTTCGCGCGCGCACTGCACACAGTTCACTCGGCCAGGCCACTCGGAGCACACGCCGTCGCCGTCGCCGTCGCTGTCGCTGCTGACGCACCGCGCCGCTTGTCCACCCCCGTCCGCGTCTATGAACCGCTCACTAAACGCTCCGGGCCGGTTTTGGGCCGCCGCCTGGCCGGGAGCTCCGTTAGCGCGCGCCGGGGAGTGGGGGGCCCGGGCGGAGGGGGCAGGAGGAGGGGTCTCCGGATTAGGGCCCCCCACTCCGGGCGCGGACAACCCGTAGCGAGACCTCTTACGAGCTCTGATTGGGTCATTAGGAAGACAGCTGGGTGTGATGAGAGGCTAATGGCGCACCGCCATTGGCTGCTGCGGATTTAACAAGTGTCTTTTACACCACTCCCATCGGCGGCCAGCGAGACGGGACTTCTGCGGGAACTTAAGTTCGTGGACGCCTCATTCCCGCGTTCTTCGTTCAAGAAGGCGTCTTCAAGTGAATCGCACAGGTTTGTGTTCGAAAACGCATGCAAGGAATTTGGAAACTTGAACACGCTCGTCATATCGTGCAAATTTCGACCGGTAACCTCAAATGACCGTCATTCCTCGAATTAAAGACGCTGCCAAAATCCACGACACGCCGCACGCCCCGTTCATGTACGATCCGGCGAACGTCTACGTACAAATTACGGCATGTCAGAAGCGTTCAATCAATTCTTTGCTTTTGTGAGAAAACTCCACTCCCACCGATTTCGTGCTCTCCCTCTCTCGCTGCCGCTGTGGCGGGCCGGCGCGGGGCGGCGCGGCGCGCCTGCGCTGCCGCCCTGGCGGGTGCGAACGGAAACGCCCGGGACAATATGGCGGGCGCGCGCGGCGTGGCGGGCGGGCGTGGAGCGCGGCGGAGGCGTCGAATGGGCGGGCGGCGGCGGCGGCGGTGGGGGCGGCGCGCCGCCTCAGGTGAGCGAGATGTGGCTCCGCGCGCGCCGCCCTCGCCGCCGCCGCCGGCCGCCGTGGATGCTGCGCGCCCGCCCCGCCGCGCTGTGCCGCGCCGCGCCGCGCTCGGCCGCGCTGGCTGGATCGGCCGGCGCGGCTCCGGCGTCGCGTCGGCGGCGAGTGCGGGCCCGCCCGGAGCGCGTGGACGCCGGGACCCTAATAAACCGGCCAGCTCTGGAGAAAATAAAATTGCTCCAACAAGTATCTAACTAGTGGCTGGAATTGCATTGTCGTTTTGTGATTTATCAATTTGTTGTGAATGCTGATGAGGTGTTGTTGACATTATTAAAGGATGAAAAAATTGAAGTTGTCTTTGTCTATTCGGATTTATTCAAGCCAGCACTCTGAATAAATGTGTACTAAGATGACTTCATTTATTTCATCATTTAGCAATTTATTTCGTCCTAAGGTCGGAAGGAAATCAACGGTATCATGTATTTCTTGACAACATAAAACATATTTTTCTCTTCCTTTACAAATGTTTATGTTAGAATTATCCAGCAAAACGATTAGAATATGTATATTAACACAGGACAATGGGCAATAATATTTTTTACGTTCACATGACTCTCCTTCCAGTCATATGATTTTGAAGAGTGTTTACATTCTTACAAATTATATTGTGCGAAATAATTCTTGGAATTTTTTTAAAAATAATTATTGTTCTAAGAGGCTGTAAAATGGCCGATGAACTTTTAATTTTGATCGATTAATGTTAATATTCCTAAACACCATACATGGTTCATTGTCAAAAGTGAATTTGAAATTTCTTTGGAGGAGAATTTGCAAGAAAATTCGGTCGGGAAAAACAAATCACAACAAAATTAATTTAATAAAACAGGATAATGCAATTTATTTTACGCACAACTCTTTTGAATCAATCTCCGATGTCATAATATATCGAAATTCCGGAGTACTAAACACCTATTTGTTAGTCATTCAAATGTCATTTAACAAAGACACAATCATAGTCTAGTTTAAGTATAATAATAATAATAGTAATAATAATAATAATAATAATATAAATAATAATAATCGAAATCGAACTTTATTTGCGATCAAAGATGTTTTCCATAAATCTTATTGGATCTTCTAATTGTCTGATAGTCTTGCTTTGTATTATGTTTATATTTGTGATTATTCTCATATTTTCTAATAAACAAAGAGGTTTCAAAGACGTTTTTGATTATTTTAATCCCTAATTTAACCTTTATCGTAATTTTAGTCAATAAATAAATAAAGTAGTTTTGCGTAGGTACTATTTCTAAATATGCTTTAACCTTTTGTTAACTGAACCAAGACCAAATCACCCACATCAAAACTTTGGATTAAATTTTGAATGAGCAAATGATAAGCACACGAATTTTTGGGATTTTTATTTGAAGCTCGTCTAAATTGTTTAATACTACTAGATACTCATAAGTTTCACGAGACCACTAGGTGGATAAACAAGCTATTTGTAATATAATTTTACTAGAAGAAACTACTGGTGTGAATATTCTTTTTATAATCAAGATACAGAAGAACCACAAATACGAAGAAAAATTTCATGTCGGATATAAAATATTTCGCGCCCTTTAACAACGATGCACTATGACACGGCTCGCAGCGCGTCTTGAAAAAATGAACAATATACTCAGTGAAATGCTTAGAGAAGGCTATAAGTTATGACCAATCTACAAATTATATTTTACTCTCCAAAACAAAATTGTATTTCGGAGTAGTGATAGATCGTGAGATTCGCTAGAACGTTCAGTAATCATTAAATACAAACAAAAGAGAGTGATTCCGTTAAATTAGTGGTTTCTACAAATTCATTTAAATTATTATAATTCATTACTCTTTGCTTATATGTATTGTATCCTATGTGTGTTGATATATCTAATACTGTTCTCTTTGGCTGTCTCCGGACTATCCTTTTGGGAACTTTCTCCTTCGGCGTTTATCATCATAGGCAAACGGGCAACACTGTTTTGACGACTTTTGAGGCAGAAATCCCTGATTCTACGATCAGTACTGCTTCCAGGGGTTTCTTCGGATTTAATTTTTATTTTTATTCCGTTAACGCCAGTTCTCGAAATATCTGCCAAATATGCTATGTCCCTGTGTCAATGAGTGGAAAGAAGTAAAAGTGTTTGTATTTCTCTATTTCTAGTTGGTGACATGTCTGAAACCTTGCCCTACTCAAAATTTAAAAAATGGAGGTTGTGACGTTATGTTGTCAACTAAGTTGTAATTTACTCATAAAATGTAGTAACAGTAGTGATGGCAGGAACAATACTTACGTTTTGATTATTTTTGGAAAGAAAAAACTTTTAAGAAACAATTAAAAAATAATCTGTATGCCTTCATTCCTGCAGCAGTTTTCAATAAAATTCAACTGAATGAAAGTAACATCACTTACTTCTTAAATAACAGAGGCATCCAGTGTTGCCACTCATTATAAACAATAGTAATGATAACTATAATATAACAAAACCTATCGAAACCAAAACATTTACTCGAAAAACTATTTAAACTAGAAATTACACAAATATACCTTACCTAATAACTTGGCCACCTGTTATACATGTACTACACTACCGCACATGTCGGGAGACCAGGCGGGAGATTAGAGCTTGCTCTGCTGCTGGTGGGAGATACCTGAAACAGAAAAGAAACGGCTTAAGACGGCCGAATCTCAGCCAATAGACGGGAAACACCGCCACCTTCTTCGAGGCAATTTGCATTTTACCAACTTTATTAAGAGACATATTAGTGGACTCGCGGATTAAATACGATATGGACGCCCAAAAATATGAAATCCGTAATCTATCAGTCAATCTTAGGAGGATTTATCTGCTCCTTCAGATACTTTTAGAGAAGCAGAAGAAATATTCTCGTGCTCTTCCGGGACATGAAGATCCCGCTTTCAACGGACAAGATCGCATCGTTTTCAAGTTATGCACGAGTGCAACGTCTGTCACTGCGTAATGTGTGTTGCGGGATGCATTTACCCCTTTTTTCTTTCCCAAAATCATAAACCGCGAACTTCCGTTGTTTTTTTCTTTAATCTGTTTTAGCCAAGCCATGGGCGTAATTCCTTAAGCAGCACACATAGCAGACCACTTAGACCCCACGGAGGTTTGTGGCGAAGGTTTTTTTCTGAAAATAAAACAATCGTCATTGTTCTTGGCGTAAATATAAAGAGAGAATTTTCAGCTTGTTTGTGAAGTCTTTCAGCTTTTCTCTGGATCTAAAATCATCAGCCCTGTTTCCATTAGATCTACAATATTTACAAATCTGAATGATAGGTGAAGTCGGGCATAACTTGGGATTATTTTTTGTGGGAGCAATTCATTAATTCCGATAAATAAAAGAAATCAAACTTGTACGGCATTAGTATTATTATTGTTATTATTACAATTATTATTATTATTATTATTATTATTGTTATTTTATTATTATAATTTTATTATTATTATTATTATTATTATTATTATTATTATTATTATTATTGTTATTTCAGTTAAAAATGCATGTCCCCACCACCATGTGAGCACTTTACCCTGGCATTTCGACGTTGGAATAGGACACTCTCTTAAAATTCTCAACGAAAGGAACTTGTCTCAAAGGACTTGAATTCTACATCTCATGTGAAAAACACAAGTAGCAGAGTCCAACTATTGATGTCCTCGGGTCGAGGTGCTGACCTCAAACTTCGTATGAAAAAGCTCTCGCTCCCACGGCGCGTCGCCGGAAGTGGTACTCCGTAGAAAGGATTGAAAATTATCTGTCCTCTTTCGAATTATTATTCTTTTCAAAACCATATGAGCTATCTTGTTATATCCCTACACCTTTAAATTCTATTTTCACACATTTGAACTTGTTTGTAATTTTTTTTTTTTTTTTCGTTGATCGGCCAACTAGGACCACGCAGGCAAGCACTCTGCCTTTACCGTGGCCCAGTTTTTATTCATTCTCACGGAGGCAGGTGCTTGCGACAATTCTATGGGGGGACCAGCATTTAAGCTGGATCCGGTTTATCCCCCAAGGTTGTTAGCCCTGGGGGTATGGAAGATGAAATGACGATATATGATGATGATGGGGGTGAAAGGACAATACATACAGACATACACAAATACACAAATTCATCCATGCCCGTGGCGGGACTCGAACCCGCGATCTTCTGGTCCGAAACCACTCCGGCACTACTGCCTTAGCGATCTCGGCCATCTGATCGGCATATTATTATTATTATTATTATTATTATTATTATTATTATTATTATTATTATTATTATTATTATTATTATTATTATTATTATTATTATTATTATTATTATAGATTAGTAAATAAAGTATATTAAAACACCAAGGTTTAAAACGTGTTTCAAAAAATCATAATAATTTATTTATAATATATAATGACGTATTTTATATTAATACATTTTAAAAGATTTTTACACGATTGTGAAAATTCATTAAAGCTTAATACGGGCGGGAGGAGCACCCTTCCTCTTTCCCCCATCCCTAAGTTACGCCTTGGGCCGTAGTTACAGATTCTCCCGATAGCGCTAGCAGATATTGCTACCCACTCTTCCGTCCCCCCTGAGGGCTCAGGCGGTGGAGGTGGCCCGAGGGCCGGCGCTGATTGGTCGCCAGAGGCGGAAAGAGATTCTCCCGGCGCCAAGGGCACGGAATTCCTTCGCCTCTCGTTTCGCTCGCAGCTCTTCTCTTAAATAAAGGAAATGAGGTTGTGGCAGCTTGTGCTTGTAAAAGTTGTTCCATTAGCGGTAAGACGGTACAATGGCGGCTCAGTGCCGGCTTGTAATTTCGGTCGACGGAGTCAATATTCCCACAAGTCCTCGTTGCGAGCGGAGAATATGTTCCTCTGTACGTTCGTTGATTTATGCGGAAAGGAACTGTAATGGTTGGCGCCGCGGAGCAAATTCGAGCTGCCACTCAGACATGCAGAGGTACTTGGCTCGCGAAATTGAAGAACAAACGCGTTTGAAATGATGAGTTGGAACTCCGTCTGCGTCCTCGATTTGTGTTATTTCTTCATTCTTCTCGTCTTTGTGATTGCAATTGAATGCTTCCTCAATTTATTCTTGAGTATGGAGACTTAAAATTAGACAGGTGTTAATGTTTCCCAAGTTTTTTACAAACGTTGAAGATAAAATGTAGAATTCTCTTATTTATTTAATAAATAATTATTTTAAAATCCCTCATGCACTTATTGTACATTTTTTTCATAGACGATGTAATGCAACGGGAATATTTGAATTTTGATTTCTTTGTCGGTACTGAATTCGATTTGTTTGTTATAATTGCCAACGTTGCTGAGTAATTGTGCTTTCTTTTTTGTTTGTTATTTAAGGCCGCATCAACATCTAGATCATTAGCGACCACTATTGCATTTAAGGGTATGGCACCTGTTAAGGTGATGTGATATGGCGATGAAGGAGAGTGAAAGGTCAAACACAGATACAACCAGGCCCGAGGCGGGACTCGAACCCGAGATCTCTACGGCGCTACTGCCTTAACGATCTGAGCCATCCGGATCGGCTATGATTTCTTTGATAGCCTCCTTTGTAAAACGTAAACTAAAGTAGGCTGTACGTAAATATTGCTACTTTCAAATGAACAAATTAAATGTTTGTAAATGAAATATTGCTATAAATTATGTGTCTGTAAAAAAATCTGTTTGACATTTCATTCTGCTCTAATGATTTGAGGTGATGTATGGATACATCCAAGTCAGTATTGTACATATTTGCTAGATAGTAACAAATCCTCAAATCTAAAATCATTTGCTGAACTAACATCTGGGATTTACATAACTCATATGGCTTGGAGTTTCATGTCACCACATACGAGTAAGTGGCGTCAGGCGAAGCTTACGGAAGATGACGAACCACCAAAAATGAAACAGCGCGCTTCAAAATAAGTTTACGTCCTCGCGATTCAACATTAAAGAAGTTCAAAGCAGAAGACAGCTGCAAATGTGCCGAGTAAATTAACTTTTTTTAAATAAAATATTTTGTGTGAGCGAAACTTGTGTCGTCAGACGGAAGAGCGGACCCGATGGCCCGAGTGTCGCCACGTAAAATAACGCAACAATTCAATTCAAATCAACTCAATTGTTTTATTCATTTGTATTTAAAATTACTTGATTTTCTTGAATTCTTTAGATTTAAAATTGAATTTAATTGTATCAATATAACTGCCCAAGCATTTTCATTTTCGTTGCCTTGTCTATTAATAGACAAGTTGAACTTTCCTGAATGTTATTTTTCATTAACATAGTGTTGCAATAAACTAAATGGATGTTAATGTACAACGAAATAATCTTCAGCGGAATTTCAAGGAACCTGATGCAGCGATATTTCTGTTTTGAAGCCTACAGAGGGCATTGCTATCGATAATGTCCAGTCGAAAATATCGTGATATGTGTTCATTGGCGATCGCAAAGGTGTGGGGCTCATGCTTCAGCGATTTAACATATCAATTGTTTTCTTTATTAATATTAACTAATAGTCAACAAATTTAACTAAAAGTCAAAAAAAAAAAATTATATTCAGCAATTCTCAACGCGCCTCTGTCCATATCACAACTGAAAAAATGGTACTTTCCAGAAACTCGATGATCACAAATAAATCGCAACCACATTAGCACTTTAAGCACGTTCTTTTCTCTCCGCTTCGCCAATTGTGGGACTTCTCCTATGCATTGGCTTAGAGAAGAAGACAATTTATGAGAAAACTGAATAGGAGTTATCAGTAGTCGGCCTTCAGGTAATCTATGTTCCGGTTAAGTATTTCTATTCACACTGATTGTGTTCTGTCGTACGTCAATGATGTGTGGAAAGTATATAAAAATTGAAAAAAAATATTTTTTTTTCTCTTTACTGAAAAAAATACAGGTAGTACAGAGGAAGAGGGCGATCTCAGTTAGTTCGGATAATCGATATTCCACTGCGTTTTTAAATCTTGACACGGGAAATTTCCTGTAACAGTAATTTCAACATTAATGACCCTCCGGAAAATTTAATTGAGAAGGGGTGATGTGGAATAATAACAGACAAGATAAACTATCTTAAATGCTAACTTTGGTTATAACGCAGTGTTCCAACAAGCGCTTAATGGGCAACCACTTTGCCCCGAGCGGGGCCCAGCGGTGGGCGGGCGAGATTTCGCATCCCCCGCCAGGCAGCGCGCGGGAGTACCGGCGGCGCTTTATACAGACATAAAGTACTATGGCTCTTTACAAAGTTCTTGTCTACGTCTTGGCTCTTTGAAAGGATCGAATTCGACATTACAACTACGGTTGCCACCTTCTGAAAGCCCATGACCCGGAGATTTTGAATCAGGAGTGGGGGATCACAAAAATTAAGACACAATGAATGTGATTCTAGACCGTACAATCAAGATAACAATATATGAATGTCTATTTTTATGGGTTATACACATGCCTGGCGCGAATTGTAAATATTATAGTAATTGTACAAAGAATCATACAAAGGAAAATATTCACGAGATTCATGCGTTTGAATCGCATTACATTGCATAATGGCGACTTTCGAGATGCATCGATTTTTCGCACAGTTTATTGTTGAATTTGAAAGTTTGTATATTTGAAATTATTATTTGTTGTAATAATAATTTTAATGTGAAATATGGGTTCTTTTCTCCCACACTATAGTGTGGATTACCTGTATGAGATAAGGACAAATACTGCAATCATGCATATCGCATCACGTTTTTCTGCCGAACAATTCCGTATATTTTTCAGAAGGAATTTATTTGCTCGTATAATCCTGAGATTTTCCGTATTAACCCGGAGCCCGGAGATGACTTTTGAAATCCAGAAGGGCCGTAATTACAACCTTGTTAACAGTGCGAGTACGTATGATCTGTGTCTGCTCTATAACTTTCCACCAGTAGCCTTGATGCATCCATGTGGCAACATTGCTGTACACGGATTCGAAGCAACATCTTTATCAGATGCGCTTTGTAAAACATCACTCACTTATACACACTCACAGATCTTCGCACATCATGATTTAAAAACACTAATTGATAGTCTATTTAAAACATTTCCCTAGCTTTCCTCGCTACCACACGTGCTTGCTCGAACCAGATAACGAAACGATGACAAACTTCGATAGGTCGATTGCAACTCTCACAGTAATGAACAAAAATGAAGGTAGATAGCCCAAATCTATTCATTTTAAGATATTATTGATACTATCGTATTTACACTATAAAACCGGCTAATAAAAACAAGTATTAACCCATCAACAGCATACCAACTTTTATTTAAAGAAAAAATCACGATATTTGATTGAGGGGAAAACTTATAACAATTTTTAAACGAAAACCGAAAGTTTAAAACGTCATTCATATGGGAGCTTAGAGCCAGTCGCGGTCACACTCCGTCAGCGAAGTCCGCTAGGAGGCAGCACTGTCTTGTGTTACCTTTCTCCCACTGCACGGCGCCAGGCACCGGTTGCGCTTAGCAGATGTTCTCAGAATCATTTCGTAAAATGGAAACAAAACCTCTTTTGCATTATTTTTCATTATTTATGTCGTGTTCCTTTCATATTTCCACTTATTTATAGTTATCATTAAGAAGTAAACCAAATAGTTTAAAGAAAATAGACAAGTAAAAAAAGAAGATAATAAAAAAAATGTTTTTTTGACATTTCATATTAACATTAAATACTATTTTGAATAATTCTGAAAATATAACAAATCTGAAAATGTGTGCGAAAGTGGAGGGAGCACTCCTCACCCTACGCTATTCCTTCACCCAGCTTCCTGTCGTTTTAGAATTTTTTTTATTACATGCTTTTCTGATACAGCGTACATTGCCACTTTACAGAATTTTTTGATATAATATATATGCTCATAATACTGCACAATAAACGAATAAGGAGGGTGACCCCACTGGGCTACTCAATCGAAAGAAAATCAGTGTGAAGTGTTTAGGAGCTTGTGGTTTGTGAGTTTTAGAAACGTTCTTCAGTTTGATTCATCCACCGCCAGAGAGCATTCCTTGTCGATCGCGGCCAGTTGTTTATTTATTTATTTACGTCAAAACAGTTAAAAACTGTGTGACGTGTTATGGGGAGAAGTTAATTTGAAGTTACATTTATGTCCAGAAGCAAAACAAGGGGCCATCTCAGCATTTGCTCGAGGACCAGGGAAACTGGACGAAAACCTTACAGAGATGAGGGTCATTGACCCAGAAGCTGAAGTACAATACTTGTTACAGGTTTTTTACAATTATACAATCCAAATGATATATAATACATTAAATGTTATTGTGAAAATTAATATTACTTTTCTTTTGGATGCTCAGTATAGTCTCTAATTGTATAGAAACAGTTGTGTAGCAGAAAAGATTTTACTTCGGACTTAAACTTTTGTATCGAATTTAATCGTTTAATGTCATCTGGCAAGGTGTTGTAAAATAATGTACATGTATTTTACATAGTACATGTTGTTCGCGTACGCGTCATGTCTTTGAACCGTAGGAATAAGTGTTTAACGTCAGGAGGCTGATACACGGGGGGAAAAATAACTTGCTTAAAGTTTGTAAGTTAGAGGGATAGCCGAGGTTTATGTCGAACCAAGTCCTTTACTTGCAGATGGGCTCTGTATCATTCAATACTTTTCGTAATACACCTTCTTAGAGGAAAAAATCATATAAATTAAAAAATTCCGTGTCTTGAAATAGGAATGCACATACGCCACCTTTTCGATGTTTTTAACGGGTGAGAGGACTGTTAAATCCTCAACGGACGTCGCCCGTGAAAAGAAACTTTTTGTTCCTCTGTTCGGCTGCATTGTGTTGAAATATCAAAACAGTGTTGCTAAAAAACATATAACTCGTGAAAAACACCTTTTTTCTGGAGAATAACTATCTTGCCCTTCTGAGATTAATTGAACTAATCTAACACTCAACTCAGCTTAATTTATGTTAATCAATGATCTTAAATCATTGTTGCGGCGTTAATAATCAGACAACTCGACTTCTTATGTGAAGGTTTATGATTGTATGAAATTTAAATCGTGTTCGTAAATGCACACGCAACCATTACTCAGAAACTAGGAGGAATTTAACCCATTTTCTTACACAGAAATGTAGGTAATAAAATAGTGACGTCAGTGGTACATTTGGCTAATTTTCAGTTTCATTATAGATAATAGCGCAGTCAGAATTTTCTTAAGATGTGCTACAAGTGTGATGTCCAGCCAAAGTGACGTTTTCTTAGATAGAATTTTGCATTCAATGATAATATGATGATATCTTAATTTTAAGACTAAATCAAGAACTTACAAAAAAATTTCGAAATAAATAGAAACTTGCAATTCAAAATACGTATTTAAAAATGTATTCGAATATTTTAATTACTTAAAACTATTTTAATTTACCATTCGCAGTACTTAACAGAAGTCTCATAGCGTGACATGACGCGACCCCGGGTTCGATTCTCTGTTGGGCAAGATTGAAAACTCTCTTCTCAGGTTGAGAACACGGCCTAGGAATCTAGGCTATCCGGAAGCCTACGCAACCATGTCTTTGTGCTAACCACACGTACCCCCTTAACCCATGGCAGCGTGGCAAGGACGCTGCGGGTAGGCGTGAGCCCGTTCGCGGGCTGTTGCGCCAAGTACAGACACACAGGCAGAACTTAAGAGACAATCCATCTTAATTTAGACATTTAGTGTGACAACATAAAAAATTGCTTAATGAAGCAATGTTTATTTCTATCGTTCCGTCAAAATTCTCACTGTTTCAGATAATCAAGGAAATAAATATGAAGCCTCTTAAGGTATAGTGTATTACTACTTTAAGAATACTATTATTCATTACTTTAAAAGAACTTGTGTTGCATTATATCGTATCTGCGTCAAACTTCAATGTTAATTTGTATTATGAAGATTATAAATTGCACATCCTAAATTATCATGATATTCGTTGCATCGATACGTATGACCGAGATGACATTTGAAATTCACTATTCCCGCAATTTTCTTGATTTACTGTCGTTTCAAGTCCATAGAAATATCTTTAGAAATGTGTAAAAATAACGTTTTACTAAAAAAAATAGTTGACAAATAATTAAGAAAATTTGTGATAAACTTCTTAATTAGTTTAGAAATATACTAGAGGCTGGCAGTAGCAAAAACGCTGATGTGGAATTGGTGTAAAATCAGAACCTGAAGCAGCGAATATCTTTTTGTTCTGAAATGGCACTCGTGAATAATGAAGCTCCGATGTTGCATGACGTCAGCTGTGTAAGCAGTGGCGCACTGCCAATAAGAATTGAGACGGTATAAGAATATCCAGAATAAAACAATCTAACATTTGCAATTTTTTAGTCAAAATCAAACCAGTTTCATAGTTTTTGTGGTTTTTTGTTGTTCTTGTTTTTTTCGTTTTATGTTGTTTTTGTGGTTGTTTTGGTTGTTGTTGTTTGTTTGTTTTTCGAGTTGCTGGGTATCTAATGAAACCTTTTGCCACCTCTCACGTAGCCGGTTAGTTTCCCGGCTTAGAAACGAGTACAGTAGACAGAAGGAACATTCGCGGGGGTGGGGGGCGCTGCCCCAACAAGGCCGTTCATCCGGCCACTTCCGACGCAGGCGTTGCGCGCGGCCCCTCCAGGGAGCGCGCGCGCGGCGGCGCTTGGCACTTGCGGCTCATCTGCCGCGCGATATGCCGCGCTACGGCGCGTCTCGCTCGCTCCCTCGCATGCGCCCCCGGGGACGCGCGCGGCGGCGGGGCGTCGTCCCGGGAGACGCGACGGTTGGCCGCTCGAGCCCTGCGCCCTGGGCGCACACACCCAGCCGCTGCGGGGCGGGAGGACGTGGGAAGGGCGCCGCGAGGGGTGTCGCTCACCTGTTCCCCTCACATGTTGTTTTGTTGTTGTTCTCCTTCTTCCACCTTCCCCTCCACAAAGTTCTTCTTGTTATTCTTCTTCCATCTTCTTCTCCTCAAACGTTGTTTTGTTGTTATTCTTCCATCGTTTTTTTCTCGTCAGAAGTTGTTTTGTTGATGTTTTTCTTCGCCAAAGTTTTGTTCTTCTTTCACCTTCTCCCCCTCAAAAGTTGTTTTGATGTTGTTGATCTCCTCCTTACATCTATTTCTTCTTCTTCTCAGAAGTTGTTTTGTTGTTGTAGTTGTTGTTGTGGTTCTTCTTCTCCTCAAAATTTTGTTCTTCTTTTTCTTCCTCTTTCTTCTCCTCAAAATTTGTTAATTTGTTTTTATTGTTTTTGTTCTTCACATTCTTCTCCTCAGAAGTTGTTGTCGTGATGGCAGTAGTTCATCTTTTTTCTTCTAAGAAGATATTTTTCTGCCTTCTCTTTTCTTTTACTTCCTTTTTCGTCGTTCTTTTCTTTTTTCTTATCTCTTTTTCTCTTTGTCTTCTTTTTTATTTTGTTATTCTTCTCGTTTGTCCATTTTCTTCCCCTTTCTTCTTTTTTTTAATCTTCTACTATTCATTTCCTCCACTTTCCTTCTTTTTGTGCCAGATTCTCATCAGGTAGTTGCCAACCAAGTGCAGAATCCATCTTATCCTTCTCGGAAATTGGCAAACAATGAATGATGGTTTAGATCAGTCATCAACCTTTTAGCGGTCGCTATGTTTACCGGAATGATAGCGAGTCCTCAATTGAAGATTCGAGGCAGGTTTCTGACACCAACTATATAATTGGGTCGAAGCCGGTTATGCCTAGATTTTTTATTGTAATTTTATTTTTGGTAGACATTACATTGTTCAGTTTACATATAAACTGAGCAAAATGTTTGATGCTCTTAATCTATCTTATACTAACTTACACTAAATTAAATTATACATTACAATTATATAAAAAAATGTACTGGAAGAGAAAGCAGGAAGCACCTCAGATTAGTATTATTCCAAGTTTGCGAACATGTTATAAAATGAATGAGGGGATATCTGTTGTTAATTCTTGTTTGATAATTGGGGGGTTTGCCTAGTTTATAGAAGGATGATGCTTGAATTAGGGGAAGGTTAGTGTAAAAATTGTCTGCGAGGTAGGCTATTTGGTTTTTTATTGTGTTTATATTTAAATCATTGTGTAATTGATTGTTATTGATGAACCATGGTGCTTTTGTAATTTATCTTAAAAATTTATTTTGGATAAGTTGTATTTTGTTTAGGTTGGTGTCATTGGTCCAGATGGGACAAGCATAGTGTAATGTCGGCCGGATTATTGTTTTGTAGAGTAATAGAGCATTGGATTCGGAGAGTTGACTGTGTTGATTCAGTAAGGGTCGGAGTTGAATTAGTTTAGTTTTGGCTTGCTGAGCTTTTACCTGTATATGTTGCTTCCAGTTGAGTCGGGTATCGACGTTTAAGCCCAAGTATTTTATTGTTTTATTAGTTGGTGTCCAATTGATGATGTTGGAAATTCTCCAGGCCGACTGCTCTGATCGGTCGTTTTCGGTGTCCTGCCTTCAATTCCGGGCGGAGGGCGAAGCAGCACCTTCAACAACGGACCACACTCCGCGCGCAGACCTACCTTATTCTCCCATGACCAAAACCCGGCGATAAGCTCATCCTCCACGAGTATCTCAATGACCCTGCAACACTGAGTGCTTGCGGATGTTACATCAATGCCCAAATTAAACTGTAAAACCACTGGGAGAAGGGAGAAGAGTTAAAGAATTGAAAATTATTAGTTATAATTTGTTATGTGCCTTCAATAGAAGTGCCCATCGCAGCAAGGAAAAGGCAATAAAAATGTATTAATTAGTGAATGCAAAATTAAAATGCGAAATTAAATGGATAAATATTTTCTATCTTACGCTGCTGTGTAGACTCAGAAGTAGTACTTTTGTTTAAAAGATTGACTTAAATGTTCGGTGAAAAGGATCTTTAGCGTACAGGCAAAATTGTATAAAAGGATTCTGACTCGCAATAATTTAATTACTTGCGTCCATCGTTTGTCCAACGTTAATGTAATCCACCGTTAACGTTCGTACAATATCATGTTATTCAAAATCATTTAACGAAATATGAACGTAAGCTTCATAAGTGTAATACGACGGAAGTCAGAAATATTATATCAAGCATTGGGAACTTGTCTCAGATCTGTGTAACGTGAGGTGCCAAATTCAAGACCGCGTCTCAAACCGTATAGTCTGGCATTTATTGCAAACCAGTGCGTAAGGCAGCTTACTGAGGGATACGCAATACTTTTACTTCAATTTTAATACCTATCAGAATAATAAATATATAGCTATATTATGACATTTTGGTAACCAACAAACCATATCAACTAAGTTAAAACTTTAAAAGTGAAACGGGAATAATCTCTCGACTTCTAAACTCTGTGGGAATTTTTCTTGTATATTGATATGGTGACATTTTATCATTCATTGTTGTCACACAACGATCGGTGTTTGGGGGGATGCACATTAAGAATTGTTGATTAGAAGAGAATGATACGTGGGGGAAATAACAAAGCAAACTTTGGTTTATGAGACAATCTGTTAATCGTTCACTTACTTTCGGCATTGTTAGACTCAATTGCATCGAGGGTTCGGATACTTGTTTATTACTACGATAACTTCCGGAATGCCACTATCACAAATAAAAACTTATTCAAACCCATAAAACGCATTCGAAGGCTAAGCGTTACTTTAAAGATTAATGAAACATGCTTCTCGAGTGGAAAGACTACACAAAGAGAAAGCTAAACGATAAATAACACGCGTGTTCACCCCGGCGACTTCACCGAAAAGAACCCGCGGCGCAGAGTGCGGAAAACCCATTTTCCGTTCCTCATCCGGCGACCTCGCACGGCGCGCATTGTGCAGGAGACAGCGCCCGCCGCTCGCGGCCGCGAAGAAGCCTCGAAGCGCATTACGCTGAAAAGCGGTCGCGAGTTCCGACTGAAGGCGCCCTTTATGCCGCTCAATGGGAGCAAATTCCGCGTTCTAACGAATCCGAATGAGCATAAAGCGCGCGCGCGCGCGCGAGTGTTTACAAGCCGCGAGGACGCGGGCCGGCCATTGTGCGAGTGAGGCGACGGCGCTGCGCGTCGAGGGCGGGCGGGCGCGGGGCGGGCGAGCGGACGGGCGCGGGGCGGGCGGGCGGACGGGCGCGGGACGGCCAAGCGGGCGGGCGCGGGGCGCGCGGACGGACGGGGCGGGCGGGCGGACGGGTGGGCGGGCGGACGGGCGGGCGCGGGGCGGGCGGGCGGGCGGGCGGGCGGGTGCGGGGCGGGCGGGCGGGCGGGCGGACGGGGCGGGCGGGCGGACGGGTGCGCGGGGCGGGGCGGGGCGGGGCGGGGTGATCGGGCGTCATGTGGGGGGGGGGGCAATGCGGGATAAACACACCCTGTCAGAAGGGCGAGAGGGTGGCGGAAGGCGGGCTGGCAATGCGGAAGGTGGAGTGGACAGGCGGGTTGAAGAGACATCGATATGGCGGGGAAAAGGCGTTGTGGGGATGGCGTGTTGTGGAGGATTGAACATGCATTACAACCGGCAGCGGGGTGGGCAGCACGGTACGAGAGGAGCAGGTTAGGTAGGACCGATAAAGCGGGGTATGTCAGGTTGGGAGAAGGGCAGGAGAAAAACCGAATGGAGAAGGGCGAGGAAGGACCCGGCGGAACAGAGCGAGATATTTGGCAGGCGGGGCGGGTAAGGCGATGTCATGCGGTGTACGGCAAGGCAAGGGAGGGGAAGATAAAAATGAAATAATGAGGCAGAGCGGGGAAGGCGATGTAAGAAGGGGTAAAGCAGCATAGGTGAAAGACAGGGGAAGACGAAAAGGGAGAAATGAGGCAGGGCGGGGAGAGTAGGGCTGCGGCGAGAAGAGATGATGATGAAAGGGCGAGTGAGGGTGGTGCGGGGGGGGGGCGAAGCAGGGGCGACAGGGCGGGCGTCCGGGTGGGCGATTGGGGTGAGGGGCGAAACGTCAATACCCCTCGAAAAGACCGCTCTGCGAGCGTGAATGGAGCAGGGCTTTCCAAATTCGTCGAGGGGAATGCCCGCGTTCAATACTATACAAACAACAGAGCGGGGAAAAGCGTGATTTACTTGTCGCGTGGTTACAATAGAATTTCACGCCGCAACACGTATCAACTGCGGGGCTAAACACGTTCATATCTGATGGTCATAATGTTGTCCTCTTACTTTTAGGGTCATTATGAAACTTCTGATATGCGAAGCACGTATCGATATGTTAATTTTCGATATTTGTATCTGTGAAGGTTCTGATAAGCACAGCAGCCTCTAGAACGGCTCTCTAGACAGCGGCCTCGACCGACCGTAACGGATGTCCGTCGGGACTGGAACCTAGGACCTTCCGGACTACGAAGCTTCAATTGTGGACTCGCAATTACAAACTCACTTGATCCTGGTTATGAAATATTATAATTTATTAAATTAATTTTAATATAACTTATAATGTCAAAAATTTCCTGAATCCTCCACTGATAAGAAAAGGTGTTCAATAATCTACACTTGTAGATTAATTGCGGCTTGACATCGGCACCAACTTTCCAATCGAATGAAGTATTGTGTCTCTATATTCAATTCACTGTTTAAATAAACAAAAGATCAGAAAGTAGTAAATTTACTTGCAACATAGTAGCAATAGAATTCACGCTTGAATACATAAACTCTGAGATAGTAGGGCTCAAATCAGATGCTCTTACGGCTAACATTTACAATTACGTTTGCAATTAACATTTGCAATGTGATTTCATAAAGATTATTTCAATACACAAAGACAGGCGTGAAGTCTACCCCTTGAACGTTGCAATTCATTGTTTTGAATCACTGATAAACAGGACTGTCTACATTTCTTGACAATGGTATCCAAAACCTTTTCAATACGAAGCTCGTCATAAAAAGAGTAGAACTTACGTGATAAGACGAGAAAAATCGGATGTACAACTCCCATCTTACAATTGCCATCACTCACTCATGTAAAGGTGGGTTGATAAAATTTTAAATGTCTTAAAAAATCAAGATCACTGATCACATTATTTACATTTTTTTACTATCAAGAATGCCCGTATTCGATACGTGGAATTTGCCCCTCCATCTTGACTTGTCGGAGTTTCACAGAGTGAATTTTCCTTCTTCGTATTGTAATAATCGGCGCCACACTGCTGCCTTCGGCGGGCATCGAACGACTGTTCGCCCTATCCCCACTAGCATAGGTTCTGGACGGATATTCTCTTTGATATGATGCAAAAGACCCACACGTTGTGGATAGGCGAACACACTGCAGGTTGGCAGTCGGTACAGAGCAGCTCAGCCCCACAACTTGGGATTCGGCGTTCAGTAGCTCAGCTCTCACCGAATGCCGTATGTGCGGATCCATCTTTTCAATTATAATCTTTCTCCTTCGAATCCAGTTCATACCGATTGTAGTGTATAAACGATTGCTGATCGTTAAATGTCGTTAAAATGTCAAGAATGCAATGTTTGATTCTAACGCTCGGTCGGAATAGCGTCTGAATAACAAAAGCTTCCGTTGGCGGATGTCGATGGAACCAACACTTCGTGACAATCCATTTTCAGTACAAACAGTGAATTTATCTGGCATTTAATTGACTCTAGTTGAAGAGATTCAAGATATCAACGTGTTAGTTGTAGAAGTTTTACAATCAAGTAAAACAAATTTTCTAGTTGTCTATTCGAGTTAGCGAGGTAGAATATGATTTAATAATTCATTTTCTTCTATTTCGAATCAGAAGTTTGGAGTTTCCGCCTCAAATTCGATTTGTCAAGGTTCCATTGCATAAAGACGCTTCTAAAATTTCCGAAAATTCTACTCTTTACTTGTTACTTCTTGTCTAAATAAAAATATTAATTTAGCAGTGCTTTGTTCACAAGTAGGATTAAATCAAAACTTCCAAAAGAATTCCCACACCGTTAATCTGTTGAAAGGAAATAATGAACTAAAATATATTTATACAATTATCCATTCTTTATAAACTTATACCCTCTTTTTAAATGAATTTCACTGAAATAAAAAGAAGGAATTAATAGTATAATGGTTGGCCAGACCTAAAATGTAAGTTTCTGAAGATGGATGGTTCTTGAGGACGAAGAAGTTCGATATGGTAAGAGTCATACAGAGGAAAGAAAAACGAGTCTCAATGACTCTGATTTACAGACAAACCTTGAGAAGATACAAAATAAAATATAACACAATTATTAAACAAGAAATAAAATACAATTGAGGAATACAAAAAACAATAGAGGAAGTAAAGATCAGGTACAATGTGAAGTTCATAATGCTACGACAGGATGACGAAATGCAGTACTTAACAACTGAGCAAGAAAAAGCTTGTGAACATTGCGAGCACGTGTCCTTCCCAACCGCCACGACTCTCCCTACAGGAACCGAACTCCCTCTCACCGCCCGAGCAGACGCGCTGGCTCACCGCGGCACTTCGCTCGCCGCCCCGCGCCGCCCCGCGCCGCCCCGCGCCGCCCCGCGCCGCCCCGCGCCGCCCCGCGCCGCCCCGCGCCGCCCCGCGCCGCCCCGCGCCGCCCCGCGCCGCCCCGCGCCGCCCCGCGCCGCCCCGCGCCGCCCCGCGCCGCCCCGCGCCGCCCCGCGCCGCCCCGCGCCGCCCCGCGCCGCCCCGCGCCGCCCCGCGCCGCCCCGCGCCGCCCCGCGCCGCCCCGCGCCGCCCCGCGCCGCCCCGCGCCGCCCCGCGCCGCCCCGCGCCGCCCCGCGCCGCCCCGCGCCGCCCCGCGCCGCCCCGCGCCGCCCCGCGCCGCCCCGCGCCGCCCCGCGCCGCCCCGCGCCGCCCCGCGCCGCCCCGCGCCGCCCCGCGCCGCCCCGCGCCGCCCCGCGCCGCCCCGCGCCGCCCCGCGCCGCCCCGCGCCGCCCCGCGCCGCCCCGCGCCGCCCCGCGCCGCCCCGCGCCGCCCCGCGCCGCCCCGCGCCGCCCCGCGCCGCCCCGCGCCGCCCCGCGCCGCCCCGCGCCGCACCGCGCCGCCACGCCCCCCGCGCCGGCCGCTCGCTCGCTTGGGCTCGACGCGGCTAGTGATGCGACAGCGATGCCGATGTTTTCAAAACATCAAATTTTCTATAAAAAATCGATGTTTTCGACATCGATTTATTCAAGACGATGATTTTTGAACGTCGATATTTTGTGCTCGATGTTTTTACGTTTTCGATGTTCCGTTCCTGAATGAAAAATTTCCATAATTACAGTTTTGTAAAAGTTAAAATATGAAACAATAACTGATGGCACCACTATTTATGGTTCGAACTACATGATCGAGACTTGCACCGCCTTCATTGACCAGACTGTTCCTCACCCGAGATGATCCTCACTCCGTGATGACCTTCGTCTTTCCTCGTATTTCGCACATGAGGATGCGTTTTTAACTGATGAAGTTAAATTTGAATTAAAAATTAATACATTAGATCTCTGTCAAATTAATTTTTGCTGCACACAAATTTAATGTTGAAGTTTATTAAACCACCTTTAAAATATCGATGTTTAAAAACATCAATGTATTTTGTCCCACGTATTTTTAATATCGATGTTTTAATTTTGAACATGGATGTTTTGTTATCTGTGTCGCATCACAAGTGGCGGCGCTGCGCGACGCGACGCCTCACAGGTGCAGCAGATTAAATCCTCATTTCTCACAGGAACTATTCGGAATTCAGCTTAAGTGATTCAGCTTCGATAGTTAGGCTAATGGTCTGTTGTAGCGTATCGGGGCAAGTTTGTCGATTAAAACTCGACCAAAGTTGTGAATTTTTAAGAGCAACAAAATCTTTCGTGTGCATTCCTTCGAAGATAAAATAAATCTGGCTGACCTTTGTTGTAGTTTACTGTATGTAAAAGATCCTGTATACTAAAAGAAGCCACTGAGCTGAAACGTTTCTAACCCAATAAATCAAGCTGAATATCGCCTGAAAAGCAACCCTGACCTAACTCGATGACACCACCGCCGCCCTATTGAATTACAGTAACTGCTAGCAAAATGCTGTGTCTACCCCCCCCCCCCCCCCCCCAATTTAAATTATGCTAGAAAAAATAAATTTATGTGGATTAAGTTCATTATTCACTTTTCACTTTCATGTGACCTGTTCTCTTCCCTCCGTGCACACTAGTTTCAACCCTGCAAACTTCGCATCTTTTTCTTGAGAGAGCAATGAGGGGGATCTTTGCCTAGTAGAGGCATAGGCCTAAATGGTTTCAACCATAAACCATTTTGTATTTTCATGAAATCCTTCTATACTATCTTATAATTGCGTAAAACAAATTCCGCATTTCTTACAAACAATTCGCGTCTCTTACAAACAAGATTAAGCCTTGGGCTTAATATTACATGTGAGTTATCCGTGTTTTATAGATTTATTTTTATGAAATGATTAATTAGTTATTTTTCAATTTGTTTATAAAAATTGAACAATTTAAAATGTACAACACAAAAATTGTATATGAAAATTAGAGTTTCTCAATGTGGCTATGGTACTAACGTTTAATCTATCTTTTCGGCTTTTTTAACCTTTACCTTTTCAAGTTTCTGTATAATTTTACTTCCTACGTACTGAATGTGATACTATCGCTTTACACCGACTGCTAGTCAAATGCTCCGTCGAAATATTCTCGCCCCCTTTCCCCCACCAGCAGGAACTGCTGCCGTTCTTTATCGTGAATGACATGTGGCTTTGTAAACACAGACGGGGAGCAATTTTAATATAAAGGGGTTGGAATATTTTATTTTAATGTGTTATATTAATTTTGTAACTATTAAAATTGACCGTACTGCGGCGGGCGATCATGCCCTACTTCAGATATTCTTTCTTTAATCACTGAAGATTTCAACTTCCATGTTTGTTCAGTAATTTCTATTGGCACGTCTTGCATCTAACATCTGTTGATGTTTCTATAGCTCCGCATGCCGCCCGATCGCGACTGCAATCAAAAAGTTGCGTCTGCCTACCTCCTGGTTGCTGTTTGGGCCATTAATTGGTTGACATGGACAGAAGTATGGCCTGAACTGAATATAAAGGGTGTGTCACACTTTTTAATATTTTTTTTTCTTAATGATTTCTTCATTCTATAGCATTTTCCTGTTGCGTAGCTTGGCTCATTCTGGTTTCCACTATTTTTTCTTCTCAGAACGTCCGCTGTTCCTGCTGTATGGAATGTCGGCGTTACGTTGACTGCAAGCAAAAAGCAGTAATCCTCTACCAGCGCTCCATTAAAGGGTGAGTATTAATTGGATGCTGTGAACACAAGCTGACTCTGGACTTTATGGGATGAATCAGATATATTTGTGTGATAATCTTCAATAGAATTTTACTTCCCACAGCATCTCTCCTTCGTTCTTTTGCACGCCTTCCCCTCAGTGGCTTTAGAGTTGAATCTCCTTTTTACAGAGCTACTGTTGCTTCTGACACACCGCACTTTCCTTCATCTTTTGCCGTCTGCGCGTGGAATATCGTATATTACCTTTTAAGAAGAAGCCATGAGCTCACAAACACACGTCATTTCCACAATCAATATTAAGGGACGGGTGAGACGGATTTATTATTTTATTATACTTTTTAATTAAGTTGTCCTTCGTATTATGTTTCATTTTGATTTCTTAAATGTGATTTCGTCAATTTTTGTTATTTCTATTGTTATCTTTTCTTTTTCGGAGCTTTCGATATTTCCATCCGCGAGTTGCCTTCCTGTGTGACATGCGAAATGACGCATCCGTTGGCCAGAGTCCCTTAGTCAAAGGAGTCATTGAATTTCCCCTAAAACACACGTACCTCGGATTAGAGGGATACATTACTCGTGTTTTCGTCAATTTTGTGGATTTTTCCAGTGAAATTATACGTCCTGCGGAATTTCGGCTTAGCTCCTTTAGATATCCTTCGTCCAATCTCTTAATTTTCAATCATCGTCTCAATTTCAGAACTTCCGCTGATTCTGCTTCATTATTAGTACATTGTCTCGCTACAATGAAAACCTCTCATTCCTATTTATAGATAATTAAAATGTTTAATTTCATGCAACTACTAAATTTCATTAATTATTCGCGACTGTACAGTTTAACTAAATACAATCAGTTATAACTGCCTATTCAATAAAGAATAAGCTGAACTAATTTTCTATGGCAAGTTAAGTCATCAGTTGATTTTACGGACACGCAAGACAAGCACAGTAGTTTAACGAAACTTCAAAGTGTCTGGTACTTTCGCGGGTTAACAGTTCGTATTTTTTTCGCATTGTTTGAAACGGTTTCGAAATATTATAATGATACTGGAACCTGCAAAAGTGTTTCTAACCAGCAACTTGTTTCTACGTTAGAATTCGAACTCAGACTCCTAAGTTAAGTATGCAGTTAGCATAATGATTACAATCGTCTGCGGCAATATACCTTTCCGATGCTTTAAAAAAGTGAACATTTTCAATTTTCAAAAATTAAGAGCTTTAAATGAAAATTGGGTGAGTTCAAGTCAAAAAATAAGAAAAAAATGTTCAAGGAATCACAATATGTTAAGGAAGTATTTTACTAAATGTAATAACAATAATTATCCACCTTTTCTGTATCAAGGACCTACAATAAAAACAATTCTGCCGAAAAATCGCTATTTTTCCTGCAGTATCACATAACTCTCTCTGTACTACGTATTTTCGTAGTATACGAGAAAAAAGGCGAGTTCCGTATTTCATTTTAAGCTGCTTGAAGATTGCACAAAGAGTCTGAAAATGTTAAATCGCCCCTTGTGTATCTTCGTTGCCCAAAGACGGCCGTCTTTGTTTCAGTAGCCGCTGCTGCCACGTCGCGTTACACTCAAAGAAGACTACACGTTGAATCCATCTTCCAATGCTCCGTTACAAAGTTCGCACGTTCTTATAAGAGTCGGGCGGAGGAATTTATATTAAGAAGTGCACTAACCTTACTTAACTTCTTATGAACGTTGTAGGAAGACTGACCTTTGTACGTTATTTTGTCACGTTAACTTCTCGGCTGTATACGCTATATCGGCTGATGACGGCTAAAAAAGATTGTTTTTTCTTAACTTCCATGCCCGTGCCATGTCCGTCGATAAGCAAAAGTTGCTGAGAGACAATAAATACTCAATGAAGAAGGAGGTTTCCACGCAGTATATTCCTTGGTGGACGGGAGACCAAATTTTTTCAATTGTAGATCCCTGATTCAAAATAAGTGGATAATTATTGTTCTTACATTCAGTAAAATACTTCCTGTAACATGTGATTCCTAGAACATTTTTTCTTATTGTTTGACTTGGTGCATCATTCGGACAAATAGATACGCGATGGTTTATGGAGCACATGTGGAAAGTGCTTTATAATGGGTGGTGTTTCAAAAATTTGAAGTTGTTAGAGGTGAAGAAATAACTAAGACTTGACAAGTTGACGAAGATGACTTCCATTTTTTTTTCAAGTAATTGCGTCAACAATACCGCAATTGTCACAATCAGAATTCCCACAATTGTTAGAAGTGGTTAGATGAAGTTCTCTCAGAAAAATTCGCCAATTTGGTACACCCGATTTGACTAGCGCCGTTCATACATTTTCAAATTGACGGACGGATTAACGTGAAGCAGCTTTGAGTCCAGTCAACACCAAATTTCCAACGTATGTTGCACCAAAATTCAGGTACGGATTACCTTGATTTAATTTCCTCGTGTAACGTCTACTACAGTATTTCTTCTTAATGCAGTACCTAATTTTCCATATTGATCTATTTATCTATGTTATTTAGCTGTTTCTTCCATAATACTCGCGTGAAGGATTCACGCGCTCTAGACATGGTCGCCAACGGCGTTTCCGGAACAGCCAAGAATCTAAGAAATACTTCTGTCTTGCAAGTTAAGAAAAAAATTACTTTTACGAATAGAAACATCAATAGAGTTTATTCACAGACATGCCCAAATTTTGAAAAAGAATCTGACATTATTAAAATCACCGAATCTACTCATAATTCTGTGTATTTTAGTTACGATACATTGGTTTCGTTGGGTGATAATTTTCAATCAAATTTTGTTTTTCGAACTTTAAAACTGACTGAACGCTGGAAGAATCTCTTAAAAGCCCGCCTAAAAATGTTCCACAACTAACTCCATAGCAAAGTACTTAAGCTCCAATATATACTAATTCAGTAATTACGTATCTCTAATGAACAGAGCCGGATCATTTTAAGGTATCCATCAGACATCCAGTATTATTTAGAAAATGTATCGTCCACATGGTTACAGAGGCAGTCTCCATCTTGGACTCCTCTTTAATTAGAAACGTCCCTTCTTAGCTTTCAACCTCGTCTTTTCATCTCCCGCTCCACCTCGTGCCTTAACTCTGCCACCGCGGCTGCTACCCCAGACAGCGCCGTATCGCGTTCCGCCTGGGGAGAACCGCCGCGCAGCCGAGCTCCGCGTTGCGAGTGGCTCATTAATTGTCTCGTATGAACAAAGGCGAGCAGCGTACATTACGAGGGCTTCCCAACACTGACTCAGAACCCTGGTGGCCATGACTTTCATGTACATTACTTACGGTACGTATTGTAATTCTGCGGAGAGGGGAGCGGAGATTTTTTGACAGAACAACTCATACTGGGGGTTTCTGCTAAGGTGAATAAATCCTGTCCCAATATGTAGTAAATTAATTTTTCTAAGACGGTATTTAGTAAGAATTCACGTTTTGTAATTCCTTCATACCAAAAAATTAGTTGAAGGCAAAATGTCGGTCTTTCCGTGCGTCCGTCCATCTGTCTATCTATGGTCAACACTAGCGCCTAATCTGTTCAGACAATTTTATCCAAAATTTATGTTGCCCGATTGTCCTGTCTGAAGTCAAGGCCCTGTGAATTTACAATTTGATATTGTGATTTTTGGGCGTTCTTTACATGAAGCCTTAACATTTTGAACATTTTCTCCAAAATGGATCCAAATGCTATTTTTTCCCCCTCGGAAAAAGCAAAGTACGCTTAAAAATGGCGCATGTGACATTTTTCGTTAAACTATCTGAATTTTCTAAAATTGCAAAGTTCAATTTTTGTTCGTGTCTTCCTTCTTTTACCACAAAGACCGAGACAAAGTATGTGAGACCAATATACAAATAAATACCCTAAGTGCATTTTTCTGATCGTTATCATGAGTGATAAACTACTCCAAAACATAAAATTAGATTTCAAAAATTCTGCCTCAGGTAACCAAGTATAAAAGAATCTAAAAAACGAATGTTATGATCCTCTTTAAGAATCAAAAAGATTTTACCATTTTTAGAAAAACGTGTATTTTGTGGGTGCCAACCATTAAAATCGTTTAGTGATTTTCTCAAGGGAAAATTGTTTTAGGCAACAACGCCTTAAGCAAAGTTTGTATTAAACCTTTACATAAAAAAAATTAAAAAGTATTGGTAAGAATAGAGAGTTTTTATGCAACGGGATCAACATACCCGCCATTGTTCATTGTCTCTGTAGAATCTGTGGGTTCTCTTAGCTTTACGGCTGTTGAAGCTATTGTTCTAAAAAACGAATGAATTGTCGTTTTGAATTAATCGAGCAAGTTTGACCTTTCCCGAATTAAGGATTTTGGAATGTGCACGCATTTTGTCTTAGAATTTCCCTGGCGTTATTAACTTAGAACTGCGAAACGACGCTTAGGCAAGGAAATGGCCAATTTGCAGTCAGGCAGTTTTCTGCCATCAAGAAGTGAAATTCGATACCTAAGAATTGTAAGTATTTTTAAGAACTGTTGTAGATAAATTCTAGAAAAATGAATAATAGCAATAATAATAATAATAATAGCATAAATAAATTGAAAATAAAACATATTTCCTGTATGATTTGCAGAACCTACTTTATTTCCAAGGATCGTAGTCGCTACGAGAGATACCACAACTTTCTTCCGTGATAATATGATGAACCTGTTAATGAGAAATTCAAAAAATTAGATTGAGAGGGTTCGATTTACGCTAACTTTCAATACACCAAACGTGAGCTATATGCATGTATGTACGAGATTAGACAGTATGCAAAATAAGAAACTATTGTTCGTTCCAAACTTATTTCCTCCATAACTACAGATAAATGAAGTATACATTAAACACGTACGAAACTACAGTCTTACGAAGGATTCTCGCAAAACTCCACCGCTCGCAGCCAACGACGTGGAAAAACCAAAATACCTTCAGCCTCAACAGAAGAGAATCTGCTGTTCGTGAGTCCAATGCTGTGAAAATCTCTTCGCCAATAGCTTCAATCAGAAACATGATGACAATAAAGACATATGCATAACAAATGCGTACACGTAAAATTATGAAACTTACTCGTAATTATAGTTTCATACATTATTTTGTTGTCATTGAAATATCGTTTTTATTTCGAATATTTCTAAATCTTCAATCAAAAAGCATCCCCCGTTAGTAAACAGAACATCTCAGAAATGCAATGTGCGCCCTATCTGGCGGCGTTTGAACAAACTACGTGGACTTGCTTCGGTCGGCAGCGAGAGAGCGGGAAATATAAATAGTTACATGTCACGTAACGCGGAATATTTCTTTCTAAATAGAATATTTATTTTTAAATATTTCTTCGAAATAATTCGGCCAGAAAACAACAAAGTTTTAAAATTAAAATTATCCACTACTAATGAAAAATTCCATAAACCGCAGTGTCTAGAAGATGTGTTACCACTTTATTAAATCCAATGTATTTTGTGTTTCTTGTCTTGTGTTTCTGTCTTTTCCTTCGGTCAATGCAGCATAGCGATCGCAAGATGTCCCAGAATAATTCACAGTTATTCAGGAAGAACGGCTTATACACTTGTGTTTTATAGTTGCGAAATGGAAAGGGTGATATCATTTTAATATTTATTTAAAATGTTATATCAGACTCAGATTTTCGTGCAAATCAGTGCTTGCATCTTCGGCATTTATTAGAGGTTTTATTAGAGAAGTATAAATGGTCATACAGGTCAGGGGTTCGCAAACGTTTTTTACCATGTCCCGTCTGTCACGTGGAAACCTTCACACACACTCACTCACACACACACACACACACACACACACACACATGCCCTTGTACATTTTTATTCGGTAATTAATTTTTTTAAAAAGCTATATTGAATAAAAATACGATTTTTTACTCTTTACACTATTACAAGCTTTTTTACCTCTTGTAGAAACGTTCGGTTGTTTTTTTGAGGTTAGGTAAAGAAAATGCAATTCATTTTATGCCTAATTAATATTACAGGTTGTAAATTAAATTAAATAGGGGACAAGAAAAATCAGTGAGAAGAATCAGAAAGTACACAATGTAAATCATTAGTAACGTCAAGGTTGCCCCGATTTTTTGTTTTAATTGCAACAAGTGCTTTAACAAGCTTTCCAATAATATGACTTTCTTTTGCCTAGCAATAAAAAGTGACAACTCATATGAAACTTCACGCACTTTTTCAGAAGACTGAGCACATCCAGTACTATCCAACTTCATGCGTTTTAAATTATTAGACATTGCATAAAAAAGCCCTTTCATCTGTTCGTAAAAGAAACATGTTTCATTGACAAATGTCATTCAAGATAGGTACATCTATTTCATTGGAAAGGACAGTGTCTTTTTTCATAACTAGCAAAAAAACACAAAAGTATACAAGCCTATGTTTAATATTTGACACAACATATTGAAAATTGACTACGATATCTACTTTACACGACTTCGTAAAAATTATTATCTCTTCGTAAAATTTTCTATGAAGTTTTTTACAACTTATCTTACATTATATAAGTTCACTGGATAATAACTCGGATGGTGTGAAAAAATCATGAGCTAGTCATCGTTCATAAGTGTTGCAATTTAATGAAGCATACTCAATCCTCGTTCCATTTCAAACCGAGAAAATGCCCGTACTAATCACGAACTTTTAACTACGAGTTGTTTGAACAGACGAATGCAAAATATAGATTTATCATTCACTTCAAGCTGTCACGATATATATTTCTCAACAACTTATCTCTTGGCGTTTTCTCTTTAGGAAATTTGAATGCTGAGGTATGAGAACCTTTGTAATAGGTTCAGGAGGAACAGTCAGGAACACGAACAACTCATTTCACAGTTATAAAACGATTTCAATTAATGTAGTTAAAGTACAGTCACTTCATAACTATTCAGCTACAAGGACATATATATCTGTATTATTATTTCAATATTCCACATCTGAATAACTATATTCACTGCACTGAATCTCTGTAATGTCGGATTTTATGGCCACTGTGTTTCTTTATTTTGTCATTTTGTTTTGTCAAAATAAACACATTGTTCATCCAAAAGTCTTTAATGGTAACAGATTTTTGGCATGGATGGATCAATTCATATGCACATAGAGACCCGAAGGTGAACATTTTCCTTAATACTTATAAAAAGAGTTATGACGCCATATTTAAAAAACATTTCAATTCACACGATGTATTACCTTTCATTTCAGTAAAATCTATATTTTCATTCTGTGATTAAAAAACCTTCTTTTTTATTTTATTTTTTATGTTCCTTAATAGCTTCATCGAAATGAGGCTTTCGAAATATCGGGGAGAGTTGAACTTCTTTGCGATATATAGATTTACGAGAGAAAAATTGCAGCCGTTTTTAAGGAACTTCGGTTTCAACGTTTTCGAAAAGAGGCCCTATTTAGTTTCCTTATGCTCAAATACTTACAGATTTTTGGAAACAATGATTAGTGATACTTTGAAGCTTCTTTGTTAACAAAGATGTTAATTTATGAAATGCCTCCATTTTTTTTGTAAAACAAGAGTATAAATAAAAATAGTATGTATGCCATGTGATTAAGTGTACAATTCCCTATTAATTGAAGTGTCAATGAAACATTGGGAGATATTTTGAGAAAATTTTATTTTTAAAAATGTTCACATTTCACTCAAAACTGCACGAAAATTGTTAATACTTTTTTAAAAAGTATGCGTGATATTAATTAAAGAATGAATTGTGGAGCACAAATTTCATTTGAGGAAAAAATCTCTATCTTCAATACTGCAGTTGTGCAAAGGAGATCAAAAAATTTCACACATTTTAAATTTAAACAACTCAGAGAAAAAAACCGAGGTAAGTCACCTTTAAAAATAAATTTCTCGATGTTTTTCAATAAATTTAACGACAAAACTTGGAACAATTTTGAAAACAGCCCAGGGACTTCATTTGAAGTAAAATTCACAGGACCTCGAGTCTGGTCAGATCGATAGGGGAATATTCATTGTAGAAAATGTCCTGTGAGTAGTTCAGGCGTTAGTGTTGTTCATATATGGACACACAGATTAACGATATGCCAAAAAAATGTTATGTTATCAAGGAACCACAGAACGTAGATTCTGACTACACTATGAATAAAATAAAGTAATTTACTACGTACAAGAGTGAGGAAAAAAAACACTTTTACGGCATTAGGGAATCACAAACAAAATGTTTCTGTAGAGAAAACTGCACTTTTCCCTTGCAGTATTCCATAAGTTTATACCGTACATTACTTCGTTTATATCGGTATATAAGAGGAAGCAAATGTTATCTAATCATATTTTGCAAATGATTATCTTTAAAACATCGAATTAGGGGTGCTTAGATTTAATATTAGGAGTGTAAATGTCCAAGAGGTCCGAAAGGCTGATTTGATATGATGAAAGTTGTTTCAGCAAATAAAGTGAATGTGTGAACAATTCAACCATAAAATTAGACCACCAACTCAGTTAATTGAAATGAAAAGCTTTAATTTTAGAAAAGAGCAAATTAACCTTTTGCAGAATTATAGAAATCGTGACGGCATATGTACTTCTTGCATCTTGCAAATATTTTTAAATGGGTTAGGGCTCACATTTCTGTGCTCAAAATATCAACATTTAATTAAAACATTTTTAAAATAGCCAAACCCGTCTTAAACTCTAAAGAACAGAACAAGATGGGTCAGCACTCGCGCAAACAAAAGAACGAGCGTGGAAAATGGACCGCAATTCTCTCTAAAATCCATGGCCCATCAACAGCTTCACATGCTCACCGCTCAGATAAAATCTACATTGTTCACTGGAACGCCCGCCGCCTCACAAGTAATTCAAGCAAATCACGAACATAACCTTTCAGCAGAATTAGGAGATTACGTGGTAATGGAAAATTAGAGATACATAGGTCACGCTCGTGGGAAAAACATCTGAAAATGAACACATCATGTACATCTCATTAACATTCCTTGGCGCGGTTTTCATAATCCCCGAGATGATTAACAAAAGGTCATGTTAGTGAGTCACGCCCCTTGGTTGTTGGGGAGGTGGCGATTTCACATGCTGCACGACCTGACAGAGGCAGGAGTCGGCGGCGTGGCGCCGGGCGGAAGGCGTGGGCGGGTGGAGATGGCGGCTCTCTGGCAGAGGCGCATACCGACTGTATTCAACGTTTCCTAAGCCGTTTACCTACTTCTCCAAAGAGGCATAGCCCGATTGAACCCCGTTACGTTTTCCTCCGTAGTGTAAGGATTAATTACTACGTGTCCCATGTATGTACCTATGTACTTGGCGCGACAGCCCGTGAACGGGCCTAGGCCTACCGGCGACGTCCCTGCCTCGCGGCTATGGTTTAAGGGGGTACGTGTGGTTAGCAAGAAGACATCCCCACGCCGTATTCTGGTCTGTCAACCTGATAAGCTATTTTCTCCTCGTCACACAGAAACATATACTGGGACATTGCAAGGAAAACGCACACTATAATCTTGACTCGACCGGGGCCACGTAGTGGGAAGCGAGCACGCTGACCAAGAGCTAGCCACGAGCCCACGTTTTCCATGGTCTACTGAAAAGCACATTGATCGATTATAATATATTAAGTTCTCTCTGCTTTCAAAAAACATTTCCACGTCCTTTTCGAGCACAGCCAACGTTGAGAAAAAAAAAACTTTAAAATTTGTGGAAACAAAACCTAAACCTCCTATCACAAACATCTTCTTATCCCGCTGACTTAACATACACAATTCCGAAGATTCTACCATGTTTACTTGTATTCGAGGTTTTCGCTGGACTGGCGCGAGAACATCTATTTGCGCTTCTTATGACTGGAAACTCTTAAAAATCTTCCTCCTTTTGAGACACCGAATGAACGGAATGGGATGGAGTCGGGCTACGCCGGGAAGCGAGTGTGAGGGAAAACTGACCGCGGGATGCAGTCGGGTGATTCCCCATGGCAGATTGTAGGTCTTGGGGGAACGCGATTGCAACCGGGCAGCGCTGAGGAATGAAATGGTCGTCGAAGAACAACATGAGTCAATAATGTGGCCAAAATAACAAAGCGAATAAGGAGAAGAAAATGAATTGTGGAAAAAGAACAAATTACGCACACCCATATTAAGAATCGCTCTCTACTTCAGAAAAAAATTACAAACTTGTGATGGCTTCCAGAAACAACAAGAACAAACAAAGCAACGGCAAAACAAAATATCATTTAATATACTAGGTGGTATTGCTCGGCGTGGACTACGAAAAGAAGGAGAAACACAAAGGAAAGGAAAACAATGAAAATGATTGTTAATAGTCCCTATAGGTTTCATGACGTTTCATTGTTTTTGCTGTTTCGTAAGTATATATGCCAATAGTTAATGAGAAGGAACAGGAACGATATTTACGATAAAGTCCCATTGCTACGATAGAGTTCGCTTTTGCTCTGCATTTTCCAGGGCGAAAATCGCAAATCAGTCCAATTAAATTGGAAAATAAATGGGATTCTTGATTATGTAATATACCCGAAGAAATAAAATTGTTACTGTCGCAATCTTAATTGATTTTGTGCTGCATATTACTCACAATCTTTGCAAATATGAAAGTATTTATTGGCGGATATGCAAGAAATAGAATAACAGTAAATTGGAGTATCTAGCTCTTACTTCTTTTTATTTTAGAATTCGATTTGATTTATTTTGTTGAAGAACAGTAAAACTGTATGTGATATAGAGGAGAGAAGCACAATCACACACACTTTTTTAACTCCAGAATCTCTTCCCCACCTTTTATCCATAAATAATTGAATGATAAATAAAAATACACTGCGAGTTTACTAGACATTTTCGCGCGTATTGAAGCTAAATTTGCATCCAGAAGCAAAACACAGGCAAAGGTGGTCCAAGTTATCAGGTGATGTCACTGTTGTGCCTCTGACCAGGAGGTCCTACGGTTCGACACCCGACGGTGGCAGGACTTTCGATACTAGCTCAGCCGCTGTCTAGGAGATAATTTTAGCGACCGACTGCTCTGATAGGTAGCTTTACGAGGTATCTCCGATCAAAACCAGGGCGTCGGAGCTATCTCCATCAATGCCGGGGCAGTGTCCTAGCAAACGGGCCACGAATCGCGTGCGATCTTTCTTTCCTCTTCCTTGTCCTTTCCTCACTCCTTACTTAAACTTACACATAATGCACTACACTACCACGCGATGTCGGAAGACCGGTTGGAAGCCTAGAGCTTGTCCCGTCTGCGGCGGTGCCCCGCTGGAGAAAGACATGTGCTTGGGCAAAATCCCCGCAAGTCGACGAAGGTCTGCGCCGGATCTCGTCAGCTAGCAGGGGAAGATCGCGGGCACCCCCCACCCCCCCCGCAATAAAAAACATGCACTAGACTTATGGGACTAAGGACCTGAGCGTTTCACGCTCCAAAAATCACTAATCAGACAATCAATCTAGAAGTAAAACAAGGGGCCGTCTCAGCATTTACTCAATGGACCAAGGAAACTAGACGAAAACCAGATGGAGAGGGTTATCATTGATCTAGAAGCTGAAGTATATTACTCATTCTTTTGCAGGCACATTGAGTCTTTTTAAAATTATACAATACAAATGTTGCCTAATGCATTGTATCTTTGTTAAATAAATATTATTTTATTTTTGATGGTCAGTATAGACTCTAATTGTATAGAATCTCTTATATAGCAGAAAATATTTTACTCTGAACCTAAACTATGTATCAGTCAATAGTATCGAAACGATACGCATCGTTGATTTTAATTAATTGTTTAATGTCTGTAATTGTAATTGTGAATGAATGAATGAATGAATTGAATTGTCAACTGTAATTGTTTAATGTCTTACAATGTGTTGTTAAGTAATGTGTATTATATGTGGATTTCTTGTAATGAGCTGTCGATACTAACACCTCACCATTGGACATTTCTAACTGTGTTGAAACATTATAACTGTGTTGCAAACAGTTACTCCTAATATTTCTACATGTGTTGTAATTATAAATATCAATATAAAAATGTAGCAAGAACATAAGTTCCTCCCATTAACTCTGATTTGACAAAAACCACAGAATCGAAAATAAATAGGCAAGGCAATGGTAAGGTTCCAATCTCAATGAATGTACGCTTGCAGAAATGACGTGGATGGCATTTCCTTATTATGCGTATACGTACTGTATCCTGGAATCTTAATGTCTGGATGCTATAGGATGAGCTACTCCAGAATATAATGCCGTATATCAGAGGGGAATGTTCTACATTTGCAAAATTCACGCAATGAGATGCACGTGTGCTGAGAGAATGCGAAAGAATTCTGCATGTGCTATGCTTAGTGTTTAATTCAGTTATACGGATATTCCGTTTGACGTTTGGCTGAATTAAAAGACCCAGATTTTTTTAACTTTTACATCAGCCAAGAAATTGCATATTGTTCATTTTCAATGGAGTATGAGATTGCCGATTTGAAATGCAAAAATGCATTCAAGCTGTTTTTTCTTCGTTTAATATTAAGTTGTTAGCATTACGAAACCAATTTTAAACTTCTCAAATCGTACCATTTTTTGAAAACAACATTCGTGTCATCAGCAAACAGAACTGTTCTTCAATTTTTAATGGACGAGGGACCATCGTTGGAAGGAAGAGGATTGGGCCTAAGACTGAACTCAGCGAGACCCCATGCTCAATTGCTAAAGAATTTGAAAGATTAGTAAATAATGACTCTTCGTGCGATCCTTGTTTTGTTTGCGATCGGTATTTAAAGTACAAGAATATGCAATCTTCGGCAAGACCACGAATTCCATATGAAGGTAATTAGGAGGGCACAATGTTATGGTAAATGAAGTCAAAAGCTTTTTGAAAGATCCAAATATATTCCCATAGGTGCTTCATTGGGAACCATTGATGAACATCTTTACGTACGAAATGGGAGAATCAGTAGATTTTTATTTTCTAAAGCCGTGTTGGGAGTCCATAAACGCTTTGCTTATTCCTGAGAAAATATTTCATTCGCATATAGAAAACTCTCTAATATTTTTGAGAAAACTGGCAAAAGAGTTTGTCCCGTGATCATGTGTATCGTCTCGGTAATGCATTTTTCTGTCAGTTCCCACCATCAAATTCCTTCGAGTTAGTGTAAATTCTGAATCATTTATTTTAATACGGTTTCGTTGGTTCTGAAGTTATTTTATGATTATAAAATACATGGGAATTCTCCATTAAATACATCACCGAAAATACCTACACAATTCGTATAATACTAATCAGTTATAACCGCAAAGGTGGTGTCGGCCCTGTCCTGTTCCCGTCCACTGATTCCGTGCTTTCCGAGGTGAATCCATGCGCTGAGGAGGCGCGTTAGCGGGCAGAGGGGAGGGGAGGGGAGAGCAAATGACGGTAATCTGGGCGGCGCGCCGGGCGAGGGCAGGCCGTGTTTGTTTTGCGCGCGCGCGAGGCCTTGATCACACAGGTCGACGCCGCCGTCGCGCCGCGCCGCACGGTTCCACGCTCGTTTTGGCATCACGCCCCCCTCCCCACCACTCCAACCCCTCCCCATCTCCATGCCTCCCAACAGACCCACTTTCCCGCAGACCCTGCCTCCATACAGATTCCGCCTCGCCATCGCCTCCATTCCTTTCCCTTCCCATCCCCGTCAGACAAAGCTCTGGTGCTGCCTTGTCCCCGCCTCCGCCTACGACGCCATATCACCCTCGACTGTCCCCGCTCCCCCCACTATTCCATGCGTTCGTCACCGCTTCGTCGCTTCCTCGCCCCTGCTTCGCCCACGTCTCCCCCCCTCACCTCGCCCACGCGCCTCCCACGCCTCGCCTACGCCTCGCCTAGGCCTTCGCCCACGCCTCGCCCCTGCCTCACCCACGTCTCACCCCTGCCTTGCCCACGCCTCACCCTTGCCTCGCCCACGCCTCAGCCCTGCCTCGCCCACGCCTCACCCCTGCCTCTCCCACGCCTCACCCATGCCTCGCCCACGCCTCACCCATGCCTCGCCCACGCCTCACCCCTGCCCCGCCCACGTCTCACCCCTGCCTTGCCCACGCCTCACCCTTGCCTCGCCCACGCCTCAGCCCTGCCTCGCCCACGCCTCACCCCTGCCTCTCCCACGCCTCACCCATGCCTCGCCCACGCCTCACCCATGCCGCGCCCACGTCTCACCCCTGCCTCGACCACGCCTCACCTCTGTCTCGCCCACGTCTCACCCCTACCTCGCCCACGCCTCACCCTTACCTCGCCCACGCCTCACCCATGCCTCCCCAGCATACACTTCTTACATTCAGATTTAAAATAAATTTAAGCAAGATGTTACGATACAGGTTTTGGCGGAATTGCAGTGTATTCAACGTTGTAAGTGACTTGATTCCCACAAAAAACATTTTTGTTCCATCTAAAAATCTTCATTAATAGTGAATGGCCCGACTAAAAATTATTATTCCTTGTCGATTCGTCGTATCGAGATGATTACAATGAGATTCTGATAAACTCGGTAGGTGCCTTTAATGAACCAAAACCGCGTTTGGGGGGCCTAAATCACCTCAAAAATACCTTTGTTCTAAGATCGTGCAAAAATGAATGTTTCTACGTGTTGTTACACGTGTGTGAAGTTAGGCCCGAAATATCCCGAAAATCAAAACATCTTTCAAATTCAAGGGGCCGCGAAATCAGGTAGATCAACTGGAAAATATCGAATTGGGTGAACATCCTGTTTACGGTTTGCCGCTAGCGTGGTTCAAAGCCAGACGGAAGAACAGGACAGACGTTTTTTCGGTATCAAGAACGCTCAAAGAGTGAATTATTTACTATACATCGTGCTTGAGGAAGTAATATACTGCATATAGGAGCAAAAATTATCCTCTTTTTCGGAATCAGGAATCCACAGCAAAAATTTTTCTGCCGCAAAATCGCACTTTTTCGCTGCATTACATAACATTCTCAATACTACATATGTGATATGCAAGAAATATCAGGCAACAGTAATGAAATTCATAATTATTAACCAATTTCTCTTTTGACGGTTTTCTTAAAAATACTAATTTCTCTACATACGAATGAAAAGTTTTCTCGAAAACTAAAATCTAAGCATGTTCAGACTCTCAACACGAATTTAAACAATCAAAATCTACAGAAATTGCAATATCTTCTTTTCTTAAAAAGTTGCCTCGTAAGTGGATCAAATTGAAGCATTAATTGGAATATTTTTATAACTTTCGAAAGTTTTTCACTTCATTGGCAGCAAAATTTTGCTTGGAATTTGTGGTATTGCCTTCGACTGGGTACCTTCGAAACTTTAAACATCGATCTGAAAGAGTAGAAATACAGAACTGGGTCTTAAACTAATATTTCCCATTATTCAATGACCGTCAGCATTCAATTTTTTCTTAGAAGTCTAGAGAAATGTTAGTGATTTAAAGGGAATCTTCATTACGCCTATCTGTGAATCTCATGAAATGTTGAATCTGATAACATATCACTATGTTATCACATTCTTTTTGAAAACGCTTTTAATTTTGGTTAGTGTAAAGAATATTGTGTTATATAAAGTTAGTGAATAGAACATCTTCATGATAACTTAGTATTTCTTAAAATGGTGTTTCCTATATCATCAGTTCCATGTGAAACAACTTTCATCTGGAGATTATACACACAGTGTTAAGGTAGTATTGCTCAAAAGACGGAGTACCAGATAACCTTAATGACATGGTTTCACTTTCTTTGCCGGTGATCTCATTCTCAAACTAAGTGTTATTCGAGAGAAATCGTGCACCAAATCGAATACTTCGAAAGGTAAAGCACTATTGTATTAGAAGAATGCGTGAGTATCAAAAGGCAATTTAATGTGCGTTTGTGTTACTCGCGAGTATATTTCGCTTCGTGATTATTGTATGATTATAGAACGTGTCTGGAGAAAGCAACGCCCAGCATCGTGTCTTTGCAGTTCCAGAATTCGATTTAGTATACTTACACTGTAAATACTGTAGTCAGCAAAGTTTCACAAAGTTTAACGAGCATCCAGATACGTTCAACCCGTTCAAACAAAAATTCAGAAATTATAAACAGGAACATCCGATTATTTGAAAATATATATTTAAAGTAGTTTCTCAATTGCACAATGAAACAAAAACAATTCAGAAAATTCAATGCTGCAATAGTAAACACTTGTTTCTTTCTATTAGACACGAATGGTACGTACGTGATATTCCTTTAAGCGATTAGTTTCACAAAACTCTCAGAGCAAAAATCTTGATTGCTTGTTTGCTCCGCTTATAATTTGAAATTGATATATGTGCCAGTTCGTTAATTAGATCATTTCCTACTTTTCCATAACCCAATTATTTGTCACTTAAATGCTTTTGAAATGAAACCTTTCAATTATTTCTGCGACGTAACGTGTATACCCGTTATTCCTACACATGAGCCAATTACAACGCTTTCTTTATCACGTAATTTATTACGAACTTTATCGCATAATTTATTACGAGCGTGCATGTTTTACTCCAATCTTATGGGATTTGAAGGATATGCATTCTACTCCCAAAACAGTACTTTAAAGGACTGTATTCTTAACAATACTTGTGATTTAATTTCGCGACCTCACTGCAATGGCAAATTTGAAGCTCATATTTTGATTTTGGAGGGCTCTTTTCATGAAGCTTCAAACACATTTTGGTCATTTTCTCAAAAATTGCCTCCTTTTTTGTTTTTTTTTTTCTATGATAGCACAAAAATGCTTATAAAAATGTCACATGAATCATTTTGATGAATTGTGTGTCTTATCGAATTGCGAAGTTCAAAATTGTTTCGGCGTCTTCGTACAACTATAATATTGAAGATAAATATTGTTTTCTTAATGAAATATGTTTTTTCAAAGTTGGATCTTTAAATAACGTCATATACATTTTTTAAACAATCTGAGTAGTTTTCGCGTAATTTTGAACGGAAAAAAGCAATTTTAAAAACAACATTTTCTGGAAAACGGTACTACATTTTTTCTTTAAATTGATCTTTTCAAACATCTTTCTGAACGAAAACTCGTTTTAAATTTTTTTTAAACGTGTTTTAAATATACAGACTTTTACATTTCTTAAATGAGAGGCTTTAATGAAATATGAACTACAACATTCTTATAAATGCACTTTCTTCTATTCAAGTAAAAAAAATCCAAGAAAAAATTTGAGCAATTTTCGAGAAAATTTTGAAAATGGCAGAGAATCTTCATGTAAAGCTCCCGCAAAATCGTGATGAACTTCGGAACGGCGCAACTAAATTTTAATCCTCACGTATTTACCAATTTTGAGCCCAAAAGCTTCTAATCTGTCAGTTAGTATGCGTGTTACATCCATTCTTCACAACATTCAACAATACAAGGATATCTTGCATCATTAGGTTGTAATTGACGAAGCGAAGAGAGCGAGTGTATCGATGTTGGTCTGTTTTTAAATGCAAACGTTACTGAAGGTACGTAAATAAATGCAATGCCCAGCAATAGTGTGGCACATGTGTCCCCAAACAAAAACTTTTCTGCTTTTATAAGTATTATACTCTTACGTTTTTAAGGTAAGGTGGATAGCAGGATAAACTACAATAATCTACTACATACCAATATTCAGAGGTGAAGATACATTTCAATAACATTTTCAGAAATCTTTTTAACTCTATGTTCACAAATAATAATGACTGTTCTGTTCCAGAATTTGTAACCCTCTCTGATTTCAGCAGTGTTTGGAGAATAAAAATGACATGAATCAATGGAGGTTTGCTATTTTCCGAATAGTGCGTATGGGATCTTTTCAGTTGTAACTTTTTAAGGTTCTTTCTTGGGTGCGATGTAATCGCAGGAGTTCAGCTAGCATTCAAAAAGACGGCACAGAGTGATGACGAAAATACATGCAATGGTGATTTCTCGTAAGTATATTTTTGGAGGTACTACCTAAAACCCTTTTTGTTAATTATGAATTTTCGGAAATATAAGTTGTAATTTCAACTGCTGATATGTCATTACACTACTTATATCCAAATAGGAGTACAAAGACAACCTTTGTTAAATTAATTTGTTGGTGCCATTCCTTATTCGTGTATGTTAGTACTGAAGAATGCCTTAGATTTTAGATAAGATGCGAACAAAAGAACTGCTTGGGATTTTAAGCGTAAAAAATGGGCGCTTATAGAAACATCACAAGGGTGACACAGTTATTCAAATACACTAGTGTTCGGGAGATGATAATGTGTGTTCTACTTTGATTCACACTCTTGTTTCCTAGAAGGACTGAAAGAGATATTGATGGTCGATAAGGTAATTGCTGTGCAAGAGAAAATTCCCGACTGTGCCTCGTTTAAATTTCAAACTTGAATCTCATACGTGTAAGCTCCAAATTACCCTTTTCCGTTCTTTGTGAAGTCTAATGGAATTATCGTTTGAAACCTCCTTCGCACGGTTCATTTTCCGTTCCAGCGATGGTGAAATTTGTTTCAATTAATTACATTTTCCCCTCACATGCAATCATATGCACAATGGATTCCTACTCAGTGCATTTATCTTAAATTTAAGGGAATCTGTGAATTGTCTATTTCATTAATAAATGCCGTGGTCAAAGCATAAATATTCCTTTATTTTCTTCCTTCTGGGGGTAGTAATTCGAAAATATTGAAAAACCATTTAAGTTTTAAAGTCATCAAGAAATCGTCTCTGTTAATACAGTGAAGGGCATTCAGCATTAATTTAATTCCTTATTAACCAAAATACGCTGATGTATACCTACCTTCAAAGTTAAAGTTTCAAATCTGAAAAAAGCAATTATTTACGAAAAAACGAGGGATTTGACAGGAATGTAGATGGGATAATGAACACGTATTAGAAAATAGTTAATCGAATTAACCCATGGCATTTAAGAAGAAGCAATGGTTTTGTCTGAATGTGAAAACCTTTTATACTCAGTGATAGATAATTGCATTGTTAAACCTGTAGTTCCTGGACATTTGATTATATATTTCCGTGAGGGACAAATGTAGAGATTGGTGATGTACGAACCTACAAATTTTAGAATGACCGAAATGAAATTAATTTTGTTCGAAGTCGGTGATTTCAAATTTCACGAAGGAATAATGTAGAAAGCATATTTCTTACATTAAATTGGCAGGTATTTTGAATTTCAAATTCATAAAATTTCATTGATTGGAAAGCATCGTATGCATCATAAAATTATATAATGTCTGCTGGAATGTAGAAGAAAACATAATTTTTTGTGTGAACAAAATAAATTGTGTTCATGTCTGTTATCGTTATATACATGAAACAATATGGTGATGGAGATGACACCAGAACACGAGCAACGAGGTGTCCATGAACCCCATAAAAGAGGCGGATAAAGACTCTAGGGAACTTTGCTGCTTCGTTTATGAAGATCAACTTTTGAAACTCTCCCATCAACTACGATATTAAAAAGATAGAAATTTTCTCTTAATGAAATATATTCTTCCAAATTAAATCTTTAAATAATATTGTGTTCATTTGTTTAAAAAAAATGTAGTTTTTGCGTAATCTTGAGTAAAATCTTGACAATTTTTAAAAAATTCAAGATTTTCTAAAAAACGGATTTATAGTTTTTCTTTATTTTTTCCATTTAATATTTTTTCATTATTTAATTTTCTTTCATTCTCTAATAGACAAAAAAGTTTGCTTAATAATTCGGTTTAGTTCCGATTTTCATTAAAATATCAGGAATTTTTTAAATTGCAAAAATTAAATGTTTGTTCGACATTCTACTGCATTTATAATTTTAAAGATGGAGACCTACTTCTCGCAATCAATTCCCCAATATTAAATCTTGAAATAATGTCACGGACACATTTTCCAAATATAAGTCGTTTTCGTGTAATTTTCAATTATATAGTGGCAAGCTTCAAATGTTTTCCGGAACCTGCCCCGTTCTTTCAACCAGAGAGAACGGAAACCAGGGACGTTTCGTTTCGGAAGGCTTTCAACACTGAAGCTAGAAGTTTCGTTTTTCATTTTCGTTACAGCGTTCAGCCCTTTTCTGGCGTCGAACGGAACTGTGAAGAAATCCTTCTTTAACGTAAGTCATCGTTAGTCGGGGTCAGTCATTGCCTTTTATCCCTTTGGCCAGGAGCTCGGAGCCATTAGATCCCTGAAGCTTCCAGACTGTTACCCAATCAAGAACACGCGATATTTCGAGTTGCTTAACCTTCGTGACTTCACGGAGCATCGCGAAGCAATTCGGTAAGCGACGCCGATTTCTTTCTTAATTCATAACAAAATTATTTGTAAGAAAATTAACAAAAACCTGTGTTTTTTATTTGATTAAAAATTAATCGTAGGCCAGTCCTTAGAACAGAGTTCAATAGCGGAATTCAAGAATAATTGATCTATTATAAAAATGCGGCCAGGTTCTCTTGGTGCTGACAGAATGTCATTCTTGTGCTATTAGAAATATTAAACGTATACATCAACCAATATGCCTATTTGCAAGTATTCAATGCGTACCAAATATTAGCTCCTTTAGCAAATTGAAAGGCAATCCATTTTCGAAGACAGATAGTCGATTTCATTTTCAGAAAGGATATCCATTAGCAAATGACATTAGAATCATGCAAACAACACCGGCTTAGGTCATCCAGAGCATCAATTATTGATGCCGCTGCTGTGCCTCTGGGGGTTCAGGGAGGTCCTAGGGTCGACACTCGAAGGCGGAAGGATTTTCAACAGTAGCTGCGTAGCTAGGTGGGATACGCCTGCTGACTGTAGCAAATTTCTAGCGGCCGGCTGCCCTTATGGGTAGTTTTCCGTGATTTCTCCGATCAACGCCCGGCGAATGCCGAAGCAGTAGTACTCTAAAAAACGGGCCACTGACCGCGCGTGAACTTCCTTCCCTTTCCTTGTCTCGCACTACTTATTACTCGCGCGAGTTTTCTTGATACACGAGCTCCCTAGTCCTCACCCAGCGCTGAATAGCAAGGCACGTTGACATACTTAAGTTCGATTCGGAACGGCACGTACCAATTTACAATGCTGGCAACAACCATCTCGTATCTGCAAAACAATCGTAGCATTTCTCGTGGCACGCTTTGGCGAGTTAAGTGCCCACAGATGGTACGCCCTTTTAAGACGTGACGAAGCCAGAGCCCTTCTCTCCCCGCACCCCCCGCTGTGGAATATCAAGAAAACTTGCGCGTGTAGTACACACACTTTCTCATGCACTACACATTTACATCCACCACACATGACGGGAGATCGACCGGGAGCTTAAAGCATGTCCCGGCTGGGGCAGTGAATTGAATTGAATTGAATTTGCCTTATTTTACGTGGCGAGACTCGGGCCATCAGGCCCTATCTTCCGTCTGACCACGCAAATTTCGCTACGCTCCTTTCACCAACTAGCAGAGAAAGAAGGTATTTCTTGGGCGAGAAACAGGCGATTTGAATTTAGCTCAGAGGCGTCATTTAGGCTTGAGTATCTTTTACATGCAAGTAAATCTACGAACACGGGACAGCCGGCTTTACTTCCCCTTCGAAGCAAGGCGTACGAAGGATTTTTTCGCCCTTAAAAATCCACGGCTTCAATCGGGTTTGAACCCGCCAACGTGGGTACGCTAACCGTTACTGTCCAGTGCTACTCTAGTGGGAGACAGCTGGTTGGCGAAACCCCACAAGACGACGGGTAGGTCGGCGCTGGGTATAGCCACTCAGCGGGGAAGATCGCCGCCAACTCCCGCGAAAAAAGTCCACTACGCTTACGGAACTTATGACTTTAGACATTGATGCGCCCGGAATCACTAATCAATAACACAAACAACGATTGAATTAACAACGCGTGAAATTATTTTAAATTCATAAGTTATTATAAAGAAAAAATGCCGATCAGATGGCCGAGATCGCTAAGGCAGTAGTGCCGGAGTGGTTTCGGACCAGAAGATCGCGGGTTCGAGTCCCGCCTCGGGCATGGATGTATTTGTGTGTTTGTGTATGTGTTGTCCTTTCACCCCGATTATCATCATATCATCATTTCATCTTCCATACCCCCAGGGCTAACAACCGTGGGGGATAAAAATCGGATCCAGCTAAAAATGCTGGTCCCCCCCAAAAATTGTCGCAAGCACGTGCCACCGTGATAATAAATAAAAACTGAGCCAAGGTAAATGCAGGATGCTTGCATGCGTGGTCCTAGTCGGCCGATTAACGAAAAAAAAAAAATAATAAAAAAAGAAAGAAAAATATATTGTATAATTTTAAAATTTGTTCGCAATTTAAAGCGATGTGGCAACCTAGCACTCATGAACAACGGTTACTCAAGCACTGGTTAGCCTCCCACTCTGTAGGTGGAGGTTAGTGCACAAATACTCGTAAACGCACTCCGAATTCCCAGAGAAGGCAGAATAAAGCACTAATTAAAACTAGTGTAAATGTGATAAATTACATTCTTTTGAAACCCAAACAAAATGAAGTTCATAATTTAACTTTTAAATTTAATTTATAAATTTCAGTTTAATTTTAAAAATACGATGTTGAAATGTTATGAACGTAATGGTATGAGTTATAACTATTGTAATAATTTGAAACTAATGGTGCTAAAGCAGCACATAGTTTCTCGCACGATTGGTAACGGTATGTAACATAATGTTGCAACTCATCTTTCTGACACTTAATCCGTTACTTCATCTAACTAAATGAAACTCGATTTTTTAATTCAAATATTAATGAAATTTACTTTCTACTATTGTATTCATTGTCTTTGTGCATTTGGCGTATTCACGTAAGTGAAATGATGTCCATCTTCACTGTGCGACGCCTATTTTAATCGTAAATAAAATTATAAATAGTTTTTCAACACAACGCGGTGCATAAGGTAGCAATAGGTTGATCATGTCCCATTGCCACACAATGAATTATTTTCGTTTTCTAAAAGCGTTCACTGACAGGGATCATACATCAGTCATTACTGTAAACGTTTTTTTAATAATATTGTTTATTGTTTACTTCACTATACACTGCATTATAATAGCATTATTTAATAATTTCCAATAAAACGGTCTCGTGTATTATGAGTTTTCAAATATACACACAAACAACTTTGTATGGTCTTAAATTAAAAAAAAATATTTTGAAGATCTATAAATTAACTTTCATCGGTTCTTTGCACTCATTTCTAGATCAGTGTATTTATCATCTCATCATATATTTTCTCGTATTATGTATAAATGGTACGTAATATTGTAATACTAGTTAAACCCGCAAAACGTTTTTTGACAGCGTTGAGACTGTTATTTAAAGCTCTAAAATTCAAAAACAGATTGCATTACATAAGAAATCTGTAACTTCGGTATGAATCATGTAAATGTGCAAACAATTTTTACTTTTACAATTTTTCAAAATTCTAGTGGTTTAACTTGAAAAAGACCCTTTGTACACTAAGGGCGGAGGAAACAGGCGCAGAAACTACACAATGTAATGAGCTCAAATCTTAAACAATATGTTTATTGCCATATTTTTGTTACACATGCCGTTACAGCAAAAAGTTATTCTATTCTTAAAAAAATTTCAAATTCATCTAAGAAATTCTGGTCTTGGGGTGTTAAAGAAATATCAAACTTACGACTGGAGAAAACATTATCATCTTCGTGACGTGAATTATTATTATAATTATTATTATTATTACTATATTAATTATTATATTTTTTATTATATTAACGCACTATGTATCAGAGAGTACATTCAACTAAAGTATTCTCGTTATGAATTAGACAGATTTCCAAACTGAGCTAATACAACTACATACGTCACAACAGTGGACAATATCGTGAACATTAATAACAAATCAATGCGCAGAACTTTGCAGGCGGTAAACCGTACATCCTTCCTGGAAATCTGCCTCTGAAACATTTTCATCTGAGATACAATCGATGAAGGTAAGTTTGTGCTGAGTTGAAGGTGAGATAACATTGTGGATGCCTTTTGCGCTTCTGTATATGTGCTAGTGCAAGACCAGCACAAAAATAACAAGCGAACAAAATGGAAAATAATGGCCACAGAAAATTCTACGGCAGCGGCCGCAATTCGCAACTCTGTATTCATAACCGAATATCTAAATTTAGCATACGCCCTCGTCCCAGATGAAGCATATCCATTCAGCAATATAAACCAAAAGGTACTTCCTATATCGCTAAGGTTTTGAATGCTGAACGTGTCATCGATAGATTTAGCCATGCTGCACAGACAAAAATGTGCTTCCCGTAATGATTGAAGCAGTTCGTTGGAATTGTCTTGTGTTATTTTAAATTGTACATCGTTTGAGACATAAAGAGACGTGAAACATTGAGAATCTCCTAAAACATCTAAACATTCAAAAGCTCTATTCCCGTCCTTATGAATTCTTAAAATAGTATTCATCAGAATGTTTAACTTCCTAAACCTTCGCCTTAATAGAAGAACTAATAATATAAATTTGACCGTGATGGCAGTGTTGAATATGCAGAAAAAAGAAAAGCATATTACAGTTGTGGGCCGACCTTCTCCATACGCACAAAAACCGTTGATGCACCATATCAGAATCAACAGTAGGACCAGAATGCTGACGATCTTCTCCAGCGATTTCTTCATCGCGCGATATTCTTCTGTTGGATTCTGGAAAAGCAAACGGTCGACCAATGGTAGCGCTTCTAACAGCCGCGACAACGGCTTCGGTTGCACGATCAACGACACGATTATGCACAGGACGCTGTGCGTTGGTTGAACTATCAGATGAAATATAAAGGGAGAATACGCGAATAATTGGTCCGGTTCAGGAAAAATTTCCAAAAAGTCGACTCCGTACAGAACGGACGCAGTAATCAGCAGGACTCCCATGGATGCCGTGTGAAGCAAATGGACCCTAGTAACGCGAAGTCCTTTCCCTGGAGTGAAGACCCCTGGCGAAGTTCCAGTTAGTCGGGAAAACCAGACTATAGGAGAAGCAGCTTTGTAGAGTTGATAAGATGGAGAAATATTTTTCATTTTTGTTTCTTCTTTTGTCGATTCGGTAAAGTTCTTCCCAACCAAAATAAACTTAATACGTCTTTTTTTCTCTTCGAAAACAAAATTTTGGATGATCAGTGCATCAGACAAGTGAGAATTGGAAGTATCTATTCGAATATAGAGTCGGTATTGTGAGATACCGTGTGGGCATGGTTCCATTTAATGCTTAACTTACATTCTATATCGATCAAACTGATCATCACTAATCTAGAGTACGTTAGAGATGAAATTTCAATTATGAAATTGAACTGACGTTGTATTCATTATTCATGAAATGCACTTTGTTACGGCCTGTGCTATGCAAAGTGACAAGAAGTTCGAAAAGTCGAAAACGAACTGCCGCAGAGAGCCTCGGGACGTCATTTGCGAATCCATTGAACTTTTTGTTTGTTCGCAGGAAGCATTGGCCTGAAATTTCCAGACTTTTTTCGAGTTCCAATTCGATATAGAGATGTTCCTACTCCAGTTTTAGCAGTTCACAACTTTCATTCAACACACAATTCACAACAAAGTATTTTTACTCTGTGGTATTTTCTGTGATCTTTCTCACTTTACTTACGACGCACTTTAATATTTCCGATCACAACATTGAAGAAAAAAAACAGCCTAAAACGGCAGTCAACCAGCCTGAAACAAGAGGGGGGCACATTACATTGCTGAGCCCCTCTGTCTCTCACTGGGCCCCCTTTTCTGTTAAACTTTTTTACTTTCTCTTATACGTACGGATATACGTTACACATATAAATAGTTTAGAGAAAGTTATGTAATGCTGCAGAAAATCGATTTCGAGATTTCAACGGAAATACACGTTTTGGGGTCCCTGACACCGAAAACGGCTTTTATTTAATGTCCGTCCGTCCGTCTGTCTGTCCTACGTCCCTCTGTGAACACCACTCGCGCCTAAACCTTTCGTAGGATTTTCTCCCCAAAATGGATATTTCCCGATCAATCTGTCTCGAGTCAAAGTGGTGCGATTTTGAAAAAACATTTTTAAAATTTGGGGGTACTTTACAAGAAGCCTCTGGGACATTTTCAAAATATTCTCAAAAATTAATCCCAATTTTTTCTTTAACTTTCTCGTAAGAGTATAGTGAAATGCACTTATAAAGGCCGCATAGGTCCGATTTTCACTGTTAACTGTAAATTTTCGAAAATTGATAATTGGATTTTTTCGGCGTCCTCCTACAACTACAAAATTGAAGGGTTTTCTTTTTTTTTCTTTTTTTTCCTTTTTTTTTCTCTCCTTCAAATGAACTTTGTCGTGTCCTTGGAATGAAACCATTATTTTCTTATAGAAAAGTAACAAGGAAAAGTGTTATCCTAAAATTTTGGTTTTGGCATCAGAGCACTCGAAAAATGAAACTTAAACTGTCCAAAATTTAAAAACCTTTGACTTTTAATCATTTAAAGATAGAATAGCATAACTAATTTGAAAGTAAACTTCATTTTTTGCAACTTGTATTTTGATGATATTGTTGTGACAAGAAGAGCCAAAGCTCTAGAAGGCAAAGTTTATCGAAAACATGAGGCAATAAAGCGTTGTTTTGTTTTCGAATTTCGCTATCAATTAACTCGAAAGCTATTGGGAAAAGAAGGAAAGAAACAATCTCTTAGACAATGATCACATCTTTTCATTTTGAATATAGTAACTGCTTCCGTACGTTGCGCCCGTTTCGACATACAAGTCAACAATAGGTTTTACTTCAGAGCTGTGTTTAGAGTGATAAGTTGTAAACATATTAAAAAGACCTATGAGATGTGCGGGGCATGTGGCACTGAGATTTTGTTGCTGTAATTGTTTTTTCGCTTATTGTTAAGCAGAAAAGATTATTAATACTTCTAGAGCCCTGAATCGCAAAAATCAGAGGATTTGTAGCTTTCGGCGTTCAAAAAGTTTTTGAGGAAAGGGTCCGGACTCGGAAAAAGGGGATAATCCCATATTTTAAATGCCTTGAACACACCCCTAGGCTAATTGAATCATGAAATCAAGAAACCCCACATTTGTAGGCAAGAACATATTAACAGAGGAACAAAAAACTCCTTTTTTGGGGTAAGAAAAGAGCTAGCTGGCTCATTTTTTTCTGCTCTTACACTTCTGATGTATGAAATAGATGAATAATATGCGAAACAGAGAAAGATTAAATTTCAAAATAAATTGTTCATATATCCACGGATATGTGGGTGTTCTCAAATACAACGCAATAATATAAAAATGTTGTGGTAATATTTTTATAATCTGAAAAACAATGCAAAGAAAATAATTTCTACAAGTTGTGAATGAAATAACTATTACTACTGAATGTTTTTGTTTTATAGATTTTCACTGCTAAATACGAGTCATAATTCTTTTAAGACTCTGTACGCTTTGAGTTTTATAATCATTTGAGTATAGTAATTAGATGTTACAACACAAATATGTTTTACATTGTTGTCAATGAAGCCCACCAGAAGTGTTGATTTTACTATTCATCCTGTGAAAAGAGACAGACTGATGTTGATAGTAGCTAATAGCAGGCCATTGGTTATTAGAATACTTTGTTGATTTTCCAGAACACGGTAACTCAATAAAAGTGAAAATTGAGAATTTAAAGTGAATCAGTCCCCTAAAATCATTTTGTATATGGTATCTCTGACATTACACCAATTGCATTTTGGTAGCAGATACATCACTATTTCATGGATGGAGATCGTCATTAATGAAATAACGTCGCTCAAACTTTCAGATTTTTAGAAAATCTGTTTTTATAATTAAAAACCAAGGGAAATAATATTTCAATATAACTTGCAAGGCAATATTACTAATAATAAATTATTGGGAAGGAAATTAAGTTGAAGCTAAAATTAAATTGTACAAAATAGGTTTTTTTGTGAAACATTAGTATTTCAGAAAAGCAATGGCCTGTGCTCTAATAATAATTAGGTATTACAAAACTGATTGTAGTTGTTAATAGTGAGCCAATTATTAGAACACCTTCTGACATTTTTCTTATTAAGAAACTAACATCAATTTTATTAAGTGACATTAGAAAATCCAAGTGAGTAAAACATTATAAATTCACCACACTGTAAATTGGAAATACACAATAAAAAATCTTTGGTGACCTCTTTGTCCAGAAATTATGTAAGAATGTCCTCTTATGCAAAATAGTGATGGACAGAGGTGGATTTACGCATAGGCACAGTAGGCACGTGCCTACGGCGGCACATTTTCAAGGGCGGCAAATTTTAAAAGGCACAAAATTTTCTTGATATTTTCTAAAACAAATTTAGGTTCTCTAAAAACTATAACAGCATAAATCATATTTTTATTTTAAAAATTTTCATATTAATATTTAATACAAGCTATTTATTTGTCTACTTCATTAGAGTATACCTTATGGTTTCAGAAGTATATGAATCTGAAACTAAGGCCCATTAACATTAGTTTCCTTTTAATGTTAACGTTCCAGTGTTGAAACGTTAATAATGTTGAACGTTACTCGCTAAAAAGATACAGTTTATATCCAAAATTAGCTAATTCAAAAAATATTTAATTTATGAAAACAATGTGCAAAATATAATGTTACTTTTAAAGTTAAAACGTTTAAATTAATGAGGAATTGTTTTTGAAACGTTACAATTTGAAATGTAACATTAATTTTAAACAGGGGGCGGCAAATTTGATGTGCCTACAGGCGGCAAAAATATTTATCCGCCCCTGGTGATGGATGATCATGAACATTAGGAACAACTTCATAAACAGTTGTTTTCATTTTTTATTAAATATAGTTGTCTGTAGCAGCAAAAAACAACAGCAACAACAACAACAACAAATAAAATACTCTTGAATAACACTCCAAGAAAATAAATATTTGAACAAAAACAGCCTTCACATTTACTGCTATAACATACACTAGTATAATTATATACAGTACAACAGTCCTTTATGTTCCAAAAATATCAAAAAAGTCCCTGTTTCATAATGCAACACGTGAATAGAAAATATTTAAGTACAGATAGCCTCTTCCTTTGAACCTTACAATAATTTAACATCAACTGTACAGTAAGCAGTGACATATTGACCATTTGAATTCAGTTGGTACACACAGTGTGAGAATAGTTGGAATAACACAACGAAATATTTGCATTTTTCAGACAAAATTAATAATCTTTCATTGTTTTGGGATTGTTCTCAAGTTTGTGGCTATCTAATGAAACCACAGACACCTCTCATATGGCTGGAGGCTGCACGCAGGGTGTTCTCTTTCAATTTCTGCATGCATGGGAAATTAGTAATGTAGATAATAATATTATTTACTGAGTCACATACACAATTACTATTGGGTATGATGATTCAGATTGGTTATTACTACCACTTAATAACAGTATAACAAAATTAATTATAAAAAAAGAAATAAATTAACAAGTATCTATAATCTAATAATGATAAGAAGAATACCAGTTTTAATGTTGACTGTCCAGTGGATAGTGAACATGCCTAAATAGTGCCTGGAGGAGAAGGGTTTTGGCCAGTTTATCCCCTTCTACACCAAGTTCTATTGCGCCTCCTGAAATCAATCACACGTGTTAGTCCAGGGGCAGATCCAACTGATCATTCTGGAGGGGACCAACACAAATTTTTCTTAAATATTAAACATTAATTATTATATTGTATATTATTTTTGAAGTGTATATTTTACACTATACAATATAGTTTTCAAATAATAACATAATTCTAGCATAAATAAATTTTGAAATCAATTTTGCCAACTAAAGGAAGGTAACCAATGAAAACTCTAGGTCTTTTGAGGGGGGGAGGGCATGGCTCCTATCATTCTTGAACACTATAGAAAAGTTTCTGACGAAGAATAATTTTGAGGTTATTCTTGAAGTAGTGTGTGTAATTCTGTAATATCTCTCAGATGTTCAGTAATTTGTTGAAGAATTAAATTCTTGCAGGGTGTGAATTATCAGGGGAGATCCTGATGTTCAACCCCTTTTGGAAAGTTTGTTGCCCAGCTAGACAAGTATTAATGTCTCCTTGCCAGGAAAACAATTGATCCATGTTTTTAAATATTCAAATCTAGAAAATTGGACCAGAAAACATTGTCAAGCATTCATTGAACTCATTCAGATTGTGTTGCATTAAATATTCTTCATTTCTCTCAACAAATTCTGATGTGTTCCCTGTGGGAGTTTTGAAGATCCTCCTCTGGAGAAACCTGCCAACTTGCACCCTGCATACCTTTTTCCTTACACTGTGCTTGGGCACTGTGGATGCTGAAGGTTATATTTGTCTTGAGTTGTATCAGTGTAAACTTAAGTAAACTTAAGATATGTAATGATTTTTGTATACAAACATGAGAGTTTTGTAAATGAATGCACAAGACAGTGGAATTATGTTAATTTTTTTGAATTGGTATCTTCAGGAACAGTTGTTTTTGTTTTTCTTCTTCTGCCTTTTGTTGTTAGTCTAAAGGCATAATTGAATTGAGATAATAGCTTCTATTTTTGATTTTGTCTTGATGTTGGATTGTTGGGTGCTGGTGTGATGCTGTTGACTTTAATATGAAATTGGGTGAGTTTTGTTCTGTTGAGTGGGAGTTGTGGAAGAGATTGTGATAACTTTTGGTGTTTATAATTAGTTTGTTTTATTGGATCCATTGAATTAGTTTGTCAATGGTTCGGTTGGCTTTGTTTTGAAGAGCTTTGGTTGTTTTTCTTTTTGATATTATATTAGTGTTATCTATGTCTACTATTTTATTGTTTTTCATTGATGAAAAGTTATTCCCAAATGTAAGAAATAATTAAAACTGTGACATAATTTGATAAATAATGTATTATTTTTGTGCTATATTGTTATAAGTAGAGCCTGGAAGTTTGGCAAAATGACTTTTTATTATTGTTACAATTTTATGACTTTTAACAATAGGAAGCACTTAATTGTACTTCTAGAGTTGTTTTAGTAGATTTTTCATTTTCTTTTTTTGCCCATTTAAGCTTCTGATGCCTATTTTTGTCATTTTGCCTCCGTAGTGCCTTTTTATCATTATTTTACCTTTTTCCCCTCCTAGCATCAACTGTATCATGCTGGAAACATACCTTGAAACCTGAACAACTTGAAGACATGGCTGTGAATTGTCTTTCTTTAGAGTGAAGGCACTAGAATCAGATTTTGTTAAAAACCAAAAAGGGAAATGAAAATGATACCAGTGAAGATTTTCAATATTCTTCATTGATGTTTACAGACTTGTTCACTCACGAGAAATATCATCATATGTTTTTGAATGGCCTCGGATTTCTTAAGGAGAGAACTGTCTGTTCATGATATACCCTGCTCTGTTTCTTCTTGTTCGCTTGTTCCTTCTTGCAATTACATGAGTTCATAAAATGAAATCTTCAATTCCATTTTCACTGATACCAATGCCAATTTCAAGATTCAAAAGGGAGTCCACAATAGTAATTCATAGAGAAACTGTCACGACTAAAATGAATTCATAAGTCGTCATATGCAATCAAGTTCATCGATCATTTGCAATCAAGATGACAAATAAAAGGTAGTGGCTTAAGTAAAGTAATTGCTAATTTAAATTAGTGAGTTAAAACAAAAATGTGATTCATTTTAATTAATAATTTTGTACACTCACTTTTAAACGGTTATTTTCTAATGTTTCCTGTGTTTTAACCCCCTACATTAGCAAGAATAAATGCCTTTTTGCATACCTATTTTAAGTAAAATAAATGCCTGAACTTCCGGGCAATAGTTATAAGTGTACCATATGAACTGTACTGAGCTATGTTGTTTACCTTATGTTGTTATGTTATCGTTCTGAATACCTAACAGGTGAAGTGAAGAAATTTATTACAAGAATAAAAAATTGATGATGCCAATACAAACAGTGCAAGTTTTGTTACTATATTATTAACAGGCATAAATAAATATCATCATTGCCATCAACAACACTTCCAGTAAGGAAAGATGCCCAAAATTTTAAAAAATTCAGTTATCTCTTGAATAGAAAAAAAAAATGTTTGGCAATACTTTTTTTACATCCAGTTTCTATTAATATTTTAATTACACCATTATTTCATTTTTATTTACATTAATATTTTAATTACATTAAAATTAGCTGTTTTTATTATATACTATTTGCAACCTACCCAATACTCCATTGAAAATGCCTATTTTTGTATTAAGTAATTATAAATTCAATTATATTTTATTTAATTTTTATGCTATTTAATGTAAGGTAAATTAAATATTTTGCAAACACAATATAATTTACAATAACTGTAAATTAAAAGATTACCACGTTTAAAAAAACAAATGAGTGGGTACTTCATGTGCCCTCAGAGAGTATATGCCCTGTGTGTGCCCTCTACTCACATATGAAAATGTTACACCCACAATAACAGATGCAGGAAGGTATAGATGAGACAAGTGAGAGTAAAACTAACTCAAATACTGCATAGGCATTGGTTAGTTTCTAATTTAATCAAAAGTGTAGGAAATAGAAATTAACAAAATGAGTGGGTAAAGAGGGATATAATTGCATAAGTGATATGTTCAAGAAAGTGAGTGACGATAGAAGCATGTTTTCTTATTTACCATGAGTGCAATTATACCTCTTTATCCACATTTTACATTCAATACTTTTTCCATTTAAGAATAATTTAAATTTTGAGAAATTCAAGCACATCTTTACCATTCAAAGCATACTCTCAATGATGTAGTGTTGCTTCTGAAAAAGGCCTATTTTAGTGGGCCATGCACAATCGCATGTGTATGATCACTATAGTGACATTAAAACATTACTTCCCAAGAAAAGTTAAGACAGTTGTGAGAGAGAATACAACATGAATAAACATTGAAAAGTAAAAAAGTCACTTCTGTCAGTTTTGTTGGCATACTTTTTAGAACAGGTAAACACAAGTGGCGTTTACATTTTTTAGATTTGTAGTGCTAAGACCAAATGTTTTCCATTAAAAAAACGTTTCATTTATTCATGTTAAATATTGTATGTTGTTGCATTAGTCAGCTAGTTTAATATATACTTTACCACTTTAGTTATACTCATTCATTGTTAACATCTAGTTGTTGTAGATACGTAATCTGCGATGTATATTTCTGTTCATGTTGGTTCATGTTTCATGGCGGACTGGAAATATACTATACATACTTATAATAACACCTTGGCTATGGTGTCTTAATTACACGATTTTGATTATTTTCTAAATTCTGATACGTAGCTGTGGAATTTTAATTTCACGATGGAGTTTTTATTGCATGCATGCTATTAAATAGAGATAATCAACGATTTTTAGTGGAATTAAAGGGCTTATTTAGTTACCTAAGCTTCAAATTCATAAAAACCTCTCATTCGCGTTGGGCGATACTACCGCCACATATATTTAATCGCTTAAACTAGCGTGAACCAATGCAAGCAAAGATTTTCCATTGCACTTCTGTATGTTGGTAGCATTGGGGACGCTTGTTCTAAGGTAGCACCAGGGTAGCCATGTTGGTGTAGTTCATGGTGTTTTTGTTGTCTCCGTTCTCTGGTTGTTACTGTTGTTATATCGTCAGTGCAGATTTCACATAAATAGAATTGACTAACGTGTTTTATGTTTACCAGGATTTGGTAGTTGTTCCTGACCATTGTTGGAAGATGTATTTGTTATTACTGTGAATCTAATGCACTAGGTGATTGATGCTATTTGATATTTTCTTTCCATCATAACGTTACTGCGAAATATTCCGATAGTGTTTTTATATATCACTGATATATAGTCAACCAGTGGTGTGTAATTGATGTATTCAATTATGAGTTCAAGCAATTCGTTTGATTCGCCTGTGAGGTCACACGGAAGTTATGGCGAATTCGTGAGACCACAATTTTCCCCCTCGTTTACAAGTTCACCTATGTGCCGAAACGATTCTTCCGACTTCATTCCGTTTGGGCCTAGCCCTCCAGGACATAACCGCGGGAGAGGCCGATGGAGGGGTCGTAATCGGAGCTTCATGAGCAATACCTCAACTAGTTCTGGGCACAACAGTAGTTTTAGTCCAGGAATAGGAGAAAGGCCCTCTCCCTATAAGCAGAATAGCCCTCATGGTCATTGGAGAGGTCGAGGAAATAAGGTGAGCAAAGGAAAATGTTTACATTGTTATCATGTTCATGAATGCCACATTTTACATATGTACACAATAAAATTAGTGTTATAATAATATGCTTTGAGTGTGTGAAAAATTAATTTGTCAAGTATAGCTGAGATTAGTTTTAAATGTTGATTTTTTAAATGCTTTTATGTAACATCTCGCTGAACTTACTTTACAAATGATATTTTCTAAATTTTATGATTCTTGTTTGTAATATCAAAACTTTAACTTATTTTGTTTTCTTTTTAGGGAAATTTTAGAAATCATAACCAAAGAGTAGATATATCTGCTTATTTCCACCCATCAATGCTTGAGGATCCATGGGCTGTCCTGGAAGAGAAATTAGAAAATGACCTGAAATCCAATTCTCAATGTAGTTCGACAAGCACAAGATTGGAAAGTGATACTCGGAATTCCGATACTGAATCATCAGTAGAAAACGAACCATCCATTGAAATTTCTTCTCAAGAGAGCGTGTCCTAGTAATAAGCTCTAAGTGTTCATTCCGTCCCGGATGTGAAGTGTCATTTGTACAAAAACACAAATATTTACATTTATGTTATTACCTCTTGAGTGAAATATCAGTGGACAACATTATTTCTAGTGCAGAAAAGGAATTGCAGAAATATTTATTTCTGAAAAATGAAATGTTTTATATTTTTAATGGAATGCCTCAATTTGAGTCAATAGAGCAAAATCATTTAGTGTGAATAGCATACTACTTTGATACTCAAATTTTAATATGTAGCTATAAATAACACTTTTGTAAATCAAGAGAATTTAATTTGGGGAAATAACTGGGGGATAATAACAGGTACAAATAACAGAGAGTACAATTTTTATCAGGATTTTATATAAAAATATTTATAACATGGTCTCATCTTTATTTCATTACATATCGAGCATGAACGTAGAATTTTTAACTTCATGATTTAGGTGCAAGTAGGTAGATTTTCTTTAATTTGTTAAAAAACAGAAGATTAGTTTCTGTTGTATCTGCTGGTTACGTTCAGTTCAAAAATTTTTTGTTCTGCGAATACTGACTCGCATTGTTATTAACAATAGTTGACCTCCATTTATTCAAACATTCTACATTGTTAATTGAATAAATTTTAATTGTACATACCTTTCCACTATAATAGATTTGTGTAGTTCAACAATTGCTAGTAGTTAAGCTTGACAACTTAGAGGATAGGTGCTGTTATGGTATTGTTTTCTCTTTTTTAGTGTTGGGTGGCCAGAGTGAGTTACTTATTGTAATGAAAAGATTTGTGATTGCTAAGAAATGTGTTATTATGATTGCAGCAATGCATGAAAAATGTTGAAACTATGACAGAATATTATATTTTTTTCATATTTATTATTGTAAGCAAATTAAGTTCACTTTTATTTCTTCCTTTTGAAAGAAATCGTTATATTCACTACATTAGTCACTACATTAGACCAATCGCCTACCATGTATGCTTGTGTGTGTGTTGCTGTTTTTTTCTTTTATTGAAAACTTTTTAAATTAATACATATATGAAAAAATATATGTACAGAAAGGTTATCAAGATGAAAAATAATTTCATATTTTGTGAAATTGTTCACACAAAAGATTCTTTGAAAAGCTTTCTGGTCCCTAGTTACAAATACTATGTATGATTCGGAGAAACAAATTAAGTTGTTTAAATATAAGCATTACAGATGTTTGTTAAATTAATAAAAAGAGAAAATGTGTCATAAATTGATTATGATATTATGTTGCATTTGTATTCAGAGAATATTTTGCAGTTCATTCATTACATTCAGAGCAAACTGTTTGTGTAGCAAGTTGTAACAGTGAGGGAATTGGTATGTCTACAAATAAAATTAAACGTGAAATTCTTAGTAAAATAGGTTGACATGAGTTTATGAAAATGTTATGACCGATAGAAATTTTGTTTTTGTTTGTTTGTTGAAATTTGATATTGTTAACTATCAAAATTACATCACCAAATCTTTCTTTGTACATATATCATTTATATTTTTGTCATAATTGTTTTTATTTGATTTGTTCATTTTATTACTACTAAATGATGAACAATTCAGTTTAAAACTTTTTCATTTGGTCTTTTAAGAAACTCTTTACTTATTGTTAAAAAAATTGAGTGAATAGGTGTAAATCATATATTCATTTTCAATTTTACAAGCAAATGTAAATATCATTAAAAATAATAAATTTAAAATTATATATTTCCTGCAACAAAATTAATGTTATTGCCTAAAGAAAGCGAGTTCCTTCTCAGATTTGCCACTTATTCATCTTAGATACTCATCATGGCGATGGTGTAACGGTTAGCGTACTGGACTGTTGTACCCAAGTTGGTGGGTTCAAACCCGATCGAAGACGTGGATTTTTAAGGGCGAAAAAATCCTTCGTACGCCTTCCTTCGGAGGGGAAGTAAAGCCGGCTGTCCCATGTTCGTAGATTTACTTGCATGTAAAAGATCCTCAAGCCTAAATGACGCCTCTGAGCTAAATTCAAATCGCCTGTTTCTCGCCCAAGAAATACCTTCTTTCTCTGCTAGATGAAAGGAGCGTAGCGAAATTTGCGTGGTCAGACGGAAGAGCGGGCCTGATGGCCCGAGTCTCGCCACGTAAAATAAGGCAAATTCAATTCAATCCTTTACTCACATTTTACTTATCTTTCAACTATAGTTAAAATAATGGGAAGGGACTCTGGAACTCAAGAAATAATGCGAAGATGATCTGACCCCATACGTCACATACAATTTTTACTGTTTTTTTTGACTGAAAAAATCTAAATGTAGATGTCAATACCTAAGAAGAAAACACTAATAGGAAAGAAAGAAATAAGTTATCATTAGCTTTTTTTTGTGTACTTACCTTACGTGAAATTTGATATTGAATTTCCAAACTCCAATGACAGGCATGTGTGGTTTCACTTACTTTTACTTTAGCAATCCTAAAACATATTTTCAATTGAAAAAATCTAGCTTCAAAATATTAAGTCCAGTACAAATTGATTCGAACTTCAAAATGCTCATTCTCGATTACAAGAATGGGAGAGTCAGAGTTATCAAAATTAACGATGGGGGTTACCGTAAAGGAAAGCGACTTGAAAAAAAATAGTGATAAGTTTTCAGTATTTTTCTCTCCAGTCAATCAACAATTAAACAAATTCAACCTAATGAGGTTTCTCTTATTGCATTTGTTCCCAAGATTATCACACTGGGCACCAGAAGCATTCAAAGAATGGAATAGCTTTTGTAGTTCATTCAGTACATGAATGAAGGAGATGACAGTTACATTACAGGAATGAAAATAAAATTTAGAAATCATTTGTAAATATTTTATCTATTTCATGAAATGAAATTGTGATGATTTGTCAAGAGGAACAACAACATACACCCATGCAAATTATGAAGGATTCTCAGATAAGATAAACCCCATCCCCAATATTTATCTTCCCTATGTTTTAGAACATATTTTTAGAATAAATTTATTATTAACATTATTTTTCACGAATGAATAGTTAACTGTGTATTGTACTAACTTTCTTTTTACGGTAAAACTTATTTTGTGAAGTCTTTTGGCTAGTTAATGGATTCATGTCGCTTCTGAGCAGTTATGATTTAAAAGTCCTACATGATAAGGATTATAACAGAATACACAGTTTGCCTCTGTCATGACACACTCACAAATTGAAAACATCAATTTTGTTGCAAATGATCTTGACCGTACAAGTGACGCTGCATTTAAGGCTGTGGTGCTGATGTTTTGACCATCTTGTAGTTTAAACGACGGCACCACGTCTTTCAATGCAGTGTCTTCAAGACAGCCAAGATGATTTGCATGATTCTGATCGCAGAAGCCTGTGACAATGTATTTGTTGTGGGATTTGCAGTTCCATTGTACCGTACTGTTTTTTGCAGAGTAACTGCTTCTGCAGCCATTTACAAAATGTTCCTCACAGCAGAGTAAATTGAAATACCATCGAATGATTATATTCAGTTTAATTGGTGTGTCTTTGACTAGGGGGAATAGACAAAGGAATTTTGTATTACTGTGTGTCGAAGGTCTAGAACCATATTGTTGTGAGTCCCATTTACTTCGTTTTACAGGACAAACATTTAATGTTTCAGCATTTAACAAACAATAAAGAAATTAAATTTAATTTGCTTACTATATAATTCCTCATGGATCTCTTTCAGTCAAATCCTTCAGCATATAGGAAGCATTTTGATTAATAAAAGTATCAAAATGTTTGAAGTGCGTAAGAAATGTATGGGTAATGGTAATAGTCTTAGAAATCCATACATATCAATAGACCATATTGGAAAAGGATCAGAACATTGAACATTTTGCTTTCATACTCCTTACACGTTTTTTCCTTAATCTCATTTATTGTGGTATTGAAAGGTTGAAAGCTTAGGAATATACAGTATGCCAAATTAAATAAACAAATTGAATATACATATGGAGTAAATGGAAAGCATTTCAATATCACTGTTAAACATTATTATTTTACTGCCACAAACAATTCCATGACTTTCTATCCTCCATTAATAAGCGTAAAAATGTTTTAACTTTTTTTTTTTTTTTTGTTGGCAAAAGCTGTTGGTTAAAGATACAATTTGATCGAATTTTAATGGTATATCAGCTTTCTGAAATTCACTATTGGGAAATAAGCATCTGTATTTTTCTAAAATATTATTTTGGTAATATGTATGCTCGATGTTTAAGGAAGTCCTTTTGTTTACATTTAAAGCAACAGGTTTCAAACTTTAAAACACTTAACTTGCCAACATTTGGCTAACTTTTTCTTTTACCTGCAATTCTGAATACCCTTAAAAACTACAATTGATCAGTGCAGTTCTATTTTTCTAAAGTGCCTTTATATTACTGCACACATTGCAATTTTCCCTGCCCAGAATTCTATCAAAGCAATGATCTTGTGAGCATTTTGATTCTGTGAAACTTGTATTTGTTTGTACTTCCATCAAACAACATTATACCTTTTTTTACATGGGTTTTCTTTTGAAATTCGCCCTAAAGTTTTCATCAATGCTCTTGCAGTATCATTTCCTAATTGGCAAGAAATGCCTTCATGCAATAATAAATAACACCCATGTCTGTTATTAATACCATAGTTGGTTAGATTGTATCACACAAAAGTTTATTTATGGAAAAACACTGAAGTGTTATATTATGCAACTAATTACTGTAGAATTATCAAAATATTGAAGTATAGTAACACCTTTTTTACTCATTGGTAATGGTATGCTCAAACCTACGCTTAGCAAATCTATATAATCCATCATCATAAGAAAATGCTTTTGCTGTGTATTCTTGCATATGTAATGCACCTTTGCAGTACTCTCTTTGGTTTGAAATCAGCAGTGTTGAAATATGTGCTAGTAATAATAATAATAATAATATTCTGTGAAACATTGCTATCATTGTGGCTTCTCTACTTACAGACTACATTTTACTTTGATTTCAATTTGTTTGATAGTATTCAGTGGCACAATTTTTCTTGCAATGATAATTAAACTTTGTGAATACTGTTTTATGAGTGCATATTTTGTTTCTTTTATCTTTCGTAATTCTTGAATTTATTTTTCTAGTCACTCTGGTATTCCTGTAAAATTTTTGTGTTCATGAAAATAATTTATTTTCAGAGAAATCCAAAGTGTGTTCATATAAACAGAATGTGCATGAAAAAAAAAGGAAGGAAAGTCAGCATGGAATAAGATCATCTTGATTTCTGATATTTAAAATCAAATTTACTCTCTTTATCCAAAGAACATAAAACTTGCATATGACCCTATATTCACATTTTGAAAAAAATGGGACTTAAAACAGTTGTGTTCTGGATCATTGATTCTTATTGTTAGTGCAATCAAATTATATAACATTTCATATTATTCAAAATTTGCTACAAAAATAACAAGTTTTGAGTGATAGAAAGAGGAAATTTTTTCAAATAACTGGAGATGATTACAACACATAGGTTGTTTTGTTATCTATTGTTTTCAATGATTGTTTTTTATGACATTCTATAGATTATTTAGATTAGTCATGACAAGTATGCTGTTATCTTTCATAGATATATATATTGAATGAACATAGTTTTCAGAAATACGTATAGGAAACTAATGGATCGTTAACAAACGTGCTATTAATTTGTACATTTAATGAGCAGATTCTGATAAAGTCACTACAATTTTGTATATTAGTTGATTCTGCAAATATAAACAATGATTTATATTTGCTTTGTTTCTTTTAATGCAACTATTTTACAGTCAAGAGGGATGGATGGGCTTGATTATAAGAAGCAATATTTTGTCTAAAATTACAGAATATTTGTTGCAAAGAGAACTTGTGTATGTTTTTGTTAAATTAATTTATCATTTCATATTAAAATTTGTTATTATTTCTATTATTTGCTGAAAAATCTATATGTATCTTGGAAATTTTTATTTAAATATTTGGCATAGTGAATTAAAAAAATATTTTTCTGTATGAAAAGTGTTTTCTTAATATTATGATTACAAACATGACAATTGCATAAGTGCATAAGAAATGAACTGCAGAAATTCAAAATGAAATTGTGCAAGTGGGGACACTGGTGGGAATAATGCAGATAATAAACATTTTACTATTGAAAACTTACAATTTAATTCTGTTAATGATTTTTGTTCATTGTAAATTGATTATAGTATGCACAAATTGCAAATAACATTTTAATTTTCACAAACTGTTAAAGTAACATATATTAATATAATTTATATTTTTTAAATTTAACACTTAAACAGTCATTTATAATTTGTAAGAGTAACTTTAGCTTGCAATATAGAATAGTTGATTTATCGTCATAACAAGTTGTACAAAAATATGTTTCTGGTCACCTGACACTCCTTTTGTTGTAGGATGAAAAAAACAACAAGAGTTTGTTTAATTTCTTAGGTTCAATTTTTCCTTGGAAATCTAGGTATGTAGAAAGGTTTTGTTTTGGCTTTTGTCATTTTATTAGAAAAAGTTAGTCATTTATCACAACCGAGGTAAAATAAAAAAAAAGTTTGTCAGGCCTCTTTCTAAGAAACAGCTTGTAAGAAACGTGTATTAAAAATACTATTTAGAATAGGTAAAATTATGTGCAGTATATAGTAGAGAATGATTGAACTCTAATTATTCACATAAATAACAATGTGTATGTTTAGTGAATATGTATTGAATTGTTGAGAGTTTGTGACATACCTCATCTGTTTTCATGGCAGTTGCTATTTCTCTAATACCCTTCAGGATAGTTAAATGTAAGAAAACAAATTTTAATACGGCAGTTGTATTTTTACACGTAATCAGCATTTTCATTCGTACAGGAATTAATGGGTGGTGTCATGATTAAGACAGTTTCTTGTTCTGAGTCAGTTTTTATATTCCCGTCTTAAACAGTGTGTGTTTTAGTTGCAAGTAGAATATTTGTGAAGTATCCGTATGCTGTTTTGGTGGTTCTAAAAGCAGCTATCAAAATTATGTTGTATTATGAATTCAGATCAACACATTTAATCTGATTTCAGAATGAAGAAAAATGTTCTAGTCATAGTATGCATATTTTACTATTACAATAGAAAAATATATTGAGCATATAGAAGCTATCTCATTAACCTAAATTCGATTGTAAATAAGAAACTAAATGAAATACAAATTGTATATTTTTTGTACATACCTAAAAGTACTGTATTGATTTCTTTCAATAAATCGCCCAACTATCAATGTGGTTAAAAGAAATGTATTGTTTGCTAAGAAAAAACTAACAAAAAATTGTAATGAATGAAGGGAAATAAAGTAATAGCAGTTATGCTTCATTCAAGGATGAAGTTAAATTTACAATATGCTTTTATTTCTAATGTTAAAACTTTAAAATTATGTTGTGTTTCTCTTTTCTTATGAAGATGACGTGTGTAGGATTGTTTTATATTTATTTAGATAGATCAAGAATTATTTCAATGACGTTCTATTGAGTTTGCTGTATTTAGGGCTTTCTCCTATTCCTCTACTTCATTTATTGTTGATTTTATTTTTCAAAGACGTTTCACACATGTCCCTTTATTGCTGCTGCAATTTTTATTGTAGGGACTTTCTTTTAGAGATAAAAATGTTTAGCCATTGTATTGGAGACAGTGGCATACATTGTTTCGTAATGCATTTTTGAAAACTGAAGTCTTTTATTGTATTGAGGACTAAACTTCTTTAAAAATTCAATTTCGTGTCTAGTAGTTTATTATTTACAAAAAAAAAAAAAAAAAAAAAAAAAAAAAAAAACACACCAATACTTAATCAACTGTTCTCTTGAAATAAGTGAAACTAATTATTCTAAAAGTCAGGTTTCATTTTACTGGTGAAAATCTATCTCATCTCATTTGTTTGTTTACTATCTCATTTGTTTGCTGCTGAAAATGAATCGCTGAAAATAGTGCATTTGTTTTAGTGCACAATTTGATAGGAAGTGCAGGTGAGTAGGATTGAAGAATTCAAAAGTAATGGCTGGTGGAATAATTCAGGAATATTATTGGAATAATATGTTCAAATTTATCTTCTAAAAGTATATTTATTTTTTGAACGAATACATCAGAGGACTGTTGAATCTTAAATCTTAAGTTTGCTGAAATCTTGAAAATTGGCAGGTGATTATTCTTTGCATTTCTTTCATTTTGTTTCTCAACTGTCGTGCCTTCCTACTTTTGCTTGGTTTTGAGGAACCCATCTTGACTCTTTACTAGGTAGGAAATTTATAAGGTTTAAAGACATTGCCATGGAGTTCCTTAAGCTTTATTCTTGAGTCTTTTGGAAAAGTCAGTAGCCTTAATAGTTTAGGTGTAATGATTTTGACTCGTTTCTGCATCGATTTCAAATTCACATTTAGTTTGCATACCATACGTCATGAATTCTTTTTTATGTTAGAATTTTCTTCCATTTTTCAATCAGGTTTGGTGTGATTGAAGGAAGGAATATCTACATGAGTCAATTCAATATATCAGATGTACAAATAATGTAATTTCGCTATCGTTTTTTAAATCATTGTGAGGAATCAATGCTGGTAAAGACCAATAGTCGTGAAAATATTAGCACTATTCCAATAATACAGAATTTACTGGCGTAGAAATTTGTTTCACGAAGATTTTATCTATTTTATAGAACTTAATTTGGGGAGAATATAGCATTTTCATATTGAGGAAGACGAAGTGAAATTGTTATAACATTTTTTTGAAAGAAAAGAAAAATTTTAAGAATGTTTGAGCATGTGCTGTAATTCAAATTCTGTAAAGCTATTTCTTTTATATTTTGTGGTTATTGTTTAAAATTAACTCCTACCTATTGGAAATTTTGCTATCTTACATTAGAACCAAAATTGGATCTCTTGCTAGAGCAGTGACTTTCGTGTGTGTCAACATCAATTGCTTTAATTTACTAGTTCAATACAAGTTAATATGAGAATTACCTTTTTGGGATAATTAGATGAAAAAGGTTTATAGTTAATTACTCGTAGTACTTCTATAAAAGAGAAGATATTGACATCCTGAAAATTCAAGCTGGTTATCCGAGTGAAAAAGATCCAAAAGACTGGGTTATAGAACTGAAAAGAATCTTGAACCAAAAGAATATAAGTATTTTGTTTAACTAATGGATACATCCTGCAAGAACAGCTTGAATGACATTTTCCTTTCTGAACTACAAGTTCTAGGTGAACTACATTTTTTGAGGAAGGTAAATGGTGCTTATGAAAATTGAAGTGAACAGCAGTGTGTTACATGGCATAATGCCCAAGAACGTTTTGAGAAAATAACATATATTGGTTGTTTTGCTGATTATAATTTGTCCGTGTTATCCAGCACTGGAATCCTTAGAAAAAAATGAAGAGGAAAACAGATCCTGGACTTCTGAACAAGAAATGGAAATACTCTCAAATGCATCACAATTTGCGAAAGGAAGTTCAAAGTCACATTTTTAAAGATTGGCTCTATCAAAGACCCATATCTGAAGAGGTTTTCAGAAAGCAAGAGTACAAAAATAGGCATGTGCAAGAATAAAAAGTCATAAAGAAGATGGAGAATTTAATATGTTTTATATGAGAACTGATGGTTATTTGTTAAAATGCCGGTGATGGATTTTGGAGGGGCAAGATTTTCCTGTGTGTGTGTTTTATGTAGAGTACAGTTCAATCAATAGTATTTCATTTATTTCCTTTTCTTTTTCATAAACATAACTTTTTTTTATTTATTTCATCAGCTGGTTTTAAAAATGTTAATTTTAGATTTCAGATCATTACAACTTCAACATCTTAAAGCTTACCATCTGCCTAAATAAAAATGCACATTTTTATGTTTATTACTACAGTGTAGTTTCAATTTAACTAATTACAAAATTGCACAGCTTTCTTTGTTACAGAATGCAGTTTTACAGCAGTTCATGATGCAGTCCTGTAATTTTTGCTTGTTTTATCAACTTTACCTTAACATATGTGGGACCAGTGTTGTGTTTTCCCCAGTGACAATGAATATTTGAAATCTAAGAGCTAAGTAAGTGTATGTTCCTAGATTTCAATTATTAATTTATTGTAATTAAATGTTCTTTCACTGTGAAAGTATATCAATTTTGGTAGATAAGGAATGGATAAAAAAGTCTGTTGAGTTTGTGAGGTAAGTTTACTGGCAGGTAAGAGTAATTCAGTATTCAAAATCAAGGTATTTTTGGCCAATTATTTTTGATAAAGCAAAAAATTGTGTTGTTTTTAAATCAAATAACTGAAATTCATTTGTCATTGTTAATTCAGTTTTTATTAACATCATTTCCTACCCATTTTCTTTAACCATTTTTGACGTACTATATTCGCTTCTGATTCATGTGTGTGTGTGGGTATATAAACACACATGTGTGTGTGTGTATATAAACACACACATACACACATACATACATACATACATACATACATACATACATACATACAGAGGTACCTCCTTTACACTACAAATGCATACTACAGTAATACCCCCTTTTTGCCCTTTTCAGTGCACCGATGCAAAAACGTGTAGGATGTAGGAAAGTGTTAAATACAGGAAAGTTGAAAGATAGTCTATGCTAGTACTTTCATTATTTACTGGAATTGTAGCTCTGTTTTTACTTTCTCGCCCTTCGTAAGATAAGAAAGTAAAATCGTGCGCCGGAATCGGCGAATTTCGTCAGAAAATCTCTTGGGGCCTGGTAATGAAAAAGGGGATAAATCATACTCCCATATATAGTAAATTACTACCTCTAACGCGTAGTGTAACCGGAATCCCTGTTTTATGTGTCGTTGGAACCGCAATATCAATTAACGAGAAAATGTCTGTGATTAACGCGAGCACCTAAGCGCCGGCTGCCGATTTTCTCCAAAATTATATTCCCCGATTGTATATGAACGAAGATATAACGAAGTAGAAGACGATTGTATATGAACGATACGATATATGAACGAAGCTCGAGTCTTTTACGAGTTTCATACATTTGTAGTGATTTACTACAGTTTGGAACAGGATTTTTCCACTTTTTCTGTATTAATACGAGTTTCTCTCTCGAAAAATCGCCGTTTTTTGACACAGCATTACATAACTTTCTGTGCACTAGGTATAATACATACGTATACGAGAAAGTAAAAAAAAATATTTTTTTAAAGGACGTAGAAGATGGGAAGAACTCTTTATATCAAGTTGTAAATTACAGGTAGAGAATGAATTGTAAATATAAGCTTTACGACGGGGCCAACACAAAATTACGGAAAAGGCAGGAAAGCGTAAAATGCGAAAACGTAAAACGGTATTTTTCTGTACTTATTTTCAATACTGAATGAAATACTGAAATTGCTGCAGTAGTTTCATTATCTTGCCATTTTTTAAGAGTGTGCTTTTTCAGATATGAAATTGTTTTGATTGGGATTGTTGATGGTGGTTTTCATCATGTTTCCAGCAACATTTTCTGGTCTGGATTGTTCTGTAATTTTTTGCAACACTTTTTATTTGCTGTTGTTGCAGGTGGTTTACAGAAAGTGTGGGAATAAATGGCAGAGTGCATCAACTGACACAAACGTTCTATCATTTTCTGGATATTGTAAGTTCCACAAGAATAAATGGATAACTTAATGCAGAAAGGTGCAAGGTGGCATAGTTATTGAAGGGAAACAGGACAAATGAATTGATTGAATGAAAAATTGCACATTTTTTTTATTTGAATTTTTTTCTTTATAAACTCTTACTTCAGTTTAAAGGGAGTATTCTTTTGAAATGTGCTGTGATCAAAATGTGGACATTTTTTGGTGTAAATTGAACCAATAAAAAAAAAGGAATTTAGGAAGTGGCAGAACCAGGATTTTTTTCGGGGGTCTATATTTATTGATTTATAGTAATTAGTAATGAATTCAATTGAGTTATTGACTTATTTACATAATTAGAGAACATTTGCGAAAACGTTTTTGTTCATGTGTCATTGGCTTCTGTGAGGAGGGCTGAAGCTGCATCGTTTGCACACCCTTTTGGTGTGTGCTGTGATACGGGAGAAAGGGAAGATGGATACCTGGATTCACCATTGGAACTGCGCTACTCCAGTATTTGTATAGAATGTATTTTATGTTGCAGTGGATGACAACAATAACGTGTTATTTCATTACAGTGGAAGAATAACAATTATTCTAATAAAGTGCAGACTTTCCTCCTTAACCTTAGCAACCCCAATGTATTTTCTTCCCTATTTAATACCAAGGGTAGACAAATAAAGCTCTCCGAAAAAAGATATAAAAATTCCACTTCTAGTTTAAAAATTTACATTTTAATGCAGAAAAATTTTAATTTTTTTAGTGATCTGGGATTCAATTTAAATGTCATGGAAAGAATTATCACTTGAAATTGTTCTTCATTTCTTTCTCTACTTATGTCAATATTTTACTCCACTGACTCATAAATATTTTATGAAAACAATTCACCAGAACGAAACAGAAGTCAGAACATTGCAGTCAATAATTATAGTACTCTTAATCCAATTGAATTGTACTGTAACTATTTTCATTGTCACTTGGAACATTACTGACACTAATAATAGTTCTGTTCAAATTTGTGAACAAAAAAGTACTACATAGTATTGGAATATTTATTTTACAACCATAAAAATAACCATGCACAGTTCAGTTTGGACCATGATTTTCAAGAAAATGGTGTTCGTTATAGTTATCCTAAAAAATATTTTGCCATTTTATAACGACTCATTCTAATAAGTATTAACAATAAGTTAAATGAATGTGTTAAAGTTTGACTTTATATTGTGAGTTTTTATAAATATGCTAATCAAATTAATGCCAAAAAAATGCATTAATATTCCCAACAAGAAACACTGTTTTCATCAGAAGGCGAAGAATATCTATTCTACTTAGAAAAATTAAATAAGAATTATGTATAGCATGTGACATCAAAAAAATATCCCCTCTAGTTGTAAATTTTAATAATCTTTCTCTCTGGGGGCTTAATAATGAGGAACTGATGGGGCACCTCTGGCTTAATCCTTTTCTTGTCCTGTGAACCTCAAATCTTTCTTGATTCTACATGCTGTTTTCTTATACATCATAATCAGTGCTGGCTCTAGGCATGGGCAAATGGGCCGATTCCCCTAGGCCCCGCTAGTCATAGGATGGGGCTAAAAAGGAAAATGTATTAAAAAATTGTAAAAGAAATTAGTACTTGGTAAAATAGTTATTGTATTTTTTGTAAGTCACGGTACAATAGTCTGATATTTCAAAACATTTTCGATAAATTTTTTATCTTAATTAATTATAACTATTGCTTATAAGGTAGGACTCTGTGAAATGAATCAAATGACGCTAACATTAAAAAATGCAAATCATTTTAGCATTTTAAGCTCACTGTGGAAATTGTGTTATTTGATTATTAAATACTTTTACTTAAAACTATTACTTAAAATAAATGTTCCAAAACTTTTACTGGCTTAAACATAGTAATTTTTGTTATTTGTTGAAATAAAATAAATCATGGTTTCTTGACCCAACTTTTCCACTTTTAATTTTTCATGGAGGGGACAATTTTATTAAACACAATAAATATTTTTTGCATTTTAAGCTCACTGTGGAAATTGTTTTATTTGATAACTTAATATTTTTACTTAATACTATTTTTTTTATTACATTCTCAAAAGATTTTTTCTGTCTTAAACATTGTAATTTTTGGTATTTGTTGAAATAAAATAAATCATATAGTTTCTTGACACAACTTTCACACTTTTAATTATTTCACCGGGGAGGGGGGGGGGGAATTTGTTTCAGTATTGCCCTGAGCCCAAAATTGTCGAGCTTTGGCACTGATGATAATATGATATACCATAATATTTCTCCATTTCTTCCCTAGCAGTTTTCAGAGTTCCCTTTCAACCTTGTCAGTTTTGGACAACTTTTTTACCAAGTGAGTATTAATTTCATATTTCAGAGTTTCAGTTTCTGCGTAATTGTGAAGTACATGTGTAATTCTTTTAGTTGAGAACGACTGTTTCAAAATTATCAGTTGGCAAGTGAATAATGTGTGTTAATTTGTAAGAATAATTTTTATGGTAGTTTTCCACTTATCTAATTAGTATTTTTTTTTAATGAAACAAAATAAAATACAATAAAAATACTTCCAAAGTATTTATAATTAATTAAGGTTGAAATATATACTACATTTCTTTTATCATTACAAATCTTCAGTTGTGATCATGGTTCTTGGCAGAATGAATGGTGATTGTAAGAATTAATTTCTTGTTAATTTAGATATTTTTAATTAGAACATTCATAATAATGTGACACCTCAGATCTGTGTCACTTATATGATGTTAATTCTTTTATTTTCATTTCAGAATTCCTGTCCTTTGTCTTTCTAGCACTTTTTTTTCAAGTAATTGTATGTTAAATTTTAAAAAATTAATAATGATTAAATTGATATTTTTGTTGCAGGCCAGAAAGGAAAAATGTTGGTGAGTGAGTTTTAAGAGTTAAAAAGGCAAATAGATGAAGATACAAAAGGGAAGTTTCTAACTTTGTATTTGCATCTATATGTAATAGTTAATGATCATTAACAATTTTGTATATCAATGAAATTTTTTTTTGAATAAAGTCTATCTTATTCAAAGTTTCAGTTGTTGAAATTCTTTAATGTGCATTCTCATTCACCCAGAAAATTGTTGTATTAAGTTGTTGAATTTTTTTCTGAAGTACATCTTCATGTTATGTTGAGATTTGACCATTACGTAAATAGATCCTTTATAGAGATTCTTCACAGATGAACAAACTATTATGCCCAATTATTACCTATAATCACCAATTTTAAAATCTTGCTCTGAGACTTTTTTGTTTTACTTACTCTAAATAAAATTTTGACCAGTAGGAGACTACTTTTCATTCCATAATTCTATTGAATGAAAAGGCTTTTATTGATCAATACAATTGGGGAAATTCTTCATGAACTGTAGGTTTCAATTACTACACAAAATTTGAGAGGTACATATGTGTTCTTCACAGTTCTAGTACAATTTTTCATTGGATTCCAAGTATTTTTTTAAAGCTTTGCAATATTTATCATTTTACCCAAATTTCATGACTAAAATATTTTCGTTTCACGCACCAACATTTTTTAGCATTTTAAAATTATTAATTGACATTAAAATCCATGTATTGCATGAACTAGTTCAGGCAGAATCCTCCCTAATGTTGCCCTTAGTAATTTATTAACAAACCATGATGTTTTTGACTGGAAGCAAATGAGACTTCTCAATGGCGTTGATAATAGAAGCGATTAGCGCCGATTCTTAAATGAAGTGGAGAAAAATATGACACGTGGAGGTCGGAATGTAGTAAATTCAGAATTACTACTTTTGAATTGGGCGCCATTTATTTACCGCTAGGTCGCAGCACTGTGCTTGTGTTGATGCACTGGGATTCTTGTCCTCCATGACGCATGCTCAGTGAGGTTGCCCGCTCGTTCGTTCAGTGTTCCTCGAGCAGCAGTAAGGAGGTGTGACGAGTGTTTACAGTGTGTGCTCGAAGTATGGTGGTGATTAAGTGATGTTCCGTGTGTGATGGAGGGAAGAGGACCTGTTGCTGAAGCACAGCAGTAGCTGCTATTTTATATCCTCTTGTGACCTGTGATCTTAGTGGAAATGGGTAGCTCCCAGAGCACAAAAAGCGAGCCTGATCCTTCTGAGGGGTTCGCTAACAAACCGCACAATGTCCGCTCGAGCATTCGTACGAAACAACCGATGCCTGATCCCAATGAGCTGGAAAGAAGATTCACCAAAGTGCTGGTGAGTAAATTTCATCCGTAATTGGTGCTGTGAGGAATTTTTGGGACTTTTGTACTTCCATGATATACTTCGGAATCGTTACTATGCATGGCGAGCATGTCATGTTTTTTGTTCGTTTATTGCTTTTATAGTAATTAAAGTTCATACGCCCCGCAATAATTGTTTCCAGAGCTTTTACAAATTGTTTTCGAAAAGAATTGTGGTTGTAGCGCTATTGTCACAAGAACATGATGCGCCTATGAGCGTACTGTCACCGGCATTGTTCTTTGACATGTTCTGAGAATTTTGTTTAAGTATTACATTCTTGAAATTTTCTCGGAATCTTATTCACAGCTGTGTATAGATACTGCGTGGATTACCAGAATTGTTTTCGAATACTTTGAAATGATCATGTATATTATTGCCGAGAATTAAATTTATCATTCCAGGAATCTATTGATAATTTTCATTAGATTTGTACGGATTCTAAATTGTACTAATAAATCCGGTGTTTTTTTGTTTTTGTTTTTTTACCCGTACTTAGCACTCGAGCGTAATAAAATACTGGTAAATGAATGTACCTAGTTCTCTAAGCATTCATACGTCAAAGAGAACTTGTAAAATTCGTGCGCAAATTGTGCTGGCTAGTTTACTTTTTTTTTTTTTCGCGACTATCTTGCTAATCTCCGCAAGCATCTTGCACGCTTAATGTTATTCTCCACGGTACGTGATTTCACTCTTGGATGAGAGAAAGTGTTCTGAGCTACCATGCGTTTTAGCCGGAGGAGCTAGCGTCATTGCCACCTTCATCCAGCATTACGGCCTTCATGTGAGAACGTCACGATGGAATGTAACCCAAGTTGTAGCGTACGACTACCTGACTCACCGACATTCGGGAGAAAATGTGTGGTATTTCAAGAGGAGTGTTGCACGATTATTCATTTCTTCCCGTTTGCGGTGGGACGTCTTCCTGCCTGTGAACCGGACATTGGGGTCGTGCGTATGACGTTTGGAGGGTGAAGTGGTATAATCCGTACGGCGTCTGGGGGCGGGGGAGACACGGCCCACCTCAGCTCGGTGAACCGGCGGACAATCCCGAGATCTCTATAGAGGCGCGGGCACGCCCACAGTGGTTGGTCTGCCCTGCGGCGTTGCCATGTTGCTGGTTCACGGTCTTGTTTACCCGTATGGTCGCCCTTGAGCTTGCTGTGCCAAAGGTTGATGGCGCCTCGCGGTTTACCCATGTGTTTATATTTCTAGGGAATTCAAATATTTCGGAGGTATTTGAATATGAATCTAAGAGTACTCACAGTAGATTTGGAAAATATTTAACGAGTTACGCGTTTTATGTCCAGTTTCGAGGTGGGTTACGAATCATCCAGGAACCTAACAGTAATTCAGGTTCGTTGCAAATACTTAGGAATGGATTTTAGGTCAAAAGAAGTAAACCCTACTCTTAATACACAATCGTTTCATAATTCTTACGAGATTTGGGGGAGGGTGGTTGCCTTCACCACGGTAACTGATAGTAACCTTTTCTGAACTATAAGTTGGTATCAATAGAACTATTCCAGAATGTTATAGTTATGATAGGCGTACGTCCCGGAACACCAGATCTAATTTCCCGTTGAAACCTCTTTTCGTCAATGTCACGAAAGAGGAGTTTCTGGTTAGAGTAGGAAGGAAGGTAATGGACGTTAATGGTAGGTTGCTGAGAGATTGAGATTTTATGATGTGGAAACTTCATGCTGCGAAAATTCGCATCTTGAAAACGGACTTTTTTTTACATAGAACGGAAGTCATGATAGTTTTACAATATCGCACGACGTAGTGAAATTTGAAGGCCTGTCGGGAGTGCAGTACGTATGCAGCTCCATTTAGATCAATGCAACACAGTATACATTGTGATAAATATTTTCCCAAATGTAAATAATTTCAGACTCTATAAGCGGGAATCAGAATTAATAGGTTTGTAGTAACCGTGCATCCAATTATTTATATTAAGTATCAGTGTAGGCTGATAATTGTTAGTATTTCTGTTTCTGCGTTTGAAGGTCTTGTGGTTGCTGTCAAATCCTCTCCCTAAAACCAATTTAGAATGCAAGGATGTTGCTCCCTCCGGAAATATTGGTGCGTGCGGGTCTGAATATATTAGCTGGTTCACCTTCTGTAGAAGTTTCACAGTTCTAATTAACGTAGTGTGTGATGAGTTAATTGGAGATTAATAAATGTTATCTCAAGAGTTATGTACTTGATTGTGGGCTTGTGAATGCCATGGCCTTGACAGTTGCCTTGTCAGTCTGTGGAACATGGCATTATTGGTCGCAAGCATTCTGTGCCGGCATAGCACCTCCGAAATCATAGTGCTTTCTTGGTCGTTATTCAATCAAGTTTTGGGTTATTCAAGGGCATTTTTGAGAGGGTTGTGTGTAAATGACTACACACGAGATTTGACAGCTCTTACGTTCCGATTTGAGAAAGGCATTTTATTTCGTAGTCTGCAGATATTCGCGGACTTGAATTATACAACGGTTTACCTAGCCCATTAAATGCTATTCCAGTTTTAAAAATGGCAAGAAAATCTAAATTTTTAATATGGAAATCTGGTTACGTAGAAATGAGTCCTGAAATTCGCCGTTCACTTCATCCTTTCCCAGAATTTCTTTTATACTCTTCCGTTTGTGGGTTACGTTTGTGGGATACTTTTTAAGCTTGATATAACTTGCATGAAATCTGTTATGGATATGCAGTGTAGCTGGATTGACCAGTCTACAAGACTTCCTCCTCTTGCAGATGTACTGGCTTCACAATGACTGTGCTGCAACAGGATTTTTTTCATTTGAACCACTTAGTTTATTGAAAATATAGACAAAGCAATACAAAACAGAAAACCATTCTTAATCACATTTCCCCCCCCCCCCATTGACTAAAATACGGTAGTGCGTAACTAATATTCATTTTAACAATCACAATTTATCACCCCCCCTTTTTTAAGGGGGTTATTGAACTTGTGTTATGGAAATTCTCAGATAAAATCCATTTGTTTGGCGAGTCGTGAATTTATAGATAATTTCAATGGCACTCATGATACTATTTATATTCGTAGATAATACTAAGTATTTTGTAATGTTCATTTGGTTATGAAATTTGTGCCAGTAATTGTTTTCCTTAGTATTTTTCATTTCTAATTTTCATGAAAACGGTGCCCTCTTAAATATTATCTAGATACCCTTTGTACGAATATCGTACGATGTATCGTATGTCATAAGAATTTACCTAGATAAAACTTGAGCGAAGGAAGGGAACAATTTACTGGCTGCTCAGGTGTCGGGCAGTGGCGGAACCATCCAGAATTTTTCGTAAATTTATTTGAATTGTTTAAAACAATTTTATCCCTTTTTGATCACATCACATTCCGAAGGAGCATTCCTACTATGAATAAGTTTTTTTGTTCTTTATTTCAAATTATGATTAAAAATAATTCAAAAGTGTTAGGGGAAGGGCCCAATCTGAAATGTTCCCTCTCCCTCCCTGACTGAAGTACTTGCTGGATACGCGGCGGCCTGCCTCCAAGGCGCGGTGGGGGCGGGGGCCTTGGATGCCGCTTATGGGTTTTCGCGCGGTATCACTCCATCAAAGGCCAACAGTTTTCGAAGAAATGCACACAAATTGATTTTCCAGAAGGTAGCACGCTCACTACTCAAGAACAGATAAAAAACTCTTACCATTGCAATAAATTCAGCATTTTAACAAGTCTTAACGAATTTTGCTATATCGCAATATGTAATGGCTTCACTGGAGCCTTGCTGTCGCATGGCGTCAGCTGAGTTGTAAGCAATGACGACGCACAGAGTATGAGAATAGGTAAAATAACTCATACATTTGCGGTTTTTTTCTGACCTACCGCTTTTAATTAAGTGTACATCAATTTATTAATAACGCTTATTAATCAGAACTAGTTTTGTATTTAATCTCATCGTAATCAAAGGAGTTTACGATATTGTATTAGCTGCTTGACGTGTTGAATTGAGCGTTAATCTATAAAATATTTGTCAATATATTTAAAAGAGACCTGATAATTTAATATACATTTAATTTAAATTTCATTATTATTTTGTGAAACTTTTGTTTCAGCTATTTTGTTTCTTTAAAACCTTGCTCCGTAATATTAAAAATCACCCAAAAATATGCATATAAACACATGAAAATTCTGTTACTGAGAAAGTAATAAGCCAAATTTGGATTTGTAATTAATTACTTCAAAGGTAATAACTCTGCAGGAGATCGTACTAGAAAATGCATAGGAAATGTCTGTCTGATCAATTTAATAAGTCATGCATGAAAAAACAACTTAGATAACACAAAAGTTTAAATTAAATCTGAATGTTAATTTTTCTCGCTGCAATACCACTCGCTTCACGAAGATAATTCGGTCTGTCCGAGGTAGCGCAAACCGACTAGAGTCTTGGTCCTAGAGGTCGCGGGTTCCAATGCCGCTGTGTACTTGCTCTTTTGTCTTCGTTTGTTGTTACTTGCCTGCCCTTCTTAATACAGTATGTAAATGTATGGACTCCAGTATATGGTTCTAAGCAGTCTTAAAAATAAAGGTTCGAGCCTTGGCCTCGAACTCAAAGACTTGCTTTAGATCAGTGCGGGATGTATAAAAACTTCAAACAGTGCTAGTCGTGATATTTTACTCGATCACGTTTTAACAATGTCAGTCGTTAAGAATTTCGTTGAATAATGAATTTTTGTTTCAAATGAGGTTAGTTTATGGACCAGAAAATGTACTACACGGCAATATGGAGGCATTTGTTCTTTATTTTCCTCAAAAGCTGTACTGGTTAGAAATTGAAGTAAGCTTCTCTTCGCAGATGTCTTTTTGCTGAAATGTCGTGTTAGTTTGCGGTCACAAGAGAAAGTTGCAGATGTACAGGCGACAAAACTATCTGGCATCTTTGCTATTCTACTACGCTGCCAAGATTTCTTGGGTGGACTTTGTGACTTGGGTTACTTTTTATGTTCATTCGGTAAACTTTTACCTGCGGAGTGGTTTCTATATATATATTTCTTGTACACAGATAGTTTCAAAGAAAATTGCAATATTCTGCTTGCCTACTATTCCAAAATAACGAATTATTAATATGTAATGTCAAATTAGTTATTGTATTCGAAAAATTGATGAGATAAGATTTTTCGTATTTAAACTGCAGCAAAAATCTGTATTTGGGATTATTACATTAAAAAATGTACGAAGAGTGGTTAAATCATTCTTGTAATAAATAAAAAAAAATACTAATTGCGGTTTGTTGCTGTCATATTTTGCTTCCCAATTTTTTAGTATGACTTGTGTTATTTTATGTTCGACACGCCCTACATATACGGAATATAGTTTACGAGATTTAAGAGGAACTTAATATTTTAATAGCAATTGATGTTACTCTTAAAACGAATTTAAAAAATCTCACGAAGTGTAATTCTCAATTTTTGAAAGATACGTTTAGACCGCCCTAATCTTCACAATTTTTTACCGTAGTTAATGCGTTCATTGTTGAACACATTAAGTCCATTATGCAGTCTGTATCATTCTTGACATAATAGAACTAGAGTAAATTTCATAGAAGTCGACGGTCGCCGAATTCTAAATGTACACCTAAATGTTACTGTAAAAGGTTATTAAAAGCCTTGTAAGATAAAATTGCGATCAAATAAAATAGTTATTTATGATAAGCATCGTAAACGTGACATTTTTATTTTGCAATTAGGCGAAAGATTACAAGAGGCCTGTTGGTGGAGTGGCGAAATCCTACGAGCAAACTAAAATCACTTATATCATGTATCATACTTGTTTTGTTTTTTTAGATGTTTTTAGACTTATTTTAATTCGAGTATACAAATCACATAATGATTTATTAAGGTCAGCAGTAACCGATGCGGTCTGACGAAAGTATTAGGTTTTCTTGTTGCATTCACAGATTTATTCGAACAAGATGTATGCACTTCATTACCACGGTCCGGTAGAAGTTTTTCTGTCAAAATTTTATATTCGGCATTGCAATACTTTCCCTATACTGCATAAGTGTTATGCGGGAAAGTAAAAAGTGCTGGTTTCTTTGAGCTGTGGAAAATTTAGTCATCCCTACAAATTGAGCATACCGGAGATGTTTCTGTTGAGAATTTGACGCCCTGTCGGCTGTAGTTTTTCTATTGACGTGGACGAAACTGGTAAATCGGGAAAGAGCTGGTGAACGCATGGAATGCAGGGCGGTGAATGTTCTTGGAAAACGGCCTAAGGTTAATGCAACCCCCCACCCTCACCCCAGGATTTTGTTATCGCTGTCCCGTTTTCGTTCCCATTACTGCCCATTCAGTAGCATCCATCTGCTGATAAGTTGCGTATTGGAGAAAATTGTAGATGGTGATAACTAAACTTCGTTTCTCCAAAGGTAATAGCTACTTATCAGGTAATTGGTCGTGTCTTGTGTGTGTAAAAATGTATTCTGAAAAGGTGGAACATAATAATTTGCAGGTTTGGAGGGTAATTTTAGGATGTTCGAATGTTTCATAAAATGTCAAGGACAGGATTAAGAAATTGATAGTTGTTGGCTTTACAAAATGAATGCTGTTTGAGAACAAATTGTGACCACAAGAATTATCCACTTCAGAACATTTCGTTGTTCTCACGAAGAGTTGCTATTTTTGTGTTTTTCGCCTGTTCACGACACCCCCAATTGATTGTAAGTCGAAATTTGCTAACCTGTATCATTCGAGTAAGTCACAGGGTTCGGCTGTACCCTCCTATTCTCGTCCCCTTCCCCTCGCGACCTTACATTAATACGGTGTTACATACCTGCTCAGGGGTACCATTATCTGAGAGCCCCACAAGAACCAGTTGATTGGAATTTCCTAGCACGACTACTGGTATTGTCGGGAATTTTTTATCGTTGTTTTTCACCTGCTAGGTAGCGAGATCCGGCACCGACATACCCGTGGGCGTGCGGGGGCCTTCTCCCTGAGAAATATTCCCCTCCGGGGCCCTGCCCCGCAGCTGGGTCAAGCTCTAAGCTCCCGACTGCTCTTCCAGCACATGTGCTAGGGCTTGTGAGTGAACGCGTGAGGGGAGCGAATAGGACAAGTAGAAGGGGCATTCGCGCTTGTCTATGAACAGTTTGTCAGGGTACTGGTGGTGATCGGAGCAGCCGGCCACTAGAACTCTCCTCCAGACAGTGCAGCATCTGAATTCAATGTCTCGCTAGTCTGATGTATACGTAAGCTTCCGCGGCTCGAATCCATGAATTCTCGGCTATCCGGGAGACGCCGCGTCGTTGGCTGGGGTGCCGACGTTTCGTCTGACATGTCGCAGGCTTCCTCACTAGGTCCTAGGTTCCTAGGTCACTGCCCTGAGGAAGCCTGCGACTTGTCAGGCGAAACGTCGGCACCCCAGCCAACGACGCGGCGTCTCCCGGATAGCCGAGAATTCACGTCTCGCTAGTCGTCGGTACTCGAACCCAGGGCCCTTCCGGCCAGAGTGGCGGCGGACCGGGAGCCGGAAGCGGCGCGGGCCGAATATTGGCCTTCCGGGAGGGGGGGGAGGGGCGGGCCGGCGGCGCAGGTGGCTATGAATAGCGGCGTCCAGATCGCGCCTGCCGGGCGGTTCCGGGACAGGAATCTCCGCTTGCGCCCCCGCGCGACAAAAACACCGCCCTCTCCCCTCCCTCCGCCATGGCGACGCTGCCGCGGTCGCAGCACTAGCGCCCGCTCCTGCGGATGCAGCCGCCGCCTCTGACGCGCTTTCAACTGTTCCGCTCATTGTGTGGGGAGCGGCTGATCTAGTGCGTGCTCTTCAGCTGTTCCTGAATCTTCAGGCGGCCTTTGCTCGCAAGGGATTGAATGGAATACAGTATTAATAATAATAGTAAAATTAATAATTGAATGTGTTTTGTGTCAATTAGTTGTGGTTCTTAATAAGTCCAGGGACTTATTATTAGGTTCCCGTTGTAGGAAATAGTTGATTACAAAGTACATTTGATTTATAGGCCAATTAAGTTAAAGGTATTAATAATAATAATAATAATAATATAATGAAGGAATGAGCATTTTAATTTGAGGATAATAGATGAATTTACTGTTTAGTGTAGTGTAAGACTAGAAAGTTTACACGAGTTCATTTCAATTTTGTTTGAAAGGAATTATCGAGCTATTGCTCCATATTTTAAATCTCCCTCCTTGGGCCTTGTGCCTTGCGGCTGCCGCAACAGTTCTCGCTCCTTCGGATACAGCTCTCTCGGCCTTCGCAGCGGGGCGTATCCCGACTGCATCCCGTAGTTACATTTTCCTAGGTCATTTACCTACCGCTCCAAAAAGACATCGCCCAACTGCATCCAGTTCAGTTTTTCACTGTACTTTGATTCATTTCTGCGTTTCCCTTGACCTGCTTAGAATCACATGACTTAGTTATAATTTATACGTCTGTTTTCAAGAAACATTTACGCGTCCCTCTAGTGCACTGCCAACGTTAAATCACAATGACTGTAGAAACAACCAGGAACGAGCATTTTCTTACCCGCTGATCTAACGTACACAATTCAGAAGATTCTGCAATGTTCACCTGTATTCCAAGTGAACTCTGGGCGTGTGCGATAACCTCTACTTATGAATGGAAACTTAGAAGAAGAAAGTTTTCTACACGCGAAACACCGGATAAACGTTACGGGACCCAGTCGGATTATATGTTTTCAGGTCACGAAAAGTGAAAGGAGATAAACAAGAAAGCCGGAGTGAGGGGAAAACTGACCGCGGGACGCTCAGTTTTCAACAATTTCAATGCCAAATATTGCGAATGATAATTTTAATTTGAAGAGCAATAGGTGCAAATGCGCAAGACACTTGAATTCAATTTTTCGTTTAAGTGAATTTACTGTTCTTTGACAGTATGGTTTCTTTGACTTTGGCAATATTTTGGTGTGAGACTAGAATGTTTACATTAAGAACTCTTCAAACGCAATTGAAATAATTTGTGGAGCTAATACGTATGGATCTTATCATCCATGTTTTAAAGTCTGAGAATTGGACGGCAACTATTCATGCTGAACTGCGAGAAACGAATGCGTAAATTAACATTTTAACCTGTGTAATCCATTGTGCCGATTAAAGGGTATCTTTGGTTGCACATTACTTAGCTCCAATTGTTCTCACTATGAACATTTGATGAATCATAAAACTTTCAAACTAACGGAAAATTCTGTTTTTAACGTCATTTCGTTTCTTCTCGTATACCTTCTTGTTGATAGTTTTTTAAATCAAAGTAATAAATGCGTAATCCAAAACGCCGCTCCGCTTCGTATTAAATGCGTAATCCAGAACGATTCTCGATGGGGTAGAGGGGTGTCTAAATTTTCGGTTGATAAAATGTCACTCTTTGTTAAGAGCTGGACTATGCTTATTCATGTCGTTTAAATTTTTTTATGGCTGTGTTTGTCGGCATGGCTACTGTACTGTACGCATCCATACTGGTCTCGCAAACAAAAATGTCGCTTTGCCATACGGTTTCTGCAAAAAGCAACTTCGCCATACGGATCCCGCAAATATAAACTCCACTTTGCCATATGGATTCCGCAAAAAAACAATAATAATAATAATATAATAATAATAATAATAATAATAATAATAATAATAATAATAATAATAATAATAATAATAATAATAAGTGATAGTCGGCCCCGTGGCGCAGACGGTTGCGGCAGCCGTCGTCTGTGCCGAGGAGGCTGCAGGTTCGAGTCCTGCTTAGACATGGTCGTATTTGTGATTGTCCCTTCACCTATCGTCATCATCCTTTCATCTCATAAATTCGCACTTCAAGGCGAAACAACCTTGTTGTAATCCAAGGATGCAGCTGAAAAGCTGATCCTGGAAGAATTACACACGTTAATCGTGTAGCGTGGTCAGTAATGACCTATACGCTAATAATAATAATAATAATAATAATAATAATAATAATAATAATAATAATAATAATAATAATATTGTAATAATAATAATAATAATATTGTAATAATAATAATATTGTAATAATAATAATGATAATAATAATAATATTGTAATAATAATAATGATAATAATAATAATATTGTAATAATAATAATAAATCGACTTTGCCACACGGATCCCGAAAAGCCACCAAAGTGCACGCTTTCAATCCACGAGCAGCGAGCGCCGCCTGGCGGGGAGGCTGGGCGGGGCGCGGGCGGCGTTGTCGCAGCAGCCGGCCCGGGCCCCGGCCGCGTCCGTTTTTGTCCCGCGCGCCGCGCTGGGGCGCGCTTGAAAGGCGGGCGGAGGGGCAAAGCCCGCATTAGGGTGCGCCGGGGCGGGCCGCGTCGCCTCGCCTCGCGTCGCCTCGCCTCCGCCCGGGATGGGCGCGGCGCGGCGCGTCACAGGCGCGCTCCCGGCCAGGCCCGAGCCCGCTGGGGCGACGACGGGTGCCTGCTGCGTGAAATAAAACTACCTGCTCTTCAGTTGGAATTCAGGGAATTGAACGTGGCATTGCGTTTTCAATATTGGTTTCACTGGATTGGTGTTTATTGGTTTAGTGGCAATGTTGGCAATTGCATGAAAGCAAGGTGTTACACAATATCGAGTATAGTAGTGGTAGTGCCGTCGAAATCACGACTCGGCAGCATCGAAACTCATTAGTTGTACACTGAGTGCAACCTTTACTTCCTCTTTTCCGCCCATACATCAGCCTTCAAGCTGAATAATATTTATTGCATTTTTTTGTGGGGAAAAAAATGTAGTTCAGTGCAAGCTGTTTTAATACACGCGCCTGATATAGTAATCTAGAAAGAAATAATCCCCCAAAATACTACACGAAGTTCTAATCCAGGTGGTAAGGATTAACGTCTCTAAAAAAACCGTGCTCTTTATTCCCCCCTTCCATTTTAATGAGAAGGCGCTATTGACAAACATCGACTTTGCCAAAATAACGACCTTTGCAATATTCACAAATGCAATATAAACTTTAATTTTTAAAACCAGTGAAAATATTTGGCTCCAGTTTGACTTCGTTGTCATAGCGACAATGCGATGGTGGCCAATTTCCTTTCCACTTTAACCACACACGAGTGGGAGAAGCCAACTGGAAAATGTTTAATGGGAGAGGCGCCTCCTGCCATTGCAGAAATTACTTTTTTCAAAAGTTTTATTTCGGTCTCCGCGAGTATGAATGGCTTCTTTCACGACTAGCCGGGGAGGGGGTTCCCATCACGGCTGCCACTCCCATCCCGACATTGTGAGCTTCCGCCCAAAAGAGAGGCCGCGGAGTAATGAAAGGACGACTCGTTAGCTGATTAGCGCTATGGGGGATGAAGGGGTTAATGCACGCAACCGGTGTGAAGGAACTTGGAAATCGTCACTCTCTACATGGATAGCAACGATGGCGTTCACTAACAGTGGTTCTTTCTCGTCGTCAGGGTTTAGTATATAGGCCGCGTTCTGCAAGTTTTTTGTTGACGATTGTGATTTGAGGGATAGCCTTGAAGAGAGCGAAACAAAAAAAAAACGGTCCCTCGTATTTTGTGGCTTTAACAGGAGCAGTTAGTGGCGTCAGAAACGCCCGCGCACGTTTCGGTTATGAAGTGCCTGGCTCTTCACCAATTTTCACCGTTCGCTGAAATGGCATTTAGCTAATTTAAAAATGTTAACGACTCATTGACTGGAATGTGGAAAGGAAGGTACGATGATAGCTGGTGAAAGGAGCGTAGCGAAATTTGTGTGGTCAGACGGAAGAGTGGGCCCGATGGCCCGAGTCTCGCCACGTAAAATAAGGCTTCAATTCAATTCAATTCAATTCAATTTGTTACTGATCTGCGAGCGTCTTCCCGCCTCCAAATGTTTCAAGCGTCAGTGTTTTTTTATGGCAGATCTACTTGAAACTTGGGTGTGATAATTTAATAAGTAACTTATTTAATATGATCTATTGAATGGGAAGGTAGAAATATTCCTAAATTTATACATTTAAATTTTGTGCTAAAATGTGTTAATTAGAATACAATGTTGCAATGCAGATCATATTTTCACACTTCAAAGGAAATTAAATGATAAATTGTGATAAAATTAATGAATATTAAAAAAATGTGAAAATTATAAAAATAGAAAAGTAATTTGTACATAGTTAATATAGAATACTTGTAAGTGTAAACAGTGTATGTAAATATTATTTATTGTAACACAAATAGCAGAGACAACTAAACAAATCATTTATATCATAAGAACTGGGCTGCCCGCAAAATTTCTATTGCGAATAGTAGAAAGAAGTTTCGTGCTAACTCCCAAGATGTCAGTTCAATTAGTGGGGAAACGCAGCGATATTAATGTTCGGGTCTTAAGATTTCTTCCAGGCAGTTCACTTTCTTTTGTTTCATCGAGGCGGCCATTGTAGATGCGAAGCACGAATGTTGTCGCTGGTTAGAATCGAGTTATGCATGGATTATCTTTGGTTTGACATTTCGCCAGATGATTTCGCTTCGCTTGTTTTATTCAGAACAGCTAATCGTGTTTTATATTCCAAAATCGTGCTGTGAAAAATGCATTAGTGAGCGCTACGAGAATGCCGTGAGTTGCCGGAGGTGTGAAGATGAAGTGGCTAAGCGTAGGTTCTAAGTTGACTAAGTGGTACTAACTTATTGTTCATTGGTGTTATTAACAAGTTCAGAGATGGTGTTAAATATACGTGATCCGCTACTAAAATAGAAGCGGTCATGATGAAAGGTAGTATAGTATGTAGTGGTAAAGGTAGTATAGTATGTAGTGGTAAAGGTAGTATAGTATGTAGTGGTAAAGGTAGTATAGTATGTAGTGGTAAAGGTAGTATAGTATGTAGTGGTAAAGGTAGTATAGTATGTAGTGGTAAAGGTGGTATAGTATGTAGTGGTAAAGGTGGTATAGTATGTAGTGGTAAAGGTGGTATAGTATGTAGTGGTAAAGGTGGTATAGTATGTAGTGGTAAAGGTGGTATAGTATGTAGTGGTAAAGGTGGTATAGTATGTAGTGGTAAAGGTGGTATAGTATGTAGTGGTAAAGGTGGTATAGTATGTAGTGGTAAAGGTGGTATAGTATGTAGTGGTAAAGGTGGTATAGTATGTAGTGGTAAAGGTGGTATAGTATGTAGTGGTAAAGGTGGTATAGTATGTAGTGGTAAAGGTGGTATAGTATGTAGTGGTAAAGGTGGTATAGTATGTAGTGGTAAAGGTGGTATAGTATGTAGTGGTAAAGGTGGTATAGTATGTAGTGGTAAAGGTGGTATAGTATGTAGTGGTAAAGGTGGTATAGTATGTAGTGGTAAAGGTGGTATAGTATGTAGTGGTAAAGGTGGTATAGTATGTAGTGGTAAAGGTGGTATAGTATGTAGTGGTAAAGGTGGTATAGTATGTAGTGGTAAAGGTGGTATAGTATGTAGTGGTAAAGGTGGTATAGTATGTAGTGGTAAAGGTGGTATAGTATGTAGTGGTAAAGGTGGTATAGTATGTAGTGGTAAAGGTGGTATAGTATGTAGTGGTAAAGGTGGTATAGTATGTAGTGGTAAAGGTGGTATAGTATGTAGTGGTAAAGGTGGTATAGTATGTAGCGGTAAAGGTGGTATAGTATGTAGCGGTAAAGGTGGTATAGTATGTAGTGGTAAAGGTGGTATAGTATGTAGTGGTAAAGGTGGTATAGTATGTAGTGGTAAAGGTGGTATAGTATGTAGTGGTAAAGGTGGTATAGTATGTAGCGGTAAAGGTGGTATAGTATGTAGTGGTAAAGGTGGTATAGTATGTAGTGGTAAAGGTGGTATAGTATGTAGTGGTAAAGGTGGTATAGTATGTAGTGGTAAAGGTGGTATAGTTTGTAGTGGTAAAGGTGGTATAGTATGTAGTGGTAAAGGTGGTATAGTATGTAGTGGTAAAGGTGGTATAGTATGTAGTGGTAAAGGTGGTATAGTATGTAGTGGTAAAGGTGGTATAGTATGTAGTGGTAAAGGTGGTATAGTATGTAGTGGTAAAGGTGGTATAGTATGTAGTGGTAAAGGTGGTATAGTATGTAGTGGTAAAGGTGGTATAGTATGTAGTGGTAAAGGTGGTATAGTATGTAGTGGTAAAGGTGGTATAGTATGTAGTGGTAAAGGTGGTATAGTATGTAGTGGTAAAGGTGGTATAGTATGTAGTGGTAAAGGTGGTATAGTATGTAGTGGTAAAGGTGGTATAGTATGTAGTGGTAAAGGTGGTATAGTATGTAGTGGTAAAGGTGGTATAGTATGTAGTGGTAAAGGTGGTATAGTATGTAGTGGTAAAGGTGGTATAGTATGTAGTGGTAAAGGTGGTATAGTATGTAGTGGTAAAGGTGGTATAGTATGTAGTGGTAAAGGTGGTATAGTATGTAGTGGTAAAGGTGGTATAGTATGTAGTGGTAAAGGTGGTATAGTATGTAGTGGTAAAGGTGGTATAGTATGTAGTGGTAAAGGTGGTATAGTATGTAGTGGTAAAGGTGGTATAGTATGTAGTGGTAAAGGTGGTATAGTATGTAGTGGTAAAGGTGGTATAGTATGTAGTGGTAAAGGTGGTATAGTATGTAGTGGTAAAGGTGGTATAGTATGTAGTGGTAAAGGTGGTATAGTATAGTATAGTAGTGGTAAAGGTGGTATAGTATAGTATAGTAGTGGTAAAGGTGGTATAGTATAGTATAGTAGTGGTAAAGGTGGTATAGTATAGTATAGTAGTGGTAAAGGTGGTATAGTATAGTATAGTAGTGGTAAAGGTGGTATAGTATAGTATAGTAGTGGTAAAGGTGGTATAGTATAGTATAGTAGTGGTAAAGGTAGTATAGTATAGTATAGTAGTGGTAAAGGTAGTATAGTATAGTATAGTAGTGGTAAAGGTAGTATAGTATAGTATAGTAGTGGTAAAGGTAGTATAGTATAGTATAGTAGTGGTAAAGGTAGTATAGTATAGTATAGTAGTGGTAAAGGTAGTATAGTATAGTATAGTAGTGGTAAAGGTAGTATAGTATAGTAGTGGTCATGATGAAAGAATGTTTCTATGGTCTATTGAATCAACAGCCACCGATCATGAACATGGTGTATGGCAATGAGCAAGGAAATGTTTTTACGAGAATTTGAAATGGTGGACAAATTAGGGGGCATTCCGATAAGTGTGTATCAAGCACACTGTGAAATAATCTTTTAGGAATTTTGAAAAATTGGTAGGTTTTTGAAACAAATGGGTACAGTTTCCTAGAAAGTAGGGGGCTGAATTGTCATTACCGGACGCTAATGTTAGGAAGGACGAAATGTGTACGCTCTAGCGTGACGTTAGCAAAGTGTGGTTATGTTCCCCAAAATTACTTATACTCGGTTTCCCGCATGTCAGCTCATGGTGCAGAGAGCTCGAGTTTCCTGCGACAGGAAATGGAACTAAAGTAGGGGATACGTTTGCGTGACCGAGAAAACTCCATTGGGGACTAGAAAATGTCATGTGTACGTCTGAGCGAAGAGTCTGTACTTCGAATCCGTAAACGAATTTTTAACTGCACCTGTAGGACTTAATAAGATTGTTAGTGTCATCCGATTTTAGCAATTGCTAAAAATGCAAAATGTTAGCAAACGCTGAAAATATTAGTAATTGTATGTTAGACAGTCGGTGCGGTACATTTCTGAAGGTTTTCAATCGGCGCTAAAATGCTAAGTCACGTGCAAAGTGCGAAAAGGTCGTGAATCTGAGAAGTAATTGCATTGTATGATTTTTTTTTTTTTAGTGTTGCTTTTTTACAAGGGAGGTGACAACATCGATGTTGAAAGCATTTAATTTAAGTGGTGTTTATTTATGATTTTACTCACTAAACAAAGTAAGAAAAATAACAATTTAACCTGATCCGGAAAGTCCGAGAGATCAGGGTCTTCTCAAGGGTGTCAGCTTCCTCACTTCGCTTCCTCGTAACGTCTTACGCTTCTGTATATGTTGGTGTTCACAAATGACGAAACATTAAATTAGTTTCCCGTATTTCTTGATTTTAATGGATAAATCTAAATGTCAAAATATTTTTTTATAAATGCTACAAACTGCTAAATCTGAATTTTTATGACGCTATAAAATGCTATAACCTTTGTTTCAAAATGCAATTTGTTTAAACATTTTAGGTATTAAATTCCATCAATAAGTATCGTGTATTGTCAGTGTGCGAAGGAGGAGCCATTCCCAATGACAGTGTTGACGTAGATGATAGGACGTAAAGATGTGATTTTAACATAAGCATGATTTTGTATTCACATTGACATAGTGCCACTGACATTTACAGAACGTGAATGCGAAGTCACTTATCCATTTAATGACATTTTGGTACAGTAAATACTCCGCACATTAATTGCGTGTGCTCTCGAATGACAATAAAATGCGAAGATCACAACGGTTTCTTTTGAGAGTTTCATAAGCAATGATAATGATGATTGGCTATTTACGCTCTCACGAAGTACATTAACCTCTATCAAACCTAAGCGTTAGGTTTTATCTTTCTTTGATACACGAAAGAATGTTTTCAAACCTGAGAGCTGGGAGTGGGAGATACTGTACTAAATGGTTGCGTCTAATAATTGTGCACCATGCTGTGGGGTAAACCACACGTTTACGTTTGTATTATGAACGAGGCTTTTATCTTCGTTATCAAGACACCAGAACAATAATTTTAACGACAATAAAAATGTAAAATACCGCCATAAACGCGTAGAGCCATCAGATACAGCGAAAACGTAATGATATCATCGCATCCTTCCCTGAGGGGAGCGACATCTCCGTTCGGCGATACGGCCCTTTGGAGAGCGACCGTTTCCGCCCGTTGCGCTGTGTCGCTTTCCCGCGGAGGTGGGAGCGAGCGAGGGCTTTGCCCCGCTTTGCTACCGCGCACGCGACCCCTCGCCCCTCGCCGTTCCGACGCTTAAGTGCCGAGCACGCGACCCGACCCGATACGGCTTCTGCCCCCGGCCCAGCCCCCGCCCCCGCAGCAGATGCGCCCGCGGAGCCACAGGTGCGCGAGGGCAGCAGCGCAGTTGCTTGCGCCGAAAACGACTGTGCCCCTTCCTATTGGATTAGGGGTGGTAATTGTCTCGTGATTGGTTGGTAGATATTATGTGCAATATGAAGGAAAATGGGATACAGCGTTACTGCACTGAAAACGGCTATAGATATAAATTATCGATGGAAAAAAGTAAATTAATTCGCGTTTGGTGTAAAAGCCAAATTTTCTGGAGTAATCCTCATGATACGTAGTATGAGGGACGAATGTCGAAAATATTCGTATGTCGATAGACCATGATAGATATTAATTAAATCGATAAACCTGATTTTCTTCGATTTAAACTGCGTTCGGGGTTGATACGAAGTCACATCAGCTAGTGCTTATGTTGTGATGGGGCAGTTGAATGTATGCGCAATTTTTAGATTACTTTGTAGGTATAAAAATGATTTAAAATATTTTCATGGACATATTTCAAGAGTCTGACATTAATGTGTATTGTTAATTAGTCAGTTGATCTAACTGAATATCATATCCCTGGAATATATTTATCATTAAACGCACTCAGAGATACTCATTTTCGTCTGTACTAGTTGAACCACATGGTCTTCCATCAAGTCAGTTGAATTGTTTCTATATTTTAATTCAAGAATATTGAATTCCTATTCTGTCGAAGTTCAGTCTTTTAAGGCAAGTGGTCCCCGGAGCTGTCCGTCCGTGATATCACCGCTGATGTTGCACATCTCGACCGTGCGCCAAGTGCTCTTTATGGGCACGTGCCGGGGCGAGCGGCGGAGCAGAGCGCGGAGCACGTGCCACGCGCCCCGCCCCTCGCGGCCTCTGGCGGCGCGTGGCGGAAGTCCCAAGTCCCAAGTCCGAGGGCGACTCTCCGGCGGGAAGCTCTCGGCCGAAGGACGAGGCCGTCTGCTTCGTCCCGCCGCTGCAGGAAGCGTTTCCCTTGGCGCGTCGCGAGGGTCGAGGGGCGTTTTAAAATTATTGTTGAACGGCTGAGTGCAGTGGTGGTGTAACCTCAGAAAAATGAGTTGACATATTTTTTTTTACCCCAGAAAGTGAACTATTCTTGAATATAAACGATCTGCCCCTGATGTAAAGCAGCTGTTCCAATCGGGAGGTTGTCATAATAGTGACGTCACTGTAGTGGCGTGTAAACTCCCGATGGGATGTCGCCGTAACAGCTGATGATCTTTCAGGGGCAGCTCTAAATAAGTCAAGTATAAGTTTCTATATTGTTGGTTTGACCAGTTTTCCTCTATAAATTAAGTTTCAATTTTTTCTCTTGTGAACTCTTCCTAACACAACCATCTTACATGAATTTGATTTTTCTGTTTTCTTAAAACGTAGCGTGGATAGCTATTGCCCTGACCCTTTAAAATGATATGAGTAATTTAAGTCTGAGATGCGCAAATCTGCATCGTAGGATACCTGGCTTTACGTCTTTCGTAAAGACATTCTTAGGAGTTTTGTCGGCCTTAAAAATCCACAACTTGCGCTTTGAAAGTGAGATACACGTTACACAATCGAAGCTGCATTGAAAAAATGAATGAACGTATTGTTCGTGCCCTTCAGGAAACACTTGGACGATTTTAGTGTCGGTCTGGAGAGCCAATGAGCTTCCGCGTACTGAAAATCTGCGACTTGGGCAATCAGCTTGACTTCTCTTTCGAAGCAAGGTGTACGTAAGATTTTTAACGGCCTTAAAAATCCGCACCTTCAGCTAGGATCGACAGCAAAAGTCCGCAGAACCAGCCAATTTGGGCATATCAGAAGGATACGCTAATACCATCGAATCCACTTTAGTTATTTATGTCGAAGATGCGAGGTTGGCAATTTGAAATAGTCCGCCTAAGGCACTTTTGTACGAGTTGTGTAAATTATGTTTACTACGAATTCAAAGATACTTAAAGTACACAATCGTGTAGAGCACTCGCCGAGAGCCTTCACTCTTGACATCAGTCTGAATACGTGTGGCGGTAGCCATGTTGATTGGTGTTTTGTTTTTCTTTTCAGTACTCGGTTTTATATGGCCATGACGTCATTGCGGAACGCATACGGCAAAGGATTTTTAAGGCGGCCACTACTAAAAGTGAATCTTTCTAGTCCGGCTGAGCGTGCGAGTTGAATTTTTAACACTAGTGCTTATAGTGAAACGATGCTCAGCGGGTTTAGACAAATCTGTGAGTCCAACAAACAAAACACTTTCAACGCATCAGCTAATGTATCATTGTGATTTTTACAATTGAATTAATAAAAAAAAATAGGTCAATCAGTAGGGCTCTAAAAAATAACACACGTGATACGTGATTTTATTGCGTTTATTTTCACACTCTAAAAATAAAAGGTCACTTTTACCAATCGTATCATATCTATTGCCGAACCGTATTATAACATTTTCAAAGGTCTAAACAGTGAAGATAGCAAGTTTCCATTACGCTATTGCTAATAAAAATGTGAAAAACATTTGTCTCAGAGCTTTTGTCTCAGGTTTCTCTTTGTCGATTGTTGGTCTGAGCTTTTATTCCTGTTCGTGGAACCGCCGCGGATCGTGTCGTTGCAGGAGGCAGAGCACCCCCCCCCTCCTTTGCTCTGCCCATCGCCTGCGCCGGCGGAAGTCCCAAGTCCAGCCGCGCGGCGCTGGGAAGCGGAGGGGGGGGGGTATAAGCGCCGAATGAATGTCGTGCCTGTGCGGATTATATTGCCCTCATCCGGCTCCCGCAGAATTTAAAATCGAGGTGGAGGGAATGAGGCCAACTACAACCGGCAAACGCCTGGGGTGTCTAGTGGCTCTCAGTTGGTGTGATGTAATGATGCTGATTCGGTCAGGTTTTTGAAAATGTAGCGAACCGAAAGCCCAAATAATTCACAGGAAAAATGTAGGATAATGGCTCGCCACGGTGAAACGAAGAAAAAGAAAAGAAAAATTTCGAAGAGTTATTGCATTCAGGCGAAATGAAAAGGCGATGTGTGTTAAAAATTCAACGCGGCGAATACTTGGGTAAAGCAACGTTCCTTTTAAAATCCCTTGTGTACTACATACAACACGGAGATACCAATAACGCTTGGCAAATGCTGGGCACAGGTATTCAGGTAATGAGTGGGCATTCTGGTATTGCAGCGTGGTAGTCATAGGTGACAGTTCCGTATAAACTTAAATAATCATTCGCCTTTTAGTGTGAGAAAGTATCCAATGTCTGAACAAGTAAACTGAATGCTGTAAGACAAGACACTGGACTGATTGTGAGAAGAGAGTCTAGTCTTACAAACAGTAACATAAAACAAGAAACTCGAAGTGTTGTGACAGGATCAAAGTACACATCCGTTTATTACGCTTTGAAGGATTTTCGACATTGCTAGTAACTCTGGGAGCGTTGCTGTATTCTTCCGGACTGACAAGATCAAAGACAACTTGAAATTATTCCCTCTTTAGAGTGTTATTGCGTGACGATAGTCTGCCAACGAAACTTCCTTAATACGAACAATTTTAATAAAGATTTTCTTCCAAGAAGCTCGTTTATAGATTTTGTGAGGGATTGCTTTCAAGAATCTGGCATTAAGGGAGAATCCGGGTCGTTTAATACGGTCTTATTTCCTCTCCGTACTTATTGCAATTATTTGCTTGTGAATTCTCGTAAATATTTATAAAGGTCGATAACGCGCATATATTATTCGCCTCTAGTTGGAAATGCGGGATCTCCTATCGCAGCGGTGAGAAGATTCACGGAGTTACGTAGTCAAGGCTCTGGCAATGTTAAAGGAGTAGGATGCGAGGAAACAAATATGGAGGCCGTAAACGTTTGACCGTGATATTAGTTTGACAGATTGAGCAGTGGTAATCAAAGGTACTTTCATTCCTTTTATACTAAGGAAATAATTTAGTGGCAATTTTTGTGGGGTGAATATGAAACCAAGTGATAGCAGTTGTGAATAAGATGATTTTTACCTCGTAATTTCTTCCTTAGATGTCTTTAAAAAAAGTGTGTATTGTGTTAAAAAAGTCTCGTATTTGAGAACATCATTAGCCAAAATTCGAATGACTTGTAGCAACAGGGCAGGGAATGTAGTGCAGCAACAGCAGACAAATGGCAGGGAACTAGCGCAAGTTAGAAAGGAATAGTGGTGCATGTTAGAATTAGAAACAATACCACTAACAGTGTCAGCATCTGGTGAAGGCTGCGGCTAGCTCTAGAGAAACTAAATATCGCACCGGTCATCATCAGCCACCCTCAAAAGGCAGTAAGTGAGCACAACCTATTTAGAAGCTTTCTGGAAGATAATGTAGGTTTCTAAATTATGGAAAGCAAATATGTTAACTTAAAATTGCTAAAATTGTTCCAAATGAGTTCTTAATTGTTTAATCTTGTAAAGATGTTTAATGTAGATAATTTAGTATAATATTGTTTATTTATATATCAGGCAAGTTGACATGCTTTGATAGAAATCAGTAAGCCCTTGAGAAATGTGCCAAAAAGCTGTGAGAATAATATATTAATAATAATAATAATAAAAATAATGTCTGCAAAACTCGCCTTTATGAACCAATTACGCTTTTGGCCTAACGAGCATCCGGGGTATTCGGGCTTCTCCATCCCGTGGCTGACAGAGTTTCGCGAGTTGATTAGTCGGGAGCGGGTAGAGCGAACGCGCGCGGCGAGGCGTGCGCGAAAAAGCGTTGTATCGCTGCCGCCGTGGTGCGTGACGCCGGGCGTGTGACGCCGGGTGACGACACGGTCCTTCGTCACGGGGTGGCGCCTCCTCGCACATCCACCTCGATTGCGGCGTCACCTTGCCTTGCACGTGCGGAGGTAGGGTCGCTTCGTCGTGGGCTTGTGCTCTGTTGTCGGTGAAGGGCGTTTCGCTCAGAAACACGTTGCGTCAGGCGGCGATTAAGTGTTTGATAAAATCAGTGGTTTCCGCGGAAATGGTGGGGGGGGGGGGATTCGAATGCGGAGGAGAGGAAGTAGTTTACTTCCTCAGTGTGTAAAAGAAACGGTGTTTATTAAATTAAACTTTAAAATATCGCACCTCCAATAGAAAAGTGACAAAATGCGAAATCGTAATTTTTCAGCTAAAAGCTGATAAGAGGTTACCAAGAGGTACTGCTACTATACTAAAGTTGATTTTGAATTAGTTAAATGACTGTCCGCTAGAAGGTGAATATTTGGTACAATCTAGTATTACAGAAGCACGGAACTTAAAATTACTATTTCTGAGATATCAGAAATTCGCACTTCTGTCGCTTTTCTATTGGAGGTGCGATATTCCTTAGGAAATAATTATTCTAGTTTCGAACGTCATTCATTGCGAATAAGAGTTTTTAGTGTCGTGCATTTCCTCGTTTGAATTGTTTTCCAAGCAAATCTGCCTGTCATAATTAATATAGATATTGCGTCTCAAACACGTTAAGAATTCTTGTAACTTATAAAAACGTCATGTGGGTATTATCTTCGTTTCTGCCTGTGAATGCAAAATCGTGGAAGTATATGTATGCGTATTCCATTTTTGGAAGGGGTAGTGTAGTTCCATACTTCAAATGCCTGTTATCTTCGCCTCTGAGTATGCTCTTCTGGCATTCGTAGTGGAATTAAAGTGCGCAGTGTACTACGTGCAGAACGTGGACAAAAACAAAAGGAATGCTCCCTCCGATCTCGTGTGCCTCGTGCAGTCGGCGGAATTGCATCACTCATTAGTCAGGAATGGTCGTAGATCGCTCGTGGATACTGCGAGTCATAACCTCATTTGCATGCTGTTGCAAGACGAAAATGTGCCGATACTTGTTAGTTGGTGGAAAGATGGCGTATCAAAGATGTGGATGAGATCATTCTTGAAGAGTTTTATCTTAGGAAACATGAAAACATTGCATTGCTTTCTAAAGAATAAGATTTTGTATATCATATATACAAAGAATTACATTGCAGAAGACTTGAACCTGAAATTTTTGAGAATGGAATGAAAAGTGAAATATTAAATTTTCATGAACTGAGATAAGCGTTTAGAACCAGGAAGAACTATCTGCGTTTATTTGCAGTTATATATCAGTATAAACTAACTTGTAGTCTGGAAACATACGTAATTTGGGTTACACGTTTCAATGGATGACAATTTTTTTCAGTATTTTCGTAATGAATCTTTCTGTCTCGGCTTCTGCAAAGGACCTAAAATGGAATCAGATAATGCTAACTTGAAACCAGAATCCGAAAATTAATTAAATTAGTAAAAATTAGTTGCGCATTTTTTTAGTATCGAATGTTAGTGAAAGGCGATTAATGAAACTGGAATGCAGAGGTAGAACCTACAAATAAACCTACCCAAACGTGAGGGAATTTTTTTACGCAACTGAAAGCAAACTTCATTTGTAGTTTCGAAGGAAAACTACAAATATATACACACTATTAATTACATATCCAAATAGGTAATAAAATTTTTCATCTTAAAATAAACGAAGGACAATATTGAGAAATCGGCGCGCTGCAATCCGCGTTGGTCATACACCACAGCACGTCTTGAGAAGCTGGCAGAGCTTAGGGGAGGCGCTTGCTAAACACACTTGTACTGAAGGTAATTGTACCGACAAATGTGAAGCAACGACAGTGCCTGCTGAGTCTATTTTCCACTGCACCAGCTACAAATCTCAATAACGGCACGTTTCATTGTACGTATTTTCATATATAATTACGCGAAGGCGCAGGCTAGAGGACTACTTCTGGACCCTTGTCCCAGTCTTCTCCGTCCCAAAGAATTCAGAAAAAAAACATTCCTTACATGTCAAGCAGGGCACCGGGGCGCACTTGGAGTAGAGTTAAACAAACCCCAGGTTTCGTGGTCACTGAAATCACTACTCTGGACACATAATTTAGCCGACATCGCCGGGCAACAAGTTAAGCAGGTGTAAATATGAGCAACAGTTCTTTCTCTGAGGGCAGATGGTCGCTAGATAGACGTAAGTAGAGATTCGCCGCGATCTGATTTTCATCAGACGAGAGCAAGTAGACGTACACGATGTAGAAATCAAATGGCCAATCGTATGTACGTGCAAAACAATGTAACCTGAAAGGGGAAGCGGAAGGTTCCTAACAAATTGTGCGTCCACGCCAAAGGACTTCGATATGATTCGTGTCTCAGACCGACTTCTGAGAGTTCCCTTCAAAAAAGTTTTAAGCTTCTGAAACTTGAAGTCGAACGGAGGGACCGCTTGCGTGCCGGCTCTGACACACACAACGCAGTGACTCGCGTGAGTAATTGCACGTCGCCATCTGTCGCGAAATATTTCCAGCATTAACAGTTCAAGATGCGGAGATGAATGCCTAGGGAGCTGGGGGTTGTGTGCGATAGTACGCTGGCTTTCGTACATGGTGCACTACGTTAGTGATGATTGCATCAGAGTTAGCGGTCGTCTGATGGGGATCTCATGCAGGGTCAGAGTAGTCTTCGGTTTATTGGTCATGTCGCTTTACGTTTAATCAGTTGTTACGGTTTTCTCTTATCGGGAGTTTGATCGTCACTGCAGTGACGTCCTGTGACTAATAACTGTAGTGACGTTCAAGGTCTGGACTGGATGACATCTTAGCAGCTGCGTTATGTCAAGTGCCTCTACAAATAAAGCGCGGAATAGGTACGTCGAGAATTTCCAGACTAAGAAATGACGTGGCTCGTCAGCTGATCCAGCAGAGTTCCTTTGCGTCGCCTCAGATGCCGATGTCGCTGCTACTGCTAGGCAACGTGTTGAATGAAGGCACTGTATACAAACCTCTCGCGCGAGCATTCTGATTCAATTGTAAATCTGACTACCCTCATGGCTCCTCACCGGGCGACAATTAAGCAGGTAGGAGCGGAGACATTTAAAATAGACGTGCAGCAAGCTCGACAAGGGAGATTGTGGAAAGTGCCCAACCTTACACCTGTTAAGTGTGTGTTTGGGGGGAGGGGATGGAACAGGAAAATAACTGATAAAAGGGCATACTGTATTTTTCTACAACAAATTTTGTGTTAAAATTGAAAAATACTTTAAATTCTCTCCTCAAACAAGTGCACGTTTTGTTTTAACTTGGATATTCCGGCACTGACCGGCATTACAAGAGAACAGAACTTCTAACTACGTAGAATTAAATTAATGTGTACATAATTACGTCCAAATCAAACCCTTGTAATAGGTAGGTGCTCGTAAAAACAGTAGGTGTACGCAACTTAAGTATGTGCATGAGAAGCTTTTGGTTACATGTGCTGAGAAATTTACATGATACAAAAAAATAAAACATGCTAGTGTTTAATGGATACAATACCTTTAAGATTGAACTAGAAGCCCACTTGCAGAGATCTTCACACCTCTGACAACGGGAACGAAAGAATGGGAAGCTTTACGGAAAAAAAAAGTATTAATATATAACAACGTGCGTTACGGGAGGAACAAGAGCGGTAATTTCACAGTAGTCTTCGAGCCAGAAGCCGCCCACGAGGGTTGGCATTTCCATTTTACGGAAACCTAAAGTTTTGCTTCTGGACATCGTAATATCGCCGCAAACACGAACAATGAAAGCGGAGTGGAGTGGGCGCGTGGCCGTGCACTCGTCATTCGGGGAAAGGGGCGGGGCGGTGCGGTGCCGCGTGTTGCGTAAGACGTGGTTGGTCGCACACGGCGCTTCGTCGCGGGCGGGCGGGCGGCAGATTCGCTCGGGCGGTGGCGCCTTGCGAAACCGCTCGCCCGCTCGCCCGCCCGCCCGCTCGCCCGCCCGCCCGCTCGCCCGCCCGCCCGCTCGCCCGCCCGCCCGCCCGCCCGCTCGCCCGCCCGCCCGCTCGCCCGCCCGCCCGCCCGCCCGCCCGCTCGCCCGCTCGCCCGCTCGCCCGCCCGCCCGCTCGCCCGCCCGCCCGCTCGCCCGCTCGCCCGCTCGCCCGCTCGCCCGCTCGCCCGCTCGCCCGCTCGCCCGCTCGCCCGCTCGCCCGCTCGCCCGCTCGCCCGCTCGCCCGCTCGCCCGCTCGCCCGCTCGCCCGCTCGCCCGCTCGCCCGCTCGCCCGCTCGCCCGCTCGCCCGCCCGCTCGCCCGCTCGCTCGCTCGCTCGCCCGCCCGCTCGCCCGAACGCCCGCCCGCCCGCCCGTCCGCCCGCCCGCCCGCCCGTCCGCCCGCCCGCCCGCCCGTCCGTCCGCCCGCCCGCCCGCCCGCCCGTCCGCCCGCCCGCCCGCCCGCCCGCCCGCCCGCCCGCCCGCCCGCCCGCCCGTCCGCCCGTCCGCTCGCTCGCCCGTCCGCTCGCTCGCCCGCCCGTCCGCTCGCTCGCTCGCCCGCCCGTCCGCTCGCTCGCTCGCCCGTCCGCTCGCCCGTCCGCTCGCTCGCCCGCCCGTCCGCCCGTCCGCTCGCTCGCTCGCCCGCCCGCCCGCCCGCCCGCCCGCCCGCCCGCCCGCCCGCTCGCCCGACCGACCGACCGACCGCCGTCGTGCTTTGGCGCTCACCGGGCCCTCGGCGAGCAGTGCGGCTCATGTCGGCGACTGGAATACTTCGGAGTAGCGTGGGCTCTTGGATTGAGGTTTCCGAGCACGTCGACGCGTATGGCCATTAGTTCCGCGAGTGTACTGAATAGTTTATCCTCAAAAGCGGTGGGATGGTGAGATCCGGCGCTGGCCTACACACGGCATTAGCGGGACCTTCTCAAAGTATCGCCTCGAGTGGGACACCGCCTCCCGGGACAAGTTCTTACCGTCATGAACGATAGGTAGTGTAGAGCATGTTGGTGAGTATAGCGAGGATAGGACTAGGGAGAAGGAATATCGCACGCGATCCGTGCCAGTTTGTTTAGGGTGCTTTCGCGGCATTTACTTGACACTCGTCGGAGAAACAATGGAAAATTCCGCATTAAAGCATCTGGCCGTTGGAATTCTCCCCCCAGATAACGGCTGGAATCGATCACGCTTGAGCTATACTGTTGAAAATTTGCGGTCGTGACTAGAATCCTAGGACGTTCCAATGACTACTGGTGCTGAGCTAACTCAGGCGGTGCGACGGGTATTGAAAACGCGTAATACTTGTAAATAATGTTTGTGGTAATGTAAAATGTTTCCGGAATGGTATAGATTTTATGACGCTTTCAATTTGATTTGAGGTATATATTGTATATGAAGGCGTGTACTGTAGGGGTGTCTTTCATATGAATAAAGGAGCTGTCATGGCCCATTACGATGTTTTAGGAATTTGAATAATTTTGATCCATGTACAGAAGAAAATGTTAAGAATTGTATTACACCCCGACCCCCCGCCCAGACCTTGTGCCGCTGTCCGCAATTCTGTAACGCAATCCTAAATACATAAGAGCATTGCGGGGTTGCATTAAATCGAATTTTGAAGACGAGGGGGAAACGCTTTCAATCGCGCCGTGAAACATGATCAGGGCGGGGCTGAAGTTGAATTGGGGAGGGTGGGGGGTATAAATAAAATCAATTACTAATTTTACAATACAGATGGAAATAACTGTCGCGCAATTTGGCACGTATTTTGTTTAGCAAATGGTCCCTTTTTCTCTTTTCCAGTGTAGAATCCGAGCTGATGTCCACATAATGGGCAGAACAGTTTTGAATCGGTAATCTCTCGCCATGCGTTTATGCAAGAAAATCTGATTTGCCATGGCTATCGCTCTCGACTGGCAACGTGTTAATAACAATTCAAACCTTTTTAAAACATGTTATTCTGAAATCGTTTGATTTTCATATAAAAATTAGACAGTTAAGGAAAAATCTCAGAAAATGGCTGTTCTTTATAGGGTTCTACAATAAATGTTTTGGTGACGCAAGAAGTCAGATTCTGACGAACAAATTACCTTCAGGAATTTGAATTCCGGGTTATTACATTTTTATGTCTCCGTCGTAAATGGTGATATCGCCTTCCGCGATATCCCACTAATGCACACCGAAAAGAAGGGAACCTAATAGTGTTTAGAGGTACGCCTAATAGAGTTACGTTTCTATTTTCTCTTCAAACTGTGGAATGAGGGTGATGCCCGTTTCGGAAATCTGGAACCAGATTTCGCGAGTCCCTTCCCGCCTCATTACTCGTGAATTCATCGAAGTTTGTTAAAGGAAACAAGCAATTTTAATGCATGGGAGTAATTGAAGATATACGCAGCAATAAACTGCCATAATGGATGGGATGGGATATTGACGCGATCCAACTTTGATGGTTTATTGCTGAAAGGGAGAATATTTTGGTTACGAGTATGATTTATGGTGTACAATATTTCTAGATTATCACGAATGCATCCCGTATATCTTTATATAGACCAACAATATTTAAATCGGACGGTTATTGAATTATTTTATCGAAATATTTGTGTGAAGATGCTTTTCGCGAATGCACACGATCTTCGTAATTCTCTTGGGTAAACACTTAAGTCCGTGACAATGAAAGTGGTTTGTCTGATTGGATTAGTGTTAAAGTTTCTTTCCAAATCTCTCTTCAGCTCACTCTGTAAAAGGAGACGGAAGGCAAACCAATTCTCTTCGTTTAAACCCGTAGTGTTGTGTACACACGCACCTTAAACTCAGGGCAAACACAACGCACTATGAATATTAATGGGATGGGTTTCCATCAGGGTTGGATAAATTTTCCCGTGCCAAAGATAACCCAACCAGGTTTTTTTTTAACAAAAGAAACGTAAACAAAAACATTCTTTTTATGTTTTTAGATGTTCAATAAATTAACGGAATTTATAATTTTATATACTGAAATATTCGTTCAAAACTCATTTAATCACAAATGCATCCAAACTTAGTTTGCTAGTATTGACAATTCAAATTACATCTCAACGTCCACTAATAAATAAAGACGTCACGGGTACAAAATAATACTTACAGTTGAAGGCAAACTTACACTATGTAATCAAAAGTATCCGTACACGTCGCTGAAAATGACTTACCGGTTCTTGGCGCCCTTCATCGGTAATGCTGGATTTCAATTGTGTTGGCCCACCTTTAGCCTTGATGACAGCTTCCACTCTCGTAGGCATACTTTCAGTTAAGTGCTGGAAGGTTTCTTGGGGAATGGCAGCTCATTGTTCACGAGATCTGTATCGATGTAGGTCGGTGAGGCCTGTCACGAAGGCAGCGTTCCAAAACATCCCAAAGGTGTTCGATAGGATTCAAGACATGACTCTGTGCAGACCACTCCATTACACGGATGTTATTGTAGTGTTACCACTCCGCCAAGGGCCGTGCAGTGTGAACAGGTGCTCGATCGTGTTGAAAGATGCAATCGCCATCCCCGATTTGCTCTTTAACAGTGGGAAGCAAGAAGGTGTTTAAAACATCAACCTAGGCCTGTACCGTGATAGTGCCACACAAAACAAAACAGTGAAAAACTACACTGCACCATGACACTACTTTAGACGTGACCGGATACTTTTGATGACATAGTGTATTTCGTTATTTTGTTGTACGTTACGCATTTCTTACTTTTTACCCAATCATATTAGGTAGGTGCGAATCCACGGGGAGAGAAATAAGGAAATTCCCCCCGCCCTAAAATTGTTTAACTATTAATTTTAACTTGTCATGAAACTTTCAAGCAAAAGTATTTTTTGAGTAATCATTAAAACGAAAAAATCGTAACGCAGTATGTCCCGAGTGTAGCCTGCAACGTTTGACAAAATCTGTACTTACACATTCGACCAAAACATTAATTCCCCCTCCCAAAAATTGTCTGGATCCGCCCCTGTATTAGGGAAAAATTGTTACGGGTAATGATTGTGAGATTAAAATTTTCAAACTCGGCGATGGATGGTTAATCCTTGACGCACCACGACCCTTGACAGTACTGAATGTTTCGTTCGGATGATGAAAATCAACATTTTATATGCATTGATTTTTAAAAATTCCCTAATAAAACCCCTTAAACAAAAAACAAACAACAAAAAAACCCATACCCTTTCTTTAAACCGTTTTATTTCAACCCTGGTTTCCGAAGAACGTGGAACTGTTGCAACTGAATCCCCAGCTGCTCAGAAGTAGAGACCTCATTCCGTATGCGTGTTAGTGCGCATCTTATGTTTTGCTACAACTGATTTTCAAATATTTTCTGCGAAAATCTATAGATTTGACGAGAGTATCTTTCAACATCTCTCTTCTGGAAAACTCCTTTTGATTGGCTTTCCGCATTGATCCTTATACAGAAAGACATTTTTCTTTCCCTCATTTTTTCTTTATTCCCCTTGCCTCTGCATCTGCATCTGCATTGCATCTGCACCGCGTTAAGAACGTATTCTAGTATCGCCTTTTCTTGCAGCGAACGACAGTGCAACTAGCTACAGCTCGGTTGAATGACTTTTCAGACACTCCTTCGCTGGATCCATTCCGAGGTCATCCACGTACGTCGAACATTCCTCGCTTGCAGCGGACCTCGCGAGAACGGTCGGTGTTATGATCTAGGAAGTGCTTTGCGGATTGTTACAGTTGTTAAGACGCGAGGTCTGTCGTCCGTGCCTTAGTGCTAGGTCAGTGGTTCAACGGACCTTTAATGCTCGTTGCTTACTCTTAGACTCTGAAGAATTGAATAGGCTGGTTAATGACGCGATAAACCACCGTCCACAAGTAATCCAACGGCGTACTGCCGTATTGTGGTAAGTTCCGCTTTATGCACGGCGATGCCAAGTTTTCGATCTATCGAAAATATTCTTTTAAATGAAGTGATAAATAGTTCTATTTAGAGTGATATAATTCTATTAAAATTGCAATCTTAATATTTCCATTAAAATTGCAAGTTACTCCGTGGTAAACACATTCATACTGATTTCAACCTTTATTATTTTGTGAAGTTTGTTGCAGATAATTGGAAAATGTGGTAATGTTGTTACTGTAGTATGTATTTTCTATTTTTACGTCCATACGATTTAGATTTGTGCTGTTCGTATGCAATTATTACAGTTTTGTTAATTAGATATATAAGATCAGTTTTTCGCGAAATTTTCGAGAAGTAAAACAATTTTAAATTGACAAGAGCAAATTTGTATGTTTGGATAACTTTGTATGTATAAATTTATACATTTAAGTTTCGGTTAATTTGTTCGAGCCAGTGTAATGAGAACCGCAGGGGGAAAATATAGTTAGCTGAAGGGCAGTTGACAAGAAAATGGGTTTTCTGTTGAAAGTTTCTAGTCATGATCTTAATGGATTGTGCATTGCACTCAATGCGGAAGCAATCTGCGAAATAAATTCCGGAATAACTTTCAGATAGCACCTCATCCGTCGTTGCAAATCTATTTAAAGCCAGTTGCAAGCTAGTTTCGCGGAGGGCGTCGTCCTCGTAAAGCGAACTACGTCCAGGCAGTTTGCCTCCTGTCCCAGCCGTAACTGTCGCTTTGAGAAGCGTTGTGAAGCAACCCCCCCCCCCCCCCCCGGGTTTATGATCCTCGTGTGTGGCGAATGGGATGTGTTCCGCTTGTTGGCGGAAGCGAAGGGAGTTGCGGATTGTAGAGCAGAGGTTAACGACCTCAAGGGTTTCTACGATAAGAATGTTCCGGACTAACGATATTACGTGAAATTAAGAAAAACAGGTCGAATATTTTATACATAATTTTATTTTTACTTAATTGTTAATTGTAATTTACTTTATTTCATTGCGCGCTGTTCTTGGCAAGTTAGACCTACAGATCAACGCACTGAAGCTTTCTTTATGGAATACGGAAAAGCATTACGAAAGAGAACTGGTTTAGCTATGCCGATGTTTGAAATTGATTTGAATTTCCCTAAATTATTAATTGATCTAAAATTTCAATTACAGGAATTATACTGGCGTTGTTAGTTTTGTTATTAATTCCAAAACTTCGATTAAAAGTTCTTTTTCTTTAGTTTTTGCGAATCAATTTTCAGGGCGTGATATGGATTGATATTATCTTAACGGGAACTTGGGGATTTGGATTGCCCCTTATCGTAGTAAGATGGATTCCTAGAAATTAATTCGTAATGCGGTCAATGGATCTGTTGTGACATTCAGGCGTCTGAATATCAGAAGTAGATAATAGGTTCACGAACTACTATTTAGTAGTATGATAGCTATTACTTAGGCTGTGAGAAACTTGCCGAAGAATAGTTCGCCTCTTAATCATCCGTTTGTACACTAACATGTTGGTATTGGTTGCAATTATAGTTTGATAAGAGAGTTTGAATAATGTAAAGAATTTCTAATTCTGATGATTCAAGGAACGGATTATTCAAAAAACTTCATAGTTCAGTTACTGTCGTCATTCGCAAGTTGTCGTTTTTCTAGTTTGCCTGTGTCTAATACCATTTTCAGGGCTACACAGTATTGCTGAGGTGGTAGAAAAGTCTCGTATTAGGCGTCTTTTAAATGGAAATGAAATAAAATACAAGGCGCTCTTGCTGTAAAAACCTTCTCTACAGATCTCTAAATGTTTTTTACTATATTCGGTTTGGGCATTTTAGTCAAACTCTGCTTTAACCTTTAACATTTCACGGGGTGGTTTGGCAGTATATTAAGCGATAGTTTTCGCGTGAAATCGAGGAACAGTTAGGTCGCGATTTCTCAGACCCCGTCACGCTCTAGAAGGCGCTTCACTTTCTTTGTCACGACTCTGAAAATGAGAAAAATGGAAAGGAATTCTACAAACTCCAAATTCGAGCGGGGTTATTTGGGGTAATATTAGGGTATAATACTTTATAATGACGATAGGACTCTTCGTGTTTTGATGGCTTGCATCACATCAGTCTGTAACACTTTAAATTTTCATGGGTTTTGGGGTGCCACCCTCCTGTAACTCAAGAATTTTATTTTAAATTAAAACACTCGAACATGGAGCTCTGGACTCAAAACGTCTGGCATGAGAGCAATTCTAGGGACACAGTTTTGAGAGTGAAACCTGTATGGTCGAACTGCATGGAGTATAAAAATTAAATTAACACTCCTGGAATCGGCGAAATTTCTGCTGTAAATTCAAAATGTTATTCTGCTCAATCGTTATTGGTATTCCTTTTCTACTCGTTTCCAATATTCACTTTAAGTTACGTATTTTAATGTAGGTTTTTACAAGTACGAGCTCACGTACCACCTGAAATGCCTTCGTGCATCGCAGTCTGAGAACACCCCGAACTAGACAATTGGAGAAATTTGGTTTCATACTGTTTGTTCAGTTTACACCGTTGTTCCTCTGCCTCATGAAGGTGTAAAAATTAGACGCATCCGGGTTTTATCTAGGAAATAGGACTGCGACGGGATGTTCTCAGCATCGTAACGAATTCAAGAGCTACTCTTTGACGGTAACTAGAAATTCAAAGTTTGGTTCGTTAAGAGAAACCGATGATCACACAGTTCAATTCAGGCTAAACTCAGAGGGCTACCCAGTCTAAATACGACTCTGTCAATTGTTTGCTGGTGATACATTTTATTAAACCTAACCTAGTAAGACGAGATATTTGGTCGGTGTTTCTCGATGCCTAGACGTCTTACGAGGTAAACAAATAAAAAATATGGAATTTGAAAATCAAGTATTCGAATATTTCAAGGGATTGGGGCAGCACAGTGGTTACCCTCAAATCTGGACTCCAAAATAAAGATATTTCAATGTATCCATACAAACGTAACCCAAACGATAATGAAACATATTCGCACATGTGAAATGTGTGTATCGAGTGTCGCACGAAGTGTATAAACAGAAAAATATCTGAATTCGTACGGGTTTTGTTTTTCCTCTGAATCAAAAAATGCGGTTTATCATTGTGACCTCGAACCTTCCATTGCGTACGACAAATGTTCTGTATAGGAAGTCTATATTCTATGTGTTCTGTATATGTTCCTTGTAGGAAGCGAAGTGTAGGTTTAAACTGGGCTCCTTTTCCTACTGCCTTTGAACCTACCATTGAAGGTTGAAAGTCTGTGCTGTATATGCCATGATATTGTACTGTTACCTCTTTCTTAATAATGTACTATGCAGCAGAAAGGTCCCTGTAACAAACCATTCTCACGTGCAATAAGACTTCGGAATTTGGTTTTTCGATTTCGGGTTGTGGCTTAGGTACAGAGAGATTCAAAGAGTAACTGTAGCTCTACAGCTGCCGGTCGGTTGCTCAGACAGCCCGCCGCGCCGCGTGGCAATTAACGACAGGCGCCGCTTCAGACGGGGTTCCCGCTGCCTTGGCGTATCGCGTGGGCGATAGGCTCCCGCGCCTCAAATAGCGAGGCGCTTCCGGCGACGGAAGATAAAAGAACGATTAGCTCTCGACCCGCTACTGGCTGCGAGCGAAAACTGTTGCCTCAAATTCCCTCCCACGCCCACGCAACACATTTTCAGGGTGTGGATGAAGAAGCGGTTTGCTGCAAGGATTAAAGCGGTTTTTGCAAAGATGCTGTGGATATTTTTTGGCGGCAAGGAGGGGGATATTGAAGACATTTTTAAAAAAAATTTCAATAAGATTCTGATTTTCATCTTTCGAACCATCGAACTAACAATGTAACAAATTTGCAAAACTAGCATTTTACTATAAGTTTAAACATCTTTCATTCAAATAGTTGAGTCATTATTGCCAACAGTATTGTTCGTTACAATAGCAGTTTTCGATGGTTTAGCCATCATCAGTTTTCTGCTGTATGGAAGCCACAAAAACGACTAATTATTCCATTGTAAATGCCAACGAAAACTCATCACAATACCAATATCTTTCATTCAACCTAGATCTTCTCAATTTTGGGTATTTACAATTTCAAAATTTATTGTCGAACTTTAAAATGTCTAATATTGGATTGTTATGAAGGATTCTTTAATATATTGCCAGTTCTTAAAACACCGTAATTTTTTAAAATCTAAACCCTTCGTGTATTTCTGAAATATATACGTTTAGTGACAGTATTTCTGAAATTTTGGAGGAATATCTTTATTATATATATTATATTAGCACAAACTATACGATATATCGTGTACGTTTTAGCAATCTGCAGTAGACTAATGATTGCACGTGGAATATTAAAAACTTGACAGACTTTTTACATGAAAAAAATCCGTTATAATGTAATAATGTAACGGTTCTAGAAACAGCGGAATTGCAACAAAATTCTGTCGAGACATATTGTGAAAAGTGCGGTACGACTACTTTCAGCGGTCCGTGTTTTATATGCACAGAAAAGAGAGAAGTTTTTTTTTTTTTTTTTTTTTTTTTTTTTTTTTTTTTTTTTTTTTTTTTTTTTTAACAGTACTATTTCTGTAGTCAATCCTGTAGTTTAAGAAGTTCCAGTATTTTACTCGGTAATTTCCTTTTCTATAGTGTATCGTTACAATAATTCCTCCAGAAGTCTGTCAAAAACATTCAATAACTGAATGCCACAGGGTCTGCGCAGATATAACGCGAGAAAGTTTTACTTTGTGAAACTTGGGTTGTTCATTTTCCTTTGGAAACACAAAAGCTATAGTGACTACGTTGGCAGCCACTATCTTTATAGTGGAGTTTCAGAATGGCGTTAAAAAAGGAAAGGCACTGTGTAGTTCCTGGAAGTGTCACCAAGAGATTTGGTTGTCAAACTAGTCGAACTGAATGTTTGTATGTAAAGTGGTAATTTCTTCATTTTATGTACAGACAGCTTTGTATGGCCTGTTATTTTTCTCTATGAAAAATCCAGGAAAAAAGTAGACCGTGTTAATAAGAGTGCAATTTGTGTATTCTCTCCTGAAGAAAGACTATTCGACGGACGAGCGACTAAAACGAAGACATCAGCCTGAATAAATACAAAGAATGCTCGGAGAAAAGTGTTCTTGATTAATGTATATCACGATAATTAATTTCAGCATTTGGAGCTGTGGAAATTGTAGTCCGTCGTGCAATCGCGGGCATCGTTACCACTTGATTATTTGGTAACGAAGCTCAGCTCAGTTTGAGTGCCCTCTTCTCCTTCCAGCTCGCGACCTTAAAGTGCCACTACATTTAAATCGGAGAATAAGTTTGCGCCGTCTTTATCTGACCTGATACAGAAGGGTGTAGTGTCCTATTCTTTTCTGTGTGTGTGTAATTTAAAAAATGTGAAGAGAGATGTCACACCCTTAGGCATGGGCGGATCCAGCCGATCATTTTTGGAGGGGGGCCATCATAGATTTTTGCTAAATAACAATGATGTTATTACATTTGTATGTTCTTTGTTATACATAATACAATACATTATTATTTTTAAATTATATAATTTAACTAATAAATATTTAAATCCTTACATAATTTTAATATATTGTAACGTTTCTCCGTGGTGAATTAAAACCAACGAAATATTATTTAAACAATTACGTTTTATTCGGGAACAACTATACACTCTAAAATCTACTGACACTAAAAACTACTTGGTCTATTTACAGATATATTACACTTAATTATTTACACTGTTACACACGACTCCGTTCTCTTGATTTATTTACACAGTTCACCTCTTACACACTATTTATTTAAACAGTTCTCTTCTTACACACTATTTATTTAAACAGTTCTCTTCTTACACACTATTTATTTAAACAGTTCTCTTCTTCTACAGTATCAGTCAGTCCATGCACTGTCCACGGTCCACTACACTTGACCCTAATTCCCTGCACAGACCACAATTTCCCTGCGCAGACCACAATTCCTTGCGCAGACCACAATTCCCCTGTGCAGACCACAATTCCCCTGTGCAGACCACAATTCCCCTGTGCAGACCACAATTCCCCTGTGCAGACCACAATTCCTTGCGCAGACCACACTTCACTGCGCACACCAGGGTCCACTGCACTGCTGTTTACCGCGATGCCCACTTCACAGCTCAGCTTGCACTGCAGACTTCAAACTGCTGACTGCTGTTTCCCTACTGCACCACTGCTTACCGCGATGCACCCTTCACAGCTCAGCTTCCCCTGCAGACTTCAGACTGCTGACTGCTGTTCAACCACTGCACCACTCTTCACCGCAATGCACACTTCACAGCACAGCTTTCACTTGGACACACTGACGGACTGACGTCTTACTGCTCACGTCTGCTAACTCTGACTGACTTCTGTAACTCTCTTCTCACTCTCTTCTGTGACTAACTAACTCGCGGCCGCCGCGGCCGGCGCATTTATACCTGCCCGGCGCTTGTCTCGAGGCACCTGGCTCTTTCACGGCGTTTCTCCGCGGCTCGCGGATTGTCCGGAACCGTCTAGTTCGGGGGAAGGGGAGTGGCGGCGGCAGGTGACGCAATCCACGCGCAGCGACTTCGGCAGGTGGTGCAATATTCGTTACATTGCCCCCTCCTTAGATGCGATCCGTCCCGGATCGCGTTTAGTGAAATAATGCAGATATTGTTGGCGTAATTCAAGCAAAGTTTTCCCAAGGTTCTGAAGGTGGCCTTGCGATGCGACTTTCTTTTTGTGATAACAAAATGCACATCTTTACTCACGTCGCGGAGAAGGTCATTCCCAATATCCGGTCGCCGGTTCTCCAATTCTTCCATTTTCCTGTATTTTCTTCTGAATACAGCAGCAACACCTCTGGTCATATCCAGATCCTGAGCAACACAATGCGCTAATGAATATTTCTGGAGTACCGTGAACAGATCCTGTGGCACCTCCATTGCCACACCACAACGCGCCATATCATTTCCGCCATGGTGAGACATAAACTCGTCAAAAGTGAACATTTTCATGCCCAACTCACAAGCTCCTGTGGTGTCTTCTCCGTCATTTTCATTACCTCCCGCGCACGGGGCCAGCCGACTGGAATGGATGACCCGCGTGTTTTCATACTGGAACCTTTCAATTCGGTAGACAAAATCATTTCTCCTCTTTTGAGAGCCATCTTTATTTTCTACAACTCGTTTAAAAACTTCTTTTTCTACTTCTGATTTTTCTTTTGCTGCTTCTTCTTTCGCTGCTGCTTCTTCTTTCGCTGCTGCTTCTTCTTTCGCTGCTGCTGCTTCTTTCGCTGCCGCTGCTTCTTTCGCTGCCGCTTCTTCTTTCGCTGCCGCTTCTTCTTTCGCTGCCGCTTCTTCTTTCGCTGCCGCTTCTTCTTCTTTTGCTGCTTCTTCTTCTTCTTTTGCTGCTTCTTCTTCTTCTTTTGCTGCTTCTTCTTCTTCTTCTTTTGCTGCTTCTTCTTCTTCTTTTGCTGCTTCTTCTTCTTCTTCTTTTGCTGCTTCTTCTTCTTCTTCTTTTGCTGCTTCTTCTTCTTCTTCTTTTGCTGCTTCTTCTTCTTCTTCTTTTGCTGCTTCTTCTTCTTCTTCTTTTGCTGCTTCTTCTTCTTCTTCTTTTGCTGCTTCTTCTTCTTCTTCTTTGCTGCTTCTTCTTCTTCTTCTTTTGCTGCTTCTTCTTCTTCTTCTTTTGCTGCTTCTTCTTCTTCTTCTTTTGCTGCTTCTTCTTCTTCTTCTTTTGCTGCTTCTTCTTCTTCTTCTTTTGCTGCTTCTTCTTCTTCTTCTTTTGCTGCTTCTTCTTCTTCTTCTTTTGCTGCTTCTTCTTCTTCTTCTTTTGCTGCTTCTTCTTCTTCTTCTTTTGCTGCTTCTTCTTCTTCTTCTTCTTTTGCTGCTTCTTCTTCTTCTTCTTCTTTTGCTGCTTCTTCTTCTTCTTCTTCTTTTGCTGCTTCTTCTTCTTCTTCTTTTGCTGCTTCTTCTTCTTCTTCTTCTTTTGCTGCTTCTTCTTCTTCTTCTTCTTCTTTTGCTGCTTCTTCTTCTTCTTCTTCTTCTTTTGCTGCTTCTTCTTCTTCTTCTTCTTTTGCTGCTTCTTCTTCTTCTTCTTCTTCTTTTGCTGCTTCTTCTTCTTCTTCTTCTTCTTTTGCTGCTTCTTCTTCTTCTTCTTCTTCTTTTGCTGCTTCTTCTTCTTCTTCTTCTTCTTTTGCTGCTTCTTCTTCTTCTTCTTCTTCTTTTGCTGCTTCTTCTTCTTCTTCTTCTTCTTTTGCTGCTTCTTCTTCTTCTTCTTCTTCTTTTGCTGCTTCTTCTTCTTCTTCTTCTTCTTTTGCTGCTTCTTTTGCTTCTTCTTCTTCTTTTGCTTCTTCTTTTGCTTCTTCTTCTTCTTTTGCTTCTTCTTCTTCTTTTGCTTCTTCTTCTTCTTTTGCTTCTTCTTCTTCTTTTGCTTCTTCTTCTTCTTTTGCTTCTTCTTCTTCTTCTTCTTCTTTTGCTTCTTCTTCTTCTTCTTCTTCTTTTGCTTCTTCTTCTTCTTCTTCTTCTTTTGCTGCCGCTTCTTCTTCTTCTTCTTCTTCTTTTGCTGCCGCTTCTTCTTCTTCTTCTTCTTCTTTTGCTGCCGCTTCTTCTTCTTCTTTTGCTGCCGCTTCTTCTTCTTTCGCTGCCGCTTCTTGTGGATTTAGTAATTTTTCCTCGCTCTTCAGAAATTCCTCTTCAATTTTGTCAACCTTCTCTTCGTTCTTTAAAATTATCTCCTCGATTTCTTCTCTAACCAATGTATTATTCGGCGTTATCTGTTGTTCCAGGTTTTCTGACACCTTTTCTTCCGAAATTCTGGAATTTTCTGTCAGTTTTTCTTCTGACGTTGTGTCAGCTTCCTTCCATTTTTTCCCCATTCTGTTACGAATGCTCGGACACAGATACCCCCGTAACACATCTCGAAGCGAAAACTCTCTGGATCCTCTCCTGCTGCCTTCAACGCGTTAGCAAGACGTTCTTGTAATATTGCTTTCGTTCCGGTGGTCTCCAGATCCCTGTCTTCTAACTCCATCTTCAACTCGGTTACTTTCAGTTCCCGTAAGGATTTTGTGAAAACCATTTTCATTAAGGTTTTAATTCAACACACGTTATACTGATTTAAACACACACCAACCCCACACACCCGACACCAATTGTAACGTTTCTCCGTGGTGAATTAAAACCAACGAAATATTATTTAAACAATTACGTTTTATTCGGGAACAACTATACACTCTAAAATCTACTGACACTAAAAACTACTTGGTCTATTTACAGATATATTACACTTAATTATTTACACTGTTACACACGACTCCGTTCTCTTGATTTATTTACACAGTTCACCTCTTACACACTATTTATTTAAACAGTTCTCTTCTTACACACTATTTATTTAAACAGTTCTCTTCTTACACACTATTTATTTAAACAGTTCTCTTCTTCTACAGTATCAGTCAGTCCATGCACTGTCCACGGTCCACTACACTTGACCCTCATTCCCTGCACAGACCACAATTTCCCTGCGCAGACCACAATTCCCCTGTGCAGACCACAATTCCCCTGTGCAGACCACAATTCCCCTGTGCAGACCACAATTCCCCTGTGCAGACCACAATTCCCCTGTGCAGACCACAATTCCCCTGTGCAGACCACAATTCCCCTGTGCAGACCACAATTCCCCTGTGCAGACCACAATTCCCCTGTGCAGACCACAATTCCCCTGTGCAGACCACAATTCCCCTGTGCAGACCACAATTCCCCTGTGCAGACCACAATTCCCCTGTGCAGACCACAATTCCCCTGTGCAGACCACAATTCCCCTGTGCAGACCACAATTCCCCTGTGCAGGCCACAATTCCCCTGTGCAGACCACAATTCCCCTGTGCAGACCACAATTCCCCTGTGCAGACCACAATTCCCCTGTGCAGACCACAATTCCCCTGTGCAGACCACAATTCCCCTGTGCAGACCACAATTCCCCTGTGCAGACCACAATTCCCCTGTGCAGACCACAATTCCCCTGTGCAGACCACAATTCCCCTGTGCAGACCACAATTCCCCTGTGCAGACCACAATTCCCCTGTGCAGACCACAATTCCCCTGTGCAGACCACAATTCCCCTGTGCAGACCACAATTCCCCTGTGCAGACCACAATTCCCCTGTGCAGACCACAATTCCCCTGTGCAGACCACAATTCCCCTGTGCAGACCACAATTCCCCTGTGCAGACCACAATTCCCCTGTGCAGACCACAATTCCCCTGTGCAGACCACAATTCCCCTGTGCAGACCACAATTCCCCTGTGCAGACCACAATTCCCCTGTGCAGACCACAATTCCCCTGTGCAGACCACAATTCCCCTGTGCAGACCACAATTCCCCTGTGCAGACCACAATTCCCCTGTGCAGACCACAATTCCCCTGTGCAGACCACAATTCCCCTGTGCAGACCACAATTCCCCTGTGCAGACCACAATTCCCCTGTGCAGACCACAATTCCTTGCGCAGACCACAATTCCTTGCGCAGACCACAATTCCTTGCGCAGACCACACTTCACTGCGCACACCAGGGTCCACTGCACTGCTGTTTACCGCGATGCCCACTTCACAGCTCAGCTTGCACTGCAGATTTCAAACTGCTGACTGCTGTTTCCCTACTGCACCACTGCTTACCGCGATGCACCCTTCACAGCTCAGCTTCCCCTGCAGACTTCAGACTGCTGACTGCTGTTCAACCACTGCACCACTCTTCACCGCAATGCACACTTCACAGCACAGCTTTCACTTGGACACACTGACGGACTGACGTCTTACTGCTCACGTCTGCTAACTCTGACTGACTTCTGTAACTCTCTTCTCACTCTCTTCTGTGACTAACTAACTCGCGGCCGCCGCGGCCGGCGCATTTATACCTGCCCGGCGCTTGTCTCGAGGCACCTGGCTCTTTCACGGCGTTTCTCCGCGGCTCGCGGATTGTCCGGAACCGTCTAGTTCGGGGGAAGGGGAGTGGCGGCGGCAGGTGACGCAATCCACGCGCAGCGACTTCGGCAGGTGGTGCAATATTCGTTACAATATATATATATATATATATATATATATATATATATATATATATATATATATATATATAAATATATAAATCGTCTCACACAAAGGTAAGAAAAGAAAACTCTCGGCCTTCGGGGGGGAGGGGCATGGGGGCCATGAATCCGCCACTGCCCGTAGGGGCAATCTGAGCGCAGCGCAGCGCCCTCTCGCTTCTCCTGCGCGCTCGTGGCGGCGCGACAGACGCGTGGTGGAGTCACCGCGGCGCCAGGCGCCTTATCGCGCGGCGCCATCGCCTGCGCCGGACGCGACACCACGCGGCGACGCCCCCGCCCCCGCCCCCGCCCCGCCCCTGCGCGTCCGGCGGCGCCTCACGGCTCGCGGAGACGTGATCTGCCGCGCAATCCGCCCGCCCGCGCGTGCCACGACTCCGCGCCGCCGCCGTCGCCCGGTTCGATTTTGGGCGAAGGGCGGAGCAGGATTACGGAATTTGCACATGGTCGTTTTCATTCAACTCGAACGTTTTACTGAACCGGTGAGTTCCTTCTTATTATTCATCTAATTACCCGTATGCTCCACTAAAAGTGATTTGGTGAATAAAATTGAAATAGTTTTCTAAGAAATGCAACCGACCTGAATTAGCTTTGTGAAGTCCTACATCCTAAATGAAATATTCTTACATTCCACTCCAATTCAATTCGCGTAAAGTGGACACTGACAACAAAAGTCGAAAAGTGATGTGCTGTTTAGGTCGTTGTTGTGACAGGTAAAGATGAAACTCCTGGCACCATTCATTGGGTGAATCAGGTATCAGAATTATTTGCAGTTAACAATAAATTACGCAAATTCATGCATACCAGTCGTCTGATAGATCCGCCCTCAGTGAAAGGATACGTATTTTGTTGCAGTAACTCGCGATTAGCTGGTACTTACCCTTGTTTCCCAATTAACAATTGTTTAACAATTACCTTCGTTTCCCGAGGGAATTGCAACACTTGCGCATTCCTAAAATAGGCGTCCTGTTTCAGTGAGAACTGAACGTAATTGCGGAGGAAAATGCAAGGGACGTTGCGGGCAAATCGTGTGGGTGTTGCGCCTCCTCCGAACCCCGCTCACGTCGCTCAGTAATGGAGGCTGCTCACTGCTCTGCGCCGTCGAAGCGGCCATCCACCCCCTCCTCCCCCTCTCCACGGCCCCCTCCTCTTCCGCTTGGAAAGGGTCGGGGTTGCGGCAGTGGGCGCGCCGCTTTCCGTCCGCCCACTGCCCGTCCACCCATCCGCCCACTGCCCGTCCACCCGTCCGCCCACTGCCCGTCCGCCCACTGCCCGTCCACCCGTCCGCCCACTGCCCGTCCACCCGTCCGCCCACTGCCCGTCCACCCATCCGCCCACTGCCCGTCCACCCATCCGCCCACTGCCCGTCCACCCATCCGCCCACTGCCCGTCCACCCATCCGCCCACTGCCCGTCCACCCGTCCGCCCACTGCCCGTCCACCCGTCCGCCCACTGCCCGTCCACCCGTCCGCCCACTGCCCGTCCACCCGTCCGCCCACTGCCCGTCCACCCGTCCGCCCACTGCCCGTCCACCCAATCCGCCCACATTTGAACGCCATATCCGTCCCATTGTCATCCCCGATTCCATCTGTCCCGCCTCCTATCCCTCATCGTCCTCAATACCCCCCCCCCTCCTCTGAGTTACACGTCAGGCGTGCGCCTGCAATCACTCAATGGCGGACGCTCCTCTGAGATGGCTCTCCCCAGTCGCATGGTCTCTGAAATGCACGGAGTTCTTCGCTGGGGATTCATTCGCTCCGGGGCTTCCTATATTCTCCCACGAGCTTCCGACTTTCATCACACCCGTTAGTTTTGAGATTGTCAATTTTAGAAACAGCTACAAATATGATCGTTCGAGGTGTATTTTTGCATTGATTCCGTGTAATTGATTTTACAATATGTAAACGTGTTATGCACGATAATAGGCTACAAGAGTGGAAATAATTATTTTTACAAAATAATTAGAAGCTTTGCGACTAAAGGTGTTGTTTCAGTTTTTACTGAGTTATATAGGACAATCTATATTGTAGATCAACAATTAAAATAGTCAGTTTAAGGTTTTTCTGAATATTATGCTTTAGTGTTCACGCGAAATTGTATATCCACTTTTTCTCAGACTGACCCATGACGCGAGTCCCTTTATCCGAACACAGTCAAATTGTTAGATGCTTGAACCCCGTACATACTCGGTGATAGATATTCGAAATTGCCATCTAATATTAGTTGTCAGACAAAAACACAAATTCGTATTATGCTTCGCCTCATACACTTAAACTCTCAGCACAATGTTCAATCTTCATTCTAGAGACAAAATAATAAAAGGCAAATGATCCCAGTCGATAACTTAACCCCCATCGATAAATTAAAGAATCTCTACTTTTACGCCTTCGTTTCATTTACTGCTGAACGTGTGTGGTTTTCAGGAAAACACCAGAGTATCGAAATGTGTGTACACTACATAAGAACGGAAATGCGAGACACTTGAGAGAACAATATAGAAAACGATGACACATTAGACATCAGCGTGAGGTAGGAAGTGCCATTCACTGGCACTTCCAGTGCTAGATACCTCCGCTCAACACGTGTTTCGATTCGAGATTACTCACAATTTGCGTGTTACGAGCCGTTCATTTTCCTGTCACTTGACACCGGCGTTGCCGCCGGCATGTTAATGAACGACTCGCGCGTGCGGAGGGGAGCGCGAAGTGAAACGGCGTGCGCGTGCGTTACACCTGCGTGGAAGACCGTGCGCGTGAGGTCGGGCTGTCGCAGGGAGGAAGTAGGAAGTGCGTATGGGAAGTACGGACTTCGCCGTAAAAGTCGCAGCGAGTTTTCCATGCGCGACGACGCCCCGTAACGTCGACGTGGCTGCGCGAGCGCTGATTAATATGTGGGTGGTTCACGCGTTATGGAACGTGGTCCGGCGCCGCTAGGCCGACGTGAGTGGCGTTGGGTGAATCGTAGCGCGAAAGTGGACGGCATGCTTCGGGGTGCAGAAACCGAATACCATAGTAGATGTTCAAGACAACAATTGAAGTAATAATGCTCTTAATACTGCTGACGGACAGTCCGTGATAAAACGGCCTGATGTATCAAATTTTATCAACGATCATATACAAGAGTGTATTGCAGAAGTTCTTTCTTTGCTCTATTTGTTGAAACTGAAAGTATTAGTTGTATCGCCTAAGTAAATTTAGGAGTTTACGAAGTATCAATAGAATACCATGTATATGAACGAGATATTGTTTCGTTAAAACGATAACATCAATGACATAAAGGATCACATTGTAAACACTTTTGTGTAAATTCGAAAGAACTAATTATTTCGTATGCCGTCACATTGGCAGATAAGAGATTAACGTGGACATTCTAATCCCAATAAAAATTATTTCGAACCCATTGTATAGAAATAATGTGATTACATCCTTGGCTGCGGAGAGGCATTCTTTCGTCCCTAACCGATAAGTCTTAGGCTTTCGAGACCGTTTTGCTGCAGAGGAGCGGCCGGGCCATTCTTCTTTGTCATTGCAGGCACGTCGCCTCGCGTCGCCTGCTCCCCCGAGCTAATCCGCAGAGTCCAAATTGGAGGCGGCCCGCCCGCTCGTTGGGCGCAGCCCTTGGCCTTCGCTTACGAGAGGGCACAGCGCGCGCTGCATGCGACACATGCCTTTGACCCCCCCCCCCACCCCCCACCCCCACACACACACACACATACTCACTTTGAGAGGCAGCGTCGCCAGTTTTTATCGCCGCGTGGACTGGATATTAAATTGGGCCGAGAGCACGGGATTATTTTGACGAAAACGTTGGTAAAAAAACAGCTCACCGTCTCTGATGAGACAATCTTTGAGTTTTCCATTGCGAAATGTGGTCTCTGGGTGTAATTACTTCGAAAATTGATGAACTTCCGATAACTCGATTTTTCTTATTTGAAGACCCTTTCATTTTATACATTTATAGGAAATGTTTTACTCCGAATTTGGTTTTGGTAGTCCATTCGTAAACTTCGTGTCTTGTAAATGTGATCCAGTTCCCAGATCTTCCATCCTACTTCCGTAGTAGTCTGTTTCTTGTACTTATTCTTTCTCTCCTCGAAAAATCGCTGCGTTTTATTCCATGGCACGCCACGTATCGTGTCATTTTTTCCGCTCACATCCCCTTTTGTCCTTTTCAGTTTCTCCTTATTTTATCATTCCCTTCTTGTACTCTATTCATCTTAAAATCTTCTAATCGACTCGCAGACAATCCTGTTCCCAATGTTGTGCCTGTAAATGACTAAACGATCACTTCTCTTTCTGGTCCTTCTGATCTTCCCTGAGCTTCAGGTGTCGTTGCCAAACACTTCCATCTCCATTTCGCTTCCACGCGTCGCGCAGTTGGTGTAACGTAGTCGCCCAGCGTCGCCCGACGCACCCTGGCAGTATCGGAGCCCATCGCCGCCCCCACCGCCGCCCCCACCGCCGCCCCCACCGCCGCCCCCACCGCCGCCCCACCGCCCCACGCACCCTGGCAGTATCGGAGCCCATCGCCGCCCCCGCCGCCGCCCCCGAGCGTCACGCCCCAATAAGGCGTCGCCCGGCGGCGGCGGCAGCGAGGCGTTGAACCCATCAGCCGGTGCGGCCCCGCCCCCTCCCCTCCCCTCCCCTCCCAGCCCAGCCGCCGCCGCCGCCGCCGCCACTTGTTGCGTATTTGGCGCTGGGCGGCAGGCGGACGGGTATAAATAGCCGTTGCGCGTCCGCGGAGACTTCGATGCCTTTTCGCGAGGGAGAGTGTGAGCCGCCGCAAAGACCTCGCTTTCGAGCTACGAATGCGACATTTATCGACAATGAATTGAAACGTATGCTTTTTTAACATTGATGTTTTATTGTGCGAATAAAGGAAATTGTCATGTGAAAAATACTATAATTTTCTGAGATCCATACGTTCCAGACAAATGACAGTTCGAAAAATAGTTGTTTTCGTAGATAAATATAGTTCATTACAATAATTCTAATGTTCATAAGTTGTAGTGTTCTGCCACCAGGTTGCATAAACCTACAACTAAAAGTAGAGAAAGTCTATTTTTGTATTATCCAAGCAAATAATACTGTTAATAATTAACTGTTCTTATAATTTTCTTGAATTTGTTTGATCGTTTAACACCCACATTTAAATTCATAAATACGAATGCAGTCAAATTATTTCCTCTTGCGCGAATATTGTTCGAAGGTTAGGAAACCTCGATGTTTAAGAGCATCGCTAGCTGTTGGATGATATATTACTTGTGTTGGAGTCTTCGTTTTATAATGTTTTTCTGTCGATGTTGCATCCTCACTCCCCTCCCCTCCCTTCCCTTAACCATCCCTCCCCTCTCTGCGCCATTGTTCTCGACACCGCAGCTCTTCGGGATGTGCAGTCGATTGCGTTTTCTTTTCATTAGCTTTTCATACTTGATTTGCTCAGGCTCGATCTTGAATGCTTCGCTTTCAATTTTTTTCACTTCTCACTGCTCTGTGGTTGTTTTTCCTCCTCCTTGTTCTCAGGACAGTTCGTCGTTCTCTCATCCACGTAGTTTCCCGCCCAGTCGTTCTCCTGATAGTTTGCTTCGTCAAACTAGTCTGTCTCTGGGGGGGGGGGGGAGGTCAGGGCCTGAGGTTCTATATTTTTTGCAATGGAAAAAGTAATGTTCGAAGTCATAACTAAACATTGCAAATCTTACAATAATTTGTGCTAAAAATAAGTTTATTTGGACTGTTTCTGTTTTTGAAAACTGTTGATTTCCAAGTTCTCAATTATAATATAAATCCTTCCTCATGCCTATCACCCCACCCTCGATAAATGGTCCAAAAATCTGGGGGGAAATCCGCTCGCACACTTTGCTAAGCACAATCTGTTTTGCGTTGTATTAACCTAGTTTTTGATAGTCAACCATTTCGTTTGGTTGTTTCGCCCTTGATCAATAAAGCGCTTTCCCGTGCTTCTTTCCTTCTCCTTTCCCTTCGTTAATAGCAGTCTGTCGCGGGCCGTGAGCGGGGCGCGTCCCACGCCGCCGCTTTTTGCGCGGGCACATGTGGCGCTGCCCTCGCAGCGCAGACGTCACTGCGGCTGTGCGCTTACGTAAATAGAGCGCCGCCGCCGCCGCCGCCGCCGAGGCTCCGCCCGGAATTGAGCGGCCTCGTTGCGCCCGCCGCCGCCGCCCACACCGCGCGCACCGCCTGGACCACCAGCCACGGACGGACGGGCGGAGCGGCGACAGCCCGGCCAGTACGCTCCGGAGAACGCGCTCGCTCGCCGCAGGATTGCGTGGCTGCCGGGTTGTGAATTGCCGGCTTCGAGGGACTCGGGACGTTCAATGTTGCTGCGGTGCCTCTGACCGGGAGATTCTAGGGTTCTAGTCCCGACGGTGGCAGGGTTTTCTACACAAGTTAGAGAGCTCGGTTGGGTTCAGCCGCTGTCTGGAGAATCCTTCTAGCGGCCGGCTGCTCTGATGTATTCCGTGGTTTCCCTAATCAATTCCAGGTGAATGCCGCAGCAGACGAATGCAACGCCTAGGTTTTCTTTTAAGAGATGCATTTCTTTCAAATTGGTGCATTTCTAAAACTCAAGATGAGAGGCAGCTCAGAATTAGTTTTGGATATTTAATCTTCAGAATGTCCCGACCAAAATATACGTAAAAGGTGATCTGCACATTCCAAGTAGTTTGTATTGATGGACCAAAGATTCCTATGTTGAATTGAAATTTCAAGTTGCCTAAGACTGAATATTTATGTTGCACTTTTCAAAATATTGATAAATTAATATTTTATAACGTGGCTTAGCACTTGACGAACACGTCAAAAGATACCTATCAGTGTAGGCATAAAGATTTTTCATAGGATAGAACGGACAGTTTGATCTTTATTAGATGTCCTCATGCGTTCGGGCGTCTCATCAGCAGTAACATTCGCTGCGAGTCCGCTTGCCTCGGCGAAGTCCGCACGAAACATTGTCGTTTCCACGACTCTTCCTGGGAGGTATCTCCGCGGGCGTGAAAGTGCGCGAGCGGGCGGGTCCCGGACACGCACGCGCGAAAGGACGTCCTGCGCCCACGCGCATGCGCGCCGCGTGCGGAAGTATCTCGGTTCCGGCCAGCGGCCTCGGGGTGCGTGGGGTGGGGGGGTCAGGGCTGATGCGCCTCTGGCAAAGGCCTGGGAAATAACGTTAAAGTCCTATTCCATTTCTAAAATTGAAGATGGAAAACAGCTGAAAATTAGTTATGGGTATTTAACCTTCAGGAAGTCCCGACCAAAATACACGTAGAACATGTGATCTTCCCATTGCAGGCGGATCGGCGTAGCTAGCTTAGGAGATCCATTGATTTCATTGTAGTGACCCTGAGACCGGGAGGCAGGGTTTTCGCCTGTAGCTACATAGCAAGACAGAATTCAGCAGCTGTCGTGCCTCTTCCAATAGGTTTAATGGTATTTTGTAGTCCAATAAAAGTATTTTTATAGAAGTTTGTACAAATTAATTGTCAGCCTGGCATTTTTAATATTATATCGCTAAGCAGCAATTTTCAAATCCAGAGTCTCCGGAGGAGACGGGAAGTGTGGCAACTCTCGTGATGGATCAACCACGCGCATGGTATCCGCTTATCAGCAGACGCACGGAATATGATAAACAGAACAAGCGCCGTGCGCGGATCGCTTGTTATGGATGGTACACGGGGGAGACGATGTCATATTCGGAGTATATTCGGTTGGGCGTTTGAACAAGTGGTGGTTGTTTAATGTTTTGTTCAAAACATCTGCTCGTTTGGGCTGCTGTTATTACCGCACCAACGAGGGCGAAGTTGGAAAGTGTTCAGTTGCGAGTTACGTTTTATTCAGGAGAGAATGGGAACGAGCCAAAGCGAATAATTTATTACCTTTGTACAAAATCTTTGATAACCAGTCCGGGTTGTAGCAACAGTTAATTTCTAGGTATGTTTTAAATAAATTTGTAAGTTGTTTTTGTGGAAATTGTAAGTACTTAAATATTATTCTTGGACTGTAATAATTACTGCATTTTTATCGCGCACTGAATGACAGGATTGTGTGTAATAGCTTTTCACTGATCCTCTAGTATACAAGTAAATTTGGATACTAAAGTTTCACCTTTAAAATGTTTTGTTTTGCTATCCCAGTTAACTGCATGGGAGAGCACATCTTACTACATGCAGTTGTACCTGACTGGGAAGGAAACTGTAATTACTGTAATTATCTACAGCGGATAATTATTTCCAAAACATGAAATGCTGAAGGTAATTATTTCAGGCTCTCCAAAACATGAAATGACGGGAGATGCACCTGCTCATACCACAAACCATTTCTTTTATAGAAACAGCTTAAGGGGCAGTTCTTAAAGGCGGCATTTTAATTTTGTGAATACACGTTGCAAGCTTTTAACTTCAACAGGTTTATTCTGTCATCTATCGTCAACTCTGCCTTTCAGAAGGTATCGCAAGACCTTCTGTCGCTGCGTGCGAAGTTGACGTGCTGGGCTTGAGCTCGTGATTTCCCGAATCGGATACGATAAAATTCGATATCTGTACTTTCGTGTCCGTGCACTCGCCGGTTGATACGAGAATCCTGTTTCCTTCGCAGTGCATGGTGGATGTCTCTGACCTGACTTATCTGGCTGAATGGAAAGTTAAGTTCCTCGCGATCATTAACCGGTCAGAACTTCATTGAAGCTCAAATGAGTCACAAAAGGAGCTAGAACTTTCTCTTTTTCTTGAAATTGTGGCACATTTTCAATTTTTTCTTGATATTACTACGCGTTTATTCCTGTGGCGTATGGCTTCTACAGTTTACTGCCGGACGTCTATTTCAATTTCGGCTATGATTTTTAGCTGACCGTTTTTGTCCAATACTACTCATAAAATAGTATCGTTGAGGACAGCTCTAGACACAGGACAACCCGATTTCCTATCTTTTCGATTTCCTCCCGGAGGAAGGCTTTGACGGATTCTTCATCCCCAAAAATTCTAGACTTCCGTTGAGTTGTAATCTGCGAAATATAATTTTTCAAAAATATTCTTTGAGTAGTGTTAGGTCAAGGAAGTATTACAAAATACTTATGATTGTATTTGAACTAAACCATTGGCACTGCATAGTCTTCTCGTCTGTAATCATTTAAAGCCATTGTATTCGAATTGCGTGAAAGTCCATGCTTCAAAAACTAATAATCCAAGATTTTGAAAAGTAATTGTGAATTTTCCACAAAAAATATAGCTGGTTCTTTCAAAAATCACGCTTATTGCATGTTTTTGCATACGAGTGGTTATTCTGCACTACATCGTGACGAGTTTGCTGGCGAGCAACTGGATGCGCCAACGAAGAAACTCACGAGAATGGCAAATTCCGATCAGAGAGATCTTTCGTTAGTCGCCTCTTGCGATCGGAGTCTTTTGTGCCTTGCGATAACCGTACATCTTCACGACCGCGGACGCTTCTCAAGTTGGCTAGGTCAAGAAATTGTGGAAGAGTCTGACGCTTCTGTCACGGAAGGTCATTTTTTTTACTATTCCACTCTTGAAATTAAAACCAATAGTGATTGGGGCATTTTTTTCTATTCATAGTAAAGCAGCGCAGTGTATCTGAAAATCTGATAGATTTTTCTTAGCTCTTCTCCCTTCTGGCCAATCTTAAACTGACTCGTCTATCTGAGGAAGCGGTATACATCGATTGCTATATCGATGTCCAATTAACCGCCTATGTATTGGAACGAAACTTCTTTGATTTTAACATTTTCGATATTTGGCGCATTTTGGAACTGTGACATAATTTCACTTGTGGAATAGTCCTATTAAATACTACTCCTGCTTTGGAATTTCTCAGATAAGATTCTTCTCGCTTCGCGAGTTGGGGATTTATCGACAATATCCAAATCACTCGTGGCATTACCTATAAGCTTGTTTAGTAAGGTACTGAACAGCGACGGGTATGCTCGGACAAGCGATACGAGTGATTGTCCTTCGTCTTCAGTGACTTTCCTGGTCGAAAGGCATTTGGTGGCAGGATTCTCGGCATTACGTAGTTGGTTCGAATTCAGGTGGTGTCTGGAGAATTCTAACAGCCGGCTTCACTGTTAGGTAGTTTTTCGTGGTTTCTTCGATGAACACCCGACGAATGCCGGAGCAGTAACCTAACAAAAAACCACGGACCGCGCGCAATCTTCCCTTTCTCTTGGCATATCCTAGCTTCTTACTTACATGCACTACACGACCACTCGCGTCTGGAGGCGGATTGAGTCGGTGCCTCACTGGTGGGAGATACCTGGTTGGGAAAAACCCCGCTAGCCAACGATAGGTCGGTGCCGGATCTCGCCATCCACCGGAGTAAGATCACGGTCACCTCCTTCGTCTTCAGTTACTTTCCTCGTCCCTAGCCATTCGGTGGCAGGATTTTCGGCGTTACGTAGTTGGTTCGAATTCAGAGAATTCTAACAGCCGGCTACACTGTTAGGTAGTTTTCCGTGGTTTCTTCGATGAACACCCGACGAATGCCGGAGCGGTAACCTAACAAAAAAAAAAAACACGGACCGCGCGCAATCTTCCCTTCCTCTTGGCATATCCTAGCTTCTTACTTACATGCACTACACTACCACTCGCGTCTGGAGGCCGATTGAGTCGGTGCCTCCCTGGTGGGAGATACCTGGTTGGGAAAACCCCGCTAGCCGACGATAGGTCGGTGCCGGATCTCGCCAGCCACAGGTGTAAGATCACGGTCACCTCCCGCGATAACGTGCACCACACTTACGGGCTAAGGCCGTTGGCAGCTGACGCGCCCGGGATCGGTAAAGCATCCATCCGACTGCCGCCAGGCGAGATGAAGTGAGGCCAGATGAGAGGAGGAGGAGAATTGAATTGAATTGAATTAATGCCTTATTTTACGTGGCGAGACTCAGGCCATTAGGCCTGCTCTTCCGTCTGACCACGTAAATTTCGCTACGCTCCTTTCACCAACTAGCAGAGAAAGGAGGTATTTCTTGGGCGAGAAACAGGCGATTTGAATTTAGCTCAGAGGCGTCATTTAGGCTTGAGGATCTTTGACATGCAAGTAAATCTACTAACATGGGACAGCCGGCTTTACTTCCCCTCCGAAGGAAGGCGTACGAAGGATTTTTTCGCCCTGAAAAATCCACGGCTTCGATAGGGTTTGAACCCGCCAACTTGGGTACAACAGTCCGAAACGCTAACCGTTACACCATCGCCGCTGCACAAGGGAGACAGACTTCAGAGCAACCGCGAGCGGAGGAGACGCGTGACGCGTGTGGCGGGCGCGCGGGGTCGCGCTGCTTTGTTCGCGACGCGTGGCCTCCATCGCGTGTCGTCGCCGTCGCCCGCCGCCGCGGGAACCGGTCGGACGCGCGCGGTTTCGCCCGATATTCACACCGATACGCCTCTCCGCGCCGCGCCGTTCCTCGCCTCTTCTCCTCTGCTCGGGTTTCATGCGGCTGCGGCTGCGGCAGGCGAGAGCGAGCAGCCTCTCTGACCTCTGCTGCCCTTTCAGAGAATCTCTTTTACCAACCGCACATCTATCTATAGTTCAAATGCGCGCGGAAATTCATAGAAAACAATGCGGTCTCTGGATACGCGAGAAGTACCTATGGCTTCTTTAGATGGAGTTACCCTAAGAAGGGAGCACTTTGACAGGACGAAAAAACAAATGATCGTCAAGCTGGGCGAAGACATTGCAATGGTGATGAAGTTATTTACAAATGAGCTAACTGTAAACCAACGCACTGTTAAAATTAGTGCATGGACATAACCTGCAGTTATGTTGCCAGCTATTGCCAATCAGTAGCTTTCAAAGCCGTCCCTTCTTATAGTAGTTTCTCTACACCAGGTTACTCAGGGGGGGGGGGGGGATCCGAAAGCAATGAAAGAGTTTAAGCTTCGACATTAAATACTATGTCTAATGTTCAGAATACACTAATTACGAAAGACACGAAGGTATTAAAATAAATGAGTAATATGAAGTGCAGTAAACCCTCATTAATGCGAATTCTAGGGATTCTAAATAATCGGAGTTCGTGTTATAAAAATTCGTGATATCCGATTATCATAAATAACTGCATTATTGTAATCCCTTGCCGGGACCTTAGTTTAGTTCGTGTTACAGCGAAATTCGTGTTAAGCGAGTTCGTGCTAACGCGGGCTTAGTGTATTTACGTATTTTCCGAGTGTAATCGAAAGATGGCATGGCTCGACGCCCACCCGTCCTCCAGCGCACGTGCCAGCGCCGGCGCCGGCTCCTCCTCAGCGGAGAGGCGCTGAGCTGCACCGCCACCCAATCCCCTTGAGTGGCCGCCGCCTCCTCGCGCCGCACCTCGCCTGGCGGGCGGAAACGCTGGAGGAGCGCCCCGCCCCGCCCCGCCCCGCACCCCCGCCCCGCTCCGCTCCGCTCCGCCCCGCTCCGCCCCGCTCCGCTCCGCCCCGCCCCGCCCCGCACCTCCGCTCCGCCTCGCCCCGCACCTCTGCCCCGCACCTCCGCCCCGCCCCTCCGCTCCGCCCCGCCCCGCCCCGTCCCTCCGCTCCGCCCCGCCCCGCCCCGCACCTCCGCCCCACCCCGCACCTCCGCTCCGCCCCGCCCCGCAACGCACCTCCGCCCCGCCCCGCACCTCGCCCCGCCCCGCCCCACCCCGCACCACCGTCCCGCCCCGCCCCGCCCGGCACCACCGTCCCGCCCCGTCCCGCTCGGCACCACTCCACTCCTTTCCACGCCCACTCCCCGATCCGTCAATTTCCATCCCCACCTCGCCCCGCCCCTCCATGGCCCGCCTCCGCCCACGGGCGATGCACTCAATCATCCGAACCAGGGTTCGCCCATTGACACTCACAGGGCGCTACTCTAGAATGTGAACTAGAAATCTATCTAAATCACTGTACCATGAGGGGCAGACATCGAAACGAATAATGTATTTTTACTTATTCCTCTTTTTCGAAGAGTCTTAAATTTCATTCTGAAAGTCTTGTTTTACATGTAAGAGTTTTATTTCGAGTTTTTTCTTCGCGTGGCCACCTCCAAACCTGCTCCACCTTGCCTTCCCTACGTTTCGGCGCTTAGTGGATACCCGCTCTACCACATTCGTTTCCTTGTGGGTTGGGACTGAACAAACAAACGAAATAATAGAGGGTGGCGTGGCATTAGAGGCAAGGCAAGCGTGGATTAGAATTTAAGGTTACATGTTTGGAAATGTTTAAGTTCCGTGATATCATTGGACAAATTCCTCATAAAAAGACGTAAATTAAACAAAAGATGCTCAATAAATTTTAGAACAATTTCTGGTAATGAGAAATGGACATTCTACATATATATATATATATATATATATATATATATATATATATATATATATATATATATATATAATGTTAAAAGTTAAAATCCAAGATTAATTTTTTACTCTTCGTACATTGCTCATAGCCCACCGTCTACTGAAAAACTTGACTAAACCCGTTTTCGAAGTGTTCAATATTGCGGAAGAGATTATTTTTTTCTCTCCACGGCCCTCCGCGCTTGGCCGCCCGCCGCGACCTCTAGCCGGAGGAACAAGGCAACTCAGTCTGCGCCGCCCGCCGCCACCCGCCGAGTCGGCGCCACCGGGGAAAGTCCGGCCCGGCGCGCGCCGTGAAGGCTTTATTCTTTTTCTGAAATGTAGAAGCTCGAAAGTGGAAACCTTCAACGCCGCTCAAACGAGTCAGCAGGTCTTGGGAAATCGAGTCGCACTTTTTGGCGCTCGGTTTCCCTGCTTTCCAGAAACGTGAGCGCTTTTCGACCAACCCTGGCACGATTTGTTTTGACAAATGTTTGGGGATTCCTCTGCCTGCTGAATGCGCGGAGAGGTTTTTTGGAAGTGTTTTGAGAAAGCGCGGTTCTTTTCGAAGAGCTGTTTGTTGTAGCAAGTGGTCGTAGGCGGCGATGGCCGTTTCGAATCATCCTCTTATGTTCGAAAACAGTTACACGCTGTTTCCTTGCCAATCTATCGGAAGTTCGAATTGCTTTGGGCGTAAATAATTACATCATTAAGTGTCATCTTCCCTTCTTGTGTGTGCTGGAAAATTGGTCGAATGCAGGGGCCTTTACTCTACCGGAAATATTCAATCAATCACTTTTAGCAACTCATGTTTTCGCTGATCAGATTTGACGGATGTTCTTTCCTTACATGCTACGTTTTGATGAGTATTTATTTTACAAGTTTTTCAATGAAAGGAAAAATGATAAATCTTTCATTTTGAAGGTCTTTGGCCTCGTATTTTTTGATGGACTTTAAAACTGTCACTTGTCCAAATCACATTCGTTTGCTTTTGTTAGTGTTTTATATGTAAGAGGTAAAATTAGATCAGCACAACTTCGTCAGTTTTTTTTAATTTAATTGAAACTTTATATTCATTGTACCCTATTTTGGGCAAAGAAGGACAACTTCAGTTAATTTCGTTTGTGAAAGTTGTTTCCTTTTTGTGGCAAATAGTTTTCTTTAACTTCTCTTCTGATTATAGGCAACCCTTCATACAAATATATTAAACAGGTACGTGAAATCTCCTTTACGACAGAACGTGACCAGCCGATTTAAACAAAAAGGGAGTAACAATAAGAGTTTAGAGGAGGTAAATGACACATATGTAACTCCTTTACATGAAATTTCTCACTACATGCTCATTGGCAAAAAGTTTCTTTTTTTCTACCCTTCTACGTGTTCTAGATGTGTGGTGAATACCAATCTGATACCTTATTACTTAAGAATTAGGTTGCATTCTCTCCGGAAAATTCGAAAAATTTTAATGATAATTCAGGTGGGAATTTGGAATTTTGAGAAGGATAGTGTGAAGTCACGATAATGTTTTAGACACTTAAAAAACGTTCTGCGAAAAATAATAGTGTACCAGTTTTGTTTGAAAACAATGTTATTAATATTTTCTTAATTTCCTTTTTCACTGTAAAATAAAGGTGAAGGATAATGAGGTGGCAAGTCATTCGAATTTGACTGTCACTATCTCACAATTCGACGTGCAAGAAAACCTGAGATCACGGAGAAAAGAGCAGCCTATTGTAGCGTTTTAGTATCAATTCTTTTATTTGAGATGTTCCGTAAATGCTGTTAAATACTTAAAACTTGTCAAAAAAAATGAGTTTCAAATGGGAGAGCCAGGAAAAGTGGGAGATCTGTTCCAAGAAAAGTGGCCACCATAAAGGAAAAGTTGTGAACACGCAAAACACAACAATAGGACATCCATGTGTCTTCAACAGGGAGAATTTCCTCAAGACTCATCCACGTTCTCCCAGAGACATGTCGAGCGTTCAGTTGAACGTCGTCGCTCAGAGCTGCACTTCTCCGAAGAGGTGACGAATAGGCGTCGCCGCCTGGTGGCAACAAACGCAGGCAAGGCCAAGCGCGAGCGATGCGATGACTGGACCGCACGCTCACTCAGAGCCGGAGACGCGTGCGCGGGGAGGCGGCCAGCCCGCTGCAACTGCTGCTCGGCCACCTGGCGCTCCACGTGACGATGTCGTGCGGGATGGGCGGGTGGACAATTGGAGATAGGCTTCGTACGGCGCGTTGAATCACAGCATCGGTAACCAACGGGTTTGTCATGCAAAACTGAAGGTCAGAATAAGACGTTCCAAAGCGTGCAGCCAACTGAACCTTATGTGCTACATGCATACAGGTAGTTGAAGAAAAATAGACCCAAACATGTGTTCAGTTTGATGCAGCATCGTGAACATTTCATAGCTGCGCACTGAATTCACTTAATTAAGAATCGGATCAATATATTTCCCAGTTTCCATCAAACATGCGTTCCAACTATATTGACATTGAGAGTATGTTTTTTCTCAGCGGTTCATCATAGATCCAAAAATGTATGGCATCCCTTAGTGAAGAGACGTGCAATATTTTGGAGTCGAAAATGGTACCTCAAAAACGGTAGTAGTTGCGAAACTGTGTGATAGCCAATCGTATGCCCATAGAGTTAATCACCACCGCCCTCCCTTGCCAACTTCATAACTAGTTCATGTCCACGCATCCTACCTCTTGATGAGCCACATTTAAGTGCCCTCGATCACCACGCCCCTGTACCGCGTTTGTTCTCCGTATTAGTCGACCCTTCTTTTTGAAGGACGATTTCGGAGTTTGGTGAAGCGTGAGTGCATAATGTCGCTTCTGAGGTTCCAGGAACCACACTGCGCATGCTCACGGTCGCGAAAACCCGGAAATCATTCGTCAGAAGGGAGCGTGTAAATGTGCTCTTAAAGAGCCCTGACGTACCACCGTGGCAACTCGTCCAATGAGGACAGGCCTGCCAAGTAGCAGTGGCCCTAGCGCCCGCCGGGCAGCCGCTTACATACACACGCGCGCGCGCACGCACACACACACACACACACACACACACACACACACACACACACACACACACACATTGTATGTCACCTTGGTCTGTGGAGGGGTAAGGGGTAAATAAGGCGAGTCGCTGACGTATAAGGAGTCATGGAGGAGGTGGTCCTAGAAAGTTTGGAAATTTTGCTAGCCGTAATGCGATGAATCCACGTCGGCTCTCTCACTGCTACCTGCTTAATTTTTCTCCGAACGAATCCTGTCAAGTGCTTCAAAGGTTAGTGAAGCGTGGCTTCTCGGCGAATAGGTCGCGACTGTAAGATAGGCGGGGTCCTGGGAACAGAAAAGACGTTATAAAATTGGTCGTTCACATGGACTTATCTGTTCATGACTTCACGGTGAATTTACGTTAATGGCTAACGCAGTCGTCTCCGCTCTCGCTTTTATTACCTGCACCACGAAGCCACCCATCCCCTGCGTCAGTATGGTCTCTTTGAACTCGGGATAGATCTCGAATCCACGACCCCTGGAACTAAGGCACTTCAGACTCTCCCGCAGTGGCGTTTGATTGTCCGATGATTTTTACGTCAGAGATATTGTCCTTATTTTATTCGTGTTTTTCTCTTTTATTTGTCGTTTGTGTTAATTTATTTCCTTAATATTTCCAATGTTTCTTTTTTGTGAATTTTTTTTTTCTCCAACTCTTTTTCCCAGTCTTTTTTCGAGCTGCTCGAACTGTAGCTAAACTGCTATCTTACGAGTACACGCGGTGCCCTTTGCCACTGTGTTCTTTCCGTCTCGTGCGCGCGCGACCTTCAGCCGTTTCCGATGCGCCCGCTACCTTAGCAGTTTCCGATGCGCCCGCTCGCTCGCCCCATTAGGCTGCCCGGGCCTCCCGGCGTCCGCGCCGCGCCGCGCCTTCGAGAAGTTGCGGGTGTTGAGCGGTTGTATCGAGGGAACCGCCTTCCTAAGAGATTCTAATTTTAACGGTGTCGGTCATTACGGCAGCACGCAAGGCCGGCCCGGCCCGGCTCGGCTCGGCTCGGCCCTGCCCTGTCCGGCCGGGGCCCATGCCGTCACTGCTCTTACCACGACACCCGCTCCGTTGCGACCTCCGTTCTGGTCGCCGCCACCGCTGAAACCAAGTGAGCCCTAAGCACGACCAAGCTACTGGGCCCTTCATAAAATTGAAATAATGAACTTGTTTGGACTTGTTCGCTCTATTCTAGATGGTCCCCTTTCATATAAATTAAGTTTCCACTCTGAGGGAAATTTGTCAATGTTCAAAATATAACAAATTTTCGTAGACGGCTTGACATCCGTATGTGTGGTCACGTAATCCAGAGGCTGCAACCATTCCTCTATTCTCTCATTGTAGCGAATGTGTTGTTACCTGCTTTGGAACATAGTCGTTACACTTGGGTTTATTTAGAGCCTGTTGACGTTTGATCAGCTGTTACGGTCTCATCCAATCGGACGCTCAAACGTCCTGCTGTATGTGTAATCCAAGCGCCCGTTTGGATGACACTGTAACATCTGATGACACAGTCAAGATTGTTTAAATAGAAATAGAGCTGGAACGAAGAAGCGGCTGCTGTCGCCACAACTTATATTCAAAATTAATCTTAAAATAAACTATTACCTTCGGAATTTTCAAAATTATTATTGATGTACGTTTAATTTTACTAGCTAGTATTCATTTTTTAAATTACGAGCATCTAACCGGCGAGATCCTAAGCACGCGCTTCATCTGCCAGTTGTGTTAATCCATCCGTGCTGCGTCTCTGTGATCCTGATTGGCTCTCGTGCTTTGCAATGTGGGTGCTGTGCCTCAACACCATTGTTTTCGCTGGGAGAGTTTAAATGTATACCTCATTGTTCTTTCATTCTGGTAGACAAAATTCACACTAGAATACATACGGTTCTGAGGTGTTACATACAAATGAATTTCTTAACCACTGTTTTACTGTTATTTAAAAGGAGATGTTCATTTCAGTCGTGTTCAAAAATATTTCTGAAAACACAAACCAAAATTTTACTTTTTGAGAAAAGAGAGTGAGATTTGTCCCAAAACGACCTGCGCAAGACCCCTTTGATTCTTGAAGCTTGTTGCTTTCCAGGAGACGTTCAAAGTTATCTCTGTTGCACTCCATTCCAAAGCATTTTTCCTTTCCATCTACGCTTCTCTATCCGAAGTTGTGTATTCCTCTCCTAGGTCCATGTTCAATAAATTTAGTATTCCTATTCCTCCTGGAAAACACAGCCAACATGGTGCGTTTGTACACCTGCCTATCTCGCATTCTACTCACTCTGTTTTCTGTCATCTTCTGACCGTGCCTTAACAACTACTTGTAGTTTGCTGATTCTTGTCCCGGTGCCGTCCGTACGTGACACACACACACTCACACACACACATCCCTACTGCTCTTATTGCATGTGCATAGCATGTGCCCTTTCGGCTCTACAGCGTGCGTGCCAGCCTTCACTGTTGGTTTTGAGTCTTTTGAATACATCAGCGACGCAGTCATAGTCGCCTGCCAAGTTCTATTCACTGTTCATTATTTCTTGGACAGAATCGTAGACTTCTTCCCAAAACTCGCGCTACCGCCTTGTTTCGTATACCGCGGACTTTGTCCGCGAGGCGACCTTCTCATTCCGAAATCTATTTTCTAGTATTACTCATTTCAAAATAGATAATCTTTGGGCCGGAATGGAATCGAAACAACTAAAAGTTTCATCCCTGATACCAATCGATGTATCATATATACAACATCCATGTATTGGTCACGGTAAGGTAGTACTTATTTTTATACTAGCCTTAACGATTACATAAACAAAATGCCAAGTAATTTCAAAGGTTGCCACAAGCATAATTATATAAAAGGCAGTTTATCACGTAGATAATTATGTATTTATAAAATTATTTCAAAATATGTTCTTAAGATTTCGATTCCGGTCTTTTTCCAACCTTCATTACTTAGTTTTTTAACGTTTCCACTTTTTTAATATTTATTTTCGAGGAAAGGTATCCTTCCAAATTAAGTTTATCTGTGTATCATAAAAGAATTCGGTACTAATTTGAATAATATGTGAATACGTACGATAGCATTCAGATATTGAATGCCTTCCCTTGACGTGCATGCTCGTTGGTGATTCCTTGAACGCGTCTGGGGCTGATTCCCGCCCGCTTCCCGCCCGCTTCCCGCCCGCTTCCCGCCCGCTTCCCGCCCGCTTCCCGCCCGCTTCCCGCCCGCTTCCCGCCCGCTTCCCGCCCGCTTCCCGCCCGCTTCCCGCCCGCTTCCCGCCCGCTTCCCGCCCGCTTCCCGCCCGCTTCCCGCCCGCTTCCCGCCCGCGTCCCGCCCGCGTCCCGCCCGCGTCCCGCCCGCGTCCCGCCCGCGTCCCGCCCGCGTCCCGCCCGCTCCTTTGCGAGTGCCTCCTGCGCTTCTGAGCGCGCCGTGGCCGCCAGCTGTCGCCGCAGGATGACGTCACCGCGCGGCGGTCGCTCCCTCCCTCCCTCCCTCCCTCCCTCCCTCCCTCCCTCACGAAGAGCACGAGCGCCTGCCGACACTTGACGCGCGCCGCGCGGGGACGGCCGCTCTGGTCTCTCTCTTCATGCACGCGCGCCTACAGGCCGGGAGCCGGGAAAGGCGCAGAGACGGAATCAGCGGGCCGGTAGTCAGGGTTGCGCTTTACCCGGTGAACGAAGTCACTCCCCGTTCTCCATGGAACGCTATCGTCCACCCCCACCCCCCCGTATTCATTAGCAGTAAATCTCGTTACTAGTGTAATTTCGTGTTACCAATTTCACTCCAAATTCATTCGTAGATTGTTTAGATATGTTAAATGTATTAATTTAATATGCCATTAATATATTTGAGATATTTACTTCTTACGGAAGAAAAAATAAAAAAAACCTGCGTTTTCTTTTTTTTTTTTTCATAAAAGATAATTCACAATGAAAATCAGTTAGGTTTTAAAACAAAGATGAACGATTTTCCACAATTCAAAGCTCGAAATTTACATCGATCCTTACGTTACTTTTGCCCCCAAATGAGCTCAAGAAAAACTTGCTCCAATAATGAAGTTACTCCGGCGTGCAGAAGCCAAACAAGGAGTAATCGCATTTGGTCAATGAATCCAGTTTTTCATCGCGATATTGCCTGAAGTAATATGTAGAGAGATAACTAAGGTCGAGCGCGTGGAGGCTGTCGTCGCACAGAGCCGCGCCGTCGCGGGCGACTGGCTGCAAAGGGGCAGGGGCGGCTCCGCCCGTAGCTTTGCAGCACAGTTCGTGTGGCCGCGGTGTGCAATGTCGCCACACTTCCCTGCTATGAAGCCATCCCTATCCTTTCGGGCATCTATGGCTGGTCTGTAAAATAGAAAAAAAAAAACAAGGTCAGGAGCCGTTCGACGATACGCTTTTGGCGTTGTTTATAGCAATTTTCATGCAAGTATTGGCGTTTCCCCTACTGTAGCAAATCTCTCGGGTGCTAATACGTGGCCGTAGGATCCGGCTCGTACAAAGTTAATTTTTTAATAATAATAATAATAATAATAATAATAATAATAATAATAATAATAATAATAATAATAATAATAATGGCTCCTCTTCTCGTCGGCAGCGACAGCAGGTGTGTCCACGGCGACGGCGGGCGCGGGGGCAGTGGGGTGGGTTACGAGTATGTTGCGCCCTACAGTTCTGTAGCAGCTGGAATGACAATCGCCACGTGCTCGGCCGAAGGCGAAGGCGCGATCGAGGTGTGCCCGTGAGGGAATAATGAAAGCTGTGTTCAATGCCACGGCTCGAATGACTCATGGCGACTGCTATTGGGATAGATTGATTAATTTGAAAATCGAATACTGTTGCTGTGGAAAAAATTTAAATTTTATTGACCTTCAAGAAAAGAAATATACACTACTAAACTAAGGACCTCCTGTAAATTTGAAAAAAATGCCCAACTCAGTGGAAAATATCTTCCATAATGTCCCCCCAGAATTACTTTATCCCTTGAATAACATGCGTGCCTGAAATTGTACAGCCACAATTATTGTCTGAATCAATACCCACTACGTAGTAAAATGTATTTTTTGGGAGATTTTTGCAGCCGACTGAGAGCCTTATTCAATATTTTGTTAACTTTCATATTTCATATTTCATATGACAAATGATCATTGGCTTTTGTAAATAGATTATACTGAGAGTTCGCCAATCCACTAACTTTACTCTGTTTGATCTGTTTCTTAAAGTTGGTCGATATCCAAAACGGCAACTGCCCATTCAACAGTCTCACGTAATATTAATGCTGAACATTTATATTGTGGTCTTAATGGTGGAATTTCTATTGTGGATTGTAATGGTGCACATTTGCATTGTGATCTTAAATGAAGCAATATTTTTATTAAATTTTGACATCAACCTTTTTAAAAGAATTGTTTTGCAATGACTAACCCCTCAGTCATCCTCACCCACTACCCAGGGGTGCCTCCACTAACCAGGGGCCTGGAGCAGTTGATAAATCAGGGAGACTGATTTCGAACAAAACATTCGCTCCTGCCGCTATTCATAAACAAATTCATTTCTCCATGCATCGGTAATAACTTGTTGGGTTAAATTTGAATTAGAGATGAATACATTTTTTTAAAATTTCTTTTGAATGAAAATAATATCGGGGTCTAAATTAAGTTGAGGCCCGGGGCGAGTTGACCCAGCTGCCTTCTGGTCGCCCCTGCCACTCCCTCTCCGTCCGGGCCCTCCCTCGCTGCAGCGGGCGACCTTCCCTGGCGACCTGCGGGTGCGTACGCAGGCGCCTACGCAGGCGGCGGGGGCGCGGCCGTTCCCACCGGATCCGCGTGTAGCGGAGTGAAGTACGGGACTGTTGGCTGAGCCGGCGGATGGGAACCGCGCGCCGTCCCAGGCTGACTGACCTACGCACTGCGGAACAAGGCGGCCCTCTCGGGGCGCTAATTGCGCTGTGGGAGCCGTCCCGTCCCGTCCCGTCGACTGGTTCGGCTCTGCACGCGTGTGCCGTGCGCGTGACCGGACGTCCGCGCGGCGGCGGCGGCGGCGGAGCGCTTGCGTAATGAGGGTGGTCTCGCCGCGATCGCGTTCGTTTTTTTTTTTTTTTTTGAACGTCCGCGCATTTTGCTTACGATGGAATGTGTTCCACCAGCTCCACTTTCGTTAGTGGGTGTGGGAATCGGCGCGCGAATTTGAAAATGATTTATTCTGGCGATGAACAGTAAAAACAGTATGTGACGTATGGGTGAGAGGTACAATCTGCCCACGATTTCTTCAGCTCTGATAGCCCTTTCCTACCCTTTAACTGTAAGCAGTTAAATGATGAATAGAAGTAGCAACAAAACAAGGTTAGTAGCATTTGGAAATCCAGGTTTTCGCTCCCCAGTTTTGGAATTGGTAAACGGATATTGGTATTGGATTGCATTCGTAAACGAAGTAGTATTGAGTTTGTTTGTATTAGAAAATATTAACCCAAATAATAGTAATCCCCGGCTCTACTCCTCCTAGCAAAGACAGAAGCCTCTACTAAACGTACGCATAGTGCAGTTAAATTCGTCCAGAAGCAAAACAAGGAAGTGTTTCAGCATTAGCTCAATTTATCAGGGATAATTGACCAAAACCTGATCGATATGGAGTCCCTGACCCAGAAGCTGAGGTACGTTACTTGTTACGGTTATATTTAATATTTTAAAAATATCTAATACAATTCTGTATCATTGTTGAAGTATAAATTTTCTTTTTCATGGCCAGTCTGTATATGTAGTCTCAGACGCAATTGACGGGGAAGGGGCGAGCCGGGAATAGTCTGCTTCTATAGGGTTCGACGGCCCCCTACTAGAAAAGTACGAATTTCAACACTACATAATGAATCATATCTACGTGTTTCATTTAGGTTTCGCACACTTCGAAATTTTCAAATTGGGATAATTTACCTTTCTCCTGAAAACATTTGTATTTATACATTCTCTGCTGCGTGAGCAAAGTATCTTCGTTCGGTGAGAAAACGATATATTCCCAGTGTTCGAATTTGGGGAAAATAATTTACTATACGGAAAGAGGTGTTATGAGTTAAAGGGCGGTCCAGTACTGTCAATTCGTTCCTGATTTCAAGCATATTTGAATGTTACCTATTCAAACTTAAATTTTAATTGATTCGATTATCGAATTAGTTTCCCAAAGATCTTCCCTACGTTTTTTCTAATAATGACGTACGTACTTTCGTAGTGAATCGTGATCATGATTAATCAACTCTACTATTGAATCTTTGTATTTGGGGCATTGTAACAATTTGCAGTGCGTCATTTGTGTGTACTCATTCTCGTGTGAAATTAGGAAACATTACGACGGTGAACTAGCAGTATTTGTGTTGTTGATAACATTGCCAATCGGTAAAACCCAGTGGGGCACCCGAAGTCCCACTCGCCGATGTCGCACCCGTGAGTTATCAGCTTTCGTTGCGTGGATTTTATACCGTTCTTGCAATATTTTATATCCGTCTTAGAGTATCTTATTCCTTAAGGTCTAATATTTGAGGTTGGAATTTACTCTCCACGTCACTTCCGACAAACTACGATTGTGTAAAGTGGATGTGGGTAATGATTCATAACATTTGTAATCCTAAAATTCGTGTCGACAACGGCGATATCAAGAAATGTTCAGATAAATGCATAAGTTGTCATGGAAAAGTATTATTACCCTGTGGAGTAACAGAACAGAGAGTTAAATTATCTAATGAACCGGTTCTTATTGCTCTAATGATAGTAATTACTTCCTCGATTACTCTTAACGAGTGGTGATCACTATGGTTGCTGCAGTGCACTTAGTTTGAGGTTTTGCACAACTACTGCTCGCCAGGTCTCGGGAGGTTAAGAACGCGCCAACAGAGAATATCGGCAGTTCGAGTTTTTTCAGTGACAGACTGAGAGATGCCAAGTGTTAAACTAGAAGAAACTGAAGGATTGCAAAAGGCAATATGCACAAAAGAAGTTTGTTTAAACTAAAACGGGATCAGACTAGTTTTGTAACCTTTCGATGCGCGTTGACGGGGTGATGCGCGTTGACGGGGTGATGCGCGTTGACGGGGTGATGCGCGTTGACGGGGTGATGCGCCTTGACGGGGTGATGCGCCTTGACGGGGTGATGCGCCTTGACGGGGTGATGCGCCTTGACGGGGTGATGCGCCTTGACGGGGTGATGCGCCTTGACGGGGTGATGCGCCTTGACGGGGTGATGCGCCTTGACGGGGTGATGCGCCTTGACGGGGTGATGCGCCTTGACGGGGTGATGCGCCTTGACGGGGTGATGCGCCTTGACGGGGTGATGCGCCTTGACGGGGTGATGCGCCTTGACGGGGTGATGCGCCTTGACGGGGTGATGCGCCTTGACGGGGTGATGCGCCTTGACGGGGTGATGCGCCTTGACGGGGTGATGCGCCTTGACGGGGTGATGCGCCTTGACGGGGTGATGCGCCTTGACGGGGTGATGCGCCTTGACGGGGTGATGCGCCTTGACGGGGTGATGCGCCTTGACGGGGTGATGCGCCTTGACGGGGTGATGCGCCTTGACGGGGTGATGCGCCTTGACGGGGTGATGCGCCTTGACGGGGTGATGCGCCTTGACGGGGTGATGCGCCTTGACGGGGTGATGCGCCTTGACCGGGTGATGCGCCTTGACCGGGTGATGCGCCTTGACCGGGTGATGCGCCTTGACCGGGTGATGCGCCTTGACCGGGTGATGCTCGAGGAACGAGCCATCACCCAGGGCTTCCGCTTGCGTCAACGCCATTTAACACGCAAAGGTAACCGGATTGGCGAACGCCCCCCCCCCTCCCGGCGCGCCCATTATATGCAAAAGTCGCCGGACTGGTTTTGCGAATGGTGGTGGCGGTGACGGCGTCGGCCGAGATGCTCTGGTGGGCGTGCGGGCGTGAGTCATGCGTGGTTTCCGAGGAAAGGCCGTTCGTCAACAGGGGCGTCTTCCGACAGCGGACGCGGTTCCGCTCCGTTTTGGTTTCTTTGTCGCTTTCCGCTGCTGCGAGCCGCAGGAAAAACTTTTATATCGTCCGTTCCCGTGACGAGATGGTTCTTGCGTGCTGGTAGACCTTGAGGCGGGACCTTGCGTTTCAATTCCAGACGGTGTTGTGGAAGGAGGCTCCAACATGTGATGTCTGTCTAGAAAATGTGTGTTTGTTGAATCCATCCTCTTGCATAAAAATCTATTCTGGAATGCACCATTCCCCATTTTTGTCTCATTCTTGTTATAAACAAATCGTCGCTTTTGTATACGCATACCTCTAAAAACAGCAATTCTGTTCTGATGATTCTCCGTAAGTTTAGGTTTCTGGGGCAAGGCCGGTGAAACCGTGCTCCTGGACTTGATCAGTAAAAGTGTACAAGCAAGATGCCCAGGGCGCGCGTCAATACTCTGAGGCTGTTAACGATTCCTGTTAACGATGAACATCACACTGGTCGTGGGACTACCTAACTTTACTTTTGGTGTACAAAAGTAGTAGTTACGAGGCAGAAACTAAGTCTTTTTATACTGTTCTGAACTCATTTTTATTACAAATTAGAAACTACTACTTTCAGAGATAAGTGAAGAAATCTTCTCAGCCAAAATGTAAAGGTTTATTCTTCTATATAAGGCTTCGTTTAAATCTTCACTTTGTTCAGAAACAGTCAACTTTTGGCTTTGGCACATCATCTACTTTATTTTCATTTGTCTACGCACTAAGCTCAGTCGGTCGTGACCATTACTGAAATGTTATCTGGCATAACATGCAACGTACGTACACTTCATCAACGTACTTGGGTGTAACTGCATTAAGATTTTTCTAATTAAATTGCCATTGAATTAGCCATCTAATTAAATTGCAATGCCAGTTTTCTGAAATGTCTCCTTTCTAACGTTTAGTCTGGGTTTGTTCTTTTTATTTAATTTATGAATCCGAATTGAGTTTGGGATTGCGCGAGAAAAAATGGGTTTTAGTGTGAATATTCGTTCGAATGATAATTGTTTTCGGGGATATGGCGCACATGGACTTGACTTTCTTCGCTTTTCCAGCACCTTCATGCTCTTGGTTGAACGCTGTCTAAAGTCGAGCATGGGTAATCGATAGAGACGTGAGAAGTAAACTAATATTGCTACAAACGTACCAAAACGGAAGAACCAGTTTTGTAAACAAATAGGAACGGTAATAATTACCGTCAACCAAAATAAAGGTTTTTGAAAATGTGACAAATGTTTCAAAATGTTCTCCTAAGCGCGAGTGTAAACGAAGTACTTATGTTTTCCAATACGTTCATATAAAACCACGCGACAGCATCAATCTGCGTTGAAAATGGTATTTGAGGATAATCGATATCGTGATATTCTGTGCGTATTGTTATGACGATAGTATAATTTGAAATAAACTGCTACAAGATCCCTATTGATTGGTTTCGCCCTTTGGGGTGCAATCGAGGCCGAGCACTATAATACCCGAGTGGAGGCGGTGCTCGTGTCCCCGCCCCCGCCGCCGCCCCCGCCGCCGCCCCCGCCCCTGCCCCCGCCCCCGCCGCCCCCGCCCCTGCCCCCGCCCCCGCCCCCGCCGCCGCCGCCGCCGCCGCCGCCCCCGCCGCCGCCGCCGCCGCCCCCGCCCCTGCCCCCGCCGCCGCCCCCGCCCCTGCCGCCGCCCCCGCCCCTGCCGCCGCCCCTGCCCCCGCCCCCGCCCCTGCCCCCGCCGCCGCCCCTGCCCCCGCCCCCGCCCCTGCCCCCGCCGCCGCCCCCGCCCCGCCGTCGTCGCCCCCCTTAACTCCGCGGGTTATCGGCCGCCGCGGATCTAAGCGCTGCTCCGTCCGAGGGGAGCGGACCCGGAAATCCGCTCCCCCCGCCCCCGCCCAGGGCGATAGAGGGCGAGGGCGTCGCGGCCACTCCAGGCCGCCTCCATTAGGCGCTCGCCTGAGATGCGTCTTCCTTGTTACGCGCCAGGGCTGTCCACTATCGGCGCCCGACTGCATCACGGTCTCTCTCCCCTCAACCTCCCGCCACTTCCCAGCTATTCGCTTTTCTTTGCCTGGGAAGGCATAGCCCGACCGCATCTCGAGTCGTTTATTCGGTGTTTGGGAAAGAGTAATAGTTGCTGAGTTTGCATTCATAAGTAGACGTTCTCGCGACTGCCTAGAGAAAGTGTGGAACACAGGTGAACTTGGCAGAATCTTCGGAATTGTGTAGTAGTATGATAAGTCGTGTGTATGATGGCGAACTAAGATGATGCTTGTGTTAGGTTTAATTTTTTTTCTACAAGCTTTTTTAAGCGGTGATTTTAACGTTGGGAGTCTAATAGGACACGCAAATACTTTTTTTGAAAACAGTGGATAAATTATTGATCAATATAATACTAAGCAGATAGTGGTAAACGTAGAATCGATCCTTGTACTAAGGAGGAAATCCGAACGGGTTGCATTTGTGTTATGCCCTTTTGGGGAAGTAGGTAAAGGGCTTAGGAGATGACGGCGTGAAGCATTTAGTTTATGGTCCTCCTAACTTCCTGCGCAACGTGGCCGACCCTTCCACCCTCGAGAAACGAAGTTGCGCAACGCAGCTAACAACCTCCAAATTGCGCGATGACTAACGAAGTAGATCTGTCGCAGGGCATCCAGCTAGCACCAGGGAGTTCTTGCTGGTCGAAGCGTTTCAGCAATCGACAGCGCTATCGGTCTTCTGCGCATGCGCAATTAAGTTTCGCGTATTTTTTGTTTATCTGCGCAAGCGCAAAAGATCGATATTTGCAGTGGGTTGCTGGACGTCGTGCAGTGCTGAAACTTGCGACTGAACGCTCTCTAACATTGTAGGTCGCACTTCAAGTAATTCTTACTCAGAAATGTAATTTTTTTTCAATAACTTTTCCCAATGTTAGAAAAGCAACCAAACGTGGTTAAAATAGTTTGCATTAGTTTTCGCGCCGGGCCACAAATGTACAATAAGAGTGAATACGCATCCTCCGAGGCGTCATTTTGCATAATGACCTCAACTCACAGTAGAGGTCATTAAATATCTTCCAAAATGAAACACAATTAACACATTAATTCAAAATAAATATACTACATGTCTCTGATACGTATGACTATAATGTTGGGTTTACAGTTATGAACTGTGAATATTATTCTTCATTATGATTGTTAAAGTTCGAGAGACGCTAATCAAACTATTTCTGAAAGCAAATCATTATAAAGTATCTATCTACAAAAACTTGTATTCATTGGCTCTAGTTTAGTAACACTTATTGGGCGCACATTGCGGCTGGCCTGAATTTCGAAATAAGCATCTGCTTTATTGTCTTTCGCAAGATAAGTATGGCCAAGTAAATAGATTTGCCTAATGAATTTTTTAATATATAATCAGCATATTTATAAACACATGCAACCAAAGCGATCAGTAAATTTTAGAATGTAAGTCTTGTTGGACTTGCTTCAGTGCAGGAACATTTGTGTGGCACTTTAAAACATCTTGTGCCTCTCCTTTCAAGTATTTTCTTTACCCGCTGTTCTGCTTGGTTCCGAAACTAGTTGTTAGGCGCTCTGGTTGCTCCACTACGATCCACTGCCTGAAACGCGTCTTTCGTCACGTGCCAGACAAGCTTCATAGCGAGGACACCCTTGTGTGGGTCTGCCCCTCGTTCGTCCCGAGTTCATTGGCACTGCTATGGGCGCATCAACCTCGCAGGGTGGAATTTCTGAGACATTTTCGGGACAAGGCGATTACAGCAGTCAGTCGGACTCCCCGGGGACCAGCGCTCGCACGTTAGCCTCAGAGGCACCCGCCTCCAGCCTTTCTTCGTTGTAATCCCTTACCTGCCACTGCATGCGCAGCGCTGCTGCTTTCGACTGTCTGAACTTTCGATCTGAACCGGCGAGTGACGACCAGCCCAATTCTAGCTGAATGCGTCAGCAGCGGGAGTCCGTTAACTGAACGAGTCTAGTCACCGTTTAGGGATGTTTACCAGGCATGCCATGTGAAAGGAAAGAGCAGAGTACAAATTATTGAAGAAATTGTGTGAAGTGGCTTGTGAATCCAGATAAACATTGCAGTGACTTCCTGTAAAAAGAATATAGAAAATGAATAAAAAACGTAAAGGATAGATCGTATAATAAAATTTGGTTTCCTTGCCGTTATTTCCGCTGAGTTATACTTTTCTTTAAATTCAGCCATCTTGAAATACTTTTATTAGTCATGAATATTTAGGATTTTACTCTTCTAATCAATATATTGATTTCTGAAACACCACCTATTAAGCAACCACACCACCTAACGGCTTTCTTTTTTCTCGGAACGGACGCTGGAACACATATTGTAAGAGTACATAAATCTACCTCCTGTTAAGACAGACCACCTCACCGACCACCGATCTGTCCGTTAACAGCAATCCTTAATTTGCCCCTTTTTAAGAGACCACCTTCGGGAAAATCCTTCGAAGGAGAGATATAGCCGGCCGTCGCATGTAGTATATTTATTGCAGGTCAAATGTCCTCAAGCCTGAAAGTGGCCTCAGAGCAAAATTCTAGTCGCCTGTTTCGTCGCCTCACTAATTCCTTCCTTCGTTGCGAAATAGCGATAGCGGCATAGTCAAAGTTGCATGGTGAGGCGGAACAGCAGGCCTGATGGTCTGGCCCCGAATCGTAAAATGAGGCATCATAGAGTAGAATAGAAGAAGATATAGGTATCATGCATACGTGAATGACTTTGTTTGTACACAAGAAAATGGAATTCCATTACCGGTAGACAATTATTGGAAAAAAATAATACTATTGACTATGGAAATAATAATATTATGATCCTATAAATATCTGAAAAATTATTTACGTCAAAATAGGAAAAATAAATCAAAATATTTCATAATTTGTGCAAATCTACTAACCGTATTTAAATATGATCCTTGGGACAAAATATACGCTTTCCTAAACATCTATTTTCTAGTAATAATTATTGGAAAAAACAGCAACCAATTCTCTAAAGAACGCTTTTTCATGGAACCAACAATGGTCGCTTTAGACAGGTTTCACTGAATGCATGCATCAAGGAAGTTCAGAATTGTCATAGAAAACGTTGGGTGAGAACATTCCTCGAGGTGCAGCGAGAGATGTTCTGTTCGGAGCTGACGCAACGTTTTCCCTTGTGCATAGTCAAGTGGTTGTGGCGGAGGAATACACGGCACAACAATTGCAGGATTCAGAGTCTTCGTTCCCATAGTTAGTATCCGGGTGACGACACCTAAGTGGGGCGCCTGACGTTAGTAATGTTTCATTCAGCCGCCCGAGTTGCGAAACTACATCTGCATACGTAGGAGAGGACGTGCATTCATTTATGTGCAGGTGCTCTTGTCAGTGCAATGCGAAATAGGTGTCCACGTTGCCAAGGAGGTCTCGTGCGACGGGTGATTCATTTTGTTTGAAAACTACTTGTACAAGAGACTACCGTCGTACCTTTCTATTGTGTTAAGTGTTATGCCACGTGTGCTCAAAATTTACCTGAAGTTCTTTCCTGTTTTATTGGCCTAGGTAAAGCTGAGAGCATTTTCGATACTTATTTTCCTCCGCTCTAATTATGTCGACGTACTTCCTGTATTTTTCAGCAAATGGTAAGGGGGAACGCGTAGGGGGGCAAGGTTAACGAGTGTATGCATAATACATGTCCAGTGCGTGTTGTGTGATTTAGTAACTAACGGCAAAAATGGCCAGCAACGGAAATCAGTTCGGACACCATTCTGCCCTCCGGAGGGAGATGTTCCCGGTCCTTCAACGCCTTTTCGATCTCGGCCGCAGCCACGTGCAGGCCAGATTTACGGCTCCAAAAGTGAATGAAGCGGTCCCTCCGCCCGCCTGAAGCGACCCCTCGTCCGCACCCGCCTCCAGAAGTTGCTGGCCCCCGGGAGGAAATAAAATATCGAGCGGCGTAAATAAAATGTTAGCGCGTGCGTAAGCGAGGCGGCGGCTGAGGCTGGGGGCGGATACGCCTGGAACGGCGTTCGGTCCCCCGTCACCCCCGCCCCCGCCATCACTGCCCCTCGCGGCCCCCCTCGCCCACCAGTCACTCGCCTCCGCCGCCCTCGCCTCCGCCGCCCTCGCCTCCGCCGCCCTCGCCTCCGCCGCCCTCGCCTCCGCCGCCCTCGCCTCCGCCGCCCTCGCCTCCGCCGCCCTCGCCTCCGCCGCCCTCGCCTCCGCCGCCCTCGCCTCCGCCGCCCTCGCCTCCGCCGCCCTCGCCTCCGCCGCCCTCGCCTCCGCCGCCCTCGCCTCCGCCGCCCTCGCCTCCGCCGCCCTCGCCTCCGCCGCCCTCGCCTCCGCCGCCCTCGCCTCCGCCGCCCTCGCCTCCGCAGCCCTCGCCTCCGCAGCCCTCGCCTCCGCAGCCCTCGCCCTCGCCGCCGCCGCCCTCGCCCTCGCCGCCGCCGCCCTCGCCGCCGCCGCCCTCGCCGCCGCCGCCCTCGCCGCCGCCGCCCTCGCCCTCGCCGCCGGCGCCCTCGCCGCCGCCGGCCTCGCCGCCGCCGGCGCCCTCGCCGCCGCCGCCGCCCTCGCCGCCGCCGCCGCCGCCGCCCTCGCCGCCGCCGCCGCCCTCGCCGCCGCCGCCGCCCTCGCCGCCGCCGCCCTCGCCGCCGCCGCCGCCCTCGCCGCCGCCGCCCTCGCCGCCGCCGCCGCCCTCGCCGCCGCCGCCCTCGCCGCCGCCGCCGCCCTCGCCGCCGCCGCCCTCGCCGCCGCCGCCCTCCACTCCTCCCCACAGCCCTTGTCGCTCCCTCAACCCCCGGCCCTCTCATATCTCCGCCGACGCTGCCGCCCTCGCCTTGGCTTGCTCGCTTCCGCCCCGCCGCCCTCTGCCTGCGCCTCCCCACCCCCCCGCCGCATCAGAATCTGCCCTCCCCATCGCGCCGGCTCCCCTCGGCCTCGCTGCCGGCGCCCAGCGCACGGGCGGCTCGGCCTTGCTCTCACGATGCTTCAGTCTTTGCTGAGTTTCACCAGCAGGTGCATTCCCAGTTCACTGTCAAATATTAATCTCGTACTCTACGAAATAACGTACAGAATCACGTTTCTGTAAATTCCATTGTGTTCATTAATTTTTGTTCCGCCATTTTTGTTCTGTAAGGTTCACTAGGTCATTTGCAATTATTAACTGAAATACCGTTAGACATCCATGCGTTCACTTAATTACACGATGTACTCGCATAGCTCTCTTAACTCTATTTTTTCCCCTGATTCATTGCATGTATCCCGCAAGTTTTATTTTATATCCATATGTTAAGTTGTTCATAAAAATAATATTAGAGGCAAATGTCAGGTTTGGAACAACTGTCTTGGAGCAGGTACAGATGCAGAAAGTACTGTAGTGCTAAAAATACTGCATCTAAAGAAACTAGGGATTCTGTATTTTCCTAATCCAATCTAATCTCAAATTTTAAACAAATATTAGTAGAAATTGATAACAATACATTTTGTGTGAATCATGTTTGTGATTTCATTATCTTCATATCTCACTCGATTTTTGCAAATCAAATGGTGTATTTTCAGTACTATATTGCAGATTACAACTGTGGGGAAGGTGAAACGATTTGTTTTAGCACTACTGTATTTCAGAAAGGGGTGATTTAATTTTTTACTCCATCCAGATTTTTAATATCGGTATAAAATAAAAATAAAATTTATTCATAATGGGGCTGTTCGGGATGTGATACGATGAATAAATGATTGTGGCGAATAAAGGAGTAACATTACGAAAGGGTTTGAATGCAACGTCCTCCGGGCTGCGAAGGCTTCTCCACGCGGGTGCAGTCATGTGCTACGGCTGCGACATCCACGGCGATCGTTTCAAAACATCGACGTCTTTATGAACGCATCCAGAAAGGTGCTTGCACCGGCTGATTGCTGCAAGTTGCACGCTTCCTTCTGTGGTCAGTTGGCCTATGCGAATGTAGATGAATAAAAATATGTATTCAACTATATTATATCGCCAACTCGGACCACGCGTGCAACCTGCTTCAGCGGGTGCAAGTACCTTTAAGGGGAGAGATCAGCATTTTAGCTGAATCCCGATTTTTATCCCCCGCGGTTGTTAGCCCTGGGGAATGGATGATGAGATGATCATAGTAAAGGGTGAAAGAACGGCGCGGGCGACCCCGCGCGCACGACCCCGCGCGCACACACGCACGCACACGCACACGAGGCGGGACTCGAACCCGCGATCCTCTGGTCCGAGACCCCTACGGCACTAATGCCCTAAGGATCTCGGCCATCTGACGGGCTATATATTTTAAAGCCGATATTTTTTTTAATAACGATTTTCTTACGGGGTCGATATTTCATCGACTAGATTTTAATTCTGAGCATAAATGCTTGGGTGCATCGATGTTGTGTGGGCGATGTCGCACTGTGCTCGTCGCGTCGCGGCGTGGCGTGGCGTGCAGGGGCGCGCCCTCGCCAGCCCTTTGCCGCGGCGGCCGCAGGGGCGGCTTGACGAGCGCGAAAATTGCTTACGGCGCCGGCGCCCAAGTGGGCGTGGGCGGGGCTCCTCGCGCCCCCTCGCTGCGCCGCTCGTGCGCTCGCTCCCTCGGAACAATCTCCCCCCCCCCCCCGCACACTCGTACGACGGTTTATTGTATTATACATACGACAGTTATGGCACGTCATTGTTCATTTGCTACATCCAGTAAAGGGCAAAAAGTTAATTTCACATCGTATCAAATACTCAGAAAAAAATAACCTACGGCGGAAAAGGGACCCGTGTATTATACGATTATATCGTACATAAATAATTCGAACAATAACGAATATCTCTATGTACACGATAAGATGTTATCTGTGCATACAACGTACGTGATGTTATCTCCGACATGCAGTTTCATCTCGAGTAAGCGTTTGAAAACGAGCTGATCTGATACTCCTTTTAGTAGTAATTGTTTGCCTTCTTATCCTTCACTCCAAATATGACCACATGACGTAATGTCGTATTCTTGGATTTCAGTACATATCGATGAGACATCCTGTATGTTTAGATTTACTTCGTAGTATAATTCATCGGTGATAAAATCAGGCGTTGTTCTCCTTGCCGTTCACCTGAAAGTGGCTCCACGCATTCAGTTTTCACAGAATAGGGACTGACCACTCGCCGAATCCCGACTAATGTGGAGGAGTTGCTAGTCATTTGCCGAGTAACGAACATTCGGTGCGCGCCTACCCACCGCGTGGCAGGCTTTTGGACACATCACAGGAAGCGAACATTCGCCGAATACACCACCTGCTCGGAGAGTACAGTGTTTGTGTTGACGCAGTAATGAAACGCCGACAGCACAAGCCCAAAGAGGGGCCGGGTGTGGCTCCGTATGGAGGAGGGGAGGACCCAGCGGGCGGTGTGCGGTGAAGATGTGTTGGGAAGTTATAGTGGATGGATTTTAATCACTTTATTGCGGCTTTTGAAAATTTATTTTATTCACTCTCCTCCTCAGTTTTGATGATTGGGTTGAATACGAGAAGCTTTTGGTTCTGATAGCTATGCACCTAGAGCCCCGTAGAGAGCAGCTATTTATGTTTTGTGAAATGCTAAGAGTTTTTACAGACACGTCACAAAAAATATTGTCGTTGAGCACGTGAGAGATTTGCGCCAGGTGCAATTGCTTTCTCCTTTTATAGGCAAAAAAGTTACATTAATTTGAATTAATGACAAGATTACATCTTTGATACTCACTACACAACTTTTGGTATAACGTACAACGATTTTACGCGGCAGTTACCACTATAAATTGGAGGCGCAGCTTGCTCAAGTCGCAGATGCCCTTGGGGCGGAGTTAAAGAGCAATCAACAGTGGCAGTGGGGACCGTCATCCCCCCCCCATCGGAACTTCGTACATGAACACGAACATTAATGAATGCACAGGGCGGGTGGCAGACGCCTCTGGTGGTTAGACTCTGTATGTGGTGGAATGTAGTATGAGGTAGAAACTGGACAAATGAGACTCTTGACGAATGGGAAACTGCGTAATTTGTTTTGTCTAGTCTTTTTGTTTCTTTCTTTAGAAATTTGACCGAAACAAAATCCTCAAATATTCTATTACTACATTGTACAAGACGGATACATCGAAAAAGGATGTAAAACAAAAACAGCCCTTATATTCGTGTGTAGTCTTGAAAGCGCAACCTCAAAGAATCGATGTGTAAATAGAGTTCACGGGAGTTCCCGTGAATCGAATTTTTGGATCTGGACGTCTGTAAATGAAGTGGATTCGTTCTTAGTTCGACAAATATCCAAACGTTTTCTATTCCAGGTGGTTCAATTTCTAGTTAAAAATGTTAGCTGTCCTACACAGTTGAATATTTAGCAAAAATCTCGGTAATTAACATTTTGTTTAACATATCAAGTCCATATCTATCCGTTCGAGTCTTACAGAAGTCTGTTTTTTTCATTACTGAGATGTATTTGCCTTAAAGTAGGCAAATTAATTAATTCATTCAATATCTTGTGGTGATAAAAAGAGAGTTGGAAGAGGCGGTGCTTGGTCGCGGTATCTGGCTGCAAGACGTTTGCTCTATTTAATTTTATTTGCGCAGCACCCCTATCCAGGGATGAGCTGCAAACGTTACGAGCGGTAGTAAGTTTTATCTGGGCCATAAAGTTGTTTATTATTTCATTAAACGAGCGCTTGCGAAAACCCGGCTCGCAGGGGGGGGGATGAATGCAGTCCTTGTGCCGCCTGAGATCTGAACGGAAGGACCTCATTCACGGGCTCGTCCGCGGCCCCGCGAGGTTGATGGAAATTGGCAAGTCACAACACAACGAGATACGCGGTCTGCGACCTTGGCACAGTTTGGAGTGACAAACGCCAGCCTCAAAAGCAAGGGAGCGCCCTTTGATTCGTTTGTCGTCTAATAAAATTGTTGTCAAAGTTCTGGGTACTATTCTGAAAAAAATTCTTCGCGTGACACACACACACATACATACACACAGGTGAAGACGTTCATTCGTCGGTCTATTTTTGCTATCAAACGTTTTTCTTCAGAGTTTATTGTATGTGCTCGTCAGCGGCCACATATAAGTTTTTCGAATACGAAATGTATTTAGTCTGTATTTGACTCCAACTCTAACATTACGAAAAGATGGGTTGAGTGTGGGGGTACAGCTAGAAATTAGGTGAAGAATTTAGGCCAAAAATGTGCTTCAATTTAGCTGGATGCGATGCAATTATTTTTCAGAAAAAATGATGCAAATTTTGAAAGTGTACATTTATACCAATAGTACCAAAACCAATAACTACATATAAGGCCGATCAATAGCATTACACAAAATTCAATCATGTGTTGAAAAGGCTCCCTTAAGCGAGTCCCAGAGCACATGGTCTCTAAAAGTCGCAAGCCCAAAAAATTCTCGAAACATAACTTTTAATACTTCAATTTCTTTCTTTCTTTCTTCAAGGAAGTATCTCCGGTCACTGAGTACATACTAGTAGAGAAAAATGGAATGTTCAACATAACTTCAACAGATGCACATTTCGCTTGCACGTGGTAATTTAAATCATTGTGTAATTCAAAATCAGGTTGTTTGGGTAAGCTTTGTGTACCAAAACCATCCAGTGGTTTTTTCACGTCCATCAAAATCACCTATTGGATAGCTTTTTCTAGACACTGCCGTTACAAAGTTTTTGTAGCTGTTGTGAGGAACAAGTTAATTATGCGCTGTAAAACGTTGAAAAAATGTGTTTATTTCATGTTATCTTTGCCCAACAAATTCGCCTAGGAATTCAGAGGGGTAAGGGGAAGCACATAAAATTCGTAGCGATAGTAATGGGGTGACATGCTGGCATGTTTTGCTTTAGAGTACAGAGCGATATATTGACAGAACCTGTAAGAAGCTATTCTCATTGACACAAAATGCTCTGCTTCTGTATGTGACGTAACTAGCCACTTCATTGAGAAATGAGTAACCCGCTGAGGAAATCTTGGTTTAATATTCTTTTGCGAGGAGAGAGTCGGAGAGTGAGCTGCCGACTAGAGTAGTCCGCCCATGCGTCCGTCGATGCGGCCGCTCGCCACTCCCCCCCGCCCCGCCCCCACGGCACGGAAGGGCGACCGCAGCGCCGATGGCGCACCGAGGGAGGCCGCAGAGCCGATAAGCGCGTGGTCTCGATGCCCCTTCCTCGCGGAGGCCCCCAAGGGTTTGACGAGGGGCGACCCAAAGGTTTTTGCCCCGGTTATCGGTTCACTTGTTGCAATACGGAGCTCGGGCGCCCTCGAACGTTAAAGCACTATCTTCTGCGCATGCGCAGTTCACGTGTCGCATCAATTTTGTGCGTCTGCGCATGCGCAGAAGATGGATAGTGCTGTCCGTTATGGCGTGCACAAACTCCTTGACGAAACAATGCTTAGGGTGCGTTAGCGAATATAGTTAGCGAGTCTGTGCAACTGAAACTTCGTAAACCAGAAGGTTGTGTTCGCATCATAAAAGCGTTTTGCACTTTCTTTCTGGTAAAAGTGTGGAAGCAATGCTGCCAGTTCGCGCACAGTACGGGCCTCCGTGGTGAACCCGGGCTCCAAGTGGTCTGGCCTTGTCTCCCGTTTCCACCAACACCGTTCCGAGCACATAGGGGCGCGCAGGTCGCACTTGTGAGGTGCAACAAGAATAACAAAGAGCTCGCGAGCCACATCAGTAGCGGCGGCGATGGTGTAACGGTTAGCGTACCGGACTGTTGTACCCAAGTTCGCGGGTTCAAACCTGATCGTAAGCCGTGGATTTTTAAGGGCGAAAAAATCCTTCGTACGCCTTCCTTCGGAGGGGAAGTAAAGCCGGCTGTCCCATGTTAGTAAATTTACTTGCATGTAAAAGATCCTCAAGCCTAAATGACGCCTCTGAGCTAAATTCAAACCGCCTGTTTCTCGCCCAAGAAATACCTCCTTCCTCTGCTAGTTGGTGAAACGAGCGTAGCGAAATTTGCGTGGTAAGACGGAAGAGCGGGCCTGATGGCCCGAGTTTCGCCACGTAAAATAAGGCAAATTCAATTCAATTCAAAATTCAATGACATGAGAGACTTGGCAACTAGCACCTTCAGGACGAGCCGATCCATTCGGTGGGGAGAACATTGCAAATGAGATCGCTGCGAATGAACACTAAACTCAGTGCGGTTGAGGTAAATAGCCACACATGCACTCTAGTGAGAGGTTACAGAATCTGCTCAGATGTCTATGAAGGAATATATATTGTAGTGGGAAACTGTATAATATATATATATATATATATATATATATATATATATATATATATATGTGTGTGTGTGTGGGGGGGGGTGTGGGTGTGTGTGTGTGGGGGCGGGTGTGTGGGTGGGTGGGTGTGTGGGTGGGTGGGTGTGGGTGTGTGTGTGGGGGGGGGGGTGTGGGGGGGTGGGTGTGTGTGTGTGGGGTGTGTGTGTGTGTGGGTGTGTGTGTGGGGGGGGGTGTATATATGTGACATAGATGTATACAGGTCTGTGTATGTTTATATATTGAGTGTATATGCTCGAAAGGAGTGTATTGTAAATTGTTTTTATATGCTAAATTGTTTTTTAATTATAAATGCTCATATATTGTAAAACTGTAGGGTTATGGCTACCACCTGGCAATCAGCCAATTGTAGCCAAATAAAAATATTATTATTATTATTATTATTATTTATTATTATTATTATTATACCCTCTGATCGATACCCTTCCCACGTGTTCCTTAAGATAATCTGTACTAAATTCCTCTTTCGAGAACCTCTCATTCCTTAACGTGTTGAAAGGTCGGACGTTCGTAGTGTGGAGTAACTTCTGTTTGCAAGAGGGTTACCTCCCGTACAGCAACTTTCTTTCGCTCTTCAGAAAGCGTTCATCAGATCGTCGTATTCCTTGTACTCCGAGAAGTAAATTTAAGAATTATTTTTGCTTCAAAACATACCGTTCGTGTAATTTAACGAACACAACCAGACTTCAATACGCCAACACATGAATGTGTGTTTTCTTGATAGTTTTGCATTTCCACTAGCAGAAAATCCGGTAAAAGACTCTGTATTTTACAGCTGTTGACCGCCAAATGGGTTTAAAGTTTAAAAACATTATATTTCCAAGGAACCAGATCGTCGGTATTTGTGTTAACTCACATTTGCTGATTGTACGAAATTGACACACTTTGATTTGAAAATTCTAAAGTAAATCTATGAGAGCAATGACGTGTACGCCTTGTCGTCGCATTGACAATCAAAATGTGTAGGATCTACGCAAAAATGAAACAATAATACTTGGAAATAAATCTTTCGGAATAATTTTCTCACCTGATTGAATACGTGTTTTATCTTTTATGTGAAGATACATTTAATCAGTATATTATGAAATCTATATATTGGAGATTGGCTCCAATGTTCCTCCATGTGCAAGACTCTATCTCAAGAAACGTAGCAGTCTGATCGACGTGTGAAAGAGGAACTTACTCTTCGTGAGATCTCAAAACAAGATGATTGACTCCGACCCGATAACGACAAATCTTGGTTGTATCTGCCTCCGCGTATCGTGGAAAACGCGTGAAATACTCTGGCGAAGAGTGTTTACCTTCTCTGTGTAATCTTTCGTACGTTCCATGACGCATCGATAAAAGTTGTGACGAAATTTCTTTGAATTCTCGCCTGAATAAGTAAGAGTATATTAATATGGTGTCTAATTGTGAGAACCTGGCGAGTGTTGTAATAATTTTTGGAAAACTTGATAACGGAATTGCGGCACTATTTTGGTCTAATTCGTGTCCGTTACTGAAAAGTTTTACTTTGAATCGGTGATTTGTGAATTTCATTGCGTTCATCACGAATTGTAAGTTCTCGTTAAAATATTCCAGTACTTCTGAAAGATACACGGGTAACAAGTTTTCTTATTGGTTTTGAATTCCCACTAGTAAAAATTCCGAGGAAAGAGCTTGTTCAGTGGTTGACTAGCAATTGGTAAATTGCATTGTCATTGTCGCGATATGAGCTTTTAAGATTAGATTTGAGTGTGTTCCCTGAAGAGTTAGTTTTGTAGAAAGCTTTTTTAAAAAAATAAATTGTTTTTTTTTTGGGGGGGGAGCCGGGGGAAGTTTGAAACGTCTAAAAAGCTATTATCTGAAATACATTGCTCTTCCGGTATGTCGTGAATCTTCTAACTTAAACCTACTTTGTCGTAAAACACACAAATTTTTAAAAAAGTTTTCTATCGTAAATTTTCCATATTTTTCTTTTGCCCGAGGATAAATCAGTCTACAGTATTGTTCATTTATTGAGCAACAGTATGAAAGTTTATGTATACAAAAAAAACCTGGAATGAACCTGTGCATGTACCAGTTTGTCATGTTTGTTAATCGGAATAGATTTATTCATTTTTTTTTATTCTACACACTTTTGGCTAAAGGGAAGGAAAATGTGCTGAAACGGTAAAACGTTTTTTGTAAAAATAAATTATAAAATGATTAGGATTGTTTTAGAATTTATTTGAATTACGATCATCCACAAGGTGAATGAATTTTTTTAATGAGTGTGGGGCCGTTGAATGTGGGGTCTGATAGCGGAAGAGAAGTTCAGTAGGTGGTGTCGGGGGGGGGGGGCTGACCCAAGCGCCCCTCCGGTTGACATCACCCCAGGCGCCGCGACGCGACGCGACGCGATGCGGCTGTTGGGGCAAACGAGGCGGGCGGTCGTTAGCGGAGGAAACGCCGCCGGCGGATAGCGCTATCGCGCGGCAGGAAGCGCCAGCGGCAGGAGCGGGGGGGGGGGGGGGAGGAGGAGGAGGAGGGCGGTCGCGGAAACGTGACGTTACGCGATGTATTCGCGTTTCCGCAGCCGTTGCCCAACCGCGCCTCCCCCCACCCCTCCGCCCTACTGCTCTGGTCGAACGCGGGACACTCGGCTGTGCTTTTGTGGAACGATGAAAACGTTTGCTTTCATTGGATTTTTTTCGTTAAAGTTTTAAAAGAATTAAAAAAAGAAAAAAGTATATCTGACATATGGGAGAGAAGTTCTTGAACCTTTCTTACCCGCCATTGTAGCATGCGTAGTTGAATGATGGATAAAAGTATCATCTAAGCGAGGTTAGCAACAATTGAAAATTATAAAATTCAATTAGAAGTGTGCCCAGTGAAGCTTCATTTATGCCCAGAAGGAAAAGAAAAGACCATTCAGCGTTTGCTCAATGGGTCGCGGAAACTGGACGAAAAGCCTGATCCAGATGGGTGTGTGTGCTTGCCGATTGGTCATGAGGAAGTAGGAAGTGTGGTTGCCCATTTAAAAGTCGCGATCTTCCTCTTCGCGATTATGTGCGGAGTATTATCGAAAAACTTTGTCCTGCACAAGAAGTACATCTCAACGCAAGGTTATTGGGTTGAATAGCCGTTGTGAATTAAAATGCATTTCAGATTATTAAACTTTTTAAGAGCTTTATGAATATACTTTGTAGAAATGACTCGTAGTGAATGTAGGTTATATATTTTAACTCTGAAACTGTTATAATCCTATATAGAATTTCTGGAAAGGTAGCAAAACAAATTATATTTACCAGAACTTTTCAGCATTTTATGCTTTGCGCGATACTTTTTTTTTTTCTTTAAAATATTACTAATAAAATCAATAAAAAAAATGAAAATGTCTCGCTTCTCTTCCACAAATGTAGATTGTCCAAAATGTTCAGTCTGAAGATATCAAATTTGCAAGTTAAAACTTTGGAAATACGTCTACTTCACCGAATACTGAAAAATAGTTATCTTTATCTGTGAAATACGTACCGTCTGCTGCATAACGAAAGGGAAAAGGTTTGGAATTCCTTGACTTGCATAAAGATCACAATTTCTCTTCTAAAGATTATTTAGCACTTAAAGATTGGGGGCTGGAAGGATTTTGAAGTATGTGTCATATTCAGAAATGTGCCTTATCGTATTCAAGGTGTTGAAGCAAAGCGCAATTCCTAATTTGGGAATAATTTCGATCAAATTGTCATATTTGGACAAGTGCTATCTACATCATGAGTGACAATTTCTACACTTCCTACTTGCGTAAACGAGTGGAAACATGCAAATTCAAGGCGTTTCCAAAAATACCATTTTCATACTAAAAGTTTGAGCCGAGATAAATTGTCGCCTGTATCTTCTAGAACTGTTGGATGGAATCTTCTCTTGCCCCCTACTCCTCCTCTTCAAAAAAGGCAGTCAGCGCTGTGTGTGGTCCTTCTCTGGAGAGGCACTCAGTCTTAAAGAGGAGAGGGACGCATATCGCCCGTATGGGAGCCGTGGAGTTCAATCTTAAATTTATGTTAATTGCACATTTGAAGCTCGGTTGACGATATTAAAACGCTGATTTGCTTTCGAACGTCGTCGAAATATTTTGATTCATTTAAACAGAATTTTAATCTGAATTATCGGCAAAAATTAAGATATATATAATTAAAAATACAAAAACTCAACGATTGTAACAAAACGTAATGAAACATGGATTATTAAGTTGCAATATAATTATTTATTTTGTTTTTAACTTTTATTGATTTTATTCAACAAGAACTACGATCCAGCTGCTAATCTGCCCATTAAATGCATTATACAATTTTAATTCATTTTAGTGTTATTAAATGCCGACTCGATTGCGCTAGTGTTGATTCCCCGCCCCTTGCCCACTGAGCTAATGGCTCGAGTCCCTTGTGGGTTTGAGTTTTTTTTTTCTCATTGTCGTGGCGTCGTACATGCCATGGAACACCATCAGTCGCGTAACAAGTTGGTGCTTAAGAGCCTTGCGATTGGTGCAGTCATTGAGCTGTAGGAATAATCTAATAATAAATTATAGGTGATAACGGTGGTTTGCAAATGACGTAGAAATGGGATCCCCAGAAATTCTGCCGAGGGCTCGTTCTGTACACAATGGATGAGTTTGGAAGTGAACTCGGGGCCCCAGCTTGTGAAAGGCGTGTGCTCTAATCATTACGGCAGCGCCCCCTCCCTCCCCGAGTCTCATGACCGTTTCTTGAACAGCGGGTAGCATCAACAAATTGTCTGCATGTTGGCCTGCCTTGAAAAGGGGAGTTGGTGGTGAATGACACGCCTCAGTGGTAAAACATTTCAAAATATAACATTTCCCCCTTCATTCGCATAACTTTTGTGAGGGCCCTTAAACCATCACCTCCGCCTCCCAAAGCCTCCCTCCGGGCCCGTTAGTTGCGCCCTCCGCGCCGAACCACGCTCAGGCGACGCGTCCTATCTGGCCTCCGGGTCCCCTGGGCCGGCTTCCTCGTGGTTTCGTCGCCCCCTCCCCCTCCCCACCCGAGCGCTGGCTGCCGGCAAGAGAGATTGGGCTCCCGCGTTAGCTGGACCAACTTGGCTCTTTATCGCACTGTGCATGCCACGGAAGACAAACGGCACAGTGTTCCCAACTCGTGTACACTCAACTTTCGTTACTTGCAGCCCTTCATGCAGGTTCCAGCTTCAAGAATATTTGACTTTGTTCTATTCGATTTTTGAACGCTTTGATTTTAGTGAAGCAGTGTTGAAGCTTGTCCAAACACCTGAAAATTTCCGAGGCGTTGGGAAATCCCTCACTAGACACTGCTAGCAACTGAAGACATTTAAAAAAAAATATATGAAATATATTTTTATCGTTGCAATTTCAGACTCTTAATTGACTGAACTTAGTATCATCGGAACGAATTCAGGCTTCTATTAATAAATCTTATATTAACACTTTTCTACTATCACGTCTTTGCCTTAGCGATGGTAAAAGAGAAGAATTTAAGCCACACTCTTTTATGGTGGTCTTCTCACATATACTGATATTTTAATTTATGATTGCTGAGATAAGCTAAAAATGATAAAAAGTGCGTATGGTATGATATTTTGGTAAATGTGGTACTTCCTTGAGCTATTTTTTCCCTAAACGCTATCATACGTACCCAGAGATGTGTTCGAATGAGGAAAAATATAGCTTAACCCATTCAGAACTGAATGAAAAGTTACGCATTTTTTTTCATTACCGAATAACGACAATCCTAAACTTAAAACATATGAACTTATCGGTATTAAATTATATTGCTCACACATGCTCGTGTATCTAATTCGTGTTTTTCTTTTCTGTTGCAGGTAAGTTGCAGATAGAGCATTTCATTCCCACAAAAAGGAATTTTTCCGTTCGAGATGCAGTTATTACGTGAGTTAAGTTTTAAGGTTTGAGGAATTTTTTTGGACGTAAACTGTAAGGACGGCAAATAATGCCTTCAGAATGTCGTGAAGATAATGACTATCAATTTTTTTATTGAGTTATTTAAAACTGGGGAAGCGGTTCAAAGTATAGTAGGCATACACCTAGGCACAATTGTAAAAGATAGTGCTTCTTCCTCTATGAAATTACTTTCTACTTCAATTTAAAATACAGAACTTCATCCATAAAATAAGATTTGGGCTGTATTCATAGAAGACACTTGTTTTTGAGCAACAGTTTAAGTGTGTACTTATTCGCATTTTCAATTCATAGTAGTCACTTACGTGTTTGCTTAAGCATGCCCATATTCTTATAAGTGACCTTATCTGTACCCTAAAAAAGACCTTTATTTTTCAACGTGGAATAACAGCGTAGACTTTACAAGCTTTTGGAACTATTGAAATTCATATGGATGATCAAATACCTAAAAGAGATTGGAGACACATGGAAAATCCTGCTTAGGCAACAAGAATTTAAGAAGAGAGATCGTTTTGACAAGGATACGGTTGTAAACATTAGTGTCTCTCTTGCTCACTCACAACGTGGGCTTGATTGATAGAAGATAACCATTATCAGTCCTAAAAATGCTAATGGCACACATATTATGCAACATTTCTGTTACGTAATTCATTGATTTCAACTGCTGACCACCGGGGCGTATTTTGTAGGGAAAACATCCATGCCAGACGAGATTTGTATTAACATGAGCGCAGAACGGTATTCACTTTTTCACTGCATTTAAGTTATTATAATTAATAATATGCCAACCTGGATAGCCTTGTTTGAAGATGTAGACTGCGTGTTGACCCAGTGCCCCGGGATGGACGCCCTGTGCACAGGTGTTTTCTGCTTTCCTTTCCTTTCCTTTCCTTTCCTTTCCTTTCCTTTGCTGTTGCTGCGCAGTCGCTCTCATCCTCCTGATCCCAGTACAGTGCAGCCCACTGGCGTGTTGGTGCGTACTGCGGGAGTTCCCAGTTTCTCACAGTGCAAAACTTAAAAAAAGCCAGGGTTTGTGAAATACCTGTAAATCTGGGATTTTCTTTTCAATTAAAAGGATTAATAGGGAGCTTTCGGGTACTCTACCCTGCACAATTCGAAGATCTCTCAAAACGGGTGTGCAAGTGAAGTCTGTGTTGTTGAACCACAATGAGAATTGTATTTAAATTGTCTCAGCTGGAATTTCTGCTCTAAATGCGTGTGTCAGTGGATGTTTATACCTAGAGTTTGATTTTCCTTTACGAGTTTTCAATATTAACGTAAATTTAAAGTTTCTTACTTGCCGGTTCGGATGGCCGAGATCGCTAAGGCAGTCGTGCCTTAGCGATCTCGGACCGAAGGATCGCGGGTTCGAGTCTCGCCTCGGGCACGGTTGTATTGTGTTCGTCCCTTTCACACCCCCATCATAACGTGTCATCCTCATAGTTACCATACCGTTACACGCAATAGTGGACGCTAATGACCTAGTAGTTGATGCGACCTTAAATAACAAAAAAAACAACAAAGTTTCAATACAGGCTTTCTCCGCACTAGCTCATGAAGCACTTGAATTGCCTTATCGAGCTGCTAGTGTGCGATGATAATTGCGCCTCTTTGGGTTGTGGAGAACTGCTGACTTTCCTGGTGGAGATTCCGCGCTACCGCGCACCCGATGCCTCCAGGGCGTAGATGAAGACCATCGCCCAGCTCCGAAGAGTGAGGTCGGGATTGAACAAGAAGGAAGGATCACGTTTGGTGTGTAATACGTTATTGAAGGCTTGGGTTTTGTTTATTGGAATACCCAAGGACGGCAGATCGGATCATCTCTTCACTTGAATTCTCATCAAGGTGATTACGATTGATCAGCTGCTGAACTGTGTCGAAAGTCCGCCACCGTCCTTATTCGAATATTGGACTTTCCGATCTATGAAGCTTCATGTGCGGACTGTTAACTACGTATACTAATGCCCCAAACTGAGTTGGTCTTCAAATGATCGTAGAAAAAATGTAAGAACAGGCTATAGATAAAAGATGTGAGAAGAACCTTTGAGGGCGGAGCTTGCCTTCCGAAGAGAAATGGAAGATAGGTTCCAACGCTCGGTGGACGAATGTGAGAACTGTTCGAAGGTAATGTTACTACGCAATTGTCGCGTCGCCCTTATACGTGTGGCATGGCGTAGGTATCAACGGGCAACGTCAAAGGGCATGCATTCTCCGATACCGAACGCCTGGCGATACATCATTGCTCCAACTGTAATGTAGTTGCCGACAATAATGAATTGAGTTCTGCTGCTATTGTAGCACAAGTAAAAGATTTTTTTCTCTACTGGCAGCTTTATTGAATAGAGATAATATGTCGTGGATTTCACAGATTTAAAAAAAACGGCCAAATCGAGAAGAATCATGTAGTTAAGGAAATTTCGAAGGCAATTATAAATCTAAATATTATTCCTAGCATAATATTGGTTCATTATTTTTTCTTGGCGGCTGAGCTGTAGAGGCTTTCTCCATTATTCCTCAACCCCGCGAGAGCCGGTGAGTCAGAGTGGCGCGTGCGCGGCGGCGCTGGAAGAGAAATCGCCGCCAGGGCCTCCCCCGATCCCCGATGACAATGGGCGCAGGGGGCCTTGCGCCGCGGAGTAAAAACACGAGGAAACGACGCGGCGGCGGCCGCGGCCTCGCGGATTTTTGTCGCTTTGACAGATTTACGCACTTCGGCCCCTCCGAGGCCTTGGCCCCGTTCTCACGCACCCACGCAACGCCACGTGACGCACCTCGAGCGAAGCACTTCGCCCGCGCCCTTCGCGTTTTCATGCTCGTGGGTGGCGCCGGCCTTCACCCGGTTCGATGACGAGAGTTGTCGGAATGGTTTCACCGGAGAGTGAAAACGGTGTATTGAAAGCGATGGGGGCTCGTGATTCAATTTGTTGGTTGTTACGTAAAATTGCCGTACTGTTAAGAGAACCCCAAACCGGGTAATAAAGGTAACCCCAGAACAAAATATAACAGTATAAGGAAGAGATTAAAATTAATGATATCTGAAAAGTTAATATAATAGCGTAATCTATGGATTGTGTGGATTCAATATCCCGTAGTTCATTACTATTAATTATATATCCATATTTTGAGGTATTGGTACTAGTATACTCGTTTAGTGCGGTAGCGGTCGCAGCAATAAGGATGTTTGCCTACTAAGGAAGTTGGTTATATATCCCAGCGCAGCTTGGGAGATGTGTGCGCTCGAAAATAAGCACGATAACTCTGCAGACACGACTGCAAACGTTGCGTTGACACGACACCGGATGTAAGAGCAGAAAGCAGCGAGTCGCATCTCAAAGAAGAAAAATGCTGTGAAAAAGATCATCCCCATTTGTTGATAATCGGTAATTAAATTTGAGTATCTGCTATGTTTTCTCAAACCTGCAACAAGAAACTGTTCAGACCCAAATTGGTTACCGTTCAGCAGCCTTGACGAACGTGGTTGGATCGCCAGATTCTACGTGCACCTGTGAGCTCCTCTATGGCGGTTGCAAATGTGGCCGTCACACACACACGCGCGCACGCACGCACACTCGCGGACACGAGACACGAGGCACACACGAGACGCAAGGAGACAAAGAGGCCCAGGTCGAGTAAGGGTCTCGCAGCCCTTAACGCCCAGTTGCTGGTGTAAATTTGCTTCATCCAGTGATGAGATGAAGTAAACTAAGACGTCACGGGATCAAAGTGGACGAGAGAGAGAATGTCGCAATGTCGCATTTACTCAGCTGGATTGGCTGATACATTGACCTGAAGTAGAATGCTCCATTAAGCTCTTTTGCCGGAGAAGACTCATTCGTTCCGAGACGGGCTTATTTCTCCACTCAGTCTAGGCGCTAAAGGTTTGTTAGTGTAAAAAGTGTAAGCTACTGCAGGAATGCTTAAAAGAAGTGTTCAGTGGATTCGGTTACAGGAAGAAATAAAATCCACACGCGTTTTCATTAAGTATCTTTTCTTCCTAGAGCTGCTTTCTGGAACCATCAATTCGATAGCACGTGTAGCATCTGTTAAATTACGCACAATTTTCCCAGGAGCTCCTTAAGATTATAGTAATGGTTATTTCTTTGGATCTATAGTTACAAAATATTAGGCTTCGATATATCTTGGTTGAAAATTAACGTTGGGTTTGTATAAAAGTGTCTCAAATTGAGAATATGAAAAAATACATTTTTAATTCTCAAATTTGTTTACCACTATCTAATGCGCAATTAACGAGTCGGTAGAATTAAGATGTGCTGACATGTAAACTTTAAATTTTTAAATTACCTCTAGTCGTGTGAATTATTCCAGTTGGGTGCTGCGGCGTCCTTCACCCGGTTTCGGGCCGCGTGCAGGGCCCCCAGCCGCCGAAAAACGTGGGCTGGCCCAGCTGGGACGAAGCGGTAATTGACCTCAGTCACGTGTTCTCTCAGCTACCACGAATGCTTCGCTATCACGTAGACCGTCCCTAATATACGAGGCGCCCGGCTTGGTAGGGTGACCTCTTTTTGAATCAAATAAACCGAACGGAAATCAAAGAAAATAATTTTGGAATCCTCAGATATTTGAAAACCAGTAAAAAGGTCTCATTGTGTAGCAGAAGATCAAAAGATAAAGAATGTTTAATAATATTGCATAACTTGTAAATGTTGAAATTTTATTGTAGTTTAATTAAATGTACATGGACATCTAAATTTATAATGTGTTCGTGAGCGGGAGGGGTGGGGCGAAAATCGTCCATTCGAGCAAGATATCTAGTATGTAAGTATAGTAACGTTTGGTTATTACCCTGTGGCCTCTTCCATTCAAAAGGGGACTTCATGAATGGCGGTGGACGAAGCGGCGAGATCGCCAATTGACCCCTCAGTGAATCACGCGGCACGCCACTCGGCCGGCTTCACACGGACCTCGCTGCGCTGCCTTCGTGAAAGACGGTGCTAGAACTCTCATTTTGCCTTCGTCGCAATAATCCGTGCGTAAAGAGGGCCCATTAAAATTGGCTTGTTCATCTGCCGCGATCGGCGCAATGGACAGTTCGATGTTCATTGCACTAGACATAACGTCGGTGAACTCTTGTGGAACATCTATGTCAAACTGAATTTTTGACTTCGAGCATTATTAGTAATTGTACGTCCTTCTAAGACACGAGAAACGCCTTTTTTTGTAATTTTCTACTATTTCTAAACAGTTTGTGACCTTCTTATTAATGAATTGTGTCCGGTACCTTATAAACGCTACACTGTAGGGAAAAAATAAGCCAAACTTTATATACGTCTCATTTATACTTCGCATAACAGTATTGTTCGCCTTTAAAGGGCCCTTGTAAATTTAGAATATGTAACATATTTTCGTAAGTGTTCTAATATGCATCAAGTGAATCGCAGGCAGAGGAAAGTTCAGAAACTCGCATCGACCACCGGTCATTAAGAAAAATCGAATCAAATGAGATTAGCTTCTAGTAAGACGACGTATGAGTTCGCTTATTTCAAGTATGTTTGATTTTTATTCCTCGAAGAATGTGTTATTAAGAAACGTATTGAACGATACACCGGCGATTACGATAGAGACACGGCTATTTATATGCCTAATAAATAGGGCTCGGATTTTTAGGTAAAAACATATTTTTCCTCGTTAATTCTGAGCGTCTAAATTTTAGTGGAAATTTAAGGAGCACCGCGTTGTTCCCATAGACCATGTTGCACAAAGCCTAAAAAGAATTGGTGATAACTTGCATAGAAATTAAACATTTTCGTCGAAACTAATATTACATGTGCTTAATGGTATGTGAATAAATTAATATTTTGAGTATTTGCAAGTTTAATACTTAGAAGTTTTCGGATATGTATTGAAAGGCGTGGCAGTTTGGAATGCAGTGGTTGATCACACGTCAAATGTTACACTAGGACGTCCCCGATTGAAGTGATTCTGGTTCACGACCTGTCAAAAGATCTGAGGGCCATTACGAAAACTACGTGGCCATGACACTCTGAGCGATAACATATAATACGAGTATCGCCCAAACTTCAATTGCACAGACGAAACGTGCAGTGTGATAAAAAGGATGATGCTAATTTTTTCTTCGAGATTTCTCTCGAACTTGGCCACTGGTTTTCAGATGGTAAATAAATATTTTCGTCGTTTTTTTTTTTTAAGCTCATAAAAACATCTTCTGGTTCTTTAACACCTAAAAATCAGAGCCCTACTAAAACTTTAATGCGAGTGCGACTCGTTTGGTTAAGCGCCTTTCGTGAATCGTCAAAGCCCCCTCCACCGTCACCCTGTTGCACCGACCCGGTTTCACATGCCTCGTGGAAGAACTGCAACCTCAACAAAACGGGATTACGCGCTCAGACATTCAGAACCACAACAATTCGTATTCTTTCACGCGCGCTGTTATGAAAACACTTGCTCGTAAATTGTTCGTGTAAACGGTCCGTCCTTCGGCAGAGAAAGTTACATGAGAAAGTATTCATAGACGTTTTATTTTTTTTTCGTTCGAAATTAGATTACCGTCAATTTGTATGCCTGTTTCACGTGATACCTAAGAGGCAGCGTAGTGATTCATGTTGTTTTACTGAGGCACATTACCGCATTAAATAAGATAAAATATTTACCTTCAAAAGTTTTCTTAATTACTACTCCGTGTCTGTGTTATTCCTTCTTTTCAGTTCCCCATCTGTTGATGGAAGAAAGGCGCGAACATTAAGTTTTTTGTTTTAATGTTTTTAACCCCTTTAATTTCCCTATCGCGTGTTGTGTGAGCACCATTTCTCCCATTCAAAAACGGCAGTTCACTCACCGCGGACGGTGAATCGCTGCTTGCTGGTTGAACTAGAGTGAACCCTGCGCCACACCATCCCATCGGATGTCGTGCGTCACGGACCTGATGTTCTCATTGCCTCTGTGAAAGAAGCTCATGTACATGTTTAATCCGTTTTGGTTCCTACATTAAAATGGTCCTTCCATTCAAAATGGAAAGTTAATTCTTAGCGGTCGCACATTAACCAAATAGTACTTGTGTAATGAGGGGAAGCGTGCCGGCGTAATGCGTAGACCATTCCAGCGTACAAGGGAGTCTGGGAAAATTGATCAACTGCCTCTGCGTTTACTATCACCAATTTCGTATTGGTCAGACGGGTACACCTCACTATTCAGCCTCTGGCTACCTTGGTTCCAGTCTCCAACAATCCGAGTGGAGTTTGTGTAGGAGAAAACGGATTCGCAGCAGTCTTTTCCTTTAGTTTTCCAATTTCCTTGGCTTTTTCCATTATTGCTAAATTATTACTGAAATCACCCATTCGTCTTGGGTATGACTGAAAATCTTATAAACTTCCATTAACCATTAACGGTATATTCTGGAATGTATTTTTTCCCCTTGAAAATTGGCAACAGAGAGGGAAGGGAGGGCTAATAAGGAGTATCTCGAAATGAAGCTAAATAATTTTTCAAATTGCAATGGTTTTGCAAATATTACAAATGCATATGTTTTTATATCTGATACCTCGCCTGCAATTTCTTAGGACCGCACATGCTGAAACTGAAAATTTACGGGAATTATCAGCTTTTATTGCTACGAATAACGTACCGAATTTTTATTTAAAAAATGTGAGCGCTTATACACGAGGCGAGACTGAAATCGAGAAAAAAATTACCGGCCATTACGGACCACGCAACACCTTCTGTTCGGAAGGCCTATCTATGCTGGAAAGAGATTCATGGGTATTATTAGGGGGCGAAGCTTTTCGGCTGCATGCCTTAAGACAAAGTTGTTAAGACTTGCATTATTGATAATGAGATGTTAGGATGATGAGGGCTGACGAGACAATCATAAATACAATGAGTAAACAAGACGCGGTGCAGACGACGGCTCCCGCAACAACAACTCCAACAACAACAAAAACTCTGGGCGAGCTTTATTATGATGATAATTATTGTTAATATTAATAATAAATAATAATAGTTATAATATTTTTGAATGAGCCACGTTTGACCTCGCTTATTCAACTTACTGCCTCAATTCTTTTTTGTGCTCCCATCTCTTTCATGGCTGATGTTTCTCTTTCCTCGCCTCAGTCCAGATGGCCCATCTTTTTTGGCTTGTCCTAAAGTCCTGGAAATTCCTTGTGCTTTTATTATAATTTATTATTAATAATAATAATAATAATAATAATAATAATAATAATAATAATAATAATAATGCATCTGTGAATTGCAATATCGTTTGGGCTATTGCGTTGCTCCTTCCCTTTAAAACGTGTAGTCAATCGCCAGTGGTGGACGTGGTTGAACCAGGGAGCGAACTCCGCGCCAAACCGAACGTCCCCGCGGGCGCGCCTCTCTCACGGAGCGATTGTTCGCCGCCGCCGCCGCCGCCGCCGCGACTATCTGCGCCTCCATCTCTAAACGCCCTCGTTAAGCGGCCGCGCGCCCCGATTTGTCGAGGCGGCGATCATCGTGCGGATACAGTTAATTAGCGGCGAGCGGAAGGGTGGGGGCAGGGTTCCGGCGGGATTGTTCGAACTGTGGGTGAAAGAGCGGGAAGGGCTGGAGGGGCCCGTAGGATGCCTGTGCGCTCAATTCCCCGGCTTTTCATTTACGAGATAACCGACAAGGCAGAAATTTCGGTGGCGTCGGAGGCACACGGTTGTTCAGAATGATCATGTGCCCGCTGTAGTACACACACACACGCACGCACGCGCGCGCGCGTATACACACACACACACACCAAAAAAGAAGAAAAAAAGCTTACTTAAAAAATATATTTTGTATAAACGCATAAATGTTAGAATTCCCTGATCTGTAATGGAAAAAGTAAAGTTCTCTGGTTGGTGCCCATGCTACAAAACAATTACATAATACTGCGGGAAGACAAGGACACCCCCTTTGTGTGAATGTCTGTCGGCTGCTGTCCTAAATCCCGACCTTCCTTAGTGAAATAAATGTCTGCCAATGTCGAAAACGTGTTTCAATTTTTCATTCCGTGAAGTCCTATCTGCAAGCCTCTCATAAAATAGGCATGCATGACATATTAATTTTATATATTACGGGACGCTTGCGTATAACTTTTTTTAGGAACTGCGCCCATTTCCTTCCACTAGTGTTAAGAGTATTGCGTGTTTCGAGAAGTGCATTCCTTGCAGATCAGCCATAAGTATGTAGGAAAATGAAAATTGACAGCACTCGTGTTGCTATCACCCGTCGACGCAAATTGGAATGAATATTGTTTATAGCGTGCGAGGGAGGCATGCCAACCGTTAAGTACACGTTCAGTACTCATACCCGTTGAATGTAATACATTTTTGCTTTCCCACTTGAAGTAACGCGAATGTGCCAGGTTGTTTTCATTTCCTCGCCGCCCAGCAGTGTGCGCTGGTCTGAAAATCCGTGCTCAGGTATTCATGAGCTGTGAGCTGAAGCGCCGGTGGCGCTGTGGTGTGTGTGGGGGGGGAGGGGGGGGCGAGGGCGGCGCTTGGTGACGCCCTCCGCTCCCCACAAATAACCCTCCCTCTGCCTGTCGGCGCCGCGACGCACAGTGGGGGCAGCGCCGTCGGAAACGGAGTTGAGGAGAACGGATGCGTCGCAAAACTACAATTGTCCTAAAGGCAAACACTGCCTTGTCGTTGCTGCCATGACAAGCTATTCATTTCTATAGAGTTAAGTTTGGTTATTTTTGACATGCTTCTAAGATTTTTTCTTTTCTCGGTCCCCTTCTACTACTTTTTTCAGCTATTTTGCAATAAAAAAACCAATGCAATGAACTCAAATGGAGATCATGCAATTTTCCCCGTGGAATTGAGCTTCAAAACCAATAGGACAGAGCTTTTCGTATATGAATTTATTTCTTTCGATAGGAATAAGAAGTTGTAGCAAACAGCAAAAATTACACTATCAGAGGTGTCATTGAATTTAATGTCGATTAATGTATTGTACGTGATACTCAATGTAACACTCTACATTAAAAAATTGCGTAATGTATTTGCACATTAAATTTGATGCTCAATTTATAATCAGTGAAGATTTATTGTAGAGGTTCTCCCGTTTCCCCTGCATCTCATCATTCATTATGTATATTCTTAATCACCAGTCCATGAAGATCATTCATGCCTTCCAGATACGACCACAAGGCTTTGACTTTTGCATCCTAAAGTACATTTCATTAAAGTAATTCTGAATTTTGTGACAGTGTGTTATTTATATTAGAGCATCACAAAATACTGTAAGGTTGTGGCGCAGTCATGCTCCACGTGGCTCATCCCCACAATTCGTCACAGCCAGTGCTGTTGGTGTGTTGCGTGCCCCAGATATTAAGATCATTTATCGTAGGCTTAAATACACTTTTCGGATGTCATCCGTCGGCGGCCTGGCCTGCGTCGCTTGGGGTTGCGTGGGGGACACAAATCTCTTGCCTGACGCAAGCGGTCATTACATGTGGAGTCGATTGTGCGTTGCCCCAGGGGGGGGGGACTCGGGGGGAGCGGCTGCGAGGACAAACGGAGCGCCCGTGGCGCCCCCCTGCGGCAATTGCATGCACGTGTGCTGCGGCTGTTATCACGCATCGATCCCAGTCATCGGGAGGGGTGAGGCTCTGGTTGACCCTTCTCCAACCTGAGTTGCACATCTCTCCAGTTAGACACAAGCTGTGATCTGCAGGGATATATTCAACGAAGGAAATTCACATTTGAAAGAGAAACCTTCGTTTGTTTTTCTTTTTCCCCTCCAATTGTCGTGGTACCCTAAACGTCCTTCCGTTATTTGTAATTAGAACCACAAAATACATAGTATCAAGAGATTAATAGGCCCTGAAAATTCAAAATTGGTAGACGTGGATTGAAAACATTTGCAAGGATCTGAAGAAAGAAATAATCAAAGACGGATCGATTCCACTAAAAATATTCTCCGAAAAACAGTAACTAAGGCTTGAAAAAGCTCGCACTTAGAAGAATTAACAAGAACATTTTTTTTTTAAATATTTCATTTTAATATGCTTTTTGTTTAACTACTACGTTAATCGTATTGTATAATTTTCAAAACAAATACTTGAACTTCGAAAGTAACTGCAATTGTTACCAAACAATCAAACGCGTTGAAAATACCGACCGAAGGGCGAACACGCCAGGAAGATAAAATAATCTACGAAAATGATCCTCGGAGTGACTTTATCACTTTTCACGCATATTTTTCAATGAACATTGATTGCCGTTTCGAGATTTTAAAAAATGGGGCTTCAAATTGGACAATGAAACGCCCCTCTTTTTCGCTGTCACATATGTCTGTGCCTTCGAAATATCGTGATGTGGAGATGGAACCAAGCCCCCTCCCTATTCCTACAGACTCGGGGCAAGTGCGCCCGGCGGCGACAGCAGCAACAGCATCAGCCACTGCGTGGGCCGCCAGGACGGGACGTACAGCCGTCGCGTTTTTTGCCAACACGCCTCCCCCCCTCCCCGCCCCCTCCCCGCCGCCACGGCCTCCTAAAGAAGTGGCGGAAGTTTCCATACGGCAAACATGCGCTGTGCGACACGTATACCGTTTCGCTCCGCCCCGCTCCGTCCCGCCCCGCTCCGTCCCGCCCCGCCCCGCTCCGCCCCGCCCTGCTCCGTCCCGCCCCGCCCCGCTCCGCCCCGCCCTGCTCCGTCCCGCCCCGCCCCGCCCCGCCCCGCTCCGTCCCGCCCCGCTCCGTCCCGCCCCGCTCCGTCCCGCCCCGCTCCGTCCCGCCCCGCTCCGTCCCGCCCCGCTCCATCCCGCCCCGCTCCGTCCCGCCCCGCTCCGCCCCGCTCCAGGCCCGCCCCGCCCCGCTCCAGGCCCGCCCCGCCCCGCTCCAGGCCCGCCCCGCCCCAGCCCCGCCCCGCTCCAGCCCCGCTCCGTCCCGCCCCGCTCCGTCCCGCCCCGCTCCGTCCCGCCTCGCTCCGCCCCGCCTCGCTCCGCCCCGCCTCGCTCCGTCCCGCCTCGCTCCGTCCCGCTCCGCCCCGCCTCGCTCCGTCCCGCCTCGCTCCGTCCCGCTCCGCCCCGCCTCGCTCCGCCCCGCCTCGCTCCGTCCCGCTCCGCCCCGCCACGCTCCATCCCGCCTCGCTCCGCCCCGCCACGCTCCATCCCGCTCCGCCCCGCCACGCTCCATCCCGCTCCGCCCCGCCTCGGTCCGTCCCGCCCCGCTCCGTCCCGCCCCGCTCCGTCCCGCCCCGCTCCAGCCCCGCTCCGTCCCGCCCCGCCTCGCTCCGTCCCGCCTCGCCCCGCTCCAGCCCCGCCCCGCCTCGCTCCGTCCCGCCCCGCTCCAGCCCCGCCCCGTCCCGCCCCGCTCCAGCCCCGCCCCGCTCCGTCCCGCCCCGCTCCAGCCCCGCCCCGCTCCGTCCCGCCCCGCCTCGCTCCGTCCCGCCCCGCCTCGCTCCGTCCCGCCCCGCCTCGCTCCGTCCCGCCCCGCTCCGTCCTGCCCCGCTCCGCCCCGCCTCGCTCCGTCCCGCTCCGCCCCGCTCCGCCCCGCTCCGTCCCGCTCCGCCCCGCTCCGCCCCGCCTCGCTCCGTCCCGCCCGCAAAAAGAGCAACCTCTTTTCCCTCGACGCTCGTCGAGACAGCGCCCCAGGGGAAACGTTCGGCCCCGCTGGCTTGTGCTGGACGATCGCACGTGTCCTGCGCGTCGGCGAATGGAGATTGGTGGTGGTTACAGTGCTTTATAGTGCCGTAGCGAGTTGAGTAACCATTAGCTTTAATCGCTATGTCGTGAGTCTACTGAAATAAATTGTATTTTATTTGAGTACTAATAGCAATGCCTGCGAAATGAGAACTTCATAATCGAAGCCAAATGTTTGGCGACTAGCTTTTGATATGTTGTGATTGTAAAATGTGAGGTTTGTTGTGGTGTTTTGTATCCTGTGTAAACTACATTTATGTAGTTTAGTTTTCTTCAATTTACGACTTTTTGTTGTTGTTTTGTTTTCAATCGATGCATCTGTATTTTGCAATGAGCCCGATTGAGCTTGAACGAGAATTCGCGAATCTGTTCGGATTGGAATGTCAGGCAGTGGAGGATTCGTCCCACCTCTAATACTCCAAATGGAAACGCACGCTCTTCCTGTCATCAGCACCTGCGTGTTCCACCCGCTACACACAGCGTAGGGACGCGCGGAGACTGCTCTGACCCCCCCTCCACCCCCGCTCTCAAATCGGCGGAAATTACACGCTTCGCACGCCACATTTGTCTACATTTCAGACACTTTCTGGAAAAACGCGAGGGAAAGGAAAAATGCTTTATCTGGAAATTTCAGAGGAAAATCAAACACTTTTTTGGGCAATTGTAGACGCAAACTAGATATTATTCTTTATATAACATTGATACATGATTATTTAGTGACACCACTTGTATTTCGATGTCTAACAAACAGTACCTCGTTTTTGTTGATAATTAACTTTTTGCTTTCAATTGATATTCACTATTGTTTAAGTAGTCTCTTCCTGTGGAAATAGTGCCAGGCACATCCAGGAAGGAAGATTCCCAAGGTCATGCAAAAAAAAGCACTACTTCCTGGAAATTTTATTGTAGCAGGTACAGCATATATGTCGCATTATTTTTCCACGTAATCACCACTAGAAAGGAGACATTATTCACACAGTGTGATGAACAATTGTATCCTTGTGGCGTAGAAGTCTGCGGCCTGGGATAGGTACCAGTGTTTGTCAGCCACCGGCATCTCTGTCAGTGATACGCGGAGATAAGCAGACAGGAATTTCATAAAAATAAGAAAATCGCCGGGGATAACGGTTCAGCTCACAACTGATATGCAGATCCGCTTTGATTCCAATTGTTGTGGAAGTGGAAGAGGAATGATGTGGAGGATTAAGGGGAATTGTTTTCCATTTTTTGATGAAAATGGAATTCTTGAGACGAAACTGTAAAACTTCAACTTAACGTCGGTTCCGGTAGTCGACGTTCAGCTTTAAAGAAAATGTCTTCCGTATGGTCTTCCTTCTTGGTTCTGTTTTATTATGACATGAAAATTTAGCCTAGACGAATGTAACAAAATACGTGTTCATACTGCGTGAAGTAATCATGACCACCCACAGCCGCCCTTTCGGCACCCCTTCGCCCCGAGCGCCCGTGCGTTCCACCCCAGCGCCAGTCGCCCCTCCCCTCCTCTCCCCCTCCATCTGCACCGCCCCCGCGCACAAAGCGGCGGCCATTTCATGCTCCGTGTCACGCGATACTCGGCGGGCGATGTCGGCGCATGTAGATGAGCCCGCCCCCACCCCGCCCCGCCCCGCCCCGCCCCGCACACAGCACACTGGCGGATGGAATTTCGCGCTGTTGTTAATTGGATTGCCGCATTCGCGGGCGGTCCTGTTTCCCTCACACAGAGACGAACCCATCGTCTAACAATGCAGACTCCCACTGTTGCGTCACAGTACACGTTTTTCAGTCTTTCGTGAATGTGACATTTTACCTTCTGCATTCAAAAATTGAGTCTCACAACGTTGTCTCGTACGAACAGCGATGTCGGCCATTTTTAGGCGACTGCTGTGCTGCCACATGTTGGAGCAGAAAGATACTACTGTGGTGGATTGTAGAAAAAGGTTTCAGGATTAGTGCCACTTGTCATTTTTTCATATAAACAGAAAGAAATAAAACACACTACTTTCTGACTGTCCTACGTAAATAATTGTAAAGGTTGTCATTGCCAACAAAAGTAACTTTTGTAAGGTAGTAACTAAAAGTACTTTTGTTGGCAATGACAACCTTTACAATTATTTCATGAAAGAAGCCAACGATAACGCCCCACAACACCTATATGTCCTACGTAATATTGTTTTTGAGCAAGCGTTGTTTGTGAGCCCAACCAACGCCGTAGAGACAGATCTAAGAGGAGTGCTGGCCTATCGCGGTTATCCTCTGTCAGTGGAAGGGAGACTTGCTACACCTGGTCATACTCTTTGGTCTCTTGTATATGACACTGACGGCCTTGCGTCGTGTCTCTAAACGTCACCACGCTCATCTACCACACATGACGGGAGCTTAGAACATGCCCCAAATGGGGCGTTGTGCTAATGGTGGAGATCCTTGGGTAGGAAAATCCCGTTAGCCGACACGTAGGTCGGCGCTGTCTCTCGCCATCCAGCAGGGGAACATCAACGCTACCTCTCGCGATTGATTTTTTTCTTCTTTTTTTTCCATATAATTAAATACAGCTCCTAAATATAATTAAAGAAGTTTCCTAAATATTAACTCAAATCTCCAATCATCGAATACGCTATGAATGTTAAGTTCTAAAATACTTTTCATCCATAAATGTTCAGTTACGGATGGTCAGAATAGTATGAAGGATGAAAATGAGCCGAAAGGTTTGCGAACCGTACGGTTTTCAGTTGTCTCGCGAGACTGCCCTTTCCTCCCTTTCCTTTCCAGACCGTAGATCCACTAAGGGATTACTCCTGTCGTTTACGACGCCTTGTCCGAGGCGGTAAGCATCACTAACACGACGGAATGACTGCCCCGTAAGGGAGAACGTGAGTGGACCGCAGCGCCATCATTTAATTCCCGCGGCGGGGCAACGCCCTTCCTCTGTTCGCAGCCCTGGGCGCCATCTACGTGTGCGGGGGGCCCGAGAGGGGCTTTTAGGATTTGCAGATTAGGCACGAACCTCGTGAATTATTAGGGTACATGACGTCCGCTGTCTGTGTGTGTGTGTGTGTGTGTGTGTGTTTGTGTAGCCTTGGATGGTTTTGTTTTCAGAATTCCACCTATCGCGAAGTTAAATCTGGAGACTGATTGTTAATCCGGCTACTTAGAAATGCACGCAGGACAGTGCCTGCTCGCCCCCTGTCTGCTACGCCAGAAGGACGATCAGAATAGCGATGAGATTTCCGACTACGCAACATTGTTCCTTCAAAACAAAGTTTCAAGTGTCATTCTGTTTCTTTCGTTTTTGTTTTTTTTTTCGTCACCACATGTTTTTGAAGAATTTGTTCTTTTTTGTGGCTTAATGTATGGGGATTGTGTTGCATTCGGTTAAGGAAAGTTACCTCGTGTGGAAGAGCAACTTTCGCGAGTTCTCTCGTTCATATAATAGAAAAACAATTTTCTGCTCTGATAAGCATGCTCAGTAATATTCTCGTGCTTCTAGAACGCTGTTTCCACATATTACCATTGTTAAGCTGAAACTGAGACGCAGAGATTTTGTTGAAGATTATGAAAGGTGGTAAAGGGAACAATTGCCAAAATCAGTTTTGTTTCGCTGCGTGACAGAAAATTTGTTTATCAACCTCCGTCAAGGTGTTCAGACAAATAGGCTGCTTAAAACCCGGCAATGATTGTATGACTAGAGTTAAATTATACTGAAACTGTTTTTAAAGGAGTTATGACACACTGTGCGTAATGTTAGGCAAGTGGAATGGTATAAAACAGTTTTATTAGAGGTTTAGATATGTAGGCATGCAAAAGAGTACAGGCGGACTTATTGTATCTAACACTTCAGTGGTAGTTGTGAACAAAGCACTAGTATCGTGAAATTAAAAAGAACAATGTAACAGGCTGGTTTATGTTAAAGTAAATTCCCCTTTAAGAAAGCTCAAGTTTTCTGCTCTATGTAGTGCAGTGCAACTTCGTTCGTTAAGCAAAATATTCTGCTGCCATTTCTTGCCTGGAGCCTTTCTTTTAATTCTCCCAGCGAAATTCTAAAAAACAAACTCGTCGCTCTTCGCGTGAGCGTCTCGCCAGCCGCCTCCAACTGCGTGGAGCCCCTCGAACGTGGAATCCGCGTTCGCGCCGCGCTTTGTCCCCGCACCTCCCATTATTCCTCGGGGCGTCGCGTCGAGTGGCGTCGCACTAGCGTGGCCCCGAGCGACAATGCCCCGCCCCGCCCCGCCCCGCCCCGCCCCGCCCCGCCCCGCCCCGCCCCGCCCCGCCCCGCCCCGCGCCGCGCCACCGCCCGCCACAACGGGCGACGCCCCGCGGACGCACACAATCGCCCTCGGGGAGCCGTCTGCCGGCGACGCGACGGTGCTGCGACGTTCAATTACGTGCCTCTGTGCGCTTACTGTTCATGTACGTCTCGTTTGCTGCAGTGATGTAACTCTAAAAACAGAGTTTGAATTATCCGACGATCAAATAAGATGCTGTGGTGTAATATTGGTGCAACCACAGTTTCGAGATAAGCTTGTGATGTGTACGTTATGTCAATAAAGAAGCTCAAATTTAATTTTTCGAATCTCATCTATATGAGCAAACAATGTTTCCATTTATTATCCCACTTTATATTTACATCAAAGTTAACTAAATGAATAAAGTTCATAGAAATGAAACATCAGTCTTATTTTCATTGAGTTAACTTCATGTGATTCCCGGACTAATGATTATGAACTTGAACTGTAACGTGCACGTGACAAGATGGGCTAGAAGAGTTTCATTTCTGTAACAGCTCTCGCGTAAGAGTATGTAATGAGAGCAGGGTATCCGTGTCTTCCTTACTCTTTCGGTGCAACCCCTCGGCCTGCGCACCCTTTGTCCTCGCGCCTCCCGTCAGCGGGGCCGTGCCCCCGGCGCGTGGCGCGGAGGGGAGCGTGGTGGGGAGACGAGGTGCGGCGGAGTGCAATGTCAGAGTGGAGCGGGTGACGCGAGCAGCTGGAGCAGGGAGGAGCAGAGATAGGGCGGGGGCGGGTACGGAGCAGTGGGAAGCGGAGCTGGGCGCAAGTAATTACTTTGTTCCCTAACCGCTGGAGCCTGTAGATAAACAAACGCTGGTGAATTTCGCTGTTCGGTTCATAGTTATTCCAAAAGTTGAAACGCGTACATATTTTGAATGGCATGAAGTTGTTCGTGTACTTTGGTGTGAAATGCATTAAAATAACTAAATGATGTTTTACGTCAATGCCCTCGTTCTAAGGTCGAAGACTTGTCGTTCTCTTGGAAATGCGCGAACGAAGCCATTCAAATTGGTTCCAACTCATTGGCACACATTTCATCTGCTCGTCTTCAGCCAGTGCCTGAATACCTGTCATCTTGTGAATTCTGTCATCCATAGAGCGCGTTTCCCGCGTGTTGCATTTATTCATAAGCTTCAGCTGCTCGTCAAAAGAACACTTTGGCGCGGGGCGGAGCACCAAGTGGTGGTCGGGGGGCAGACGGACCGGGCCTACAGATAGGCTAGGCGAGAGAGGGCGGGGCGGGGCGGAGAGAGAAGAGAAGAGGGGCGCGTCGCGTGCGGCCCCGCCCTCTGCCGCTGACAGTCGCCCGCGAGCGAGACGCCCCGCGGACGCGGCGCCGCACGTGGCGCGGCCAGGAAACAAAGGAAGCGCAACACGCGACTCGGCGAGAGCGGCGCCCGCAATCTCTCCGATCGCAGCCGCCGTGCGCACGCGCGGTGTCACGGCCTCCGCCCGCGGCGAGGCGAAAGCGCCGATGGCTGCGCTGCGATCGAGACTCTTCAGCTATATACTGGACACTCAATTCCCCCACAATAGGGAGGTTGTGCCATCTCGAACGTACAGCGCTATCGATCTTCTGCGCATGCGCAGATGGTTTCGTACCACTTTAGTACATCTGCGCAAGCTCAGATCTATAGTGCTTTACTCCCTAATAGGGAGTTGGTGCCTCCTCCAACGTTAAAGATCTCTCGATCTTGTGCGCAAGCGCAGTTCGCGCCATTTTAGTGCATCCACGCATGCGCAGAAGATAGATACTGCTGGTATGACGTGCACTAACTCTTTAGCACGGCATAACGTACAGCAGTCGACTGCAAATTCGATGGTGCGCACATGAGTTGGTGTACGAAATTAATGCGAAACTCGAACGTCGCATGCGCAGAAGATAGATATTGGTGTGGATTGCTGTCACGCTGCTTCGTGCAATAACTCCGTTTCGGTGACCAAAGTTAAGTGGCAGTATCGAAAACTAACGTAACGGTTACACTCATATTAACTGGATCAGTGAAATAATTCGAAATAAATGTTTACAATAAAATCTGTGTGAAATCTAAACTACTGTTCGAAAGATAGGTTTGTATGTTCCACAAACTTTTGAGCCACTTTCACGAGTTTTCCAGGTTTTTTTTTTTTTAATTTATTTTTTAGCAGCCTAAAATGTAGGATTAGTAATTCAAAAATCTGAAAGCTGTTTTCAACAAAGTTTGGTTGAATGCAATCTGAGGTGCAATTCAATGGTACTCTCAGTGAATTACGTGTGGGGCAGCCGTAGGAACGTGGGGAGTTAAATAAATATCCGAGCAACTCTGGGGAAGTCACCTGGCTGTATGCAAAGTCAAAATATTGTAAAAAATGTTTTGATTCTTGACAATAGTATTTCATTTTAAATCATGTTAAGATACAATTCAATATCAAGGTAAAGATACTTTGTGTCGTTCTTATTTGTGTACTAAAATATTCGTAATCGATTTATAACACATGTCGCCGAATAAATGGTTATAGGATGTATTACAAATGCGTTAAAACAAATTCAAGCTTGGTTTGTTGTTCATAAGAATGTTATCGGTATACTTTGGCTCGGTAGAGGACTATGTCTAGTGTTTTTGAGCTTAACTTTGACTTGGCTCTGCTGCTATGGTCAACCTCGCGTGTACTAGATAATAGAGGCGATGCTGCGATTTCTCTTTTGTTTTAGTTTCTTTTGGCGAGTTTCTGTCGCACTGAATTCGTGAGAATGTTACGCGATGTGCGCTTTCGCGTGGACTACAATGTGGAGCAGCTCAGAAGAAATATTGTTGTTCAGTTTTTAGACTAAACGTTTTCCTTGTAAGTGAAAGGCTTTGAGATAGGATACTCAGAATTTTGAAATACGTAGGTAGTTATCTATATTACTAACTTCCTATGCGCGCAAAAAATTAAAGAAAACTGTGTGCGCTCGTCTTTTTGAGAGTTGTTTTTGGTTTCGTTGTATATACAGGAACAACGAAAATACAAAAAGCAATGAAAGTTTCAATTTTTTTCAGAAAAATCAAATATAAAATTATTCTGTCCGTTCTCGTACTGCGCATACCAATTGAGTTATCAATCACAGTGCGTCACTGCTTATGACACAGCCAACATCTTCCAACAACTGTGCTCCAAGGAGCAGGCCGCCCACCATTAAATATTTGCTACGTACGTGTTGCATTATAGTAATCTCTTATTAATCTTAATACATAAAGAAATGTTTTAGTGTGCATTCGTTTATTACACAAGATTATTGCAGTATTGTTCGAAATAATTGTATTTATGGTACTTGAGCAGTGTGGGTTCTGCATTTTGGAAAACCAATTTGTCTGGTTTTATTCAGCAGCATTTTTGCATGCTCGTGTTCTGCATGTTCGTAATTCATTAAATTGTGGTAAAATTAATTAATGTATCTAGTAAGGAATATAACTATTGGAATATTGCAAAATACCTTTAGTATTCGGTAACTGCGTATCGCAATTAAAATAAGTGCTCATGGGTTTTCACTGCGTATTGATACATCCTCAATGAAAATGTTAGTTGTGGCAGGTGGATGATTTTTGGTGATGTAATAGGAGGGAACACGTATTTGTATAAGACTGATTAAATAAAGGGAATGTTCTATGTAATTCTAATAGCTGTCTCATGGTCACTTCAAAATGTTGACATTTTGCTACTATGACGGGAAATGCTACTATGACGTGATGCATTATGAGAATGATATACACCAGTATTCCTTGTAAATAGAATTTAAGAAAAAAAATACTAGATAGCCGTCTTTTTCTGGAACTTGGAAATTTGCTTCTGAAGTTTTATTCTTGAAATGCTACAACGCACACAGGAATTACCACCTCCCTCCCCGCCAAAAAATTGGTTCAGTGTCGCGAGATCTTCGCTTTCATCTCGGCCAGGAACGCGAGCGATGCTGCTTGTCCAAACGAGTGGCCAAATGTTGAACTACCAGCGGATGGGTCAGTTTGCAGTGTGTTGTGTGCTGCGTAAACACGGTCTCAGTGCGTCATTCACAGCCGCTGACATTGAGCGCATCTTCAAAGCGGGCAGGGTTTCGGCTCGCGTGCGGTGACCTTTGTCGGACCACTTGTCGAGTGCGCTTTGCCTTCCTGTGTGTTCACTAACAAGAGGCAATAAAAAGTTACGGTGTGCGTTCCCGTTTGTGCTGATCGGCGCGTTCCAAAAATGGCGGTGACATCGAGGCCTGCGAGCTAGCTCGTTAGCTTTTTCAAGTTATGCGGCATCATCTGACTATTCGGTCTGAGAAAACATTTACTGTAACTTTTCACAAAATACGACGTACTGTACACGTGTTTCTAATATTTTCAGAAAAGATAAAAGATACTTTAGAAATAAACTACTTACCCTAACAGATGGAATTGAAATTGTATTCACTAGTTGCTCTCCCCTTTTCGGACCCACTGTGTAACGTTTTATTTTTACTTTGAGATGGTTTTAGGAAGTTTCAAACTAGATTTGAGCAGTCGTCATAGTGGAATTGTTAATGCGCTGTTTGGATTGGATATCGATCAGCGCTCGGGGAGGATTCAGCAACGCTCGCAACTGGGGCTCCTTTTATGCGCCGCCTGCCGCCGAGGGCCGTTGCACACAGGCTGCGCCGTCGCCCACTCGTGGCCGCTCAGCACACAGCGCTACGCCGCGGCTGGTGGCGCGCACATGGCGGATGTGCGGACGTGGCTCGCGCCCCCGCCTCCCTTTCGCCTGCGCGCCCGTCACTCGCGCCCCGTGCCTTACTCTCTCTCCGCCTCCTTTCCTCTGTCCTTCCTCTCGGCCCCCTCCTTTCCTCCTCTCTTCCGCTCCGCCTCCTCCTCCTCCTTTCCTCCTCTCTTCCGCTCCGCCTCCTCCTCCTCCTTTCCTCCTCTCTTCCGCTCCGCCTCCTCCTCCTCCTTTCCTCCTCCTCCTTTCCTCCTCCTCCTTTCCTCCTCTCTTCCGCTCCGCCTCCTCCTCCTCCTCCTCCTTTCCTCCTCTCTTCCGCTCCGCCTCCTCCTCCTCCTCCTCCTCCTTTCCTCCTCTCTTCCGCTCCGCCTCCTCCTCCTCCTCCTCCTTTCCTCCTCTCTTCCGCTCCGCCTCCTCCTCCTCCTCCTCCTTTCCTCCTCTCTTCCGCTCCGCCTCCTCCTCCTCCTCCTCCTTTCCTCCTCTCTTCCGCTCCGCCTCCTCCTCCTCCTCCTCCTTTCCTCCTCTCTTCCGCTCCGCCTCCTCCTCCTCCTCCTCCTTTCCTCCTCTCTTCCGCTCCGCCTCCTCCTCCTCCTCCTCCTCCTCCTCCTCCTCCTCCTCCTTTCCTCCTCCTTTCCGCCTCCTCCTCCTCCTCCTCCTCCTCCTTTCCTCCTCCTTTCCTCCTCTCTTCCGCTCCGCCTCCTCCTCCTCCTTTCCTCCTCCTTTCCTCCTCTCTTCCGCTCCGCCTCCTCCTCCTCCTCCTTTCCTCCTCTCTTCCGCTCCGCCTCCTCCTCCTCCTCCTCCTCCTCCTTTCCTCCTCTCTTCCGCTCCGCCTCCTCCTCCTCCTCCTCCTCCTCCTTTCCTCCTCTCTTCCGCTCCGCCTCCTCCTCCTCCTCCTTTCCTCTGTCCTTCCGCGTCCTTCAATTGCCCGTTGTGTCGCCCCGACACCACCGCACGACCGGCATTCATTTCCGCTTGCAACCTCAGAACGACATCCATCACTTGGGACAGGGTTTAAAGTTTTTTCGTTAAATATAATCCCCAAACATTCCATAAATAACAGCAACCATACGTCTTCAAGCCTCACGATTTTCTGCGTGTTCGTAATATTCTGAACCTTTCATTTGTCAGCCACTTTTCACTTTGAATAATCCATGAGGAGTTAAATAACTACTCAGCTGTGTGCGAAAGAATGTCACTCTTGCACATATGGGGACCATCGTAACTGCATCGAAAAAGGGACGTACTATAGCACACAGATGAAGCGTAAAATATAGAATGACTTGAATAGATTTTGATTGCTATGGAAAACTCATTTTCTAAAACTTTGCGTCCTCGAAGTCCTTCCACTCGGTTTCCCTTGTTTCGCAACTTTTGTCCAACTTTAACTTAACTTTCTGATTTCGCACGTTTTGAAACATTGTTAAAATCTGTCGTGTGGAAAATTGTCGATCTTTCCTTTAGTAAAAGTCGGGATATGACTTCCGTTACCAATCGTTTGCCAACGGTATTGTGTTAGCTGATTCCGCTTGCCTCCAGATATAATCAAACTTAATCTTCTCACGGCTTAGGTGACTCTGAGAATAAACTGATGTTGCTGCTGTGCATCTAACCGGGAGGTCCTTGGGTTCGAGTCCCTACTGTGTCAGGATTTTCGACACTAGCTGCGCTACGTCGGGTTCAGCCGCTGTCTTGGGGAGAAGTCTGTCTTGTCTAGCGGCCGGCTGCTCTGATCGAAAGTTTCATATGGCATTTCCGACATGCACTACACTACTACACATGTCGGGAGCTGAGAACTTGTCCCGATTGGGGGCGGTGCCCCGCTGGAAGGAGATACCTGGATGAGGAAATCCCCACAAGCCGACGCGTAGGATCTCGAGATCCAGCAGGGGAAGATTGCCAGCTACCTCCTGCAATGAAAAATGCACTATGAAGGTGGAGGGTTTGTCCGATCAACACTAGGCGATTGTCAAGACCAGTTCATGTTCAATCATTGATACAAGTTGTCATATGGTTTGGAGAGCGTCTTTTCCAAATATATCAATAGCTTGATGCAAAAACGGCCAATGCATTGAAAGTTTTACAGAATGGATGGTTCTGTTTTTTGTCAGAACATTGCATCTAACTCACTATTTATGCAACTTTATATCCTTATTTTTAATTTGGCCTATACAGTTGTATTAAATTTGAATCGTTTGTATATTTAATGGCATTTGCCCTCCTTGCATCTAGCACAGATACACGTCTGCAAATTTTCAGTTAAAAAGAAAAAACGAGGGATTGAACTTAGTTGCGGAAGTAATTTATTACGTATAGCTATGGATCTGTTCCCGCTCGCCCTCTAGCGGCCGCCTGCAGTGACAAGCATTCCCCGCGCGGCACAGAGGCTCTCGCCTCCCCGTGCGGATGAAGCGAGCGCGTGTGCGGCCGCCGCGCGGCGCCGGGGTCGTTAGGCGGCGCGAATGGGGCATGGCGCGGAGCGGAGCGGAGCGCCGTGGCGGGGCGCGTGGAGCGGCAACGCCCTCTGCCGCCATTCAGCCCCGCCCCCGCCCCCGCCCCCGCGCTCTGCTGCAGAAAGGGCCACCGCTCGCCTGCGCCGGAACGCGCATACAGAGAGTTGAGAATTCCTTTGGGACAGCTCTCCGCCGTTGGATTATGCAGTTGTGTTGTGATGGAGCGGGGTGTGCTGGGGATCTTCGCTCTGTCGGAAACCAAAATAATAATCCACTGAAATCTCCGTATGACCTCCGCCTGCAACTCATACACACTGTTAGGGCGGGAGAGGGATGGTATTTAGCAAAGAATTTAAACATTTAGCCAGTGTGTGTGTGTGGGGGGGGGGCAAATATGGATCGCCAGTGTTTTCCTATACCTTTACTCAGGTTAAGACTTAGTTTAATCGTTTTGGAGTTGCATTATTAAAACCTTTCTTAACCCTCGGTGATAGTTTTACCGTTCAACACTTCTCAGAGGTTTGCAAAAAAATTCGGAACGCTTCGTGGAAACGTAGGAACATTATTTTTGTATCTATAAATAAAGGTAAGTTAATACAATCGGAGCAAAATAACGATTGAAGTTGTACTTCAAAAAAGTGCATTGTGTCCTCGCGAAAAAGACCGCAAGTACAGAATATGTACAGAAATGTACAATATATAGTATAGCCTTTGCTACTACTCAAAAACTTAAAATAATTTAGCAAAAAATTGCCGAAAATCATTTTAAAATATAAAATCATTTGAATACATGAAGCATTAGTTTTTAAATGAATTAAATGTTCCTCCACTCGTTTCCAATTTGCGTGTTCCGAGTTTTCGTGTGGGTGGCATTGGAATGAGACTGTCGAATGGCGGCGCCGCTTCAGGTGGCGCTGGAGGCATCTTGCCGCGCCATCACGCTGTTCTCGAGCCGCTCTTCCCTCAAATTCTACTTTAACTCTTGCTCTGCTTATGAAACTATTGAGCTTGTCAGGAGAGAGAAATAACAAGACTTGGCCACAATCTGGATAACTGTGAAAACTCGGAGAAATTGTTGGCCTCTCAGCCAACGACGCGACGTCATTCGGACCGCCAAGAAGTCATGAACTCGAGCTGCGGAAGCTTGCGTGTACATGAAAGCAAATTTGTCCGTGGAATAAGTTTAAAATATATTCCAGAAATACCCGAAAGTTCAGGCAAAAATTTGACCACCTTGCAATAAATATCGTTCTCACAGCAAAAAAGAAACTTATGTCGGATCCAAATTTCAATAAAATTAGACTCATGACTGTTGAACATTCACAAGTGCTGATGTCTGAGGGAAAATATTTTAAAAATAAATACCAGTTTCTGATACATTTAGTTTTCTCGACCTGGCAATGACTTTCGTAACATATCAACTTTGTTAGAAAGATGTTAACTCAAATAATAACAAATGTCTAAACATGCTAATAATTTCTTAAATTAGATATCTTTAGAGAATGTCAAATATCCAATTCTACATGACAAACTAAACAATTGAAATATTTATGAATTCAGAACAAGAGCTGTCGCATAAACGAATTGTGCAGGAAGAAAGATTGGCAGAAAAGGGAAAATAAAAAAAACTCCACTGTTGAATGTCCCGTTACTGCCAACCGAATTTCCCAGCATTGGTTCCTTTGTAATTTTTCGACGACGGTATAAAAAATTTGTTACATTGGCATTTAAGGCATTTAGAGATATCCCATTCTCACGTGCATTAATGATCCTCCGGGCTGGGCAAGGACATTCTGTAATTGATCTAGAATCTCGTTGGAAATGAGCAAATTATGCGTGTGTGTTCTCATTTCAATCATTATCATTGGAAAGTCTAATATCATAAAAACGTATTCGACATCATTTGTTAAAATCCCTTGATATTCGTTTAGTCTTTTGCATGCCGCAATGGCATTAAGACTACTTTCAAAATCTAACCATAACAAACATCCAGCAACTGAAATCTAAACATGGTCTACACTCAAAACATTCCGTTGTTTGAGAACCAGAATAATTGAAACCACAGCATCCCGTTTTGGGCGTGAGCCTACGTCTGTGGATTGAGACTTAAGTGGCCGAACCACCGATTATCGTTGAGCGTCCGTGTCTGGTGGTTTTTATGGTCTTTTTTCGCCCCTAATTGCAGCTCTGTCTCCGAATAAGTATTTGGGAAAGGATAATGCGTTATGTAATACGCGTTAATGACTGTCGCTTTCAAGTTTAACATTCCTTTCTTCTCATGTTCGCAGGCGTCCATGGACCTCCCTCCAGACAAGGCGAAGCTGCTGAAGCAATACGACGACGAAAAGAAATGGGACATCATCTGCGATCAGGTAAGGACTGCCCACTCGGACGTTAGCACCTCGTGCAGTGCAGTGTCCATTACCACTTTTTTCGGAATTCAATATACCGCTGAAAAAAAACTGACGTATTAGCCCTGTTCCTCGGTTTATTAACCTAAAGTGCTATGGAATGTTAAAATGTTTGTTTTTAAGAAGAAATTTTATGATTGTATGAGTTTACACTACATCTGTTTAAAATGTAAGATTCGGTGAAATCTGGGAAACACAGTCCAACATTCGCCACGAACGAGCAGGCATTGAGATAATTTTTCTCATTTCTATAGTGGCTCTCTTAGAGCGCATTAGCTATGCCTGTTCTGACGTAAATTCGTATTTCCTTGAAATTCAAATCTGAGTACGTTGGTTGTGATGAACGTCCGACTGAGCAGGTTGAATTTCCTTCGAAAGAAATACTTATTAGAGGAGCAAATGGTTTTAAGAAGATTGATCTTTGTAAATTAACCCAAACGTGCCGCGTCTCTTGAAAATTTCGGTTCATTGCTGACTTAATTGCCAATTGAACCCTTTGATTCGAGATAATTCATTAACGCTCAATTTATTTAACATTTCTAATTATTTTGTTTAGAAGAAGCGTATCTTTCCTCTCAATTATATTTTGTATTTTTCCCCGTTTAAAATCAAATAAAATGTGGACCCCCACATATGCTGCTGCGTACTCTTCCTAACCGGTTTTATGGAATACGCAAAATTTTAATAATAGCTTAAAATAAATAGAATGAAGTCTTGTGCGTTATCGTTTGTTCATTTCGTCGTGCGTGTTGCAATGGTTCACCGAAAGCATTTTGAGTTCGTCGTTAAGCACGCGGTGGCGTGCGGGTGAAGGGTTATGGTTAACCGCAAGAAGGCAGTTCTTTAAGGTCAAAGATTAATGAGCGCTATTAAATGCGGAGATGAGTGCGTGAATATAAACGCGAGTCGGGAGTCGTCTGACAGGTCTTCAAAAATTAAGCGGTAATCATAATTATGTAATGCATTGTTTTTACGTTAAGATGGTATGAAGAATTGAGTCGGTGTTTCTAATTTAGTCCAACGTATACGTACAGATGTTGATAAATATAAAACAATTTCAATTGCATTTTCAGAAATGTGCTTGTGTTGGCAGTGAATAGTAGAAATTGTAATCTACTAGAATATGTAAATTATATTATCCTTAATTAGGAATTCGAAATTACATTATCCTCCTCTACTGTAACTTCATTACATTAGCTGAGAATAATAAGTTCTGAAGGACATGAAAGAAAATGGGGGGGGTTCCCTATAGTGCATATGTAGTGCTTTTCTGTTGCAACTTTTCTACAGTTCTTTCTTTTGTTCAGTGTAATCGCGAGGGTTCAGCTGAAGTTCTTGTCTCGCAAAGGCGCAAGCGAGCTGTTGCAAGAGAGTTACACATGCAAACGCAGTAATGGTTGCAATAATCCTGACGCGACAATGTACAATGTTGTAATGAAATTGATATTGCTTTCCTTCTAATCTTACGTCGTTTTAATACTGTTTGCCACACTGCTTTGGTAGGGTCTACATTACTTAAATTATCTTACTGGACCAATTGAGAAGAAAAGTAAATAACATTCACGTTACGGGTAGAATTGTAAAAATAATGCGGCCTTTATTTCATTTATCTAAGACAAACGTTGTTAGACACAAACCTATTTAGAACAATGGGTTTTTTATTAGGTGAACACTTCTTGAATCTGATTGTCAGCAAATGCACGCATCTACGAATAGCCGTCAAACCATCCTTGTGCATATGTAAAGCCACACCGCAAAAGTTAGTATCGAGATTGGACCTTACCACTGAATTTTCAATCTTAAAGTTGCGCGCCGCCGGTTGAAAGGACAAGAGATTCTGAAATACTGCAATTCATTTAAATTTGATAAATCATTCTCAATAAGGGAATTTTCTTATCTATAACAACAATAATGTATTCTTCCATTTACCGAAAATTTAATAACAGAACACAACTATGCAAGATATGGTGCTTTAAAAAATAAACTAGTGTAAATCCGCCAAAATTTGACGGTAACTGACAAGTAATACACATACATGGCTCCCAACCCCCGGTTGCCCAAAAATAAATGACCAAAGTTTCACATAACTCGTATACCTGTGTTTAAAAAAGGAGAGAAATCGTAAAGAAGATATCTAGTTTCTGGTGTAATGTGCGTGTGTACAGTCAATGACTTTGTAAACATAATTATATTCACACACACACACACACAGATTTGCCTACTTCATGTGAAAAGTAAAATTGCCACTCGCAGAGCATATAACGACAGATAAATGTTAATTGTATTACTTTCACAATTTTATTAAAATTTTGTGTTTGTACTAAATAACCGATGAAAAACGGTAAGCTAGAACACATCTCGGGCCCATTACCTTTCATTTCAAGCAAACATTTCGAAATTGGGTTTAGTAGAAAGCTCAAATTTCTTTGAAATCTGAAACCCTTCCTGTTTTAAATGTATAGAATATGTCAAACAAATGCGGTGGTTGGCATTGAAAAGACCATCAAACAAAGGAACATTTTCAGGTGGCCTTGGAATGAGAATTACATAACGGATTACTTTGTGAATCGACTCCGCTGAACAAGCGAGCGTGAAAGAGAATCGCACCCGGAGAAAATATTCCGAAGCGAAAGTTCCTTGGAGTGGCGCTCCAGAGCGAGAGCGCGCGTTTTTTAAATCGGGTTTTAAACGACGCGTTTTTTAAACCGGGTTTTAAGCGGGGCCGGCTGCGTCCGGCCGAGGACCTGTTTCCTCGCCGGAACCTAATGGAGGTTAGATAATTCCTTGTTGTTTTTTCTTAGAGGACGCGGTTTCCGGCGGGAAGGCACCGCCGCAGTCAACGTCAGCAGACAGTTTGCACGATGTAATTATAGGGACTTGTGTCAGATCAATTCGCTCACGTTTTCTTGAGCCACACCCACTATTTCACTACTTGAATTCGGAATAAATCATAACTATTTAGGGTTAAAAGGATAAAAGGGATTCCAGAGCTAAAAACGTGTGCAGAACGTATTTCTCCCCCACACCACTTTTTTTTCTGTTTGGCAAAATTGGCAAGATAATTCAAATCATCGGCTTGGCGCAACCGCTAAAACTTTAATTTTTGGTATTGAAGCTTTCCATTGGATAAGTCACAGCTAGTGGTCTGTCACAAGTCGCTGTATCAGGCAATATCGCCGCCGTCGCCTCGGTAATAGTTTTGAATAAATTGAATAAAATTACGAAAATGTTAGCCGTGGTCCTTCATTTCTACTTGGATTTGCAATTGCTTCATAACAATCTCTCGCGCTCATATTCGTCGTGAAAGAGAATTTTGTAGTCACACAGTCATTCCTCTTAAACAGTCACCACATTCCCTTCTCATAATATCTGATTTCTTTTTTACAAACGAAATGCAAATGTATCTGAATTGGTATGATCCGTAAAGATAAACTCAAGGAGGAAAATTAACGAATTTCAGGACGTTAAATAAGGACGTTTGAAGAAATGTTATTTAAACAAATGCATTAAGCACAATTCACCTGTTAGTGTAAATTTGAATCAGCGCAACACTTTACGATCGTTCACCGGCCCTGAACCTGCACCTCTGTGACCATCTCATCCCCTGCCCCCACCGCCCAACCTCTTCTCACCCGCAGCGGCGCATTGCGCAACGCGTCCGTCGCCTCGTCCCAGCGGCGCCGAGCTGCTCCTCCCCCGGGGGAAGGCGGCGCCCGCGTTCCCACGCCGCTAACGACACGCCCCCGCTCCCGCCCTCGCCCGTGCTCCCGCCCTCGCCCTTGCTCCCGCCCTCGCCCGTGCCCCCGCCCTCGCCCGTGCCCCCGCCCTCGCCCGTGCCCCCGCCCTCGCCCGTGCCCCCGCCCTCGCCCGTGCTCCCGCCCTCGCCCGTGCTCCCGCCCTCGCCCGTGCTCCCGCCCTGAAAAATGTAATTAATTTGAAAAATAAAACTTTTTTTTTAAATAGACTATACCTTCACCGACTCGTAGGTTTCCAAGGCAATAGTTTCATGTAATTCAGTAACAGTAATAAGAGCTGTGAACTGAAGCGGAGTTTTATTTACGCGACGAAAAAATATCTGCCAGAAATAATAAAATCAACAAGTTTTCGATCTTACTTGTGCGACTTTTCAAGAGTATTTGTCATTCCAGTTAATATGGTAATTTGGCCAGAACATGACGAATAATTAAACAAACGCCAAGCGTAGAGACCTTTCTACATGTAATGCAGTAGCATCTTGGTAACCAAGGGGATATGTCCCATCTCTCTGCTTTCGAAAACAGCGTTCTGCGCGATATTAAAAATGCTCTTCCTTGCTGTTTGGAGCCGCTCGAGGGGATTCCGATGCGTGGGCGAGGGGCGGTAGGGCTCTCGCCAGCAGCGAAGGCCGGGAGTGAGGGCGGAGTGATAAATCTCGCAGCAGCTGCAGCCGCCGCCGCCGTCGCCGGGCGGGGGCGGGAGCGGCCGTCTCAGCATCGGCGCCGAATCCGCCCGGCTTTCATCGATCCGCGTTCATCCTAGACATTGAGATTGCGCCTGCGCAGCTCCCGTTAGATGCGAATACGAGTCTCAACAGAAGACGAGTTACGTTGTTGGTGGTGTCGTGGTGGTATTAAGCTGTGGAAAAGTCGTTAGTATATAGTTATACACAATACGTTTGCATGTGAATAAATGGAAAATAAATAAAACACAGAAGGAACAAAGTTATACAGACTAAATGGAAAGTGAGTGCTTTATTTCTTAAATTCGACGATTCAAAATGTGTACAAATTTATTTTCTGGTAAAAAACATAAGCATCCTCGTTTAATCATAGATATATATGAAATATTAACCGGAATATGGCGGTAACATTGATTGCTCGTTATCGGCATTGAAGGGCTTAGTCGAACTAGGGGCTACCCACATTTTTTGTGAATTTGAGTTAATAGTTACATAAAACTTCAAATATTATTATTTTAGTGTAATATGTTATTTAAATCCATTATGGACTTGAATGCACGTGTACAGTGTTTAAAAGTGTAAAACTTCGAAGTTATATTAAGACAGTTCAGGTAAAACCTTCTATCTCAAAACTACGTGAATATGAGATAGCGTCTTGTTAATTGAGCCCTTCTATTGTATTTCGAATTCTAATCTGGTAATACAGGAAGCAACACAGTATGCACAGATTCGCACAAATCGTTCTGAAGTAGCTGAAACGTAGGGCACGGAGCGTTCAGACATAGTACATTTTATCAGTCTTTATGTTTAGTAGACAAGAACTGTGTCGGTGGTGGACGTGTGCGTTGTGCGTCGAAAGTAGGAGGCGCTCGGCCACGTGTTTCTCGATGACCGGCGCCACTTCACGGAAGCAGACGTCCATCAAGTGGTCAACAGAGTTCGCAAATAGACACCCTGCGTAAGGGCGCGGCTTCTTAGAACTGGGCATTTATTTATCGTCCTACAAACGAAACGCTTCCCCCTTGGTGAATTGCCAGTCCTCTGTGTCAGAGGAAACTCATCAGACACATGCCACTGGAGCAGCCCTCGTCAGGAAGACTGCGAGCATACGCTCGCTCACTCAGTCGGTTGGACATGTGGCGCCGCAAACTGACCTTGCCGACAGCGATAATGCAGAACAGCTCATTCTGACAGATACACAGACGCGTGGGTACAAGGCAAATTTGAGATAGCGTGTTAGTCACTTACTTTCTGGCCACTTGTTAGGCAATTGCATATTAATAAAAGAATTGCACTGTTTCAAAGTTCTTTGACAATTGAAATGTTTCATCGCTCAATTTCAAAGAAAGTCTCTTATTTTAAAACAAATTAAGTGTCGGACACCAACTGTCTTTTCTATTAGTTTCAAATATCATTTGGTGGGTGATCTGGGCTGTCCGGGTGACGCCGCGTCGAAGGCTGAGTTGCCGACGTTTCGACCATCCTGTCTCTGGCCGCGGAAGCCTACGACTTCAATATCATTTGATGTTTGAAATTAAAATTGTATAATTATTAGTCGAATGGCCTGCAGCCCAGGCAAGAGTTCTCGGGTCGAAACTGCATCGATTCCAGTGACATTTTTGCACGTGTATGCCCTGCCCTCTATTTCCCTACCTCCCCTCGTGAAGTACCTGCGCTAGGTTGGCGTGAGAGTGAACTCAATTGCGGAAACGTTTAATTTTTATTTCCATAAATACGAAGTGAGCGATACATAGAATATATTGACTATGTGACATTTATATATTGGCTAATGACTGCAAAAGATATCCCTCTAACGTTTACATTCTGAAGATGGATTAGTTTACAGTGTAATTGATACATTTGTATTAAATTTCCAATGGAAACTGTGTACTGGAAAAAAGTACTACGTCCATTGAGTTTCATTCAAAGAAGTTTAGAGTGTTCAACTGTTCAGTGTTACGTGGCGGCAACGCTTGTCCGCGGGCAGGTGCTGTTTCGCCGGTGCAGCCTTCGAAAAAAATCCTGCGCCCGAGGGGGGGGGGGTGTTTCCGCCGCGCGAGCCGTCGCCCCGGGCGAGAGGGTTCCCATCCCGCGCCCCCGCCCCCGCCCGCGCCCCGGGCGATCCGCGCCTGACGTCAGCGAATCGCGATTAGGTAATTGGTAAGCGACGGGCGGGAGCCGCGGTGAGCGCTGCTGAAAATATCGATGGCGCAGCGCTGTCGCGGCGAGCGCGTGTGGGGACGGGGGAGGGGGGACGCGCAGGCGCGGCCGAGCGGCTGTCGGGCGGCCCGCTGACTCACCGGTGCCGAGACGCCCGCCGCCGCCCGCCGCCGCCCGAGGATCTGCGGAGAAGGGTTCAAAGAACGGCGCTTCGCAGTACAGTTTGTGACGTGTTTCATTCTCGCCATACGGTTTGGGAATTATTCCCGCTGATTGACGTCCTGAATTAGTAGCCCCCACACAGCTGATAAATGGGGTTGTCGCCTAAGAATGCACGTCGTGTTTCCTGTGTTCCGGATCCCTGTCGGTTGTCGGAGAGTTTTCTAGATCAGTGGGATTGGCAACGGGAGGGTCGGTGATCGTCTCTAAAGGTTGGGGAAGGGGACAGAATACAGAAGGATGGCGCGTTGTCTGTGGCACGATTCTCAGATTGCTGCCCCGGCATTCGCCTCGAAGTGGTCGGGAAATCGCTTAGAGGAGCAGTTGGTCTACGAAATAGATTCCGGTACCACCACAAACTAGCCGATGTTATAAGTATGTTAATACAAATCAGGGAAACTTTTGGATCTTTACGGATATCGAACTGGTCATATTGCCAATCACTTGTATACTAGAGCAGGAAGGTGTTACCTTACAACATTCGCGGTGTGTCCATTTAAATTGGGACATCCAAATTGCCTCCTAGAATGCACATCATATGAGACACTAATGTTAAAAGAAGACATAGTGTCTCGCTTTAGAAAGGGTTACGTAAAATTATAATACCTCAGTTTCTGTTAGGCCATCACTTGAAAAACCCAATCATAGCGCATTAGACACGAAAATTTAATTCGTGCAAAGGTAACACTTCAACACAAATTCGAACAAGGGAAGTGAACAAAAAATGGGCAATATCAATGTCCCCCCCCCTCAATAATACAATGTGTGCCCAAATTCGAATAAGCGTATTTTCCTGTGCCGTTTATTGGTACATTTAGTGATTAAATCTGAAGCAGTTTATGAGAAAATCATTTTAACGCTTTGTTATATTGTCAATATTGCACTCAAATTTACGCACAAACTATTATTTTCAAAAAAGTATAGATATTAATTAATAGCGCGTTGTTGGTATTTGTTCAGGTTTCGTATTTAAACCAATTATGGTTTAGAAAATGGTTTGATGTGCATGTGATTTCGTGCTGTGGTGGAAATATTGATTGCCAATCACCAATTAGCAAGAGGTTTAAATATTTGAATTTCTAAGAGGTAAACCGTTGAATTATTAATTCCTTCTTATTGATTCAGAGGAATTCATGCACAATACATAACCCTTCTGGGAAAGTATGATGAATAGCTTTAATGTCAACGAATCCTTAACGTTCAGAAATTGTGCGCAATTACTTTGACTGCTAATAATTCATTTTTATTAAGAGTGAGGCAGACCTTTTTCACGAAGGTGATTAGACTTCTACAAAACAATGTAAAAGCTAACAGAACTTTTCTGGATATAAACCGCCCCAGAAGCGCAGAAAATGTGTTTTATTTTATGTATAATGCACGATTCATTAAATATTTAGTCGTTTATTAATTTCAGCAGGACGTTGTTTGACACGAGATAACCAAAACAATGGCAGTTTGTTTGGCAGCTGCTCGTAGTGTTTTAAAGCGAGGTCGGTGGCATATGGCGCAAGTTGACTCGGCCGATCATTCTCCAGAGGTTGGGGACATGACCTTTCAGAAACGTCTAAATGTTAAGGTGCATGAACTCTTAAAGAGATAGCGTGGTTATTTGAGTCCTGGACAATATGAACCTTAGCTATAGACTTTTGTTGCTAGAACAGCTCGCACTTTCCGCACATAGCGTTACGTAATATTATAATAACCTAATATTATAATACCGTAATATTATAATACCTAATTTCTGTCGGTATTAACACATCTGTTATCACTTGTAAGACGTGAAGAGATAGGTCGTTATTTATTTCTGCAGGTAGATGTATGCAACCTGATGGAAAAATACAATTCACAAACCTTAAAATTGAGAATATTAATGCAGTGTAACTTTGAATTATTGTATTTTTTAAAAATAACGAGAATAGCATTAACTCTACATTTTGTAGCCATCATGTGCAGCTATTTTAAACTAATAAAAACATACCTTTTAACTACACTACACTTCACTTCAGAACACTTGCTGTAATGCACGATTTGTTAACTATAAAATATCTCCTATTATATCCAGACGCTACTTATTTTGAAACCTCATAGCAATTTAGTGTCTCCCTCTATGCCCACGGTGTGCATGGTTTAGATCGCTAAAGAGCATTCGTCTCGGCTGGGAGTCTCAGATTCAATTCCCATCTTGGGCTTGGATGTTAGTTCTGTCTAGAGACACTGTCAGGATTTTATCATCTAAATGAACACTTTCTCCTCCGCCCCTTCCCAGGTTAGAGACTAGATAAAACCTTTGCAGGGGATGTGGCCTTGGCTGAGGACAGGGGGAAGACTACGAGTCCGCGGGCCACAGTGGCTGTGTATCCTCAAAGCGTCTCTGAACCTCAGCGGTGCGAAGGACGTGCCTACTTGTCAATGTTGTGCCGTGCGATCGAAACGTAGCAAAGGAGGCAGAGATATGTCTTAAATACATACAAAAAGTTTGGAAAGCGAGATCAGCCGAATGTGGGCCGTCAAATCAGGTCGTTATCGGAGCTCTTGGATTTGTTCCGGAAAATTTGTGTAAGAACTTGGCTAAACTCCCATGTCAATCAAAATACTGGAAATTACAAGGTATTGTTAAGAGCCCAATTTTTCGCAAAGTATCGTAGAGGCACACAGTCCCTATCTGCTCGTTAGGAAGCTGGTTACAACCTGGAGTAGATTTTATATTAAACAGACTCCTATCATCTTTTGTTCTAAATCAGAAGGACTTATAATAATAATAATAATAATAATAATAATAATAATAATAATAATAATAATAATAATAATAATAATAAATTATTATTATTATTAATTTATTTGCGTTCTGATCAAGCAAAACAATCTCTCAACTGTTTGTAATAAGTCTTAAATCTAAATTTCGATGTATTATGTGATGTCCAACATTGTTGAAATTAATTAATATTGCAAATAATACGTTCTTGCCGAGATTATTTTCTCTTTGAATACATTAAACGTACAGGATGACACACTGTCCCTCTCTTCCCAACTTCATGCTAGTATCGTACCTTTTCTGTAGAAACGTATTCTTTTAAGCTCTGCAAGTTACGGTATCCACCCTCTCCACTTGTTCAGCTCCTCGTTCTTTCTTCAGTTCGTGGAAGCTCCAGAGCGCTGCGCATGACACCGTCTCGGATCACGGGCGCTGAGTCACAAGGGCGATGGCTGGACAGCCGGCTGGCGGGCGGGCTCGCCCACGCCCGCCCACGGGCGCGCGCGCTGACCCTCGCTCGGCTCCGCTCCGCCCTGCCCTTCCCTGCCCCGCTCCGCTCCGCCCCGCCCCGCTCCGCCTCGCTCCGCCCCGCTCCGCCCCACTCCACTCCGCTCCGCCCCACTCCACTCCGCCCCGCTCCGCCCCACTCCGCCCCGCTCCGCGCCCCCACTGTCTCACGCCCGATGTTAGATCATATAGAATTCTCGGAGTCAGTCTCCCCCCCCCCCGCATTGCGCTCTGAGAAACACAAAAAGTGAGTACGTGAAGGGACTGCTTCTAAATTACGTAATGTTTGAGTAAGGAGAGTATTTTGGCGACGATAGTCTAGCGTTACACGATGATGGGTGATGGGGTCGAGGAGTTATGAGCCTGACTTTCACTCACTCTCGACGATCCACTTCAGCTCTCACTTTCACTCTCATTCGTAGCTAAATCCAAACCATCTCTTCTTCACCTCGGTGACTTCAATGCGTCGCCGCCTCCTGATTGGCGTGTGCGAGAGCTCTTTGTCAGCGTGCTCACAGCGCCAATGGTTGGAGTGCCGATGGAACTACCATTCTCCGAATCGGCTGTTCCCTCTCACTGCCAGCCAGGTAGCCAGCTGAGAGAATGTGGAATGACGTCACCGGTGGGTGATTCAGAAGTACGTCTGGTGGTCGTGGGTTGGAAAAGGTTGACAGCACACCAGCTGTGGGATTCACATCACCGTTAAGTAATATTAGTTTTGAGTGTTTGTGGAATCTATGGCTAAGGTCTGACCCAAGTTCGTGTGCTTACTTTATTACCAAATGGAGAGACAGTGTCCTAAAGAGAAAGCCAGTATGATATTATTGCGTGCCCTCAAAGGTGGTTTAACATCTGACTTTCACTACCTTAAAATAAAAACTCTTTTGTTCTGGCTCCTGAAGTCAATGCCTCAGACTCTTCTCAATTCACTTATTACGTCACTTCATTATTCATTCTTAGTTGCTTCCTCAGATCCTTCAACTCAGTCCTGTTAAGGGTCGAAAGACTGAAAGAGATTAATTGGAATGTAGTAGGCTTGGAAATGGTGTCGTATGCGCAAATTTTACAATCTGGCGCGCAATTCAAACATCATTGCCCATAAAAATAAATTTCAGATCAATATAAGAATGACTTTCAGCGCCACAGGCGGGACCGTGTGATGCAGTTTTCCTTTTTTTCGTCACACACTCGCAAGTTAATTATTTGCGAATAAATGAGTCGAATTGCTTTTAACCATCATCAGAGTTAACGGCCGTTTTGTTGTCTAATACTGCTCCGTGCTACTTTCTTTGGTCAAGCTATGCATTTTCATTGATATTTATTTCCGAGAATTCTAAATGTTCATATTTTCTTCTGCGCCTGTGTTCTTCGTTGTCCAGCTTTGCTGCGGTTTCTCGCAGCGACTCCAGCGACTTGAAGACCTCAGAAGCTGGTTATTCATTTCAACGCAGCAGTTTAAAAAAATGTTTCGGTTTGCTGTTTTAAACACATCTGGGATTTGATTTCAATTTTGATTACAAAACAACTCGTTTCGGTTTGAAACGTATTCAGAGTATGTCTCATCTTTATGTTAAAAACATAGAATATGTTGTGAATGATTACTCCACCACCCGATTCATTTTTTGCGTTACATCGTAATCGCTGTCAAGGCTACACGCGCTCAGTCTAAGTCCCTCGGTTTAGAATATATTTTAGTTGTTTGTGAGTCCAATAAAATTTATAAAGTCAATTCTAGAAACGTTGACACAACGTAACGAATCTCACGAAATTGAGAAGAAATGTTAAAAAAGATTTCATTCTGTTTCGGTCTCGCTGTTTACACTGTTTAATGGTTTCTGTTTGATGACTTTCATCTGGCTCGAGTTTCGAGGAAGATGATACATTGACCGACGTTCCGTAGCCAGAGCCTCATCCCAGTTCTCGTGACGTCTCCTGGTAGAGCCATTGCTTTAACATGTAATGAAAACTTAATGGCTGGTGATGTGTTGAGTAATGAGTATGGATATGGATTTCGTGATGGAGAGGCAAGGAATATGGATGAATCAAACCTCGCATCCCGTAGAAGATAAAACCCCCTGGAAGTGGCCATTTAGTGTGCTGACAGTCGTCTTTGGTGGCATGGTCTGGTCTTCATCAACCAAATGTAAAGTAACCCCTGATAAACCGGCTCTTCTTTCGGTGGGTTGAAGATATTCCAATCAATACACACATTAGTCGTAGATGTGAGGTGAAACGTTGCTTGCCCGTTGCTCCCCTCCATGAATTGCAGGGGTTGCTGCCACCCGAAAGCGTAGAACACACGAGCGTCAAGCGGGTAGCCTAATGAAACAAGACAGCTGGCGATTCGCTGCGCTTGGTTAGCACCATCCGATGTTAATCTCGATTTTCTGTCCAGATGCACAAGTGATGTGAAACTTAAAATGTGCGTGCGCAGAAGATCTGTGGTACTGCTGTCGATTGCTATAACGCTTCTCCATACCTGTTAATAAGTTACTTTTTTGCCGCGTGTTGTAGCTCATACTGTAAAAGCCCCAACACGGCGGGGGCGTTGTACAGAGCAGGGGGAAGAATACCTGGAACGGGGAGGGGGGCGTTAGCAGACTGAACGGCCCTTCTCTATACAAAGTAATTTGTACACCGCACCGGGCCGTGCGGTGCCCGGGGGGGGGGGGGATGGCGCTGGTTAAGAAGGGAGGCGGAGGATGACAAATTTACAAGAATTTCATTGCACATACGTTTATTTATATGAAATACTATTCTACGTTGATGGGATGATATGACAAATGAAGTATATTAATTGTACAGATATGGAATTAAATGAATGATGCAAATGATTGGATTATACGTCACTCATCACCGTGAAGATGACGTCGTGAAGGTTGGTCGAACTACCCTTCCATGGGCACATGGCGTTGCCGAATACCTTATGCTGGGTGGCTGCGGCATGCGTGGACCAGCGGTGCTCCTCTCCCGGGCGAAGCGGGAATGCAGGCGTCCCACACAGTTCGCTGGTTGCGGGGAGAGTATGTCCCGCAGCTTGAGCACGGACCGGGCCCTAGGTGGGCCCGGACAGCAAGAGTGTGCGGGCGGCACACACGGTCTCTCGCCAGCAGGTAACTGAAGGTGTGTGAGTCGGGTCTGTCCGTACACCTGTATAGTGGCTGCTCGTCGTTGATAGAGTAGCGCACTCACCTTACTGATACACGTGCCGAGGGCAGCGTTTTTACGTGCGCGAAGCGTTAAACATGAAAATGTGTTCGTGAGCGCGGAGACTGCTCAACGAAAAGGCCATGGATAGGCGGTGTGGCCTGTGCCTCTCGCGGTGGTTCTCGCAATTCTCTCCTGGCACAAGTGAATGTGGCGTTGCAAGCCAGAAGGCTGCAGCCCTTCGGGAAAGCGGGGGGGGGGGGGGGGGGGGGGCGCCGTTCGGGGGAGGGGCCGGCGGCGCGGGTGCGGCGTAGGTGCGGTGGGCGCACCCTGCGGGAGCGGCCGCCTCCGGAGGGAGGGAGCGACCACCCGCCTTTGCGCGAGGGCTTTGTGTCGTGGACGGAACAGGCGTCGCGATGCGTCGTGCGGCGGGCAGCGCGCGCTCGCGCGTCGAGCCGACCGGGGCCGCGGCTGCCGCCCCGCGCGTTGCGTAACGCCCGTGTGAGTCACTGGGCGGCGGAGCGAGGGAGAGTGAGTGTGAGTCACTGGGCGCCGACACGGTCGTCGGCTCTCTCTGGGGCCTCCGCCCCCGCCCCCGCCCCCGCGCCGGCCGTCGCGCGTGCGCATGCGCAAGCTGCGGAGCGAGGAGGGGCCCGTTCGATGTTGATGTTTTTATCACTGTTTTAAACATCGATTTAATCAACCTGCCAGTTTTTTAAGAACAGTATATTGTCCTATGTGTTTTAAATTTTCGATGGTTTTTGTATGTGAATGAAAAAGTCTCATCAGAATTTTGTAGAAGTTAAAATATGAAATAACTTAAAATATTATTGTCAGTTCAAACGAAACAATCGCTGTTCGAAGCATCTTAATCTACTAGACTGTCTCGACCGAGAGAGATGACCCCAATGCACTGCCATTTCCAACCCATTTTCTCCTACTTCCCACTCGGGGAGGCGAGAAATGTGCCGTAAGCGTAGAACCTGCTGCTTACCCTACCTTTTCTACGGCGAACTTACGAAGCTCTAAGCCCTGATATAAGCCTGATTCCTGTACAGGCCTTTGGATCAGTTCGGTTAATTGTTCTTATTATTGCTTTTTGTCAGTTAAATCATAATTATTCATTAATAAATACTACCGCTTTAGAATTAAATTACACTGCTCCAGCACGAACTTTAATGTTAGACTAGTTTCAAGAACATAATGTTTTTGGGTTGATGTATAATTGTTTCATTTCGAACGTCGACATCTTGAAATATAATTTTTGTCGTCGATGCCGCATCTCCACTCGGGATCGCACCGCTCCCGCTTTCGAATCGTTTCAATTAAATGACTGACTTATTTAGGAAAGGACTGGTCTCCGATCTGCGAGAATGAGTCATGCTCGCCATTTGATTTGGAATACACTTTACATTCAACATGTGAAATAGCCAGGTGTTAGCTGTTTGCTATTTTACATGTTGAATGTAATTCTGTTTACCTCCAACTACCCACTTCTCCGGAAACGATGCATTTTCCAACAACGTGCACACGGCAAACAGCTGATAGGGACGTGGCTTTTTTCGAAATAACACATTCAATTAAATTGTTCAAAATTTACTTCTAATAAATTATTGATTACTTGTTTTAACAAGCTCGCAAGTGAGGAGATAAATTCGCCTTCCTCGTGACGCTTGAAGGGAGGTTTTTATTGTAGATTGTTTTACTTGGTTGTCCAGGAACAAAAATGGATAATGTTTCCGTATGATTGCGAAATTCATTTTACATCGCTGCCTGAACATTGTTGTGAGGATTTTTAAATGTATGGAATGTCTTTCGATTGGGCCCCATCTTACATACAGGCTTTAAATTATTAATAAAAACTACTCAAAATGCAGTTACAAATAAGATAGTTTTGAGGCTAAATGAAATGGCTCTAATTTCGAATGTTTAATGTACTGTACCTCTGAAGTACTAGTAGGTCATTGGGAAGAAAAAAAAACTTTTATTTCGGTACTATCAGATCTATTGAACCAACATGTTTGACCTCGGAGGTTCACTATAGCCGTGCCATTGCCTTCATTACGACTCAATGCCGAGAGCGTGTAACATCCGAAATCCCGGCAGTATGAAGTACGTGTTCCTAGTGCCAGAATATTAATCTTTTAAAGTACGAAATTTCAGTGTTGAATGTTCGAAGAAATATCGAATCAGGAAGTAGGTTCCCCCTCGAGATTCAGAGCAGAAATTACGACCCTGATTTCTGTGAAGTTAAGAGGGAAAGCCAGAGTGCTCGCGCCATAGCATTAGGAGACATAAGTCCTGTGGCCAAAACAGCCTCTCCCTTCCTGCAGATTGTGTTGGAAAGAGTGATCTCAATAGATTAATTTAAAGGTAAAAGGGTGATTATGATGGAGCTCTTGGCTTAAGTTGGTTGTTGTGCACCTAAAATTATGTAGAGATAAGTTACAAATAGTTTTCGGAAAGATAATATTTACTAGCAAACTATCCTTCAGAAGAGATAATATGCAAAACACTGTGATCGAAATTTTTTGAAATATCATTTCCAAGACAATATGCCTCATAGGTCTCTCGTACTTTGTTTTGGATCACTTGCTCCCCAATGTGCCAAATCTTCATGTAAGTTCGGAGGCTGCTAGGCCTCAATTTACAATTATTTCTACATCCACATGTTTATGCAGGAAACTGGTAATATATTTAAATTATACACAAGATCTGAAGTGAAGAAAACGGGTTGTTGTACATCAAAGTACATAAAGTATGCTTCTATTGGTTTCAGCTATCATTGTCGATAATTCACAGAATACTATTTACCACTCTTATCTTCAAAAGTGTAATAAAGAATACTTGAGGCATCAAATGTTCATAATTTGCGTCATGACTGCGTTTGAGCTTTTATCGTCTAGTTTAGTAACATTGTCAGCTTGGTAATTTGTTTGAAATGTTGCAGCGACTGAGGCATTGTGCAAACACTTACTCATTTGTAGAAAAAATGTCGAGTTATAATGTGAACTTAGTGTGTGGATTCTCGTATTTTGCTCTACTATAAATGTAAGATTTCTCATAATTCAATAGCGACTTGGGTGCTTTAGAAACCAATCAGTCATTGCCCATCAATTGCAAGGTATGATAGTTTAATTTTACTCCATGAATAACTCAGTGGCTGTGTGTTTAAAAGTATAATCAAGCAAGCGAGGAAGTAGGTTGCAGCTCTTGATTCAGAGCAGAAATTACGAGCCTGATTTGCATAAAGATTTCCGCATCCACTTGGGCTTTCACGAAGAGCGTGAAAGTAGTTTGGGCGTGCTTCACCCTGAGAAGTGTGTAACGACTGGAGAACGTTAGGAATCAAGATGCAAGATGTTACTGTTCGCATCGAGCCTGCATAACGCGCTGCTGTAATAAAAATCATCTCCTGGGAAATGGCTACGTTCGTAATACATGCTGCCTTCTCATAGACCCCGGCATTGACTTGGAAGTTTATGGAAGAATCTTGATTTGTAAATTCAAAGAAGGAAATAAATATTTGGCATGCGTTGAGATGTTGCGAAATACAGAATCCAGGGTAATGAAGCTATAATAGGGTACAGAAATCCCAGGATATTATGATTTGAAAAGTAAAATGGAAAGCTCGTTTTAAAGTGAACGTAGTGTAATTCGAAACCAAAAGGAGGTACCATTCGTTCATTAAGTACCATTCGAAGTATCAAAAAATCTTAATTTATTATTATTTTATATTATAGCTCGGTAATTGAAATGCTATTGTTTTAACTTTCTTATTGCAGGATTTTTACATTTATCCTAAATAAAACTACCGGAAATGTGCAGCCTTCCGAAAACTGTCCTTTTAGTGTTATTACATCTTTTAAGAAGTGCATATAATTTAGATATAAACTGAATTAATGTATATAGAAAACATAAACTCCGCAAGAATCAAAATGGTTGAAGAAAAAAAAGCTTAAAAAGTTGCGATGTACTTAAAATTTCGAGCGGCAAGGATGCACGCCGAAAGTTAGAGAAGTAAAATGTGTCTCAAGAAAAGCTCTACATAATCACCATAAGGATAATAGAAAACTCCAAAACCATTGTTTAACGTCGTTCACTGTTAAGTCTCGAAAATTAATAAAATGAGAGAGGATAACAAATTTAAGAACAATACACTGGGAACAAGTAGTAGCATCGATTTCTGAAACATTCATTGCATTAATTTTATTAAAATTAATGATTATCCTGTAAAACAGATCCGTTCATCCATTCCGTGTTCGGTTACAAAATTACGTGTGTAGGATCTCCTCCTCCACCTGAACAAATCTTAACATCTGTGGAACAGGTCTAACAGAGCGTACTTCTGACGTGTGTAAGAAAGTGCCAAAAGATGGATTTTACGATTCAAAATTCGAAATTGTATTATTATTATTCCAATAATTTTCCCAACTATATACGCTGTATACTCTCTCCCTCTATATATTATAGTACACAGACGAAAAGTAACAATGTTTACTAACAAATGGAAATCTGAGAAGTGACAAACTTTGTAGTTTATGATACAGAATAAAAGTTTCCTCAGCACATCTTAAGACTCTCAATTCATGACATCAAATTACTCTCGTCGATTTGTCCTATTATACGTTTCTAAAATTAGAATCATTAACATTTTTCTAGGAATAAATTTTGAAGCAGTAAACATTTTTATAATAAACTACAGAATCATTTCATTTCTCTAGATTATTATTATATTTAACAAGAGTTCTCTAGGCTTTGCTGCAAAATCAAGACTAATTAGTGATACATTCCGTGATTAGGTAAATTATATTTTAGATAGATTTATGGGTACTTTCGAGTACATAATGAAATAGAACCTATGACGTGGCTTAGAACTGTGTGCGATTGTTGGATTGGGTGCGTGGCTGAGACGGACCTCTGCAGCTGCGCGCCGTATCTCGATCGCGCCGCGCGCACAACCGCGGATAGCGTCATCCTCCGCGCGGGCGGTGATCAAGAGCCGGCCGCCGCTGGCTCCGCCTGGTGTTAAAACGCTTAAGATAGCCATGTGGTGCGTGTCGGCCGGCGCGCTATGGTCCCGATTTGAGGGAAAATGGGTAGAAATAGCCTGTTGAACGACTTGCGCGACTGTGGCTTCGGCGCCGGGGGGGGGGGGGGGGGGGGGGCAGCAGCCCCCCAATGGTGACGGTGGTCGAGACAGGACACCTGCCCGGGTGGGGGTAATTCTATGCCTGTTGCTCTAAGCGGTCTTTTCTGATGTTTTCATGATCGGAATTCGATCTGTCCTATGCAGTGCGATACTTTGCCCGGAAGCAGACACTTCCGCGTACGCGAGCAAATTAACAAGTGGAAGCGCGGGACGTTTCAAAGCAGAATTGAGCGTTTGAAGTCGCGAATTCTACTGTGAACAGCGGAAGAACGAGAGACATTCTTATGCATAAATTGCCTGTGGGTAACTATTGCTTTTTAACGTTTTGGGTCACGAACCTCTCTAGAAATAGCTTCTTCAGCTTCTTCCACCGTCGTCTTTAATATCGAAATATCGGCTTTAATATAAAACATTGTAGAAACGTCCACACCACTATACCGCGTTTAAAACATCTCTGTAGTCCTCGGACGCTGGATCAGCTGTAACAGTCATCCAATCGGGATCTTCAACGTCACCATAGTGATGTCACCTTGTTGAGGTTCGTTCTCGATTGGATGACAGCGTCACAGCTGACAGTGTCGGCGGACTTACTGCTGTAATCCAAGTGTAGTAGCCACTGCGCGGTTGCGAGCGATCGACGCGTGGCCTGGCGGCGCGGCGCGTTATCTCTGAAACGCCTCCGCGGCGCTGGAGCGGAGGAATTGGCGGCAACCTCACCCCCACCCCCACCCACCCATACACACCCATACACACACACACACACCACATACACACACCACATACACACACCACACACACACCACACACACACCACACACACACCACACACACACCACACACACACCACACACACACCACACACACACCACACACACACCACACACACACCACACACACACCACACACACACCACACACACACACACCACACACCACACACACACACCACACACACACCACACACACACCACACACACCACACACACACCACACACACACCACACACACACCACACACACACCACACACACACCACCCCACACACACACCACCCCACACACACACCACCCCACACACACACCACCCCACACACACACCACCCCACACACACACCACCCCCCACACACACCACCCCCCACACACACCACCCCACACACACACCACCCCACACACACACCACCCCCACACACACACCACCCCACACACACACCACCCCACACACACACCACCCCACACACACACCACCCCACACACACACCACCCCACACACACACCACCCCACACACACACCACCCCACACACACACCACCCCCCACACACACCACCCCCCACACACACCACCCCCCACACACACCACCCCCCACACACACCACCCCCCACACACACCACCCCCCACACACACCACCCCACACACACACCACCCCACACACACACCACCCCACACACACACCACCCCACACACACACCACCCCACAACACACACCACCCCACACACACACCACCCCACACACACACCACCCCACACACACACCACCCCACACACACACCACCCCACACACACACCACCCCACACACACACCACCCCACACACACACCACCCCACACACACACCACCCCACACACACACCACCCCACACACACACCACCCCACACACACACCACCCCACACACACACCACCCCACACACACACCACCCCACACACACACCACCCCACACACACACCACCCCACACACACACCACCCCACACACACACCACCCCACACACACACCACCCCACACACACACCACCCCACACACACACCACCCCACACACACACCACCCCACACACACACCACCCCACACACCACACCACCCCACACACCACACCACCCCACACACCACACCACCCCACACACCACACCACCCCACACACCACACCACCCCACACACCACACCACCCCACACACCACACCACCCCACACACACCACACCCCACACACACCACACCCCACACACACCACACCCCACACACACCACACCCACACACACACACACACACACACCACACCCCCCCCACACACACACCACACCCCCCCACACACACCACACACCACACCCCACACACACCCCACACACACCCCACACACACACCACACCCCCCCACACACACCACACACACACCACACACACACCACACACACACACCCACACACACACACCCACACACACACACACACACACAGCGACCCCTTCCCCCGCACGCGATGTCGTCAGCCCCTTGAGCCCGAGCGATCGCCCTTCATAGTCTAATCGGCGCCGACCTGGATTTAAGGGTCTCTTGAGCGATTGGAACCAACTCCACAACCGCTGACCTTTGGTCTTCGCCTATTAGTCATAGACGGCGCATGCGTAATTCCTCGTGTACTGTTCGAGGATGTGGGTCAATGTGCTCGTACCGATTAACGATTGATCTTTCTGAACGAGCCTTTCCCTGGGGTGCGTTCTGGATTGTAGTATCCATTTTTTCTCAGTATCTATAGAACTACATTCAATTTCTGTGCCTCGTGCTCCATTTTCCATGTGATAAAATGTGCGAAATGCCAGCGTTATTGATTTTCGCCTTAGACTCGTTCATCCGGATGGCTGGTGGAACGAAATACGCTTGCTTTCCATTAAATATAATAAAATATTTTTGCGCAAATAAAAAGCTTCGCCGCTGAAAGATAAAAAAGTGTCCATTTAATCTCGCTTTTTATATTTACTCAATTCGTCCAAATCAAAATTGAATTGCCAACCTCATTGTATTCCTTTCTTTATAAAAAGCAAAAAATTCAGGTAGATGTATACTAAAGTTGTTCTAACTCATTTTTAAACAAGAAATTACTGGCATGTCTGTGGTATCTTAGGTAAAGGGGTGGGCTTTCAATCAGGTCTTAAAAAAGATAGTCACCGCATTAATGGAATGTACAAAATTTTGCCTCAAACACTTTGGTGACCATTGTAATAGTCTTGATATAATATGTCCAAAGTTGAGAAGTAGTTTTACTAGCTAACTATTATTCCGTGTTAGATATATTTGTTCAGAATGTAGTATGAATTCGCATAAATTTCACTAAATAAGTGCGTTCCTCTCATCGAACTTACTATTTGGGCTCAAGGACGTGACATCTATCAGAAAGCGCGTTGTAAGGAACAGATGATTGAAGAGGTCGACAGGCCAAGGCAGACGTGGAAAAACACCAGATTTTGTAATTTCGTTTTTTAGTCGTTCTTAAATGTAATAACACTGCAGGAACACGGAAAACGAAATTGATCGCAGTCACAAGACGAATCGCTCCATAGGAATTGCAGCACAGTAAATTTGTCCACGACGCAATTGGTGGGTAGACCTTATTTTGTGTAATTAATTCGGAAGTGTACTTCTCAGAATAAATATTGTTTACTAATTTCCTTGCACTAGTTTTATATCACAATAAATCCTTTGTCATGTGACAAAAAAACATATTGAAGAGCTTGTGTTTGGCACAGCTGATTCAATATTTAGTCAGTATGAGAAAACAGTCGCAGCTGCCACCTAGGGTTTTTGTTTGCAGGCGAGGGGTCACTGACGTCAATTATACAAGCAGCCAACTTCCAAAATATAAAGTATTTCAGCGGCAATTCCTTGCAGATAAAACCAAGTGGAAAGTAACATTTTCGGGCCCCCTTTACCATAACGTTTTTATGTACACGGCATATTTTGCTAGGAAGTAAATAATCAAGGAGAACGGAATTCTTTAATGATGTAATAAATACAATCGATTTTATGTTTATCTATTTATGGGGTTGCCAGGTAGTTTAAAGAGTTTCTTCCCCGAACGTGATGAGTCAATTTCCCAAATTGTCAGCTTTAAAAAGGGGGATTAGGAATTGATATAAAATGATTTATTAAGGTTACCGGCCCTATAAAACATTTCAGGGCACGCTCCCCCCCCCCTCAACATCTCATAAAGTCAGAAATTTCATCTCTGAGGAGGGGCATTCGTTGCTCAAAATCCTCTACTACGTGCGCCTAAGGCCTATTGCCCACGCCGCCGCAGAAGCGCGCGAACGTCAATCATCAGGGCTCTTCGCCGACGACGGACAAAGGGACCGAAGCAGGTACCTGCTGCGGTCCCTTTGTCCGTCGTCGCCTGAGGGTCGGCGAAGAGCCCTGATGATTGACGTTCGCGCGCTTCTGCGGCGGCGTGGGCAATAGGCCTAAGGCAGAGTTAGCAGCTTGTCAAGGCCGCCCTGCAAATGTCGTGGTTGGTGGATGGAGTGGAGAGCCTGTCACTGATCTGTCCTTTCAGTCGTCATGACTAGAGCCCTAATTAGTAAGCAAATTGCGTCTTGTTTTCCCCATTCCCAAAAGTATGCAAACATACTTTGAAGACACCTTTCGAAATGCACTTTTTTAACCGTTTGATAATTAGTACTTATTTTGCATCGATATTTTATGATTTGTAGTTGCTTATTTTTTTAAAATCTATATTAAATATGTGTACAACCAGTACCTCCTAACAATGTTATTTTCCCAAGATTAAGGTAAATAAATGAATATAAAATATAATTAGAAGGATTTTGAAACCATCGCCAAGATGGTGGCAAACATTGCTGCTCGTTTTTTATTCCGACCTTCGTCTGGTATGAGACGATTCCGGGAGGAGATTAAATTTTATTAAAGTCGGCGTCGCTTCGATGTTGTGCGGAGATGCAACAAGGAACTTTCCGGAACCAATTCAAACAAATAATACTGCTGCTGTTAGGGGGTTGCGACATGCCGCGAGGACGCCATATAATTTCCCACGCATGTTATACGCTAAAATAGTTTTAATAAAAACGCGCCGTTTTCTTTGACACATGTGAACAGAATTTCCTCGGCTTCGTCACTCGTCCTCGCTTTTGTTCCTTGACATCGCGCCTCGTAAATCCACTCATCCGAAGAGAGAGAAGATCGGAAGCATGTTTAGCCTTTGCAATGAGATATTTATTCGCAGGTGAAAGATTACTGATTGTTGCGTATAGGCGATTTGTGAAAAACTGCAATCAATTTTCAGTTTGCTCTAGTAACAGGGTCCTTGATCATACAACTACACACATACACACATACGCACACGCGCGTGCAAGTCCCTTAATAGAGCATTAGTTCAGTTTAAATCTTCATCTTTCCATACAAAAACGTTCATTGCGACTACGCCACTTTGTGGGTTTTAATTATTTCTCAGTGTGGATAAAATAAACATTAAAAGTACATTTACGCTGACATTATTAATGGCATGCGTTATACGTCACTGACGACCCTCTGCTACTATATACCGTCAAGTAACGCCTGAGAAGATGCTAATTTGCTAGTTACTTGGCTGGGATGTCGCTGCAGCTGCCAATAAGTCCGCAGCTGCAGCTATCGCCGCCTCCTGCCCACGGCGTGGCGCGGGGCGTTGGCTTGACGCCGAGCGGCGGCGCTGGCGGCGGCGGCGTGCACCTGCGCGGGTTCGAACCAGCGACGTGTGAACGCCCCCTGCGCCCTCGCCCGCAGAGAAAGTGCCGCCCCGCGCCGCCCCGCCCCGCCCCGCGCCGCCCCGCCCCGCGCCGCGCCGCGCCGCGCCGCCCCGCCCCGCGTCGCCCCGCGCCGCCCCGCCCCGCGCCGCCCCGCCCCGCGCCGCCCCGCCCCGCCCCGCCCCGCGCCGCCCCGCGCCGCCCCGCCCCGCCCCGCCCCGCGCCGCCCCGCCCCGCGTCGCCCCGCGCCGCCCCGCGCCGCGGCGCCCCGCGCCGCCCCGCCCCGCCCCGCCCCGCGCCGCCCCGCGCCGCCCCGCCCCGCCCCGCCCCGCGCCGCGCCGCCCCGCGCAGCGCCGCCCCGCGCCGCCCCGCCCCGCGCCGCGCCGCCCCGCGCCGCGCCGCCCCGCGCCGCGCCGCCCCGCGCCGCCCCGCCCCGCGCCGCACCGCCCCGCGCTGCCCCGCGCCGCCCCGCGCTGCCCCGCGCTGCCCCGCGCTGCCCCGCGCTGCCCCGCGCCGCCCCGCCCCGCCCCGCGCCGCCCCGCGCTGCCCCGCGCTGCCCCGCGCTGCCCCGCGCTGCCCCGCGCCGCCCCGCCCCGCCCCGCGCCGCCCCGCGCTGCCCCGCGCTGCCCCGCGCTGCCCCGCGCCGCCCCGCCCCGCCCCGCGCCGCCCCGCGCTGCCCCGCGCTGCCCCGCGCTGCCCCGCGCTGCCCCGCGCTGCCCCGCGCCGCCCCGCCCCGCCCCGCGCTGCCCCGCGCTGCCCCGCGCTGCCCCGCGCTGCCCCGCGCTGCCCCGCGCCGCCCCGCCCCGCCCCGCGCCGCCCCGCGCCGCCCCGCCCCTTGCTCTTGTTTAGCCTCGCACATCTGAGAGCTGTGCGTTGTATTTTGCGTTGTGTGCTAATTGTGACGTAACATCCCTCTGCTCTCCTGAGTGAGGTTCTGCCAATTAGGCTTTTCCCTCGTTCATTGTTTTATGGCGCTAAATTGCCTCTGCCGTTGTACGCACTGATGGTGGTGGTGGTAGTGGGTGGCGAGGCATTTTGCGATCCTCCTGTGCTTAGAGCTGGAATACAGTGGAACTTTTTAGGGGTGAGAAAGGAGGAAAGCATGTTTTCTTTCTAAATGTAATTTTCAAATTATTTGTGTTGATGTTTGAGGAAAGTGTGAGTTCATAGCTAGGAGGAATTAACTTTGATGGTTATAAATAACGCGCGCTTAAGCCACACGCAAACCATGGAAATCGCTCTTAGTGTTAGATACAACTCTCAGATTTTCCTTCTGTCCGGCGCTAACCGACCACGTCTCTTGGAGCACCTACTTTCAGTAGAGGAAACGTTAATGGAAACTGTCGCGCAGAAAAAGAATTTCCTTCCTAAATTGAAAAGCCATCTAGCGTTTCAACTACATCAACTCTTGCTTGCGTGTTGCGTTGCGAAGGGATCAAGAACAGAGGCTAGCGGATGGTGTGGTCTTCACGTGGTGTGGTTGAAGCTAGTTTGAAGTACACTTACAGTTCTCATGCAATCGCAAGTCGACGCATGTAATTTAATAATTGTATATTTGATTCATTTCAAGTTGTTGATGCTCTTGACTTACTTCCATGGAAGAAACTTGCACAATCTGCCAGTACAGGAATTGTGTGTGTGTGTTCTGTGTTAGTCTCTCGGCCTGAGATGATTCAGAGTCCGTGGTATGAGTATATTTAGTATTTAAAATTCAATTTATTAATAGTTTGCCTTACAATGTGCTTTGATCGCAACTGAACATGAATTCTTTCCCATGTGCCTGTACGCCAGACTCCCCAGTGATGTGCGCAGTAAGTGTGGAATAAGGGAACTGAATTGTTGGTCGAGAGGCGTGCGTTCGTTGGCGGCGGAGAGGATCATCGCGATGTCGCCGTTCCGAGAAGCAGCGTCGAGACCTGTGGCCGACGCTTCCCCGCCAGCAAACAATGCCTCTCCGGAAGTCCTTGGGCGACGAAATGTGGGAAAGGAGAGGTGGCTCACGGAATATTCCTGTCTCGTTCCCGGGTTGCGCCACCACTTGTACGCATATATAAAAGACAATTTGTGGTTTACCTTTTGCGAAACCGCACAGTGGCAGGATATGACTGACTGGACAAAGAGTTGATTGACTAGATAGTGTTCTGTGTGAAAAAAATTGAAGGTTGCTCATTTGTACGTTTTTGTACAGTGTGTACGTTCCTTCTGATCTTTGCGATCCTCAAATATAAGTAAAATGGTTTCGGACAAATATTGATGGGCAAGGTGCATTTAGGTGCCAACGCATTGTATTTCCATTGTGAATGTTGCTTGAGCGAAAGGAGTCAAATGTAAAAGAGAAAAAAATGTTCAAAAGTTTGTCGTATCACGGTTCTTTCTGCATAGCAAAGTTTTGGAGAACTTGGGGTTTGCTAATTATGGGTTTACTCATTGGTAACGTGAAAGTCTTTTTCGATCCAGTTCGTGAAGAATCGGCGTCTGAAGATGGTTTGCCATTTTTCCACAGTTTCGTCTCGACTCTTATTTCGACAGAGGCACCAGCTATGACTACTTTCATTACTTCGAATTTCATTGTGTTCTTGCTTTGGAGGAAGTAGGGGATAAAAAAAGTAAACATCTTAGAATGTTAGGGATACAGAATCTGGCATAGCTAAATTGTACTTCTTAAATGAAAAGGATTCACTTTTCTATTGCCAATTATTTATTTGAAAATATATAGTATATTAAAGAAGTATTAATTTACACAAAACACTTCTAGTGCGAACATTCATGGGTGAACTGATTAATCTTAGGCCGTATTGCAATCGTGAATGAAGTATAGGAACATAGCTTATCGAATTTTCCTGCTGAGTGGTCATTCTGTGATTGGTAGGGTAAGAAATGACGATTCAACACGTTTAAAGTTAGAACTATGTTCAATGTTAAAGCCAACACTCGATGGCATATTGTACCACAATGGCGCGATTCTGGCAATTTATATTCATGTTCCCATACCTGGTGCCTCTACCTTGGAATAAGCATAGTGTAATATGTCTCAGATATGTTGTTTCATTATGCAAACATTTCTGTCGTACACATTGAACAGTAGAAATATTTGTTGTAGACTTTATCATCTTAAAAATACATTTTGCCAGTTTGAGTAGCCCTACAATTAAATTTCTAGTACATCATATCTCAGCCTTGTATCCCGTTTCCAATAACTCTGGTGTTATCCTCAATGCCCCCTGCTCGGAAACAGAGGATGAACGCAGCCCACCCTTGACCATGGCGCACCGCCTTGTAAACGTGTCGGATGCCCGCCAACGCCGCGAGCGAACCGAACACGCGGGCGGAGCAGGATGGACAATATACAAGGCCTTCCAGGAAAACTTCATTAATCTCGTAAATGTGTAAGGCAGAAAAGGACGGATTCGTGGGGAATAAAATTGTAATTTTGACTCGGTCTCGCGTATTTCTGATTTATGGAATTGATATTTACAGTCTAGAATGTATTTTACAATGTTGCTACTGCAGATACTGTGAAGCCTACTCAAAAAAACCTTTCTCCACTAATCAACCACCCCCGTTTTCAGCCTAATTTTCGTAGACAAATTTTACTCTTATAGGTTACGAGTAAGTAATTATATTATTGAAGTGGTCATACACATTTTTTAGATTAACTATTAAGTCATTTCGGCGATTTTTGACTAACAGAAAAAGTAGGGGAAGAGTACTAGTGATTACTGTTAGTGCAAGATGTTCCTGGGACGAGACACATTAGATTACAGCATCATCTAAAGTCGCAGAGGGATTAACTTTTGTTTCAAATGACATAATTTTAATAAATGTATCTTTATCATAAAGTTTGCCAGTGAGCATGAGATGAGGCATTTGAATTTATTTTTTTTTTTACTTGCAACAGTTCACCCTGATAGGTAGGCAACCCATCACACACTAGTGTTCGGCAGGTACACGAAATTCCTTCAGGTCAGAAGTACCTTCCACATGATTCTGATTATCATCGGTTATTAGCTAACCATTAATGGCACAAAATTATTTCCGGTATTCTAGTAGACCCAGTTCACAGATTTTGATTTATTATATTGATTCGATTACGTTTGTAAAAAGAAGAGGGTGAAAAATGTTTCTTAAAGGACCTTTTAACTTACGTTTTGAGGCATTTCTCTTGTTTCGTTGGTGTGCATTTGGATTTTTAATGGGTTTTGCTAAATTGAACTAAAAGCAGAATCGAACGTTCTAAATAAAAAAAAGAGAAACTTCGGGAGTATAACGTTTAATTATTCTATAAATGTCCAATCCCCGACGCCATATTTAATGCGTTTCTTTGAAAAAGCATGTATTAACCCAATAAGCTTTTTTGAGGAAATAAAGGAAAACTAATATCACTGACACTAAATCAGTAAGTGATACTTAAATTCATTCACCTCAGATTCTTCAAGGTTTCGTTGTAATATAAAAACCTACAAATTAATTGGATTGTTGGTGATGTAGATACCTTTTTATTATGATAAATGACAAAAGATATTGTCTGGTATCAATTTTAATCAACTTATGATCATTTCGATCGCGTTGCGATCATCATCAGAGCTTGCAGCTTCTGGGCCGAAAACAAAGTTCTGCAGCAAAGCTGTTTTCGGCCCAGAAGCTGCAAGCTCTGATGATGATCGCAACGCGATCGAAATGATCATAAGTTGATTAAAATTGATACCAGACAATATCTTTAGTCATTTATCAAAACCTACAAAAATGTAAATATACGTAAGATATGGTGATACGGTATTCTAGTTTCGTCGTAAGTGCTGCCCACTTTGTAAAAGAGATGACGATCGGTATTACTAGATTTCTCGTGGGTGCTGGTCAGTTCGGATTGCTCTCGCTGTGCGGCGCTGCGTGCCTCGGGCTATCGAGCGATTCCGCCCGCCACGATTCATAACGGCGCGGCGGGGCGGGGCGGGGCGCGCTCGAACAGGGATTAAAATGTAAATTTTTGATGTCCGCGCAGTCTGCGCTCGTGGAATCCGAAATTCGTGATGTTGCGAGGCCGCCCGGTGGCACGTCGTAACGGTTCATCGCCTCTTTTCTTCTGTGCCCCTGACGCGCTTCCGTGATAGCGGTGTTGCTGTGCACACCATGCTCGGATATTACAGAACCTGATGCAAAAGTTCTTTTCGCATCAACAGATAAATTGTTTAAATTGAAGTGTTCTTTTTACCCCAAAAAAAGTTTTTTATATTGACTTTTCATTTTTTAATGAAATGTAATTTAATATTTTTTATAGTTATATAGATAGTTTAAATATCATAGTCCAGTTCATGAAGATTTTATATCTTATTCAGAAAGGAAGAAAAAGGATTAATATAAAAGAGAAATTCCAAATATGGGCTAGCTTTGGATTTTTGAATGTAGTTGGCACATTTTTGGGCACACGGGAGAATTTAAACTTTGAGCCGTATCCTTCAATTCTAAAAGTTTCAAAATTTAAAAAATCAGGTTCACGGAAAATGCTTTATTTAAAAAAATGTAAAATGTCGCATATTGAACATCGGGTCCAAATATGGGCTATCCCTTATTTGTTTTTAGAAAAATAGAATGGAAAAAAGGAATGACAGTAAAATTCACTTAAAAATAGTATAATATAAGCATAATATCGTAAATTAACTTGCAAAAACATCTATACACCTCTCTCCCAAACTCAACATTCTGTGTGTGCCCACCCAGGACATGTAACACACTGTACCCAGTCATCACCATTTCTGTCTTCGAAAAACAACCGTTGGCAAAACTAACAGAGAGCACCATCTTGTTGAAGGGTTTTGGGGGCGTTGTGGGCCCTCGAATTCTGAATCGGACTCATCCACGGGTGGATAGCCTCACTAGCCCATATTTAGACCAAACGCCAGTTTCAAAACAATCATGGCGGCCAATACTGGTATGAAGTAGAATGTTGAATGAGGCATTGAAACCGTTCGCCGACTCGTTACCACAGCCCTGCAGCCGAATAACATTTACAGCCAACTGGCAATTGGTTAAAAACCGTATTTTTCATACCTGCTGAAGGTTTGACGATGGAAAAACACAATCGACCACTTTTTACGCACAGCTCCTAAACTCGTTGACTAATTGGCACGATCTGCTGATCGCTCTTCGATGTGACCGAGGGGCTAGTTTCACGCCATTCCTGATAGTGAGACATCCTCGAGCATCACAGCAGAATCTACCCCATTTTTAGACCCGAGCCTGTATTTGGATCTTCTCCTCTACTGCTTTCCTTAAACGGAAAAGAGTACATTAATTCTTTACAGTGCTTCTAAAAAATGTCACGTAGAAAAGGACTGTCTGAAACTTTACAATGTAACAATTTATTTAATGTCAATAGCCGTAGATTTTTTATATCTATACTTAAGTTGTAGTATCCATACGATATAAAGGCACTAGTATTGATGTTGGATCATAAACTGAAAAACAAAAAATATTAATTCGTCAAGTAGGAGAAAATTCCCGATGTCCCTTACGGTGACTATTTGCCTGTGGTTCCGCACACGGACAACACGTGGGAGTATCGGGAAGTACCTTCAGCAGATCGTCACCAGTCGTTTCAAGCGAAGTGCTTTATTACGAGGGTCATAAAAAGTCTGCCAGACGTTAAGATCTATTCGATGTTCCCAAGTTATGAGTTTCCAGTTACATTTAGATGGGAATAAGATTTTCTCTGAAGACGAATCTCGATGATAAAGTGACTTTTTGTAGTTTTCTTTTCTTATTATTCAATTTCCTTAGTTAAAATTATTTCATTTGTACCGACAGTTAACCTTGGTTTTCAAGCTATTACGAGTAGTGCTACATTCGACATCAGTGTAATTAGATGAATTCTTTATAAGTGCTTAGTATTTTTTTTTAATATATTTAACAATTTCGTAGTCGGCGCTTTTTGTATAGTTTGGAGTATTCATTAGTTTTTAAATGGGCAGAACAATGTATAATAATATACATAAGATACGTTTTTTCGTTGGACTAGTTGAAACTGTATAAATTGTAACTGGACACGGCCTTACGAGTTATATATATATATATATATATATATATATATATATATATATATATATATATATATATATATATATTTTAACTGGATATCCTATTTTAAATCAGTCTTCACGTGCAATCGTTTCCAACCTAAATACGCTGTGGTATTGAATATGTATTGTGGTATAGATTCGTGGCAATGTAGCGTGAAAATTATTCACCGTGGATGAGATTAACATTACGAATTAATTTTGTTCATCAGTTTCACTTACGTATAGATTTATTTGAATGGAATCCCTCAAAGAGCAGTCTGTTAACGCATTTGGGCTGTCGCTTTCAGGAGTATTCACCCAAAATTAATCTATTGGCCACCACCTAGTGAAAGTAGACTTTTGTGTACAGCCAACGGTTTGGGCGGTGTGGGTTGAAATGTAATTGGGCCGGACAGAGCAAACGCACAAAGCGCGAATAATTAGTTGGGTCCAGGGATAACGAATGCCATAATTCAACGTGGCGGGGCCGCCCACTCGTAATTGCGCGTGTGGCTCTTCGCGATGCAAGTGGCGTCCGCGGGCGGCGCGTGGAGGAATTCGTGGCGGGCGTGGGCGTGGGCGGGAGGAATTAGCACAGAACGCGCTCTGGCGCCATTAACAGCAGCACTTGGCTGGGAGATGCGACATCGCCAACAAAACATAATTTCGGTTGCTAAACATTATGCATTAATATTCACGTGGGGATAATTGGTTTGAAGTTTTATTAATTTTATTTTAGATTTAATTGACAAGCCGGTGAAAAACGTCGCAGGAGATTTAACAAAAACTTTTTTCATTGGATAATTCAGACATTATGTAGACTTCATTTATTAAAAATTAAAACTCGAATGTGTTTTTTCTAATTCTTGATCTCATTGGGCTAAAGTGTTAAATTCATGAATATCAGAAATCGTTACAGGTTTTTATTATAATGGTAAGTTTTTCTTTAAAACAATAAAATTTCATCCACGTGCAAACATGAAACACACATTGATTTTAAAAACATGGACTTCAAAAAACATCCGTTATATCCATATATGTTATAAGACACGATACCGACATCGCGTCTCTCGTACGTACATCGTCGACATTTGTTTCCAAAGTTAGGACTATTGGAAGGTAATAGCTCTGTTAAAGCTTCGGAGAGAACCGCCGAGACACCAATTTTGTTTGTTACGGACGCACTTTTCATTTGTTACGGTGAAGAACTGTGTTTATAAAAACTCTTTGCTGCTAATTTCAAGTATGAAAAGCACCGATAATTTTCTTTCTGTATTTAGATTATTAATGCTTAAATATTTGAAAACAGCGGGTAGATATTTTAAAGGGCGCTCATACCTCGTGAACGTCATTGTGTATAGCTTTGATTTTCCCCTTTCAAAGTAACGCAGTCGTAAATTGATTTTCTGTAATCAAAACATATTGCGTAATCATTTCTTAATAAGACTTCGTTCTGCACTTAAACTTACTATTTGTTTAGATTGTAAAGACAAATTTCATGACTTGGAGCATTTCTCTTTAAATTGGATTTGCTAGGTTAAGGTTCTTATCCCAAAATCAGATTCTACACCAAACTTCGATCGCAAGCACTCTGACATTAATTTGTATAGAATAACAATTACATAAAATATTCGTTTAAGCTATAATCTATATTATTAAAAAATCACAAGAATCATAGAATTCGAAATTACGGTAATGATCAGAAATTGTCACGGCAGTGCGGTTATGACAGAATGACAATGCAACAAACGGTAAGCAGATTCACAATGCATGTTCTTAAACCTACAGTCTTGGTCAGAAAGAAGTGGGTATTACAGATTCTAGCAATGAAGAAACGTTTCTTTATCTTCCCCCTTGGAGTCCGCAATACAGCTCCTGTGTTCAATGTATCTCCTTTAATTTTATTTTTACTGGATTATAAAAGGCATCACATAATGTGAACATTTCTCAGAAGTCATAAAAGTATACTCAATGTTATGAAGTATATTTAAAATCAATTTGACTTTGTAATATCAGCTCCATTGTAATAGTTTTGACATGAACCACTTTTTTTATTGCTCCAGATTTTAGTAGGTCGTAAATATAAGTCAGGAATATTCAAATATATATGACGTGTATTTTCTGAAATGTGCGTTCGGCCACCGCCGTGGGCCGAGGCTCCCGTGGAGCCTTTGTGTCGCCCTGCGCGCGGAGGGCGAAGGGCGGGGCGGTGGGCGCAGCGGGCGGCGGCAGCAGATTGAATGGGGACGCATTGTGCGACGGCCGAAGGCGGAACTATAAATCGAAGCGGCCGCCACAATCTCCGCTGCGCCGTTCACAACACGCAGCGTGCAGTACCGCCCCGTCCCGCCCCGTCCCGCCCCGTCCCGCCCCGTCCCGCCCCGTCCCGCCCCGTCCCGCATTTTAAAATATCGCTGGGACATCATGTAAATTAACCAAAAAAAATCCACATTTCAAATTAGAGGGGCATTGACATCAGTCAGATGTAAGGTAGAATATCAAATTTGGGGCAAATTTTGCCGGTGTAGCCGCTTGGGTTGTTGATGAACAGACGTTTTGCCATCAACCAATTTTGATAGTGAATCCACTACCTATGTTACATGTGTAGTAAGAAACATAATCCACATTCTCGGTATCGGGGGCGTACAACACGACTTTTGCTGACAAAAAAATCGCAGATTTTCGTCGTAATATTTTACAAATTTCTCTCTGGTACGTAAGTATGTGAGAACAAGACAAATCTCAGTAAAAGTATCTAATAATTTTTGTACGGCGATGTATCTCAGATTCACGAAGCCCTAATTCATAGCACTCTGATCCTTCTGGTTTGCTTTATTTTGGGTCACAACCTCTTGATATCTCTAGCGTGGTTGGGCGTAAATGTTTAGATTTATTTAAAAATTGTATACGTCATCTATACCTGAATCTTGTGATGCGCATTGGTATGCCACCTTTAGAAATACCAGGCTTTCTTGTTGTGAAGTTACTTGTTCACTTGCTTCCTGCCATTGATCGTCTCTCGACAGGTCAAAACCGCTCCGGGCGTCCGGGGTTCGATCGTCACGCGTACGCACGCCCGACCCTCTGCCGCGAGACCTTTCAGCCCGCCGGGTTCCCCCCCCCCCAAGCACGCGCGGCGGCCACAACATACGCACCCGACTCGACCCTACCCTACCTGACCCGTCTCGACTCGACTCGACCCTACCCGACCTGACCCGACTCGACTCGACCCTACCCGACCTGACCCGACTCGACTCGACCCTACCCGACCTGACCCGACTCGACTCGACCCGACCCGACTCGACCCTACCCTACCCGACCTGACCCGACTCGACCCTACCCGACCTGACCCGACTCGACTCGACCCTACCCGACCTGACCCGACTCGACCCTACCCGACCTGACCCGACTCGACCCTACCCGACCTGACTCGACCCTACCCTACCCGACCTGACCCGACTCGACCCTATCCGACCTTATTCTACCCAACGCTATTCCCCATCCCATTATGTCCCTTTTCAGTCTCCCAGTCAAGTCTTCCCAATCCGCTCTGTCGTGCTTGGACGTGGTGCACCAGACTTCTTTCCGTCGTTCTTCGGCTTGACCCAAAACGAAGCGACCTTCTGCTATCCGACCCGACCCGACCCGACCCGACCCGACCCGATCTTCTTCGACCCCTCTCTTGATATAGTTTGGACAGAAACGGGGGGAAAAGGCTGCCATTATTCAGCCATTTGACCCTTCATTTGCAATTCCTGAAGTGGTTACCTTCTGTGAAGAGTAGTAATCAACGTATTTGTTCGAATGAACTCAAGGGTTCAGGGAGAAAGGTGGATTAATAGAGATAAGTTACAATAACAATAAAGAACTAGAGAATGGGAGGCGAACTTCTTATTAAAGTCAAAAATTTCTGGAATAAATCCAATAACCGCGAGTGAAATAAAGTTCCGGACTCTTGCTTTTACCTTTTTGCGTGATGCCTTCGTTACAATTAGCGCCATTTTAAAGTTTCTGTTTTAAGAGGCCGTTTCAGTTTCGGTTTCATGAATGTACTATTTCAAACATCATGGTAGATCTTTCGTGAATCTAATCATTAAACTGACGAAACTGCGTCCAATGAATTTTTAGAAGCGTTTTGCATGGTGGGAATACAATCAGTGTTCTCGTTAATCAGTTAATGCCACATATAATAGATGAATGCTACGCGCGCTGTTTTTCGTGCAGTGAGGCACCCAACCGGAAGACGAGGCCCCGCGTCTGTTGACTCGTGAGTCAGCGGCGATAAAACGTCAATCTCGCGCGAGCGTGTTTGTGGCGGAGATCAAGCTCTGTGTATCTTCGTTATAAATGGGAAATGACGCGGTATCTATCTGAAAGCAGTGTCATGTAAATCAATCGGAGAGGATAGAGTGTGATGTTTTTTGTTGACCGGACTACATATCAGAAGTACACCCGTCACGTGGAAATTCGCGCGAATATTAATAATTCATGGTTCTTCCCGCTGTGCAGTGCGGCTAGCGCTCGCCTGACATTGGATCCGGACGCTTTCAGTTCGGGAAAGAAAGAAAAAAGGCTGTGCAGGAAGCTGATCACGAGTGTGATTAATGTCAAGCGTCTTTTTGGTTGGCAGACCTGCTTTCCCCAACCGCTGGTTTGCGACGGGTGTACGCGCAGCGAGCAAATGCTCTGTGACGTGGCTACTGTTTTCAGGTAGTTCATTTTCAGAGAATGTAAATGTACAGGGAAAACATGACTCGGGAACCGATCGCATCTTCCACATTCGAGTGTTACGGGAATGTAGGAACGGTCCCTGCCTGGCAGGGGAGCGCTACTTTTGGTGAATATTGCAATGACACATAGTGTTCGTCACTCACAAACCTTAAATGTACAGCGAAAGGAGAGGACCTGTTACGCGAGATTTTTTTTCTCAGTATAGATTAATATTTTTCAATGACTAGGGGTCTTTCGATGTCCTAATATTCCACATTTTATGTGACAGCTGTAGGGTCTCTATTACAGTTCCTTAACGTATGTCTTTTTGTTTCAGGTGAGCTAAGATGTCAAGGATATGGTCCTGTTTTTAAAGTGAGTACGTATTTGGTGAATAAGAGAACATTATAAGCTAGTGTTTTGAAGAAATCCATAATTTTCAAGCCGCATGCCACATCTTCCTGCATTTAAGATTTATTCGAGTATTTTTAATCGTACACTGATTACGGAAACTAAACTAAACCTTCCCCTCTCGCAATTTTTTCTTGCATTTGTACATATACCCACGTGAAAATATTAAAAGGCAAAGGTGGTTATGTAATTGGCAAGAACTATACTTTCAATCTCCATCGAAGAAGTGCTTTCTGTGTTTACAATTTGGACACTGCCCTGCTTCCAAGTTCATCTTCGCGTACCAATTAATGGCCCCTTCGGAAATCCATCACTGGGGGGAACTACGGTGTCACTACGGTGACGGAAGAGGAAAGCATCGGAAGTAGAATCACAACTTTCCGGATATGGAAGGACGAGTCTGTCAAAGTGAAAGTGAAATATTAAATGGTGTTTTCAGTTGCTGTCTTGTCGCGATTTGGATTTTTAAATTTATGACGAGTGAATGTGGAATGAAAAATGTGAATAGCAGAGAGCACACGGTTGCTCTTCATTTGTATTTCTTTACGCTTCCATTTCATAAAGACTCTATCTGACGCTTCCGTGAATATTAAAATGTTTGGTGTCTTTGTTTCATTCATTCGTTCATTGATTCATTCATTCATTGCGTTTGTCGTGTCCCTAAACTGAATCTAACGACAAAGATAAGAAAAGAACTCGCTATAATCTACTCACAGAAATGCTTACTACTTTATGACAATAAGAAAACAGTCGTATATATGAGATGTATGATTATGAAGAGATTTTGAATATTAATGTTTCTTGATTGTATGGTAATCTGTAGCTGACATGAATGGAAGATGCATAAGTCTATATAAGAATGAATCATCTCGCCCTGAGTTTTAAGGCACCACCCCCTTGTTCATACTTACGGAATTTGTATAACGAAATTAGAGTGCGAGCAATAGGTAGATTGGGGAAAGTATCGGGTGAATACTCAGGACAAAATTTGTATTCATTTAAAAATTGTAAATGTAATAATCTGTTGCAACACGAAGTTAAAGTAAACAAGTAACGGAACATATTACTTCCTTAATACACGTAACAATTTAGCATCGGGGCATATTAATTCACGTCATTACTTTGGATTTAAAAAAATTAACCAACGGGTTCCTTTAAGGATTACTAATAAGGAAATTCGTCCGCCTCTTTGCCCTTAGCGGTACGTTTTAATCTTAACCATATGGGGACAGCCTCTTTCCCAAATTGTGGGATTATCATTTAAGGAAATAAAATGTTTTGCAACGAAAGCCGACGGGGCCCTTTTCGTATTTTTTGTGGGGGTGGGACTTCTGTGTTCAACCTACGCAGCCAAAAGATCCCTGTGTGCTGCGTATAGGCAGTTAGGAATACAGGAAACGGCCCGAACAGGTATTCAGTTTGCTGTAACATCGTCGAAGTTTATTGCAAAACTACTCACACAGTTCTCTTAATCAGGAATCTAATAGTTTCCTTTTTTCATTAAACACGTTTATTCCAACTGCGCTAACGTTGTCCGCAGTTTTAATTAATTTTTCTCGATATTCAGCACTGTATAAGATTCTAACAATTTATTCGCTTATAAAACGCGTTGCAGAACACGTTTTCATTCCCCCTTGCGTCAACTAGCCAATTTGTTTTTCATGGTTCTTTAAAGTTGTTTTCCGAGTCATTCACCCAAGACGCGAACTGAATGCACTCTGATAGATCGAACGTTTTAAATAATTTAAAATGCTCACTTTCTTAAACAGTCACATCACTTTAAAATAAATTTCAAGTACCCAAGTTTTGTCTTGAAACTTTTGTAACTGGCAGGAAATTTGTCAAAAGATATTTGTGGGGACATCTGCTTCCAGTGTCCAGTAAACAGCTTTTCCTCAAGGGATTTTCTTGCTAACGGTTTCTTCCTCTGTCAGTTTCCCCCGCAGCAACCACCCCCGTCCAGCCCTCCCCCCCCCCCTCCACTTCGTCAAGCGATTCCTTCCGCCCCTCCACTTCGTCAAGCGATTCCTTCCGCCCCCGCCCCCACCCCCGCCCCGCCCCCGCCCCGCCCCCGCCCCGCCCCAGCGTGAGCCAGCGCTCGACTTCCTGCAGGGCCATTCATTCTGGGACAACCTCCTTCCTGTTCGTCTGCTGGGGTATTGCAGTAAAACTTACTCAATGCGGAATCTCAAGGGACTAGTCCTTTTTCCCGTGTTAGACTAGATTTCGCATTCTACAATGAAATACAGTAGAACTTATGTTTGCTGCGACCACGATTCATATTCACGTTAGACAGATTTCTACATTGTGCATGTTCTGCATTAAATAAGTTTTACTGTAGTTCTTGTACCGTATGAAGTAATATCACCCTAGGCTATATTCATCGCGAACTTTTGAAATATATTAATTTGAGCTTTATTACATTGAGTAATTTTCTACATTCCTGTTGTGCTTTTCACAAACCTTATTACGAGACATTCCTATACTGTGGGAGATGCAACTTTGGGATTGACAGTTATGTGGCGGCTCTTGTATGAAAATGGCAGACGCCGGGCCAATCGGGTATGAAGCATCACAGCTTACATGGAACGTAAATCATCACATCGGTGACTTGGATTCTAATAAAACACACGTTCTTGAAAAAATTAAACGATTGAGAATTCCGATAAAAGTATCTTATTGAACATGATAGTTGCAGTCATCCCAAGGCGGGTGGGTTGGGCAACACTGTCCCATGTTCTCACTGTCAGCATCAAAGAAAGATCGCCCGAAATATAAATGATTCATAATCTCTAAACAGTCGTTTCTTTATGAAGTTATTTGCGCAATCTAACACGAGAGCTTTCGACGACAGCAGTTAACTGCTGTGTCGGTAAACCGAAACAAAACATTCGGGAGCCACAGATTGACCACACTTCAAACTGTCCCTCATAGCTCATTTAATCGCCTTCTTATTTCATGTATGAAAAAAGTCTCGTGCAACTGGTTCGAAGAGTAAATCGGGAGTGTGTGTACTCGAGAGTGAGCTAACCCTCCAGACGTGTGGTGAAACATCAACGCGATGTTGAATAGGAAAGCGAACTCTCGAGTAATTTCTTTGGACTTCACTCGCTGGTGGTGAAACGGCCTCTTAACAGCTTACTCTCTGCGCATGCGCACATACCGCGCCGAAGTCGTCTCATCGGCTGACCGGTGCCTTGCTCCGAACGCCCCCGCCCGCCAACAAATTCGTTGACGAGCGTCTGGCAGAAAATAGTGATAGTTCTAGAAAGATTCCTACACACAGCAAGGCAACTCCCACCCTTGAAAGTTTTATTTATTTATTTTAATGTATGTTTTATATGTACAGGCATTGTGACCCTAAAGAGAGAGAGAAAAAAAGGTATAGGCACGAGTCACTTTGTCCCTTCCCATCCGTTCAAAGGCAAATATACTCAGAAATGTCACAGTGCTTGTTGGCGAGTAACATATGGAAACGTTAGTGTTTGTAGGGGCCTGTTCGATGACAGTATTTAACCCGCTCTCAGAGAAGGTTTCAAGTGTTTAAATGAGTGCAGCGCCTGCCAAATGCGTCCAAAAGAGAAGTCTTCACAAATGTGAACATCCGCAATTCTCGTGATGATATTCGGTGTACACCTTGTCTCCAGGTTCTAGGCTTAAAACGATTTATTCAAGATATCTTGCAAAAGAAATTTTCTTCGGTCACGTTCGTTCTGGAAAAAAAGTTTTCTTCCTCGGCCTTGTTCCTCTCTTCTCCCCTTACTATGCGCACGCGCACACAGAAGACACACATTTACGCTTTATTGCCATACACTATTCCAGGGACATCTTGAAAGCTTAGATGTTGTCCCGGCTGGGGCAGTGCCCCGCTGGTGGAGCTCCTTGGAGAAAGAAAACTCTCAATGCTGCGTATAGGTCGTGTTGCACGTGAAGCGAAGGAACACGGTTACCTCCTGAGATGTCACATTCACTGCACTTGTGGGACTGACGTAGCTCGTGACTCGCCCGGGGACACAACAAAATCCAACAGAAAGAACCTTGTTGTGAGGTCGCGATGTACTACCGCGCTCTGTGACCGCACCAAAAAAACGATCGGGATGAATGATTGAACAGTGGCGTATAGGTCGTGTTGGCACGTGAAGCGAAGGAACACGGTTACCTCCTGAGATGTCACATTCACTGCACTTATGGGACCGACGTAGCTCGTGACTCGCCCTGTAACACAAGAAAATCCAACAGAAAAAACCTTGTTGTGAGGTCGCGATGTACTACCGCGCTCTGTGTCCGCACAAAAAAAAACGATCGGGATGAATGATTGGTTGAACAGTGGCGTATAGGTCGTGTTGCACCTGAAGCGAAGGAACACGGTTACCTCCTGAGATGTCACATTCACTGCACTTATGGGACCGACGTAGCTCGTGACTCGCCCTGTAACACAAGAAAATCCAACAGAAAAAAACTTGTTGTGAGGTCGCGATGTACTACCGCGCTCTGTGTCCGCACAAAAAAAAAACGATCGGGATGAATGATTGGTTGAACAGTGGCGTATAGGTCGTGTGGCACGTGAAGCGAAGGAACACGGTTACCTCCTGAGATGTCACATTCACTGCACTTATGGGACCGACGTAGCTCGTGACTCGCCCTGTAACACAAGAAAATCCAACAGAAAGAACCTTGTTGTGAGGTCGCGATGTACTACCGCGCTCTGTGTCCGCACAAAAAAAAAACGATCGGGATGAATGATTGGTTGAACAGTGGCGTATAGGTCGTGTTGCACCTGAAGCGAAGGAACACGGTTACCTCCTGAGATGTCACATTCACTGCACTTATGGGACCGACGTAGCTCGTGACTCGCCCTGTAACACAAGAAAATCCAACAGAAAAAAACTTGTTGTGAGGTCGCGATGTACTACCGCGCTCTGTGTCCGCACAAAAAAAAAAAAACGATCGGGATGAATGATTGGTTGAACAGTGGCGTATAGGTCGTGTGGCACGTGAAGCGAAGGAACACGGTTACCTCCTGAGATGTCACATTCACTGCACTTATGGGACCGACGTAGCTCGTGACTCGCCCTGTAACACAAGAAAATCCAACAGAAAGAACCTTGTTGTGAGGTCGCGATGTACTACCGCGCTCTGTGTCCGCACAAAAAAAAAAACGATCGGGATGAATGATTGGTTGAACAGTGGCGTATAGGTCGTGTGGCACGTGAAGCGAAGGAACACGGTTACCTCCTGAGATGTCACATTCACTGCACTTATGGGACCGACGTAGCTCGTGACTCGCCCTGTAACACAAGAAAATCCAACAGAAAGAACCTTGTTGTGAGGTCGCGATGTACTACCGCGCTCTGTGTCCGCACAAAAAAAACGATCGGGATGAATGATTGGTTGAACAGTGGCGTATAGGTCGTGTGGCACGTGAAGCGAAGGAACACGGTTACCTCCTGAGATGTCACATTCACTGCACTTATGGGACCGACGTAGCTCGTGACTCGCCCTGTAACACAAGAAAATCCAACAGAAAGAACCTTGTTGTGAGGTCGCGATGTACTACCGCGCTCTGTGTCCGCACAAAAAAAAAAACGATCGGGATGAATGATTGGTTGAACAGTGGCGTATAGGTCGTGTGGCACGTGAAGCGAAGGAACACGGTTACCTCCTGAGATGTCACATTCACTGCACTTATGGGACCGACGTAGCTCGTGACTCGCCCTGTAACACAAGAAAATCCAACAGAAAGAACCTTGTTGTGAGGTCGCGATGTACTACCGCGCTCTGTGTCCGCACAAAAAAAAAAACGATCGGGATGAATGATTGGTTGAACAGTGGCGTATAGGTCGTGTTGCACCTGAAGCGAAGGAACACGGTTTACCTCCTGAGATGTCACATTCACTGCACTTATGGGACCGACGTAGCTCGTGACTCGCCCTGTAACACAACAAAATCCAACAGAAAGGACCTTGTTGTGAGGTCGCGGTGTACTACCGCGCTCTGTGACCGCACCAAAAAAACGATCCGGGCTCGTCAACTATGGTCATTAGTTCCTTAAGTGTAGTGCGTGTTTTGATCGCGGGAGGTGGCTGTGATTTCTCCCTGCTGTACGGCGAGATCCGGCGCCGACTTACCATCGGCTATCGGGTTTTTCCCCAACCAGGTATTCCCATCAGTGGGGCACGGCCTCCGCCGGAACAATCCCTAAGCTCTCGACTGGTCTCCTAGCAGGTGTGGTGGTGTAGTGCATGTTAGTATGTGTATAAGAAAGCGGTGAGGATAGGCGAAGGAAGAGGAAGGGAAGATCGCGCAGTCCGTGGCCCGATTGTTAGGGTACTGATCCGGCATTCCCTTGGTGTTCATCTATGCAACCACGGAAAACTACCGATCAGAGCAGCTGATAGCTATGCGCCGAAAATCCTGTCACCGTCGCCAGTGGATGCACTGAGCCCCCACGCCGGTGCGCTAAATGTAAAGTTTCTCTGGGACCCTCCCGGTGCGCCGTGAGATGGCGTGGGAGCAGGGCGCGGCGCGGCCATTCACGCTGTCATACTTGGCGACCGCCGCGCGGCACCGCCCCCGCCCCCGCCTCGCGCAGAGATTTACGCCGCTCGTGAATAAGCGACTTGGCGCGGTGGCGCTGCGGTTCCCCGGGAGGGCGCAGACGGGCGGGGAGGGGGTGGTATTGATTTTTGGGGACGCTTCTCGTGAAGGAATTTGCTACGCTAGGCATATGTTAAATAAATGCAAGCAGGGCTAGTGATAAGCGTCTAAGTGAATGGGGCCCGCAGCCTGTACAGCTGGCAGTTCGAATGTTATCGTTGTATGCTAGTTGGTAATACATTTGGTGTTTGAAAATGTTCGCGTGTTTATGTTAAATTGCATTGTATTACAAGCTTCAATTTTTATTTGTTTAACGGTATTGCAGTAGTCATTAGTTTGTATTGGCTCATCAAACAATTCCCTTCCTCTTTCAATGTAAATGTTTACCAGCCTAACCCCATAGTCTTCACTTATTATAGTAAAATTTACATTATTGATACATCCTATCAAAAGATCCATTCTCCAAAATTCATTCATTGTTTGTTTATATTAAAACTTTTTCAAAATCAGATCTATACCGTTGATCAAAAGTAATCGTGAATTCATTCTTGAAAAGAATGCCTATTTTAGCAGTTCTAAGAAACCTTCTTGCCTTGCAGTTTTAAAGATTTATAGTGCCTAAAGATCCGGCTTCTAATTACAAGGAGTTATTAGTGTGGGAGTTTTAGTCCCGACAATTTTGTGATGTTTCCTCGACTTTTAAATGTAATGAACTAATATAATGATTTGAAACCTCGTTGGGATCTCATCATCATCAGGTGACCTAAGCACGTGCTTAGGACAGAGTATGCCTCTCCTGCCCATCCTTTGTAAAAACTTCGTAAAGCGCGGAAACGCTGTTCTTTTTCACCTGGTGGATCCCGCAAAACCTCGCGCTTCATCTGCATCGACTCGACTCGTCGCGTTGCCCCCGAACGCCCAGTGGCGCGCTCGCGTGCCTGCGCGGCGAAGCTGGAGTGCTTCGGCGGCCGATTGCGTGATCCGCACGTGCCCGCCACCGCTGCGCGATTGTTTACAAACAAGTGCGGGCGCCCCAGCCCGGCCCGGCCCCGCGCGGCGCAGCGCGGCTTGCTGACTCGGCCCCGCCAGGTGATCGGCGTGTATGTGGCACACGCCGACAAGTGCTTGTGTACTTGTGCGCGCACTCAACAGGTCTCTCGATAAGTGACGACGGGGGATATTGGGGGTAGTGGGGCAATATCGCGTGCGGGCGGTGACAGTTTGAAGAAGAGCTCGATTTGTTTTCGTCGGGCTACGCTGTTTGGTTGTGCTTGGTGGAGTTGTCGACGTGTTTTCGAGCTTTTCAACATATATTAAAATAAAGTATGAGATCGTGAGGCATGTAGTAAGTGCCAGATTTTTACGTTCGTAATTATTGCAATGAAAACACTACAAACAAAGCCACTTACGTAGCAGTTTCCCCACTTTAGACTAGTAACTTCTATATATGTGGAGATAATAGGTAGTAGGTAAATGTGGAATAGTCCAAAAATAAAAGTTCACATGAACACACATTCTGGAGCTCAAGAAAACTCTCCATTTCCCCTATATGTCACATTGTTTTTACTGTTTTATTTATTTATTTGTACGATGAGTGAAATCAAATCGCCTACTCATGCATAACAATTTCAATAATTATTTTCGTTGTTTCATGTGTTGTTCCCAACGGTACTATAATCTGGATTTTATAAACAAAAAATATCAATAAATATTAATAGAGTATGATCTAATTGGATTGGAGACGTGAGATGTGGAACCTCGAATGCAAAGCTCCTTCCGTAGCGTAGGCGATGAAGTTGCATGGGGATTTGCGAGAGCGCGCCCCCGCCGCCGCCTCCGGGCAGCTCATTAGCAGTTGGCGCAGGCGGCGGCGGCGGCGTAAAACAATGCGGCTTTGACGCGGGCGCCGCTCTTGGCTCCTTCGCCGCTGGTGCGCTCAAGGGCTCCTTTACTGCACACGCGCGCGATGCGGATTCGTTCCGTTGCGCCGGCCCCCGGCGACGCCGACGAAACCCTTTGGGCCCCCTAATGGTTTTGAAATATTGGACGCAAGTTATGAAACGTAATGTGAAAATAAACTACAATCTTCGGAATTTTAAAATGCAGCGTTATTTGTTTAGGTATTTGTCGACCAATTTAAATTTTTTTTTTAAATTTGGGCCGGTAAACGCTTATTTATTCTGCTTATTCATTAGTTCTTCCCAGAACACGGCCGTTCGTTGTTGTAATTATATATTATTGTATAAGCTGGTGTCACAAAGTTATCTCGCCAAGTGACTAAAGCCCCAAACATTATAATGCAACGGGAGAATTGAACGTAAGTCTATTATCATCATTATTATCATTATCATTGTTATCATTATCATTATCATCATCATTATACTTCTATATTGACCTATATTTATCTTCGTCCGCTGGGGGGTCATTATAATATTTCAGTATCGACGAGCGAAAAAGTCTCTCTATTTTTATGTATACTTCAATATTGTAGTCCCTATACATGACGTAGCTGCTGGGGATTGGAGCTTGCTCCTTTGGAATGGCATTGAATCCCTCTTTAACTCGATAAAAGTATTATAATAGATTAAAAATGAGGTAAATGAGTAGTATCAGATCATGTACATGATCTGATACTACTCATTACGTAATCTTTTGTCCCAAGAGAGAGAAGAGTATGAGAAGTATGCATGTCTGTGTAGTGCGTTTTACGTACACCCCTAACTTATTTGCCGCTGTGTAATATTTTATTGTTTAAATGTGTGCGATGATTAATTTTCTAACCCTTCTATATAATTTACCCGACAACACGAGGGTTGGGCAAACTATAGAGCGCTAAAATATGTGCAGGAAATTACTTTACCACGCGCGTAACATGGATACAAACATTTATTGCGCTATAAACTGTTAAATTGTATGCCCATGAACATGATTTACGTCGATGAAGCGCATTTTCAATTAATTTGGCGTGTGCTAATTCATAATAACGCTCTTCCTCTGGTAGAATCACTCGTTGGTGTTAATATTTGAAATTTCAGGAGTTCGCGTGAATATTGTACATAAATCCTTCAGTCATAATGTACTGTACAAACAAAAAAGGGAAAGGCTACAAAAACAAATGTGTTGTTAACTGTACACTCGTAAATACTTTCCTCTTTGTGTCGCTTTACCATCACTATATATTAGGATATCAAAATGTCGGAAGTTCTTGTGCTGTGCAATTCTTATGTTAATAAAGGTTTTGTGGATGCATTACACACTAACAAGTGAATGTAAAAGAGACTGTAAGATTAAATGTTGTTATAGCGATTGAAATGCCTTCTCCTTTATTTTTCATTTACTCCATTTTGTATCAATATAAATTTCATTTTAAATATTCACGTCGAACCGTGTATAAAGGGCTATGAAACTAGACGGTACACAGCCAGTGTTCTTTCCGTTCCTCCGATGCAAGCATTCGCACGACCGGTCAGTCGTTTGACGAGATACAAGCTAACGCAGGTGTAGTGTAGTGAGAGTGATGGGTTGAATGAATCGTTGTTTACAATGTAAACAAAGTATGAATGTTGGGTGAGTGAAAAACAGATGAAAAAAAATCACTAACCTGAAAAAGACCTGAATAAGTTGGTAGGAAGAATAAAAAATTCCAATTAGGTTTGGCAAAAATCACTTTATTTGTACCATTAGAATACGTTTTTAAGAAAATCTCCCCCCCCCTCCCATCCAATTACTCCAGCCGCAAGGCAGTAGCTCATGTGATTGCCCAACGTATAAAATAAATTCCGGCCACCACACTGGTACTGTGAAGTAAATTAAAATAAAAATTTAAAAAATAAAATAAAAATACACGGCTGCCTCAGCGGCGTGGCGGCGTCTCGTGCCAGATGCAAGGCAGGGCCCGCGCGGGGGAGGGGGGCAGAAAGCGTAAACAGAAAGGGAGGGAATGCAGCGGTTGGGGGAGACCCTGGCGAATGCGCGGTGGGGATTTTAGGAATGGGCACTTTAAAAAATGCCGCTGCTGCATCGCTCAGTCAAGCTGACGTTTATCCACTGTCTCATATCCCGGCGCCAGGGGCTCGGTGGCGTTTGTGACGTAACCGGTAGCATTTTCTTAACCACTATCTCTATCGTCTGTTAGATCCAATAAACCAATGAAATCCGATGACATCGCTGGCTACATTTCTCTCTTTCTCGCTCGCTATTTCTCTGGCTCTCTCGCTCTTTCTCTGGCTCTCTCGCTCTTTCTCTGGCTCTCTCGCTCTTTCTCTGGCTCTCTCGCTCTTTCTGTGGCTCTCTCGCTCTTTCTGTGGCTCTCTCGCTCTTTCTCTGGCTCTCTCGCTCTTTCTCTGGCTCTCTCGCTCTTTCTCTGGCTCTCTCGCTCTTTCTCTGGCTCTCTCGCTCTTTCTCTGGCTCTCTCGCCCTTTCTCTGGCTCTCTCGCTCTTTCTCCGCTTTCTTTCTTCTCGTTTACACACGGACAGCGTGTGTGTGTGGGGGGGGGGGGGGATGGGGCAAAAGTGGGCTTAGGAAGGCGTGCTGGCGGAAGCGGCTCCTGGAATAGCCGCGGCCTCATTCGCGCGCCCGCCGCTGATCGTCGGCGCCTCTTCGCCTGTCGGCGCGGGCGAGGGCGCAGGGGCGGGGGCGGGGGCCGGGGCGTCGACCGCCCTCCGACAGGCGCATCCGGCGCCGCCCACCGCCCCGCGTAAACAAACAGCGGAAGCGGGCCACCCGCACTTGTCGATGCGTCTGCCGCGGAGAGAAAGTGCCGCTGCCTGCGCGCGAACCGAAGGGCGTCGGGGTGCGCGTGGACGAGGCTCTCCTCCCTCGAGACCTCCGACCTTCCACCGGAACAAGTAGTAATCGGTGCGCACTTTATCCATTTCTAGAATTCTCGTTGATCAGTTCATTTCGTCCCTGCCATTTGTGGGAGACCATGCTGACATGATTACTGCCGCATTTTGGATCAGTAGAGATGCGTCCAGACAATATGAGGCAACACTCTTATGGTCTAGACATTTTCCGCTGTGCTGAATAATTCTGTTCCGCGCAATATTCTTTGTGCGTGCTAGATGTGCAGGACTGTGACCAATTGTGACCTTCCTTGCCACCTCCATTATTATTATTATTGTTGTTGTTGTTGTTGTTGTTGTTGTTGTTGTTGTTGTTCTCGTGGGGCTTCAAATTGTATGTACGACTTGATGTCGAAAAGTAGTATACGATCATATTCATTTCCTTGAGTTCCTATAAATTTACTTTTAATAGAACTACCATAAGAAGACAGCTTCTTTGTTAGTTATTCCAACATTCAGGAACAGGAAGTTAGATTTACATATCGTCGTTTACACAGCTGAAAGGACCAAAGAAACGGAGCCGTTAAGTCTTTCAATGTGAAGACCCACACACGATATGATTGATTTTCTACGCACGTAGTATTGACAATCGGACTCAGTTTCCAAATCTCTGAGTTTGTGTTTGTGGACAAAACACGTTTTTGGGCCTAATTATTACTAACATAAACTAATGAATTTTGGAGGTTCGTTTTTATGCGTAGAAATTGCATAAGGTGCGTAGGCTTACCCCACAAATTACATTATGTATCAACATTCGCTATTTTTTCTAGTCTTTAAAGTAGTTTTCAGTGGTGTTGTAAATAGTTTATTTTATTCTGAAGATTACTCTTCTGAAGGTTGATAATGTCCCTGGTGCCAAAATTTTCCTCCTGCTGGCGATAAAAACAAATCATTTGTTTCGGCGCTAGGGGCCTTTTAGCCTAACATGCTATTTTTTAATTATGCATTTAGCTTAAAAGAAATAAATCAAATGTCACGCATGACGATAAGTATGTACTGGAGAAAGATACCTCACTAGCTCGAGGTTATACCTTCCTCTCGTATCTCCAAGTTGCAACGCTTAACAGCAGAATTTAAAATCGAACTAAACCGTGTGTAATATCTAGCGATGCGACATCACCGATAAAACAGAATGTTGTTAAACATCGATTCTCAAAAATTAAAACATGGATGTTAATAAAACATCTACTCAAAACCATCGTTGTTTTTAAAACAATATTACTAACCATTCAAGTTCACAGGGGGGGATTTAATTTGAAACTTTAATAATTTTAATTGAGATTTAAGTGACAAAATTCAAAAATTGTCAGGACAATTAACAAAACTTGCATCAGCTTCAAAAAATCGACGTTTTCAAAAGAGACATCGATGTCGCGTCCGCTAGTAACATTCCATGATGAACAGAATAAACATGGGTGAGCTATTGTGAGCAGCCTATCCAACTTCAGCCAATGAGCTTCTTGCACCAATTTGCGTCTCAAGATCAGCAGGAATTAAAATGTAGCCAAATACTAAATAACCATAGTCACCTTGTTATAAGTTATTAACACAGATGTAAGAAGCATTTTTTAGATATTGAAACTTTTGTTCGGGCTGCGTTAAAAAATTGTCACTTTACGCCACTTTCAAAATGAGTCTGAAGACTTCTCGCGTATCATGCAGCCAGCGTCTAGCCTGGCTTTTCGAAGTGTCCGTGATGAGGTCACGTGGTTCGTGACGTATCTGGCGCTGCGCAGAACGCGCAGAAATGGGTGCGCCGGAGCAGCTGACGCATGTCATCGCATCATGACCGCGTGTAACATCCGCTGCGCTGCGCTGTGCGATCGCCTCCCGGGGGGGGGGGGGGAGCCAAAGCCCCCCTGCGTCGGCGCCGCCGCTATCGCAGCGCAAGGCCGAGAGGACCTGCCATCGGGCGCCGGGCAAAAAAGCGCCGAGATTATCCAGAGGCGCTCGAGCGAAACAGGAAACGTTGTGTGTCAGAACGCGGTTAGCGAGCTCCCTCGAGGCAGATGATGTTGGGATGCGGTGCCTGGGCGAATACACGAGTGAGGATTGCTGAAGATTACGGGCGCTGAGTTCTGGGCATGAAGCCTCTATCGCAGAGTGGAACACTACTTGTTTGTACGATGTAAGAAATATAACTTTGTCCGGAATGAGGTAAAATTTGATATTTGCAGAATGATTAATGGAATCTATTCACACCTATAAAGGCACAGAAAAGTCGCTCGAGAGGGGCTAGCTGTAAAATGGAGAAGCGGCGTGACGGGCAAATGCGGCTTAATGATCTCATTAATATACGACACGTTCATCTTGTTAGTAACAAAGTTTACTATTGATGGCTTCTGTTTTATTAACATTCTTTCCACCCCCTCGAAAAACGGAGAAAATCGGGGAACTTCATTGCTCTGGAAAAGTGGGAGGAAAATCAAGGAATTTGTAGAAGAATCGTTAAGACAGGGAAAACTTGGAGAGGGTTATGAAACTAGACATTATTCCCTAGAAATATTAGTACAGCACTAAAACATTTTTTGTTCAGTTTTTATTTGGTGAGAAAATATTGTTAATTTGTATTCGCTTTGTCATGGCGAAATCGGAGAGTTAAACATTTAGTACCAAGGTAGATTTAAAATTGACTTCACGTAGTGTGAAATTTCAAATCATACTAGGAAAAAAACAACTGGAAAACCGGGAAAAGTCGGCGAAATAAATTCCAGGAGATGAGTGGCCACCCTGTACCGGCCTTTATCAAGCGCGTGCTCACAAATTCTTGGAAGCAGTGGGACGATGACTGTCGGGGAGGGGGGAGTAAGTCTGGGCGCGGTGTCACCAGCAAGAGATCGGGGGGGGGGGGGGCGATGAGTGGCCGGGGGCGGTGGGCGTGGACGAGTCACGAGTGCATCAGGGATACACGAGCGATGAGCGATCGTGGGTGATTGACTAGAGCGGGAAGACAATGGGGAGCGGGCGATCAGTGAGCGGGCGGTCATTGCACTGGCTCAGTCGCTGAGGAAAAGCAGCCTCCGGGTAGGCGAACGTGGGGCGAGGGGAATAAAAATGCAAATAGACCAGATTTGGCATGCCTAGTAAGAAAAACAATGTTGGCTTATTTTTCTTAATAGTAAAACGTAATGCTCATTCATTTCCTTTATTCTTGATTGTTTCCAGGGTTGGCATGTTTTAAAACATTTGTTTTAAAACATTGTTTTTAAACATGTTTTAAAACATGCTTTTTAAAAAAACATTGTTTTAAAACAAACGCAAGGTAAAATCTCCCAAAATTTTTAATTTTCCTGGCAAAATTTCCGGTTTTTGTTAACATTTGATAGATTATAAAGATAATAAAAACAAAGGATATTTAAATCATTTATTTATAAACATTATACAATATATATTAACATATATTAACTTTGAAATAAACTTAATATATAATATATAACAGAAATCTGTTTAAACAAAAACAAAAAATCCAAATTCTCGATGGTGACAAACTTGCTGGACATGGAGTTATATTTTAAGAGTTTAGTTGTTTATAAATCATAACTAATTTAGCTGCTTTCTCTGTTCCCAATCTGTTCCTGATATCTGAGTGGACCAATCCAAATATCGAAAATATTCGCTCCACGCTCGCCGATGATGCGCTGGCTGTAAGGTGTTGCATGATTATTCTCATTTCTTCTTCTGAACAGATGTTTTTTACGTCTTGAATACTCTTCCACCATTCTATAGCGGTCAAACTTGTCATCATTTGCACATCCATAAGTGCGCCTGTGAAAGGGGCAACTCGTAGTTTAAGCTTCAATAGTTTTGTTGTCAGGTCAATCCCAGCATCGCCGAAACTAGATTTTACATAATCAAATGTAGCTTCTTTTTCCTGCTCTGTCAACTCAATGGAATCGTCTAACATGTACTTCGGGGAAAGCATGTAAGCGAGGAAATGACTGCTTGACAATGCTTTTTCATATCGTTTGACAAATATTTTTTTCTGAGCTGAATTCAGGACTGCGTACAATTCAGTTTTCAAATTTTTCCAGATTTTCACAGCATCGGCAATATTGCAAGTATTAGATTGAATTTTGGCCGAAGCAATCGAGATTGGTTTCAAGATAGCAACTAGGTCTTGCGCGGTTCTTTTGATGGAGATGTCGCATACTAATTTTTTTATATCCTTGTCAATCTTGTCTGGGTATTCCTCACATATTTTCAACAATGTGAGCCAATTTTCCAGGAAAATTTCTAAACACGCACACATCGTGTTCCATCGAATTTCTAAGGGAAGTACAAGATTGTGACCGTCTTTGTGTTCATCAAATTTTGCTCTCGCAAAATGGTTATTACGAAAGTATTTAACAATTTTTTCAACGTGCTTCGTTGCAGTAGGCATGTCGAAATCTTTGGCCAATAAGTTCAAATTATGCGCTCCACATCCAATAGTGATAATGTTCGCATTGGGTCTCGATAAATTCTTATGCATCGCTAACATATTAGGTGCATTATCGGTTACTATACTACCGATGTCGCACTCGTACATGTCACATGTTTTAGTGATGGTACTTTCAACAAATGAAGTCATGTACTCTGCCGTGTGACTATGTCCTGATGTGTCCTCAGAATCTACCAAGTACGCATTGCCCATCTTGTCAACCACGCAAGAAGATATGATTGACTCGTTTCTTACATTAGACCAACCATCAAGTGAAAGACACACAATCTGGTTCTTTAGAGCAGTCGCCATGTTTGTTTTCTCCTTCTCATACACCTTATCCAATAGTTCACCTCCAACTTTCTTTCTGTTTGGTAGATCATAGCCAGGCCTCAACATATAAACAAATTTTTTGAATTGTGTGTGTTCTACCAATTGAAAAGGAGAATTTGTCCCGAAAATAAAACGAGCAACTTGTTCGTCCAAATCTTTTTTTTGTTTATCTGTGGTGGCGTGGATGAAATTATTCATGGTGTTTGATGTCTTCACTTTTTTGGTGGGTTGATTCGAATCAGACATTGATGGTCGCTTAGTCCCTGATTCTGAATTAAAAAAGAAAGAAAAAATTTAAGTTTTATCAAATTAAATCTTATAAAAAAAATAAATAAGAATTAAATTAAATGTAATTAAATATGCGGTTCGACATCAATGCATACCTTTAGACAAGCTTTGTTGTGTTTCAGAAACAATAGGACATTCGTTCTGCAAATGTTTCTTCATGCGTGCTACCAATCCAGCCATTTTCTTTTTGCAATGATTAGATTGCGCACGCGAGTATGATGTTCCTTCTTTAATTTCTTCATAATCCTCCCAAATGTCGTCTCTCTTTCGCCCAGACATTTGAAAATGTTTTTGTTTTCACACCTAGAGACATCAAAACAATAATAATCATAAGTATGTTAAAACAATAATAATTCGCACAGGTTACGATTTCGAGCAATGTAATATTTTCCTAACCACTCGTACATTCCTTTGTCCGAATACAGATTGTGTTTAATATTTACCTTTGTAAAATGAAGAATATCACTACAAAATACTGTTTTGTTACTAAAACACAGCTCTTAAAGAAAACTCCAATGATTCGATGTGTTCTGAAATCACCGTACCGGGTAAATATCGAATTGTCTCAGTATCGAATCGAATTGTCGATTTTTTTCGCTTGGTTATTATGTTTTTTTTTATTTATAACAAAAAAAACTGTTTAAAAAAACTGTTTTAAAACAAAAAAAACGTTTTAAAACAAAAAAAAACGTTTTAAAACAAAAAAAACGTTTTAAAACAAAAAAAACCTTTTTTTTTGTTTTTTTTTAAAAAAAACATGTTTTTTTCCATCCCTGATTGTTTCTATACATGCTTTTATTGCAATATATACATTGCCAAGGCTTGATTTCTGGCGGAAGGTGACGGAACGGCATTCCGGTACCTCGATAATAATCATTAGATTCTATTATAAATAAATATTCAAATATTTCTATTAAATTAATTAGGGACCGAGTTCCGGGATCTAAAATTTTATAAAGCAAGCACTATACTTAACCATTCATTCATCCCTTTCACCCTATTCAGTAGCCAAGCTAATCGCACGAAATTATTTGGTCGATTAGTGAAGGAAGCGAAGGCGAAGTAATTATTAGGAGATTAGGGAGGGGATTTTTATGCACTACCAAATCTTGAAATATGGTATTAAACATAATGCAATCTAACTTACTTCGCGGGAGAAATAATTGAAGTAAATATTCGCCTTATTGAAGTACTTTGTATGTGTTGATGCATTTCTTCTTCCTGGTTAAAAAATATATCAAGAAATATCGTACATTTGCACGTGTATTTTATTGTCAATAGAAAAGGAAAAATCGCTAACTGTGACAAACTCATTGTAATCAATTAACACTGACAAATAAATAGTAGATTCTGTGAAAACATTAAGTGTTTTAGAGAAGTCTATTTTAACGAAATATGCTAAATATGCGCCAATAATTGCACGAATAAGCACCAACTGAAAAAACCCGCCAAATATGCACTAATATATTAATCTACGTATCATCCAACTCTAACTGAATGTCAAGAAATGTCACTTAGCTACGCCCTGAAACAACAGATAAAAGTATGCAAACTCCTAGAAATCCGCCCGCTAGTAATTGTGTGCATAGGTGATAGCGGCGTCGACCTGTCGGTGAAGGGCGGGTGGGAGCCGAGCCGCACCGGACGGGCGAGCAAGCGCCGGCGGAGCGAAGCTAAGCCTCAATGGAAGAGCACTGCTGGGAGGGGAGGGGAGGGGAGGGGGCGGACGGGAGCGCGATTGGCGCGTTGCACCGGAAGCGAGCGCAGTGACGCGAGCCACGGCCACGGAACCGCGCACCTCGTTCAATGTGAGAACGGAACGGCTTCGCCGACGAACAGCTGAGCGACGAGTTTCTTCAGGTGTGCCTCGAACAAAAACGAACTGAAAGGCGGAGCGGGTCTCGTGAACCGTAAGGGAAGCGAACTTCTTACTCTGTCTGAAGATCCGTCAAGCAGTTGATAGGCAGGCGCGATTCTTTTTTCCATAGTTGTCATCTACATTTTGTTCCGTTACAGGTGACACTCTTTACTTTAACACATTTTTCGTGTTTGTTTTTCAACTGTTCACGACAAAAGAGCAGTAGTGGTGGGGGCTGTGCAGCGGTGCGCTGATGCCACACGATTGGTGGCGTGTGCTTGAGGAACAATCGTGCAAGAAGAGCATAAACTGTCAACGCTACTGAGAATGTGGCCCTCGGTCTCGTTTATTGTGGGCCACGAAAGATTATTAGTCAGACTGAAAGCTCCTGTCATCCATGTCGAGACAAATCATTGTGTGCCCAGTACCCGCCCCCCTACCGGGGTCCACACCCCTTTTGATGTAAAACAGGTTAAAATTTAAGGTTTCTTTTTATAAATTGAGAAAATTGTTTCTATGTTGTAGTAATGAATGGTACGACCTGATATCACGAATGGGTCCATTCTCCCCCTCCCTTTCAGAGCACCCGGAGAGAGCCGAGATTAACATTACGGGAAAGTCAGGTGCGGATTGCCTGAGTAATGGAAATGTGACCCCAAACCATAGCAAAGATTTTACTTGTGGCCCTTGAGGCCCGCAAGTTAGACACCCCTGATTTGGGGACTGCGAAAGAAGCGGGGCCCTTCAGTGGGGCTCACTTCCCAAAGGTTGAGGTGTTCTTGAAGTCGCAAAGCTCGGGGAATAAGAGGGGGCCAGCAAACGTCGCTGTGGCGTATCCAGAGTTCATGTTGTGAAGACGCTTTGTGCCCCACCAGGATTTCTCCTCGTGCCTCATTGCAATATTTCCCAATTTGCAGATTTCTACGCATGGAAAGTAGGAGCTCCGTTGTGGGTAGGATGAAGTGAATGGTTTCTCGACACTAGCCACGTCGTGAGTGCCAGTGAGGGTGCAGTGGGAGTGACTGCCAGGAACCCGGATTAGTAGAACTACTCTCAGGTTTACCAGCATCAGACGCTTCTGGGTGTGGAAATGGTTTACCCCGGTTTCTCAACCGAAAGACGTGCGGGTTGGGGAGGCGTGATAGAGGTCGCGTCAGCCTTTTAATCTTCCTGCCAGTCGGAGGGACCGAGCAATAATTGCTTCTTGCGACTCCCTTCTCGACAGTGTCAACCCGTTGAGTAAAATGGGTCAGTGAAGGTGGCGATCGCCGACAGCAGGGCTGCAGATTCGGAACCGCTGGGCGTAGACGTTATGGCACTCCACTCACACTGCATCCCGTTTCTAACCTTGTATCCTTTGTATCCTGCCCATGTGACGTAGGAGCACTTTTCACCTCCATTAAAATATGCATGCCGGACGAACTTTTTCTCCGCCCTTCCTTAGCTGCGCGGGCCCCACACGCTGCTCGAGAAAAGAGCCTGAGACTTACGAGCAGCGGACAGCAGACAGACAGACAGACAGACAGACAGACGGACGGACGGACGGGCGGACGGGCGGACGGACGGACGGGCGGACGGGCGGACGGGCGGACGGGCGGACGGGCGGACGGGCGGACGGGCGGACGGGCGGACGGGCGGACGGACAGACGGAGAAGGAAGAGCGCGCTGTCGGCGTTCTCCGCTGTTGACGGAGGAGCAACCGTGAAGACTGTAAGAAGCTTCAACTCCGGTGCTGGGGAAGTTATGTACGAAAAGCAGCTAAACTGTGCAACTCAACACTCGGCGACATCACGTAGTGGATGAAGGAACCTTCCACGGTCTTTTCGGCCAATGGCCACCAAGCTCGTGTCCCAAGTACGTGTATCGATATTGGCGGAAAAATCGAAAGATAATTTTTATAATCTCCCGCGCGATGTCACTGAAAGGCGAGGCGTACACTTCAGCTGCTGTTTTTTTTGTACCCCTCACGGTTCTCTGTGCGGATTGAGGAAGATGACGGGAAGAAAGAGCGCGCGCTGCCTGCGACCCGTTGCATTGGGTGCAGTTCTCGCATTGCCCTGGAAGTGATCAGCGAAATCGATAATCAGAGTAGAGACCTCTGAGTTTTCGGGAGCGCCACGAGCTGCCCGAAGTTCAACGCGCTCGTTCGCTGGGGCCGTAAGCCCAGCGCTTTGCGCCTGCCGCCGCGCCTCCAACAGCGGGTTCATCTGCCTCGTCTTCATGCGCGAAGCGCAGCTGCAGTCGGTGGCCGCGAGGGGCGCGCCGAACCGATACGGGGATTTATTTACCGTGCACTCGACGTAAATCAGCTGTTCCGTCCAATCGGGAGCTTGAACGTCCCCCGTAGTGACGTCACTGTAGCGACATTTAAGCTCGCAATTGTTTGAAGCCGTAACGGCTGATTTACATCAAGTGCATCGTTACTATAATGCAGAGCACTAGTAGACCAAAAGCAACAACGGGAAAACTTCACGGCTCGAGCGAACCAGTGATAGGGAATTCACGATCCCAGCAAAGAACCCGCAATTGATTTGATGCGTGTAACTTTTTGCTTGCTGTCTGTGATGCCACTCGCAATTGAATTCGTAGGCTTACTACTATCTGATTAGTGATTTTGCTGATCTTTATCAGGTGAATGTAAGAACGGCACCCTTTGCAAAGGTACGCGAATAGGTTCGCTATCGGAGCAGACGGACGGACAGACAGACATTTATTCGTGAATTGACTTTTCGACATAAAGGACCCACAAAACATGGATTCTGGCTGCAGAATGCGTTAGAGGAAATCATTTATTACACACAGAAACAAGAATTATCCACTTTTTTCGTTTAAAAAGCCCAGCAAGAAGAGTCTGTCGAAAAATCGCTGTTGTTTTCGCAGCAATACAATACATTCTCTGTACTGCTAACAAGCTGTATGCGAGAAAGAAAAAAACGATTAAAAATTTAAGATAACAAATGAAGGTTGTGAAGATTTAGTCCTGAGCGCTAGCTTGGATGTCTCACAGAAATAGAGATCCGCCAGACACAAAAACACTGGTAGCTATCATAATTCCAGATTACGAAAGCCAAAATTTATGTAAGTACTACTCCAAACTCTCATGCCACTCGAAAGTCTGGAAAGGGAAAGACATAGCGCCATTAGATCAACAAATATTTTGCCCCAAGTTTTGTGGAGGCACCTACAATCTCTGGATGTGCTTTTCAGGAAGCTGTAGTAGCTTATAGTTTTGAAAGTTATAGTAGGTTTTAAACGACTCCTAAGCTTTTCAGCTGTACATTTAGGCAATAAGAATATAATATATTATATATGCGATTTTTCTCAGTTCATGCACTATTTTACGATATTGAATGGAGGTTTGTGTTGACGTGCGTGCGTGCGTGCGTGGAGAGGGGGCGGCTGCTGGGTGCAGCGGCCGGGCGGCCCCGTCACGGCCAGAAATAGCCGCTCGCGGCTGCGGGCGCGCGGGGCGGGGCGCGGCGCGAGTGGCGGGGTGCGGCGTGCATTATTCATGCGCGCGTCCGCGACGTGGGCGGAAGCGCCCGCCTCAATGGCCGACGGGGAGGCCGGGGTGGCTGGGCGCCGCAGTCGCCTCCACCGCCGTCTGCCGGAGCGCTGGCGAGGCGCCCCGCCGGCCGCCAACGGGGTCGCCAGACGGCGCCTGGCGCCAAGGACGCGTGCACGGGGGGTGGCGCTTTCGGGGTCGATTGAGGTCGAGGGGGGAGATGCAACGTGGATGTTTCTAACATCGTTTGATCAAAGTGGATTTTTCTTTTATATGTTTTAGGCTCGCTGTTTAATTTCTGAATGAAGCAGTTCGAAATCAATTTTGTAGAAGATAAAATATGAAATACTGATACGTAAGCACTGTCTGTACATACGCACGCGCGTATACAAATATGCACACATGCCCGCATACAGTTTTATCGAAATCTGTGATTTTATTTTGCAAGAAGGGAATAACAAAACTCCTTGCCTTCTTTTGAATTAGGCAACTAGCGAAGCGTTCGTGGATTATTAAACCACGTTCCAACTACGATGATCGGATGAAATGTTCTGGAAATTTCCGTTACGTTAAAATATAAAATTATGATGGGCTTATTAGTTACGGAAGTACCAATCCACAGAGTCTAAAATGTGGGAAGGAGAAATAATGATATTTTAAATGTATTATCCGAAAATATAAAATCTCAAATAGTAGTCATTGACGAACGAATGTTTTTCAGAGGGATTCTGACGCCAGCAGTCCATTTTCAAACCTCCTGAGCGGGGGAGTTTCCATTTCCTTTGCTTCGCCCTTTGAAGAGCCCCCGACGGTGAGCGGTTCTCGTTGGAGTAATCAGCGCATGTGCCCAACTCAACCAAGAAAGCCAATAACCCAGAGGCTCCCCATCCAGGACGCCACTTTGTCGTCCGTGCTGTGCGACGTGGACGGGCGGGGGTGGGGAATGACAGTCCGGGGCGGTCGCTCCGCGGGGCGCGGGCCAGCGGCAGGCAGGTTCAATTACAGAACCAGATGAAAACACGGGCGGGGCGCGCAGGTTTGAGTAGCATCTCGTTGCCGCATGGAACCGATCAAACCCCAGACTCTGAAAGCGCTTTCTTTCTGAAAGAAGGAAGGGGGACTGCAACGTACCTCAATCATTAAAGAACAGTCCACACTGAAGTGAAATGCAGAACGGAATGTATTACCAAACTATTATTATTTTGTTTTTGGTCGCGAATTGGCCATCGTAGGGCCACGCGAACGTGCCACCTGTACCCATCGAGACTCGGTCAAATTTTCCCGGGGGCACGTGCATGTGACTTTTTTTTGGGGGGGGGGAGTCGGCACTTCCATGCCGTATCCATTTTTACACCCCATGGGTGTTAGTTCTGGGGGATGAAGTATGGAAAATCACATGGACAAACACAAACATACAAGCACACCCAACCATGCCCGAGGCGGGACTCTAAACCGCGGTCCTTCCGTCATTATTCTTCATTAAATATATTCTTGAGATGGTTTAATTTTCAAGACACCAACTTACGACTACAAGATTAATGTCAGTGTTGGTATGACAATGTTTGTTCATTTTATGATCCAAGTTACGTTAATATTACAAGAGTAAATTTAGGACAGGTGGAAGTTATTCCTCTAATTCACGACTAAATTTGTTATGAGTCGGTTGATGATAGTCTACTTCCGCTTGCAACCAGCTTCCTAACGATCGGATCTAGACTATCGGTGCTTCTACAACAAATTGCGCAAAATGTGAGCTGTTCCAAACAAAGCAATTTCTTGCACTTCCCAGTCTTTTGAATGACCTGGGAGTTTGGCCAAGTTCTTACACAAGTTTTGTGGAACAAATCTCGTGCGTGCTACATTTTGGAAAACCATTTTGTGTGATGTTCAGAAGCGTTTTTGCTGCTCCGAGCCACTAGTTGGAACTAATTTAACAGAAAAACCTGAAGGTAAAATGCAAAATTGTTTTTGTTTTCATTTTAGAGAGGTGGTTTGAACGAGTTGCGGAAACATGACAAGGGCCTCGAACTTCGAATGTACATAAACTTATTTTATTTGCTAAACATTTCCTTGCCAAACCAGCTCTACGAGCAGTGGTAACCTCGGCGATTTCCGGTGCTAAATGTAAAATGATGGGAATTCTGGAGCGTGATTTTTTGACGCCCAACACGATAAGATATGCATGAAGAACTCCGGTCAAGTATAAATGTCAGAGAACCGCTGAAACAATTTTTAATAATTAATGAATTGCTCCATATTAAATATTTTAAATTAAATTAATTACTCGAAGTATTCAATAACTTAACAACGTTCGTCGTAATAAGCAGTAGTTGAATAAGTCGAAATGAAGTCCTTTTTAAATTTAGTGTCATTGATGAGAAAGTATCCAACATTCTGGGTCTATGTGTAGTATAGTTCAGGAGCTTCCACTTCATAGTTTTATTTCATCTCGTGTAGATTGTCTAAATTATTCTCAAACAAATTTATTCACCTAATGAAAGAATGCTTGACACATAATTATGTCAACTGCGTTGCGCTCATAGTTTCGGAGAGTACTTTTAGAGAGAACCTAGCAAGAGGGTAAGAACAATTCAATTATCAATCTGTTATTATTATTGCCCTCATTATCTTCGGAATTGGTGCAACGCTCTTTGTAACGAGATAATGCTCACATGGTTCACATGTCGCTTAAACATTGAACTAGTGATGGATAATTCTAGTGCTTCGCGACTCACTCTAAGTTGATTACAGATTTCTTAACAGTTTGTTACCGACGAGTCGAATAGATCAACTTAACCTCTGGCTTACGACATCAGGTCGGTTGAGGCAGGAAGTTTGGTCTGTGATAATTGTTTTACCCCAAAGATGATACTTTTCACTCGCCATGATTAATTATTTACTTTTTATCATTTCTCTGAATTAGCATTAGACGTAATTTTGTTGTTTTTTTTCAGTATCTTGCAATGACGGTTTTTTCAGTGACTTACTCCTAATGAGTCTTGCGAATTCATTAATGGCAGACATTGCGAAGTCATCAGATGCATCGCATGACCTCGCTCTTGCACAGACGGATTTTGCCATGAAACGTAAAAGAAAACTGCATTTGTTGGATTTAATTTTAGAAGAGATCTAGAGATCCCCGAAATGGATTACGCAAATCTCCAGTAATTTCCAAGCAGAACGTAATGGTCGCCCATTGTTTCCTTCGGAATGCAGCGAATTGTTAGTGCCGTGCGAACTTCGTTAACTTTGGGAAAAGTAAAGTTTTTGCAATTTACGACACTCTTTTTTAACGTACTATTGTAACTTAACTTCATCATTCATCATAAACTACAGAATGTAGTGTTCAGAATAATTAATTTATACATTTTTCTTATTCTAATTTTTTGATATATTTAAAATACTTATTGTAAATAATCATGGTTGAAAAGTGCTGGGTGTTTTAGTATTGGTCGCATAAAAGACATCAACAGTTTATCGTTGTCTGAAATACTTGTCATGTGTATTCGGCAATACTTATAGATTCTGTGGGGTTAAAAATTAGTGTAATATTTCAAATCTAATTATCACTGAATAAATTGACGGAAATATTTCGTAGTGAGAAATCAAAAGAGAATATATCCTGAACTCGTAAACTTCTAATAGGGATGTTTTTTTTTTTGTGTTCCACCGAGTTGGTACAAACGATGAAAGGTTAAAATGGCGAGGAATGTTCAAGATATGGCTCTATATTGTCTTCTGAATGTTGGGAAAATAAATTGATTACCTGACACATTATTTCCTCGCTTTTCTGCTCAATACGTTTTATATGAATATGGAATTGTCAGGTACACAAATACGAACACATCCGTGTCATTACCGCTTTAAATGTAAAGTGAAATATGAAAGGCATTCACGTCAGACATCTTATCTTGTTCAGTTGACAGTTCAAAATGACCAAAGAAATTCCAAAAACTGGTTATTTTGAGAATTTATCTTCATTACCTGTAAAATGTGCAGCATTTGTCTCTGTACGGCATGTTTCAGTATTTCAAACCGCGAGATATCATCAGTAAGCCACGCTGTACTATTAATTAAATCATATTCTAACTAGGATTGAATCGCTTTAAATTAAAACATCGTTATTCAATTATTTGGGAAACACACGTCACCATCTGCGCGCAAAATTGTCCATTTCATTACACAATTAAACTCGGCACATTTAGCGGTCTGCGCATTTTTTTTCACGTGGTCGGAATTTCAATTAAACTATCGTGCGTGAAGCGGAGCGAAGGGCACGCGGGGTGTGGCGCAGGGTCCGTTAACGGCGCAGAGGGCAAAGGTCGCGCGGGTGAGCGGCGTCTCCCCGTGCGAATGGCGCGGCCGCCGGCGCCGAACGTCAGCTATCGCCCAGCAAAGCCCCGCGCCGGACGTTCAGGGCAGAGGCATGTCGTCCCCTCCCGATATTTTCTAGAAAATTCAGTAGTTCTATTTTAATTTATATTTTTACAAAAGGGGTTTTCAGTAAAACGTAACCATGGTATTCGTTCGTTGTAGGGTGAAAGCAACAAGCATAGTTTCTACTCGTATAGTTAAGAAAAGTTTTGTAATTACAATCTTAAAATTAATGAGCTGGCTACAGTAGTAACTTCATGTGAAATTCAATTGGCGATTAATATACCGTTTTCTGAAATTATCCGTTGCTTAAAAATATCCAATTTTATTTTTGTTGTATTTTTTTATTGATTTTTTCTAAATAGCTATTTTTATCCAAGGAGCCCCTGGGGAAAATTGTAAAGTAATAGACACTTGACTCGGTGATGAATACTCAATATTCTTCCTCTGAAGTTGTTTACGACACTTTTAAGTCCACATAAAGAACCTGTCCATGTCACATTATTGCTGTGCCATTACGGATGAGATGGTTTCGACGTATTCTTCGTTCTCCACTTGGCTACCTCGCCTAAGCTCCACTTCCTGCAAGTTTGAACCAAGTGGGAAATCTCCAATTCGTATATTTCACATTTTGTGCTTGAAGTGGCAATTTCTTGTGTCTTTATCATTTAATGATGTCATTACAATAGTATATAACAATATCTCAATGTTTTGTCGACCTTTAATAGTCAAAGCTAAAAGAAGCTCAGGAACTGGCGAGTAATATGAAGGAGCCTGCAGGTCTCCCAATAGTACCAACGAAGGGGACCAAAGAGAACATAGCTACCTACCACTGCCGCCACCGCTACCATCGCTCTGTCGCTGCTTCGTTTCTGTAAAGTTTCAGAAAGTATTTTATTGAATTAACAATTCTATGCAATTTGTATGAATATGTTGAATGTGACATTACTAGAAGTTTGAATTGATTCTGAGTTGAGGACTGACTGCAACGCTTCGTCAGACGGGGCAGGACGGAGGGAGGTGGGCAGGTGTGGAAGTGCAGAGAGCGAGAGATGGGGGGGGGGGGGGGAGCTGCGTCGCTTCAGCGGCCGAGTCCCGTTGGCGGCGGGCGTTCTTCTCTGGCGACGCAGCGGCCTTTCACCTCCGGCGGCCCTGGCACAAAGCGTCCCGTCCCGTCCCGCCCCGTCCCGTCCCGTCCCGTCCCGTCCCGCCCCGTCCCGCCCCGTCCCGCCCCGTCCCGCCCCGACACGCCCCGACACGCCCCGACACGGCCCGTCCCGCCCCGACACGGCCCGTCCCGCCCCGGCCCGACACGTCCCGCCCCGACACGTCCCGCCCCGTCCCGCCCCGACACGCCCCGGCCCGCCCCGACACGCCCCGGCCCGCCCCGGCCCGGCCCGTCCCGCCCCGACACGCCCCGGCCCGTCCCGCCCCGACACGGCCCGCCCCGCCCCGACACGGCCCGTCCCGCCCCGCCCCGACACGGCCCGGCCCGTCCCGCCCCGACACGGCCCGTCCCGCCCCGCCCCGACACGGCCCGGCCCGTCCCGCCCCGACACGGCCCGTCCCGCCCCGACACGGCCCGTCCCGCCCCGTCGCGCCCCGTCCCGCCCCGTCAGGCCATCCCCGCCCTCACTTCCGCCCCCTCCACAGTCTATCCCCGCCCCGTCCCGCCCCGCGTCGTCAGGCCATCCCCGCCCTCACTTCCGCCCCCTCCAGTCTCTCCCCGCCTTCCCCCTCGCTTCCATGCCGCTCAGCCTAGATCTACTGCTCAAACGAAAAGATAAGTCGAGGGGAAGTTGCGTGTGACTGCGAGTGGGGAGGGGCATGCGAGCCGCGCCCTTCGCACTCTCCCTTCCCATTGAGTGTTCTGGCAACAGACGTATATCCCGAAAAATTGAAGCAATCGAAATCCGTAACTTGTACGTTCAAAGGGTTAATCAAACGAAAACATTAAATGCCATTTATTCGACAAAAGCCTGGAACATGGACAGTTCTTTCGTATATGCTATCTTCGGAGCTGCCGGCGCTATGAGAAACGTTGCATTCCGTCGAATCGCCCGATAGCATTGAGCTCGACAGAACGAAATGCTGCTCTTGTCTGCGGTGTCTCTTTACGAACGTTTCCCTGCGGCAGCGTCGGCAACGTAATAAATTACCTTGGGGGAAACGGCGCAGTTCACGTTTTTTGCGGAAGCGAGGGCGGAAAGGGAGCGACAAGCAGGGTTTCATTTCCGGAAGCTGTTTGTGCGGAGTTGGAACAACTCTCGTCTTGTCTTTTACTCGCACAACCACCAGTACACACTATTACTTCACTGACATCAGTTTGCTTTTCCTACCTTGAAATAAGTTTGACGGAATACCACTATGAGATGAGTATATATTAATTAATGGAAAGTAACAGCGGTCACGTAGCTCAGTGCAGCATTCCGGATCTCTGAGGCTTGACGGCTAATTTCTGGTTGAGTGAGGAAGGGGCCTTACGAGGTTGGGGGATACACCCATCGTTGGCCCCAATGACAAAAGCGGATGGGGCTGAACAGGAGAAAATCCCGAGATCCTGACAGTCTCCCAACTTCTTTTAAGAAGTAAAGTAGCCGAATTCACGTACTTCCTTTAACGCACAACTTTCCCCGCAGGGTTAATCGCGCCTCCTGCTTAACGGAACCTCTTCACCTTAATAAGTTTAACAAAAATGTATCCTGTACAGGGTTACGCGCACGACCGTGTAGGACACGGTGAACCACAACTCGGTGCGTCGAGATTTCAGCTAATGGCGCGCCTTACAGCCGGAAAAGAATGAAGAGCGGACGGTTGTCATTAGTTTTAACCGCGTGGGTGTAGCCACAAACATCGCTGTTTCAATTGGTCGATTAGTGATTCCGGGGGCGCCAACTGCTAAGGTGATAGGTCCGTTAAGTTTAGTGCATGTTCGCGGGAGGTGGCGGTGACTTTTCCCTCGCTGGAAGGCCTGATCTGTCGCCGACCCATGTCGGCTTGCGGTGATTTTTTTGTACAACTCACCAGCGGGGTACGAGCTCTAAGCTCCGTACTGGTCTCACAAGTGTGGTAGTGTAGAGCGTGAATGTGTGTGGAGGAGTGAGGATAGTTCAGGAAGAGGAAGGGGCCCGTTAGTTAGGGCACTTCTTCGGCATTCGCCAGGTATTGATCGGTTAAACCATCGGTTAAACCATTGGTTAAACCATTGGTTAAACCATTGGTTAAACCATCGGTTAAACCATCGGTTAAACCATCGGTTAAACCATCGGTTAAACCATCGGTTAAACCATCGGTTAAGCCATCGGTTAAACCATCGGTTAAACCATCGGTTAAGCCATCGGTTAAGCCATCGGTTAAGCCATCGGTTAAGCCATCGGTTAAACCATCGGTTATCTTCCGCTCAGAGCAGCCAGCAGCTAGAATTCTCCTCCAGCTCGACCGACGACGTGAAGACGTACGAGTAGAACTGTCCGCGTATTCCGAGCGTGTGCGTGCCCTGCCGCGTGCGCCACGCGTGACCTCGCCCCGAGCCGCGTGCGTGCGTGCGCGAGCTGCCCCCGGGACTCGTGCCCCACCCCTCCCCGAGCGGGGGGAGTCAATTCGGTGATTAGCTTGCGCCACGGCCCCTCGTCACGTGACCCGACGCCTTCCGGTGGCGACGGCCGCCGCCCGCCTGCGCTTCCGCTTCGGAGCCCTCGGCCGCGGCGGCGCGCGCGCTCTGACCCCGGCGCGACGGCCGATCGCTGCACTGATTGCTTGCGAGGGCTTCACGTTGTCACTAAAGACGTCGTTTATTATTTACTGATACTTGATTGCTTGTTATTGCCCTCGATACACAGCTCGATGTACACTGCGGTACTTACCTGGATCGAGAGAACAGACTGGTTACGAGCGAAATAACAGCAGTTGAATGATGTACATGCTCTCTTGTGGAGGGAATTATGAAAAGACAATCAGTAAAGTTAATATCTAGCTAATTAGTAAGTACGTAAATCAGAATGATTAAAATTGGGTAAACAGGAACTAATACTTTTTATAATTGTATTTTTGTCTATCTGCAATCGGTTCCTTTTAGTTCTTGCATAGTTGAACATGACTTCCGCGTCAATATTTCCTGTTAACAACTGTTATTTATTAACATCATTTGTCTTATGTACAGCAAATAACGGACGTCTTCGAAGTTTATAAACAGAGGCGTTTGCACAAGTTTATAATCAATATAGTCCGTTAGTAGCCATTTTTCTTACTTATCTGATTAGGTTTTTTCGATATAAGTTACAGTATTATTAAAAAAGTACTTGTTAAATGAGGTCCGCCAACTTATTGATACGACGCATCTTTCTATCTCTTTTATGAAATGTTGGGATCAGAGGACCGTAAACATTCTAAAGCGATAAACCAAATGAAACCGTAATAATTGTATTCCTTATTACCGTTCTCGAATTTTATAAACTACTTGCGTAAGAAATAGGTAGTAAAGAACCTTGTTCGTTGCTCCTTAACCTACATTCTGTGCACATTACTCGAAGTTAACTGCCTTTTTATATGTTTACTTGACAATATTATAATCATGTTTTATTGCGTAGCTCTCTTCCCCCTGCTATCAACGTTTAGTCGCCCTTCCCTTACATTATTCCAGCACCCTCCACAGTTTCCATTCTGAACGTTGTCTTCTGTGTTGGAATATTAAAAGAAATCATGAGATCCTACTCGCACATTGAAAGTTTACAAAAAGTTATCGTAGATTCTGGCAATCAATGAATACTTGATTTTGAAGTAAATATATTTATGCACGATTTCAGGTCAACGGAGAAATAGATTTTGTTACTGCACTTTCGAATGTTGGCTACCCTTCGGACACGAGAAAGGGGAGGACAATCTCGTTGCTACTTCGCTTAGGTGCAGCACAGTCTTCGAACAATAGTAAACATCAGGGCATTGCCCCGTCTTGCGTAAGAGTGCCTTGTTCAGCCCAAGGCGCTCGCAAGGCGGCGGTGTGCTGCGGACTTTCCAGATGACAGTTCAATTGTGCGAACCCTCTGCCTCGTCAGAACAATGGGATCTTTGCTCGTCCTGCGAATGCGCCATCGGCGCGGCTGCTCTCCCTCGCTTCCGCGATTCTTTTGCTCTCGTCTTACGCAGACGCGCCGCGTCTCGCCGTCTTTTGCTCTCCGAGTCTTCCTGAATAGCGGTCGTGCTTTTCGCTTCGCTACAGTCTGGAGCCTTCGTCAGCCTCCCAACCCCACTAGTTACTTTCGTATATGAAAAATTAACTCGTAACTGTTTTCATTGACTGGTTACAAAGTAGGCGTTAAAGAAGGGACGTGTTGGACACCTCCCAAGACCTACAATAAAAAATTACCACTAGTATTGACGTGCTGACATTTCTTTCTTTACGAGATGTGTCGTACAGAGATAAAACGGTGTATTGTTCGCTTAATCTCACAAATTGCAATTTTGTTTAAAGTTTATTAATGTTTGGTTCAAACTGATGGCCGTAGTATAAGCAGCTCTTAAGTTTTACACGTTGACAAATGATATTTTGTGTATTTCTTCAATGGTTAAAAATTACACTCTACGATAACTAGATAAAATTCGGTTGAGAAATATTTTGAATAATGGAAAAAGGGGTTTTCTCGACAACTTGTTTACAATATTTTGGATGTTCTAAAGAATGTCCATGCAATACGTAGAAGTGTTTAAAATGAAATCATGTAGAAGTAGTTCCGTTGGTGAAAAGGTTGAGAAACTGTCCGCTGGTGCGTTGTGCGCACCCACAGGTGTCCCGCCTTTGCGTCCGAACAATGCCATTGTCGCTCTCGCCTGCCCGCCTGGCAGCAGCCGCGCCTCGCAGCGCCGCTAACGAAGTCTCGTCTGTGTGTGTGTTGCAGGAACGAGTGCACGTCAAGGACCCGCCCGCGCACTACCTAAACAAGCTGCGAACCTACCTGGACCCCAAGGCGTCGCGCAGCTTCAGGGTGAGTTGTTGGCCCTCGCGGGGGCGGGGGCCCGCCACGCGCATGCGCACAGGTGTCAACGCTTCGGCCGCCATTCTGCGACCTTCTTCAGGGCGAAAGTCCAGTCGTAGAATGGTCGAAGCGTTGGCACCTAGGTCTGGGTCACGGCGTCTCTCCGACAGCCAAGTAGTTACCGACTCCGAACGCGGAAGTCTACGCTCACAAAACCAGGGCAGCCACCTTCTCGAAAATCGGGGAATTTCACTTGGAAATGGGCGGAAAACAAGTGGTCAAAACTTTTGCTCTTTTGTGATTGATCATCGCCACCGTAGTCGAACGTTGGATTCCTTTGAACTGATTTCGATACAGTTGTGGAAATGGAGGTCTCAGGGTCTGGAAAACTGGGAGAAGACGAGGAAATTGTTTTAAAAATTTTGTCACCACCATCGGGGATTTAATTTTTTGGAATGGCATTATTGTATTATTTACCTGGTATAGTCTATTTATAAAACATTGAATATGTCTGTAATAAATACTAGAATCTTCTAGATCAATTATGCTCATCTACTGATTTTTTCGAATAGTTTTCTTTGCTAAACCATAGCCTAAACTTAGCAAATGCCATGTTGGTGACCTTGCTTTCCGTCAGCAAATGAATATTTTCTCCGCGCAGACACCACAACCTACACTTATAACTGTTTTGAGCATTAGAAATATTTGAGAGTTCTAATCTAAAAAGAAGCTGTTATTGCTAATTGTTATGATCAAAGATCTCTTACCACAATGTATAACATTGATATATTGGTTAGGTCGTATTGTCATCGTATGATGGTAAAGATGCGAAATTGCGTTACACGTTTGGTCTGCCCGGTTGGAGGGCCATTTCTCTTTCATTTTCCAAGTATTAAATTTTTCTTTGAGGTTTATTTTCTGTAAACTTCATATAAAATCTAATATTTTTTATTTCACGCTTTACACACTCCCATGACTCTTCGAGACATCGGATCTTAAGTGTGAAATTACATTTTGCACTCGCTGTTCGTCAATGATATTTCGAAATAAGCCTTTCAAACGTAAATCACATGGTTTAATTCGCATTTTGAAGTTGGCAGCGGATCCAAGAGGGAGGGGCAGAAGACAAGAGCCCGCAATCTCTTAGGGCCCACATGTTTTAATAACTAATGAAATTTATTTTGCATTAATTTAAATTTTATTAATTTATTACACAATATTATGTATTGAAAAGTACAATAAAATTTACTGAAATAGAATCCGAAGATTTGCATTAAAAAGTACTTGTACCATGTGTGCTCGTCCCTTTGGGTAATTTCTAGAACTGGGACTGAATGAAGTTTAATAATTTCATTGGTTAGGATATAGAAACATTAACACATTTGAACACGATTTTCTTACTAACCATAAGGTAATGGGATAATAAAAGTGGAATAAACTGTCTTTTTGCTGTGATACGTTTAGCATTTACACAAATTTTGTTTTTAACGTGTGTTTTTGAACGAGCGCCTTCATTACCTCATTAAAATTTCGCTCGGCTCTTTTACAACTTTCTCTCAAATTGGCAACTCTGCCTTCGTGGGATCTGGAGGCCCGTACTCGGCACACCGTGCAACTTACATTCTTCCCGAGTTTACACACAAAAGGCAGGGAAGGCAAATATTTGACTTGTGGCGCTGGAAGTAGTTGGTTCGAGCGGCTTTGGTGAGCGTTTTTTGTTTTTACCACACAAGACTTCTCCACACTTTTCAGTGCCATTACGGTAGCGAAAATTTCCCAAGCTTATGTTTTAAAACGGCCAAGGCAGACTTCACCTGATATATTTATGGGTATTGATTATTTATCTCATGGGTAATAAAGTGCTGTATAAATGATTCGCGAACTAAAAGAATATTTCATGTTTGGTCTCAATTGAGATTAAGAAACTGGGTTCGCATTTCAACAAATCTTGCACCTGTTTTACTAGTTTACTTTATTAAAAAGTTTCACTAACCTGTTTTGTTTGTAGCCAATATCCTATTTTGATGTTATTTTATTGATACGCAAATGTATCAGGAAATGTAAGGTATTATAGTTGAAGATTTTTAGTAAGAGAACCAGAGCTGAACAGAACTTCATTACACAAGGGTAGTAAAATATACTGATTGAAGCATGCTTGCAAGCTGAGCTGCTTAAAATAATTGTATTGTTCAAAGGATAAAGAGGTTGCAATGAAATTGAATATTTTTTTTAATGTCAAAATGTTGAAAAATGTATTCTAAGATAGTTCCCTTGATATTAAAAATGTGCATAATTTATTAAAACCGGTAGAAAACTGTTAGAAAGCGGACATAAATTGTGTCATAGAAATTTTTAACAGCATACAAACTTCTACCAACGTATTTTTTTCCGGCGGTTAAAAATTATTTTTTTTCTTTCTTTGGCTTGTTTCACTGCAACCTTTATATCCGATATGTATTACATATTTATTGTATCATGTAGCTCCGAGTTTATTTCCAGTCGATACTAACATAATTGTATTTATGTCAGTCTTTGTCTTACTTTCCATGCGTGCACGTTCCCGGCCAGCTGCTGTTGCACGTAAGTAGAAACGAAGGAACGTGCGTGTGTTTCAGGTCTTCTGTGGTGTGTGTGATTCATGACGCATGTGGGAGGAGTAGAGAACGTGATAGTTGGCAGTTGTTTTTTTTTTCCTCTTGCACTGTGGGGTTTAGCCCTGTCCCCTCTCTCTGCTCCTTCGTTGGGGTTCGTGTTATGGCTATTGTGTGTGCGCCGCACTTGAAACTCCCCTCTGCCCCCATGCCCCCTCTTTTTCTGGAAATTTTGATGGAGGATTAACTTAGGTGAAGTGTTGAGATAGTCGTGATGTACTGCGCAAGGCGTCAGAAGGCCAATAATAGCGAGCGAAACATTGTTGCCGTAAACGAGATAGCATAGGGGAGATGTAACGGAAACTATTGTTTTAGGGTGTACCTGAGATTTATCTTTTGGTCGGGTTGTGACGTTTCTGGATACTAAAACCTAATCAATTTTAAGTCATAGTTTTGTTTTTTCCTTGTTTCGTGAATGGAATTTAGAATTTTGTAGATTAGAGTAAGTGAATTGTTACTAAACTAATAAATTCGTAATACCCTTAAAGTAAAAAAAGGGATTTTTGAAATTGCTGACCATTGATTTCTCATAGGCGCTGCCGAAGAGAAACTTCCACTTTTTGAATAGAAGCTAAACATTTTTAGCAGAAGCCTCGAGGGTGTTTGAAACAAAATGGTATTTATTACACATCTTGTTCGTGGCCAACAGCTGTTTGAAACCATTGATGTTTTCGCTCGTCGATAATCGGTTGGGTGACATACTTGGTAAATGCCTAAACTCCTGTAGGTGACATTGCTAAAGAACTTTCAAACTTGCATCGTACATTTAATTTTTGAAGAGGCAATTGCAGTAAACCACATTCAACAGAATACGCTTGCATAGCAATTCCTTGCTTTATCTTCCCCATTCTGGTGGGCCTTGTTCGTATAATCACCGTCCTGCAGACGTTCACGCTCGTAACCTTTGCTGTTCTGCAATTTATGCAACTCTGCCCCCTGGCAGGTATCAGCTGTTCACGGTTTCATCCAATCGGGAGCTTGAAGGTCGCCATAGTGACGCCACGATGGTGACGTTCAAGCTTCCAACTGGATGAAACAACAGCTGATACCTGCCAGGGGCGGAGTTGCGAAAATCGCAGTATAACTCCATTTCTTCTCGACGAGATTTTTTTTTTTTTTTTTTTTAATGATGCTAAGCACGCTTGTTGGTACCTTTTAATCATACTTTAAAAATGTATAAAATGTGGGATAGGGAAAATTTCCGTAGATCAGGAAAACTTGCTCAGATTATACTTCTCTCCCGTACTTCATACTATTTCGGTGTTGTTGTTTGACTTTTTTTTTTTTTTTTTTTTTTTTTTTTTTTTTTTTTTTTTTTTGACAAATCAAATCCAAACTTATCTATACTACCAACCAACTCTCACACAATTCCATTTCTCTCCCTGTATAAACTTCTCACTTCTCCCCTTTCACGACGGTTTTAATTTCATAATAAAATAGGATGCATTACAAATATCCTCGGAACTCGAATACTATTTAATATAAAATAATATTAATAATTATAAAGTAGACAGAAGGAAGTATCCTAAGACGAGATAATGTGGAAGTGTCTTCGAATTCAATGATCAGTAAAAGATTATGAAATCTAAAACGTTTAAATTTTGATCATTTTAATAAGATAAAGTTTTCAGTCGAGAGTAAGAACATACTTTTTAAGTGGATACGGGACATGTTTAGAATTAAAATTATGAAAAGCAATTTTGAAGGTAGTTTCCTAATCCCGAATTGTTTCAGTATTCGAATCCAATAAATCAATCAACATAACCTTACCACAAACCAACCTCCATCCCGACATCTACCACCTCATGATGCTCATCGTTCTCCTCGGTATACATCGGCAACAGCCGGGCTCGCCGAATCCTGATCAGCAGCACTGCTCGGTGAATGTTCGCGGGGATATGGGGAGCACCGAATGTTCGTCACTTGGCAAATCTTAGGCGGCTCCACACATTCGGTTTTTGCCGAGCAGCGAGCTACTGCTCGCCCAATCCCGAACAGCTGATCAGTTCGGCGAATGTTGGCTCCCTTTGATGTGTCCCAAAGACCGACACGCGGTGGCCAGGGCGAATACCGAATGTTCGGCGAGCGGTTGCTCGGGATTCGCCGAATGTGTGGAGCGGCCTTCGTCGTTCAACGATCGCTCAACGTTCTTCCCAAACCCCGCCTCCGCGTTTCTTCCCTGCCTCCTCGCCCCCTCGACGGGGCTCCGTCCAGACGGTTCGGCGCGGCGCGGCGCGGCGGTCCCTCGCCCCTGCTGCCGGGCGGGGCGGGGCGGGGCGGCGCCGCAGGGGAGCGTTGCCATGTCAATGACCGCTCCGCCCCAAACACGAAGGGCGGCCCTGCGGCGCTCGGCCCTTTGTGGCGGGACGCCCTTCCCCCTTCCTCCCCCTTCCTTCGAGACGCAGCGGACGGGACCGCCCGCCCGAAAATTCGATACGGAAGTTGTGAGGAGGCTGGCGGGAACGAAACCGAAGGGGGAAGCGGAAATGCTTCGGAACTGTCGGGGTGTAACTTCTTGACGACGTAGGGCCCCTGCTCGTTGGGGAGTTGTTTGTCTTGGGCAAACGCGTTACAACTCTAGTTTCCATCGATGGAAATTGAAGGATAATTGAAGTAAATTTCAAACGAACAATCTAGAAGGGATGAGACGTAACGAGGGTGCCTTGTGTTCCATCGATTCACGCGGAATTTGTGGTCGGCAAAGTGGAATCTCGGTAGGTTTTGCCGAGGTTGTCCAGCACCCGCTGCTTGTTCCTTCATTTATCTTAACTAATCTCCCACCTACCTGTATCGTATTGATTAGCATTACTTATATATTGCGAACATCACTTATATAATCAGAATGCTATAGCTCTTAGCTGCTGTGTAACGCCGCATTAAAGAGAATATCAGAATGTTTCGTACAAGAGTGGCTTAGCTAAAGCAGTTTTCACAGTTATAAATTTTCTTTCTAAATACGTGGGCATAATTTTGGGTCGAGGTTTCGTGGAGGAGGAGGAGGCACTAATTCATTCAATAAAAAAAGTACGACCTGCAAGAATCGTTTTAGTTTGTAAAGCATAATTATTACTTTCGCCTATTGCGGACGATTACAAGCCCCCCTCATGCGCTCGATAGCCACGCAATAGTCGCAGAGGCATTTCAACGCACCTCGTCTTCCGGGACGAGACGAGACGAGACGAGACGAGCTCAGTGCGACGCGTCGGGGCGGTGCTCTGATCGTAGGAAGCTGCCAGCCGAGTGGCACTGCCCTCGGCCTGATGCGGTGCTTCCCAGAAATTTTGAAACATTTCGTGAAATGGATAGAGGCCCATTTTAAATTATTCAGTACACGTGGTTTTTTACAAATTTCAATTTAGTTGTAATTATTGGGTAGAAATGATTTTTAAACCTTTAGCGTGATATATTAATGCATTTTTAAACATTTTCCTTTTTTATTTTTATTTTTATTTTATTATTTTTTAACATGCGGTTACGGCTTTTCTTGTTCCCTTCCAAATTACTCCTCTATCTGTGCTACTGACTGAGCGCACGAGCTTCCCAATTTCAATCTTTATTAATGATTTCAAAAATATTGTAAGGGAGTCTTGGGAAGGTTGTTAATACATGCTTTGAAGAGAGAAATGACAGTTGCCACTTCCCCTACAATAGACAATTCCCTACCTCGGAAAAGTTGAAATGTTCTCCTGAACCCCCTAGTACATTGCCAGACAAATTCATGAACAACATGCAGTTATTTAAATTAAATGTAATGCGCATCACTCAAAGAAATTCTGTAAAAATTAAGTTATTTTCTAAATCCATAAATGTTTTGATATGATATGAAATTACTTATGAATCCTGGCTAGATACTGATATGCACAAAATAAATTTAAGGGCATCTTTTCCAGGGTTCCTTTCAGGTTTCGTTCTTATTCGAAAGTAACAAACTTAATAAAGATAATATTTCTTTTACAAACTTATTTGAATCATAATTTTATAAGATTGATGTTTTCTTTCCTGTAAATGCGTGAATTAGGCTTCTCCAAATTGGATGATGTCGTGCAAGCATGTTGTATTGAAGAATGTAGTGCATGGAGTGGGAAGTTTTGAACCATTTTGAGTTTTTGAGAATATTCTTTAGCATTGACGTACGATCAGCACTTTTAGGCCCATCACTGTAACACCTGGAGTTAATGATTTTGTAAATAATAAGCACTAGAGTTTTAAATTTGCACTGTATAAAATTGCTGCATTCAAACTTTGAATACTATTTTTATGTTGAATTAAATCTGTTTCTACTAGAGGGCTTTGATTTTTTGTTCTAGTAAAGATTTAGATCAGAATTGGTTTTATGAAAAAGAGGAGGATACTATCCTGAAACAAATTCCCTAACAAATGTGCTATCATGCTGTTTCATTTATTACTTGGGAGTTGTCATTCTGTGCCAAGCTTGCTGGTTTCAGAAGAGGCACGTTTTAGTCAATTGCTGCTTTGTTGGTAACAGTATCGAGTACTCTGCATTTTCTAAAATATCTGCTGTACTTGAATAATTTCTGCTTTTCAAAATCTTAATTAACATCTGCACTACCAGATCATCTAAAATATTTATGTATTGTCTAAAAGTCTTCCTTATTGTAATTGTATGTATTTTGTAGCCAGATGTTGTTTTGTAGTTGGGTTGACATTTTTCAAAAACGTTACATTAAGATAATTTTAACAAAAATAAACAGAGAAGGAAGATGTTCAAGCAAAATGATACTCTTTTATTTGTTCTGTAGGGTAGGTAATGTTTTTGAAGAAATAGTTATTTTGTTTTATTGAAATTAGTTCTTCTAAATATTCTTCCAAAATGATTTCACTAAATCATAATGTATCAAAATTAATTATCTTAATTTTGATTTCTATAGTATCAAAACTGTAATGGAAAAAGAAGAGTGGGTAGGGGATATAAATCCATCCATCTCACAGTGCATGATCCATAGATACTGCTGATATAAGGTAATCTTACAAATTGTGCTAACTTTCTTTCTTGACTATTGTGATAGTGCTTTGGAAGTAAAGAAATTCAGCAGAGAAATTGGGAGCAGTGATTGTTAATTCCTGAGATATATGGCAAAATAGGAAGAGCATGATCAGCTGGGATTTTCATATGACAAGGCAAGATGAAAGAAATAAGCTAAATTATGGTCTAGACTAACAACTTTTGTTTTTTTGCATGCATTTTCAGTGTGTCATTTTCATTTTGTTATGGTTTGCTTGGAAATTTGTGTGAATTTAATTTTTTTGTTTATTTTCTCAGAACAGAGAAACATCTTATTTTTCTGGCTTTGGGAAACTTGAGGCACTTGATGTCAAAATAACTATCTGAAATTTTTATTTTATTGTTGATGAATTGATATAACTTGATTTTTATGAATTATGTGAAGATTGTGGAACTAATTTAATTTATTTTTTTCCTGCAGAAACGAAAAATGGTTGGCGATTCAACATCAACTCAAGTTTTGCGAGACCTTGAAATTTCTCTCAGGACTAATCATATTGAGTAAGTCTTGCTTACAATAGTGTTTAGAGAAGATAAGTAGTTTTAAACTTGGTTTCTGTTGATCCCTCTGAAATCCCTATGAAGAATATTATTGAAAGTGTCTCTTATACAATTATATTACTCCAGTTTTGAATTTTATAGAGTTTTAATAAATATTTCTTAACAGATATTTACTATTTATATTTATTATCAGTAGTGTGTATTGTTCACTGTAACTATTATTTGAATCCTTGTAGTGAATGGACTTAAAGGCTATTGACTTAAAATCTTTTTTTTATATATATATATATATATATATATATATATATATATATATATATATATATATATATATATATATATATATATATATATATATATATATATATATATATATATATAGACTGTATATCTTGAAATTTAAAGAAATACAGTGTTAAAGTTGTATTGGTAGTCAAATTTCTTTATGATTTATTCACACTCATGCACATTTATTCCATTTCTGACTCCGAAACCACCATTGATGTCTATCAGACATACTTCACGAAAATTAATTTTGTAATTTATAACTTTTCTTCAAAATTATATAATTTTGGAGGTTGCTTACCTTTCATTTCTTATCATATGTTTCACCATCTTTTAGGTGGGTGAAAGAATTCTTGAATGATGAAAACCAAGGATTAGACCACTTAATTGAATACCTTAGCTTCCGTTTGATGATGATGAGGCATGAACAGAGAATATCAGAATCCCAAAATAATTCAGAAGAACGTCTAAACGGCAGTGGTTCTGCTTCTGGCCATAGTGAGTATACAAAATAATCTTCATTGGCCTTGATTCTGACGGTCAGTTTTGCCTTTTGTTGAAAATTGGATAAGGAATGCACTTAATCTGATGATACTTAATTTTGTGCAATGTTCAGCGAGTAGTCCGAGCCATAATGGTTATTTACGTCCCTCCTTGGAAGTGTTCGATAGCCCTGGAATTCGAAGAAGAACAAGACATGTTGCAAAACTTAATATGGGAGAAGCAAAAGATGATATACATGTGTGTATTATGTGTTTGAGAGCGATCATGAATAACAAGGTTTGTTACCTCCTGTTCTGTATTCATTCCATTACAAATACTGGGAATCTCTAGGGCATGTGTGATAGTGTCATCTGTATTAATTAATATTTCTTTATAGTATGGCTTCAACATGGTAATACAGCACCGAGAAGCTATTAATTGTATAGCTTTTAGTCTGATGCATAAAAGTCTCAGGTTGGTTGAGAATTCAAGATTTTTTTTCCATACTTTTCTTGTGAATTAATAATCTCAGGGTAATCAGTGTTCTTATCCTCAATCTGTTTTTTCCACATGTAGAACAAAAGCTTTGGTGCTTGAATTGCTAGCAGCAATCTGTCTAGTCAAAGGAGGCCATGAAATCATTCTCTCGGCATTTGACAACTTCAAGGAAGTGTTCCATGAATCTCAAAGATTTCATACTCTCATGGATTATTTTATTAACTATCAAGTCTTCCATATTGAATTTATGGTAAGCTATGTACTTTCCTTTCATCTTACGGTAATGTTCTAAACTTTGACAGTTTCTCTAATCAATTTTCGGTCTTAGGTGGCGTGTATGCAGTTTGTTAATATAGTAGTTCATTCTGTTGAGGACATGAACTTCAGGGTTCATCTGCAGTATGAGTTTACAAACCTAGGTTTGGATGACTACCTAGAGAAGTTAAGACACACAGAAAGTGAAGAATTACAGGTAAGAATTATCATGATTACTTGATTATTAAATATTAATTTTTAAAACTGTTTTTTGGATCTTATCATTTTCAGTGTGCCCATTAGTTAAACCTGTGTCAAAGCTGCTTTTGTTGAAATTCTTCACTAACATCTGTAGTGGAAATTAATGATAGATTTTGTTTTTTATAGGTACAAATCTCCGCATACTTGGATAATGTATTTGATGTAGCTGCTCTTATGGAAGACAGTGAAACAAAGACTGCTGCACTTGAAAAAGTTGCAGAACTTGAGGATGAACTAGGCCATGTGAGTGAAATTTTTCAATTTTCCCCCAAAATGTTACGGTCTTTAATAATTTTTACTTTAAAGGTAATTTTCTTCTCATTGCTATTGACCTGTTTTGTTTGTAACTGAATTATCATATTACATTTACATGATCGTAAGTTGCTAATATTTGAAGCAAAAAGCACATGATAGCGACTTCAGTTTGTGAAAGCCACTCGAGCTTAAAATGGTCGAAAGTTATTGTTTATTTTACTTGTTAAATGAAAACCTGTTAAAAGTAGTTTCTCAATTTTTAGGCCAATGAAAGGTTGGCAGAGGTTGAACGTGAATCTCTTGCAAAGCTGGCAGAACTAGAAACCGAACTGGGAGCAGTGAAGGCTGAGCGAGATGCGTTGCTAGAAGACAGGAGACAAGTTGATGAAGAAGTCAACACATTGCGAAGAGCTGTAATGCAGCAGCAACAAGAATCTCAAAATCGCCAATCCCTTTTGGAAACAAAAATAATGGAATTGGAAACATTGACCCGAACGCTACCTCGCTCACCTTCTGGTAAAATTTATAACTTGATAAATACAATAACTATTATTCACATTCAGAAACAAATCCTATCCTGAAGAGAGAAGCATTGTTGTTCAGATTGTTTCCTTTAACTCGTTGCAAATTGTGTGTGTTACAGACCCAGTCGATGCGAGTAGTTCTGCACCCTTGCCTCCGCCCATGCCTCCAGCAGCACCCCCTGCCCCTGCGCCGCCCCCTCCCCCGCCTTGCCCGCCCCCGCCTCCAAGTGCGCCGGGCAAGGGCGTCCCCTTTATCCCGGGGCCCCCCATTCCCCCTCCTCCCGCAGGCCTCATGCAGGCGCCTGATGGGGCGATGACCATCAAGAGGAAGGTGCAGACTAAGTACAAGTTACCTACATTGAATTGGATTGCGCTGAAGCCTAATCAGGTGAGTCGATTAAAGGGAGATTCCCTAAAATTGAAAACAATGAAGGATCAAAAGGTAGCCGGTGGTGTCTCTATTGAATGACTTGCTTTCCACCACTGGGTTTGGGATTCTTGTTATTAGTCAATCCTTGTGGAATTTGTGGTGGACAAAGTGGGTGTGCAACAGGTTTTCTTGGGATTCTGTTTTCCCTGTCCCTCGTTTCTCCCTTTTTCCATTATTTTTCATCGTTTCATCATTAATACTTTCCCATCAATTGATCTCTTCTATTCCAGAGTAGGCTGAAAAACATTGATGTAGAAATCATTGTACAGTAGAAGATGAAGTTCTGTGATTATGGTTGTGACTATTCCAGCATATCCCCCCAAATGAAGACTTTGTGTGGATAAATCTCTCTGTATGGAGTTGATTTCCACTCACATCCAAGTCTAGCAATGCAAAATTTAAATAAAATATTGTATATACATGTAACAAAGCGTTCCTCCAAAAAATGAATGGAGGGTGCATTGTTTGTATATCCTCTGCCTATTCACTTTCAGATCCAGGGGGAGGGGTGCAGGGTTCCATTCCCCCTCCCAAAAGAGAGTTTTCATTTACCTTCCTGAATTTGGCAAAATTGATTCAGATTAATGTAGGTTTGAATTGTGTAATTATTTAAACAAAATTGTATAGTATCATTCTACATAAATAATTTACAATATAATAACAAATGTGTGTTATTTAACACAAATCGATTATCTCCCTCCCCTTAAAAATAAAAAGTAAAATTTAAAAAAATTTGGCTGGATCCGCTCCTGTGCAGATTTTTCTATACCAAAGAACTGATTCACCCCCAGGAAGCTACAAATATGCGAAATGAGTGAATTACATACAAATGCATTGTACAAATCATGAGGACAGTTCGCAAGCCGAATCATTCCTTAGAATTTAGTGATAGTGAAAGGCAACGGTTGTTCTAAAAAATTATGAAGTTTATTTCTAATTATCTGACTCCCATCTAAACTATGCCCTTGGGTTGAAGTATACTTTGTAATGTTAGGGTTTGAGTAGCTCCAGTGATTTACAGTCTATGTAAAAAGTGCTTATTAATATTCGTGTGTCTTAATTGTAGGTTCGAGGAACAATATTCAATGAACTCGATGATGACAGATTACATGGTGTCATTGACTTTGTGGACTTCGAAGAGAGGTTTAAAATAGGTCTTGGAGGACCGCTGACTAATGGTGCATCCGAAGTTGATGGTCTGAGCAGTTTCCCAAGTAAGAGATTCAAGAAACCAGAGAATGTGTCATTATTGGAGCATACCAGACTTCGAAATATTGGTAAGTGGATTTTAATTCCAAAAACCAGAGGCTCTTGAAGCTGGATATTATTATATGCTAGCATGTCAAAGATTTAGATGTTGATTTACTCCAAATGAACAATAATAGTAGCAGAGCTGATTTCAATCAAAAGACTTTATTTCCTAATCTTCATGTGTGTTACTATAATTTTTCTTCACAGCTATATCAAGAAGGAAATTGGAAATGCCGGTAGAAAAAGTCATTATGGCTATTAATAATTTGGATCTCAAAGTGCTTTGTCTAGAAAATGTAGAGATTTTGCAACGCATGGTCCCTACAGATCAAGAGGTATGTGCACTGCTCTAAAATACTGTATTCTGTATCAGTTCAGTTCACTTCGAAACCAAAGTATCCATTGTTCATTGATGTCCTGTATTGTGCTTTTGTTACAGACAAAAGCTTATAGAGAATATGTAGGTTCAAAGAAAAGTGTTAACCTCCTGACAGAAGAAGATAAATTCCTTCTTCAACTTGGAAAAGTGGAAAGAATATCAGCAAAACTCAGCATCATGAGTTATGTGGGCAATTTCTTCGATAATCTTCATTTGATTACACCGGTACTTTTATATTTTTTTGTTTAGCTTCTTTATGGATTTATAATTAATGAATTATCTAACGCTGCATAAATATATAAATATCTTTCTCAAATGTAATTTTCTTTTACAGCAAATTCATGCTATTATTTCTGCTTCAAGTTCTGTCAAAAGTTCCAAAAAGTTGCGCAGAGTATTAGAAATCATTTTAGCTTTTGGAAACTATTTGAACAGCAGTAAAAGAGGTCCAGCTTATGGTTTCAAACTGCAGTCATTGGACACTCTTTTGGATACAAAATCAACTGACAAACGTATGTGCCTCCTACATTACATTGCAGATACCATCCGGCGGAAATTTCCTGATTTACTACATTTTGAAGCAGAATTATTGTACATAGAGAAGGCTGCTATTGGTATGTATTATAAGTTGGAGCACTTTGATTGAAATATTCAATATCTGCTACCTTAAAATGTATTAGTTCCATTTTTTAAATATTATTATTTATTACACTTGCAGTATCTCTTGAAAATGTCATGACAGATGTGCATGAATTAGAAAAAGGAATGGATTTAGTGAGGAAAGAACTCGAGTTGCGTGGTGGTAAAGAACGCCATAATACTGTATTGAAAGACTTCCTTGCTAATTCAGAGGAGAAACTCCGAAAATTAAAAGTAGATTCAGGGAGTGCCCAAGCTGCTTTCAGAGAGTGTGTCGAGTACTTTGGAGAATCCCCACGCACCACAGATGCTAATACCTTCTTCTCGCTTCTAGTTCGGTTTGTCCGTGCTTTCAAGGTAAGTTATTGGGCAATTTTTAACAATTGTCATTTCTCTATGACAAGGTTTTCAGTCTATACTGAAAATAAATAGTAAGTCTTTTAATAATGCACAATTGTGAAAAGTCATGAAAGATCTTTTTTGTACTAAATACTGTCCCTGCACTTGCAAATTTGAATAGTAAAAACTTACTTCTTTCTTTTGTATTGCAATATTTGATACTGTTATCCAACTTCTTTACATCTTTCTTATAAATACCTCTTTCAATTTCAATTTTCATGTAATATAAACAACATATCCCTCTAAGTACTAAATTATTAATTCTTTTAAAAAAGACCTTTGTTGACTGTCCTTTCATTTGATGTACCATATTTATGTTTGTTGCATTATCTTGTATCACTTACTGAAGTAAAATCACTCCAATTAATAAGCAAAAAAGAAATCTCGATGTTCCAATTTGTCCGAATTGCATCTCTTACCGTTATATAAAGGATTGATAGATTTCTAATACCTAAAATGCTTCACAGATGGCTGACCAAGAAAATGAGCAACGTCAGAGATTAGAGCAGGCAGCTCTTGAAGCACTAAATAAACCTAATGAAGAAGTTGCAAAGCGTAATAAACTAAATCAGAAGAAACAACAGGTAATATTAAATGAACCCCATAAATATATTTTTTGTATTGTATTGCAATTTAACATAGAAAAATAGTCTTAGTCTGGGCAAATGTTATCTTGTAAATCCTGTGCGTCTTCTGCTTCCTAATATATTTGTAATTCATAAATTCATTTAGTTGCATTTTAATTTTTGATCTTTAATAACTTCCTCACTTTGTGGTGGCTTCTCCCAGTATTGAAAAATAATGTGTGATAATTAAGTGATATTAATGTGTCGTGTAAAGATGCAGCATCCAGGACGTAACTTCAAGTTTACCTCACCTCGTCGAGAATTTCTGCCGGAGACGGGGTTTTAATAATCTGTATTGTTGTAAGTGTCGGATGCGTCTGCTTATCATAAAATGCGGTAAAGTGGGAGCACTGTGGGTTGCGGAAGCACTTGCATTGGAAGTAAGGCTACTGGTGGAAAAAGAGCACTTTGGTGTTCATATCGGTGTAATAGTATAACTTTCAGCACAGAAAGGAAAACAAACTTGAAAGTTCTGGAAGTTCTGCTACTTCAAATTGTGGATGCAAATGGAATATTCGAGTTAAGAGTTAATATTAAACACCATTCAGTTCTTAACTTGGGGAAAAGAGAGATTTGTCAGCTTTTGGTCTGATAATAAACACATTACTCTCTGTAGCACTTCACAAGCCAAAACAAGATCAAAGAAACATACTCTTCTCTATCACAACCAGTACATTACACTTACCTCAACCTCTTTTATTTTATTTTTTATTTATTTATTTATTTATTTATTTATTTATTTATTTTCTTTTTTTTTTCCTCTCTCTCTCTCTCTCTCTCTCAAATAAAAAAATCTTTGTAGAAGTAGCAGCAGCAGCAGCAGTAGTAGTGGTAGTAGCAGTTTGCTGAATTTGACTGCACTAGGCGGGCAATAAAACACACAGGCTCCAAACGCCCTTCGCTCTTAAAGTAATGACGGCCTGTTATGTTGAATTCTTCTCACTTCAAAACTGTGTGCATTAGTGCTGACACAACAAGCATTTCAAACCCTAACTCAGTTTCAAATGTGAATGAAGAACTTAAAATTTGTTCAAAAAGATAATTGTCAGAGAGAAATTTAATAGAAATTCTGATTTTAATGTTAAAGCGTATGATATAACGTAGCATACATAATCAGTAATTGAATTGTACATAAAAAATCTTGGACTGTAAAGTACCATTGAAACAATTTTAATTTTTCTTTTTCTTAAAAGAATGATTTATTTTTAGCAATTGATTTTCCGAACATGGTGTCACAAGTTGCTTGGGTGTTCCTGGTTCTTGGTACATCTAAATATTTCTAGAATGCACAATTCGTCTTAGCATGTCCACTTAGCTTTTCATGCTATTTGCTTTTATTTGGTGTAATGTTTATTTAGTTAGTGATGTCACAGTTGGGAAACAGATAGAAAATAATTTTTGAAAGTAATTCAAATGTTTTTGTGGCTATTAGGATTGATTGATGTATCATGGTCATTATTATGGTTTACATTTATATATGCAGACTATTCTCACCAGTATATTTTTCCTTAATGCAGGAGGCTGTGATAAATGAGCTGAAGTACAAGACAAGACTTGTCCAAGAAAAGAAGCTATTACACCAAGATGAAGTGTACAATGGTGCATTGGAAGACATTCTTTTAGGCCTTAAGAGTGAGCCCTATAGGCGTGCTGATGCTGTAAGACGTTCTCAGAGACGTCGCATTGATAATAATCGCCTGTCACGCACAATGGAAGAATTGGAATTTTGACACAGGCCAATTTTGCATTAAATGACTCTGTGACTAGAGAAGTGATGCATCACATTTTGTGGAGTCATGTAAAGTTGCTGGTAAGTTGTATAGATATGATATCTGTACTGGAAGGTCTTAGAAAATCATTACATTCCATGATTGGCCTTCTAAGGAACAATGATTCTATCGGACAGAAAAGGTGCTTTTACTAAACACGTACGGTGCAAGAAAAGATAGTCTTTCAAGATTCCTTGCCATGTAGTCAGTCATGTAGTAGTTGGTTTTGTGAGCTGTTTCTATTTCTATGCCTTATTTTTATGGACATGATAATGAAATATTAGTCTCTCATGATCAAATACTCTTTTGATTGTAGCTCTGTGTAAATTCATGTAATTTTTAATATTTTATTACTCTAAATTTCAATTCATTGCCAATGTAATATGTCCATTTTACAACAATTATGTGTATATTGTATAAAGAGTTTAGGTGTATTGTACATATAGAAATGAGGAATGGCTGACATTCCTGTTCTGTGATAAGTAAAGTGACCTCCAGTGTAATTTCTGATCCATGTTGTAGTATTTGGTTCTCTCTCATTGAAAGTGCAATTTTATGTTGAAATATTCGTCTTTTTCAATTACAAAATTTTTTACATAGGGTTTTTTCTTTGCCTTCCTTTTTCTTTCATGGCCTAAATTGAAATTACGATAAATCGAATGCTGTCAAAGCAGAGTTTTGACTCGTACCTGTACTTGCTTCTCTTTCTTGACGAATATAAGATAGCTCTTAGAGTCCTTAATTGTACAGTTGAGTCTTATGATGGTTTTACTGAAAAAGAGGAACAGATGTAACCATTCCTATTTCAGGCTAAGCATTTAAGATCCAATTTTGCAAATTAATTGCATTTTTATTGATATTTGTACTTTTATATCTATGTGTGCATTAGAGTATATAAATACTTGGACATCTGTAAATTTTTTATGAAATTGTCCGTTATTTTGTATATATTTGTACATTTTTTTCTTTGTTCTTAAATTTCTTTGATTTTTCAGTAATTATGACTTAAATTTTTTGCTTCAAAAGCCTATGAAAGGGACAGACAATTTTTAGCATTTCAGTGCTGGAAATTGTTATTGTGGAATGTAAATAATTTATGCGCAAAATTTTCACTTGATGGAAATTTTCATTGATGGAAGGCGTCTGTGAATATATTTTTTAAAGTTATACTCTAGCTAATGTAAAGACACATTTCTAGTTAAATCAAAACAATTTCATAATGGCTTGTGATACAGTGTACTTGACAAAACTGCATTTGTAACCCTCCTCTTTTTTTTATTGTAAGACTGCTGTATATATTCTGTAATATGTTGATAAAAATTTTGAAGTTTGTATCCATGACAGTAAATAAGAAATCTTTAAATGTGTGTGTATTGTTTTTTTCCCTTATATCCTATTAAAGGTTATTCGTTTAGATTTGTTTAGGTTATTCAGTAACATTTCGGAAGTTTTATGAAAAGAAGTTAGTTTTTAAAATCCATCGTTTTAAACAAAGACTCATATTAGCTGTCACACATACAAGATAATCTATTTCATCCACATGAACCCTTTGCCAACAACTCTTGGGTATTGTCCAGAACAAAAAATCTCTTAGGAAATTTTGTAACAAAATGCTCTAGAATTGAGTTAGTATTTAAACATATTTTGTGAGCAAGATCAGCTAGCAAAGTCTGCATACCTTATGGTGATATAAGTGAAACAGAGTACTATACAACAGGGGGAAAAGAAAAATTGTTGATGCTTAAAACTTAAAACTCAAAACTCCCGTGATTCAGTTCTGTTAATTCATGTTCTAAAAATGACTGCTCTGTATCTGCAGTCTGGAGATTTTGCTTGATGAAGCATCCATTACAGAAGAGGCATGAAGCGGCCAGGCCTAGTTTCAGTTCAGAATGTTCTGCAATTAAAGTTTCATAAAAGTTTTTTTTAGAAATGCTTAAAAAACTAGAAAAATGGTCTCTAAATATTTTGTTTACAATTTCATAATAAATCTCTTGGTACAATTTATGCTGGTGAAACGAATCGTTCTAATAAATGCATTATTTAATGTATATAAAGTATATGAAATTGGAGCTGATGTTTAGTTTTAATGTATTTCTTTTAACCATCAACTGAAATCAAAACTTTCAATTTTATTGATGAAATATTACACAAAAACAATACATGTAATTACTTTTTGTTTTATTGCAATATTTTGCACTTGCCTAAAAACATTAAATGATTTTTAAAGACTGAAGCCCCATGAGCCCCTTTGATAAGAATTTTGTACATGGCAATTTAATGTGTAGACGATTGCACTTGCTACATGATTCATTACACTCAACCTATTGATTTAACCATGGGTACATTTACTTTACTTAAATTATATTTCACAAGGAAAAAAAAAAAAAAAAAAAAAAAAAAAAAAAAAAACTTCAGTAAATGTCCATTCAAGTGCTTCACCAATCATCAATTAATGACATGTTGTGCAGCAGCTTAAAGTATCTTAACATTCAGGCATTATAAAGTGACATAATCTTGGTTTTCTTTAAACAATTAAAATAATATAACGCAATGCTGTTAATTAAAAAATATAGTATTTTGTAATAACTAGTGATCTGCAGCAGCAATAATTGAACAAAACCACCAAAGATGGTTTTCTAAAAGATAGCATTCTTACTGCTCCAGAAAAATTAAGTTACTCTTGTATAGCACTGGGGTAAATTAAATATTTTGACAATAACATAGTGTAACACAATCAGAATGCATTTTTCAGTCAAAATTAAATCTGTTCCATAGATTTTTGGATTTTCCTCCAAGTTTCTATGTGATATCTAGTGAAGCCATTGACACACTTCTCTCATAGCTGGAGCTTTTTTTTTTTTTTTTTTTCCCTAGCTTTTTTCAATTTTCTCATGCATTGGAAGTTAGTAATATAGATAGCTTATTGCTTATTTGAGGTATGAAGGTAACCTATGAAGGGAAAGAAAAAGATTGCTTCCAAAAGAGGTCCATATGTTTATTTAATAAATATATGAAATTAAATCTGAATTTATTTTTAGAATCAATTATCATTTTATTAGAAATAATTCAAATTTTGCTCTGAAGATTCATTATCCCAATTGCCTAGATTATTCTGTTAAAAAATGCCTGACATTACTCTCTACTCTATAGAGCTCAATAATAACTAATAAATACCAACAAAATACATTTTGAGTAATATCAATTGTAGTACCCATGTACATTGGAAACAATGTACATTCCATTCCTCTCTTATTGAACACATTTTATTGGTGTAACTTTTTTTTATACATATATATTCTGGAGTTTTAAGGATTTACATGCTGTGTGCAGTTTCAAATTCAGGAAAGTGCTGTGAAGGCAAATGATAAATTTCAGTTCTACATTAAATATGCCAAGAAAGAGGAGGAACCATAACATTATCACGTGTTAAAAGATCGCAGATCTCTGACACAATATCAGATTATCATTTTTTTAATGAATTATAATAGTGTTAAAACTAACCAAAACGGAATAGCGATCGGCGGGCGATTTGAATCAACGTGTTTCTTTCATGCTTCAAATTATTCTTCGTTTTTTATCCTATGAATAATAAACATCAAGTGCAGTACTCACATAAGAAAATAAGGGATAGATCAAAGTTACCAAATCCATAACACGATTTCAAAGCTTTTGAAAATATGTGATAGGACTAATTACTACCGTAGAATTTTTTGCTTCGAAAAATACGGAATTTGTATTAACCGATAAAAATATTAACGCTTAATACATAGTAGTGACAAATGAACTTAACTTAATTTTTTTTAAATAGGGAAATAATCATTTATCGATTACCCTTTTCCTCCTCCAGAATCTGAAGATTAGTGCAGTAACATTTCCAGCCTCTCTTGCCCAGCAATAAATATTTCGAGAACAAAAGTATTCCAAAAATTGCACGTGCTGTAGGAGAAGTAGTGAAGCACATAAAAACAAAAGCATGTTTTTAAATTTCCGTAAATTTTAAAAGTGGAATAATTAATTTATCACAAAAGTATTTAATTTCTGAAAATTTTCTGACCTCTTATACCTTTGTTCAAGACGCTTTCTCTGCGTACCAATTGAAATGGAAATTTTGTTAAAATCGTGATATTAAATGCAATTAAGTAGTTCAACGACAAATATTTGCCAAGATACCGTATCATTAACTTCATTTCTTTCAACTAATTAGGCAAGTTGCGCTGAACTTAATTTAGTGTTTGTCATCGAGCTCAAACAAGCCATATGTCTAATATTAAACAAGTAATGTATGTTTTGTGGGCTTAAAATACAAAAATGTTTCTCTGTGAATAAGAAAAATGTCTCGTCCGAATTGTTTGTGGATTCGCCATAATTTCGATATAAACTACAGATCAAACGAAGCAATTCCTTGTAATTTTCAAATACTACAAAACTAAGAATTTTTGTTGAAGTTAAATAGGCCCTTAGCAAAAATGCAGGTTACTTACGAACACAAAATGCTTCTTTAACTTCTGAACTTAAGTGTAGTTCATATTCACGAAAGAATCATATACTAACCAAGGAAATTGATAAAATTTAATTATTTAATAATATTAAATCCAATAAATTGTTTAAAAAATGCATCATAGTATGGAAAGTGGTATCTGATATTCCTCCGTCTGACTTTTACAGGGTATGTATTTCTGTGAGCTGAAATTTACAGTTAACTACGTCTCTCCTTAAATTATATTTAAATCGCTTTCATTGTACCTATATGCTGACAACTTTTTAATACATGAAAAAGACGCCTCGAATTTCTACACAGTGTGTACGCATTTTGTTCACAAAGTTCGATCCCGTGTGGTCGATGTCTACGCCTGTGTGAGAAACCCTGCCCTAGATAAAACGAATTCTCGAGAAATGTTACTGACCTCTTTACTACGCGCTCAAAATAATTTCATTTTGTACTGCAAGGGCTTTATTGTCGAAGTATTTGTTTCGTTTTATCAAGGGAAGTATGTTGGAGGAATATGTTTGTACTTGCTACGCTTTTATCTTACTAACAGAAACAGGATATGTCTAAAATATGTTAAAGCATAGATTTGAGCCAATACACAGGAATTACATATTAGGGTTATGGGAGAATTAATGAATGATTAATCTCGTATTTGTTTTCGTAAATGCTCACCTGTATTCTTAATTCTGACTCTGCCTCACAATAGAAAATTTGCGCGAAGATTGTTATACCTTTCAATGCAGTTGTTGGAGTTCATTTAACAAAATTTTATCTCTTGCTTTGTACTTGTAAGTTTATAAGGTTCTGGGATATAGTTTATATTTTGGATTACTCGACGTAATCGAGAAAAAGAGGGAGACATTTGCTAAATTTTGGCACAAATATTTTGAACATAATGTATGAAACCAGAAAGAAATAAACAGAAAACGATGAGATGATATGTTACAGTAATACCATAGACTTTTCTTAGAGTAACGTGACAATTTGTTGTCATTTATTTCAAGTACTTCTACATATACGAGGCAAAATTATACTGACCCCGACGTGATTTGAACACGCAACCTTCTGATCTGGAGTCAGACGCGCTACCGTTGCGCCACGGAGTCGACATGGTGCCCAATAGGTATAAAATAGAATATAGAGGTTTCTATAAAAATGTTCACCGAACATTAGTACATTAAGTAGAAATTAGAAATATGAATATCATTCTATGCAAAAAATAAAACTTGTGTAAGGAAAAAGATACCCAAGAGTATAATTTGTTGTTTTGAATTACAAAAGCCGATAATTCCTGACATTTGTCGCAGAAAGGGAAAGATTGGAATAAACTGTTTCGAGACGAATTTTGTGAATAATCGAAAGGCATTTTGTTGCCCCGCCTTTTGTTCTGTTTTACTACGAGCAACTTATAGCGATAGACGTGAAGTTTTATAGGTGTCACGGAGTCTAGCTCATCGTAAGTTATGCAACACTCATGACAAACATGCATTATTCTCATAGAGTTGCGTCGTCAAGCGAGGGGGGCAAGGTACGGACAGGAAAAACATGCAGATGCAAATGGCCCGTGTGTTCCGTCCAAATGAGAAGAACTAGCGTCCTTCGGCATGGTATTGTAGCTATATTGTGTTTCCTTGCATACCGTTACCGTAGAATGCCAATAACCTTGTGAGTGGGATAACATACAAATGTGCTCAATCCACCATAATACTCGTGTGGAACTAGCGTACCCGCGTGAGAACTCTCGCGTGTTAAACTTCACCCTCATCCCTATCCTTCCATTTATGTATTAAACCCATACATATTTGTCTTCGAGACACTCTTATCCTCGTCACTTGTTTTATGTTTCCTAGTTATTGTCTAATTGAATGTGTTTTAACAAAACCCTACAATACATCATTGCCAGTACAAACTATTCTTATTGTAGGGTTTTGTAGCATACTATCATTGCCAATACAAACTATTCTTATTTAGTTTTATTACCGAACAGATCCCATGCAATTCAATCGAACAAAATTTCAAGTAATTAGTTTAATCTAACGTAGTTACAGATTCTGCATGTCTCTTATCAGGTGGGGTACAAACGCAAGAAGGTAATAGAATGTCCAAGAAGATTTCATCCTGTAGATTATGGTGTGAGGAACGTTTCTTTGAGACCAACGGTCTCAATATTCCAAGTTTTAAGGCCCTAGAACGCTTCATTGGTTTTAGATTTCAACAACGCTGCCCGTGTGTTGCGGGTTGCATTTTAGATGCATATTTGGATGTCTTATTTACACAAACCCTTCAGAGTTTTAAAGCTGCCGTTCAATTGTCAAGTCTCCGTGAAATTTTCATTCTTTAGAGACCTAATTTATGGAGATTGGTTGCGTGTGAGAGCCGCAAAACTCATTTATACTACTGAAATAATATGGGCGAGGATATGTTGAGGAAAAATGACGGTTTTGAATAATTTGTAAAACAACATGGACAACAAAAACTCATGTGTACAATTGCTGAAAAGGAAATTACCCGGCAGGGGTGTATCAAACAGATTTCTAACGAAAAAAATTAGAATTATCTAACCAGAATATGAAATAAGGAAATCAGTAAGCCTACATATAGCTCTCAACATACTTAGCATCGAACACACCTCGGAAACATTGCAATTTATTTGTTATATATATAATTATTCATATAAACAATTTATTTGAATCCATGACAACCAGACTTTGAACTCCTGTCCGCTCGGTTTCCTCGCGGTGGAAGCCGAATATCAAAGTTGGCATGTATCGTAAAAACTACATTTCTCAAAAATATTGATATGTATCATATAGAATTGCGCCTATTTATGATCTCGTCTCCTCATGTGCCTGATCGTGGGCTAAAGAAATTACAGAGTTCCGTTCAAAAAATCAATTTCTTATGCTATGACTGTCTTAGTATTAATAATATAGTTACGCGTATATGGTTCTCTACATGTTTTTTGACAGTCAAATTTTTCGTAAGAAATTAAGAAATTTCATAAATTATTTTCTTTATTATGCGACATTTCAGGAACCTTTCTTGTTCCTATCGTCAGGTAGTTTAAAAACAAATCCATATATTATTTTATAATTATATTTTAATTTATTTGAAACGAATGACAGATTTAAGACGAAAAATTGAGGATTAACCACATTTCGAAGTAAGGAAAGCAGTAGGCCTACATAAAGAAAATATTATATGAATTTTTGCCCTTTCTTACGAAAAATTTGACTGTCTGAAATAAATAAAAAGAGGACCATATACGCATAACTATATTAAGAAATCAATGTTGTGCCGATGTATCTGCAATTAAAAGTGCTATAGGATAATGTGTATCGTATGTACCCCTTGCACATATTCGTTTTAGTGAAGGCCGTATCTCAATATCTGCAGGAGAGATTAGAGTGGAACATTTTTGATGATCCACTCTGTATGTACAACAGAAAATTTAATTTTATGCAATCTGTAGTAACATATTTAATTTTATTTAAGATGTGTGATTACCTATTTGTATTGTTAATGCATGTCGATCAGAGCGTGATTTCATTTATACAGTACTGTAGGATCTGTCTGCCAACTCAGGTAGTAAAGTCCAGTTTTCTTCGATAAAGAATCTAAACATTTCTCATTCACGCTGCAGTGCCTACATATTACAGGCGTGTAACAACTGTGGCTGAGAAGACAAGCAAGGGCCAGCTAGTGCTTTTTGAACTTTTTTTAGGAGCCTTTCCGTTACTGAGGTCATTGAAGCTCTTGGGCAATGATGAAATGAGTAAATTATAGCGATAAAAATGAGATGAGTGACGATAAAGAAATGGTTGAATGTCAGGCAGGGGAAACGGGAGAACCCCGAGAGAATGTGCCGATAGTTGGCATTGTCCGTCTCCAGTTGCAAAAGGTTCCGCTGGGGATTGGGTCTAGCCCTCAGCGGTGGGAGGCGAGTGCGCTAGACCCTACGTCACGACCCCCCTCCAGTAGTTTAATTGAAAGACTCACTATTACTTGCACAACTTTTCCTGAACGATGACCTTGCTTCCCCCTCCCTGGCACAATAAACAGTTGAAGGCAAAAGCTCGCAGCGAGCACTGATGACAACATTCCAAACACATCTTCACTGGCGCGAAATAGAAGCTATTTTCTGTTTAGTGCGAGAACTTCTATCCGTAATTTTCTCCAAAAAAAATCTAAAGAAATGACCGAAGCAGGTGAAAATCAATCACAGGAGATACCTCGAACTACTGAGAAAGTTAGAACGCTATTTTTTTGAGATAGTTGCCAAGGCATGACTGATTCTCCAGAGATTGGCATTGCTTCCTAAAATCTAGTGGCAGATTACATAATTAATACCCCCACTATACACGCATTTCTCCAACCCATCGTTGAAGAAAAGTTGCGCGAGTAATACTTGGACAGCCGTCGACGGACGTTCCAATAGTACTGGCAAATGCATTGGTCACCAGGAACTGGAAAGGCACGAAAATGAGAAATGAGAAGCATTTGCAGACCATTCAGAAAGCTCCATCATTGGGAACAGCAAATGTGGTTCGTAAATTGCGGGGCTCAGTAGAAGGAGCTATTCCACTTTGACCTGGTTCTGAGATATTGAGGGTTTTACTAGAATTTTCGTAATACTCGTATTACTCAGTACTTTTAAACACTTGCATATAAGTCCACACATTTAAAAAACATATTACCCCAAGAGAATAATTTCGCTTTTATAATTAGGGGCGGATTTTAATGATATATCTTTTTTTCTTTTCACTTTAGAAAGATGCCGCTTAGTATAGGAATTCATCATATGTTATGACAAAAGGAAATGAGCCATTTATATACATTTTTTTTTCATATTTCGTCGATTTCAACTAAGTCATTTTTTTACCCTTTTCCGTAATTTTTAATTATTTTTTTGCTGATTTCATCAGTTTTAATGTCATTTTAATGGTAATTGCTTAAGATATTATTTACGAGACACCACAAATGTTCTCCACAGAATTCCTAAGTACATATACCTGGTAACCTATTCGATTTCGTCGCTTAGAAGTTGTAATGTCAGCCATTGTGAGTGTGTAATCTAAGGTTCCTGTGATGCCTGTCAGCGCCGTTGGTGGTTCAGCCGATTTCCGGATAACTAAAGACAGGGAATTTTTGGTAAAGAACAGTCCAAACCAAAAGTTTGAAAGTTGAGTTCACTTGAACGAATAGAAGCAGCCTCGATTACATCATTTACGTATCCAACTGCTTAAGTTGTTCATCCGAACTGGTTTTGACAAGATTTTTTATGTCATTTTTCATGCTTTCCATGAAAAGTTAAATGCCACGTTTGCCAGAAACATATAGAATCCATTGATTATATTGTCTCAGCTTCTCCAATTCTAACAAAGACCGAATACTTGAAAATACACAATTGGGTGTGTATTTACCTTCATTGGCAGATCTGTAACACCCTCGAAGTTCGAAACACATGCGCCGAGAGGAAGAAACACTCATCAAGTCCAAGTGCATCTTGGACTGCGTGCAATATTGTACGACTGACAAGTTCAAATTGTCGCGCTGACAGACTCGAGCGAAGAACTCTTTCGCCTCTGCAGAAGCGAACGAGAAAACTCGTTCAAGTGTGTGGGGGTCGATAAGAGTTCTTTGTTTCGATTTTCCACATTTTTCGTCGCACATTTCTGGAAAAACATTCCTCGGCGTAGTGTGTTGCGGGCCTAATAGCCCTTCCTTTTCTCACGACAGATTGCTGCACGCCGACTCATCGGCTTTAATTCTCATTCCTTTTTATCCAACCATTTAATTTCCCCGATGGACTCACCCTCAGTCATTTTCTGTATTTATTTTATCGCAGTCGAACCTCCCCCTTCCCTCGAGTTCGCAAGTACGTCGGCAGACCGCATCCCTTCTGAGACGCCTTAAACCACTCGCCCTTCTCGACCCTCTCCGACCTTTCTGCTTGCCAATGCTTGTACTCGTTTTCATACAATGAAGATGTGTGTTCCATCTCAATACTTCATGCTGTTTTTTCTCGGGAACAAGAATTGGTGCGGTTATGAAGAATATTGCAACAAATGAAATAATAGTAATAATAACAATTATAAACAATATCTAAAAAGAATGGACAAGGTGAATATCAATAAAAATCAGTCATTTATGAGGTTTAAAAGAAAAGGAATGAAGCCAGAATCGGAAGCAGTTGTAGTAGTTGCCAGAACAGGCGTTGAGAACACGGCATTGTGATAAAGCGTATCTCAAAATTTCCCAAGATGATAAATGCCGCATTTTCTAGGAGAAAGTAGACACGATTAACCACGTCGTCTCAGCATGTCCAATTCTAGCAAACTTACTTTTATCTTTTTTTTCAATTCCTATATTTCCGCTCCGTAGGTACACATGCTCTCTACTACAAACTTATAGGTACGAGCCTTCTTTTGTTTAGTAATTTTACTAAAAAGTTAACATTTCAAAATATTCACATATCTCGGATATTAAAAAGTAAATATCTTTTCTTCGACTAGAGTGAGCGGTAAGACAATAGTTTTACCACTTTCTTACAAGTAATATATTTTTACAATAACAAAAAACTTGTTTAATTAGTGAAGACCAGCTGCAAGATTACAGTAGCATTCAGACACTTTTTTTCTTCAAAGATTTCAGAAATCGGAGTGGACGTATACAATCGCCATGACTTGCATTCTGCTTATCTATTGAATGACAACTACATCGTAATATCCAACAAAATACGATATCGATTTACCCACATACACGTTCAAGATACGGCAAGTTTAACCGCGAGCTCATATGCTGAAGAGAAGCAAGAGCAGGAGGAGTTTTCACCCCTGGGTCGTGGCCACGTTCGTTCATGTTTACTAGTAGAACTGGCTGGCATCTCCAGCGTGTTCGTGGCACCTTACACGATCACACACGACGATCGTGTCGCCTCGGCATACAGCAAACTCGATATTCGTACATCAAAGTATCCGAGTCCGTACAGGTTACGAACACGGTAAGGTCCGGCTGCGTTCATGATTGTGGCAAAAACGTGCAATTAATAGAGATGTTTTTATTAATTAATAATTGTTGCGGGATAAGTTTCAGATTTTACCACCTCTCAGTCAATCAAAATACCATTACAATACCTGCTGGCAAGGTTTTCTTATATTTCCAGCATTTCAGTCGAAGGCGAATTTCAAAGGATGTTAGGGGATCCCCTGTGCAAGTTACGCATAAGCGTGTTTTAGGGAGCTCTGAGACTTGATCCATGCTCTGAGATTTAAATAGCTTTCGCAGGCCTTGAACGATAGAAAAGAAGTCCCAACCCAAACCATCTTACTACAAAAAGTAACTACTGAGGTTGCCTAGTCTGAAAAATCTTATTTTCGTAATTTAAGATCAAAATTATAGCACATTTTTAAGAACTCCTTTGATTCCCTAAGCATATCGAATTCGTTTTCTAAAAACCGATGGATGCGAAGATAGGGATTTTCTACCGGTGTGATGTTTGTACAAAATCGGTTGAGTCGACTGTATGATAACTGTTTAGAGATGAACGCGACTCGTCATTGACATGATATCGTGGTCGTGGTCCAGTGTGATACGTTTTAAGCTAGTGTAATGTTACATACGCCACCACCTGCTCCTTACGTTATTCTCCGTATCTCTTCGTTCGACAATTTTATTTTCTAGGGGAGAGGACAGAAGTAAAAAAGACATTCAATGCTACATTTTAGACGATTCAAGCTGTATAGCAACGGCGGCGGCACTGTGCGCTGCGATTTATCACTCCTGCCCAAATTTGAAGCAAAATGAATCAACGCCCTTGTAAGATTGTGGATGGGTCTATATGCACTGTAATATATTTTTTACTGAGCGAATGATCTGGAGATAAAATATTGCTGTCATTAAGTTACACAATAGATAACACTCAGGATAGGTTTAATGTGAAACGCTATTACTTCCCTCTAGCAACATGAGAGAAATTTAAATTTTAATTTCCGATACATGTCATTTACTTGCTAATAAGTGCTCTTGATAACCCAATGAACGTTTCGACACATTTCATAATTATTTTTTTATTGCCAGAAAATAGCAAAAACTATGTGTAAAGAGAAAAAAACTGTATGTGACGTACAGGGGAAGTACAATATCTAATGGAATAAATGTGCGCGTGCATGTGTGAATACACGTAGTATTAAATTTTAACAACCTAATATAATTAATCATAGTTTTTGTTGAACTATCATTACAGCTTTTAGAGATTTTTAAATGCTTCTAGTAAAAAACGTTATAATGTTTTTTTCTATTGTGTAGTGCACATTTAGTAAATTATTATAAGTATTAAAATTAGCATTCCCGTTCCGTTTTTTATAACGGGTATCTATTGCTCGAATTCGACTTACAATTAGCAGAGGGGCACACAATTTATGCAGTAATATTAGTTGCACTATTATTTGAAAATAAAATGTGACAGTCGTTAAAAGCATTCAATAGATTAACAATGTAGTAAATATGTGGTAAAATTCATGAGTTACTTCCCGGTCTTCGTAAGTGGCGTTTGAGATCAAAGACTACGCGTTGTTCTTCAGTGAGTGCGACGATGACGACGTCCAAAGTCGATAAAGCACGGAAATGCTCGCAACAGCGCGGCGGATGCGGGAACTGGGGGAAGGTGCATCAGGCGAGGTAGAGGGGCGGTGCAAGTTATCGATGTTGAAGCACAATTGACACAGTTCCAGCTCCTGTCGTTGAACGTGGTGTCTCTTGCTATCGTATGACCAAATTGCTTAAAATCGTAGGGCCTGCCAGTGATTTATGAGCAAAAAAGTAAGAAAACGACAATGGCACCGCCTAAAGTTGTATTGTTGGCTTGCGGTGCATTTAACCCGCCCACAATCATGCACCTAAGAATGTTCGGTAAGAATTCAACAACAGCAAATTTAATTCAATGAGAGTTACATTTTATAAAATGTTAATTTTTTTTTTTTCAGAAATAGCAAGAGATCACATGCAAAGAATGGGTGTAGGCAATGTCGTAGGAGGAGTAATGTCACCAGTTCATGATGATTATGGGAAAAAAGAATTGATTTCATCGACACATCGTTGTGCAATGTTAAAACTTGCCTTGCGAAATTCTGATTGGATTAATGTGTCAACATGGGAATGTCAACAAGAAGGACATACGCGGACACGCGTCGTGTTAGGTTATCATCAGGTAGGATTATTATGAACAAATAAAAATCATGGTATAATCAAGACTTCAATGAAACCAAATTATAGGTGCATCCTCACTATTAATTTCGAGTGTTTTCCAGGTATTTTTTTTTGCTTTGTGCAATTTTTCTTCACAAACATTGCATGTATGTGGAACAAGTTTTTCACTCTAGAAGAGATTTAGGATTTCTAGAGAATGTAGGGAAATGAAAAAACAGAAATTGTGTCCTACGCATTTTAAGTGTAATTTTAATTTTTTCATATTTCTTATGTGGGTTGAAATGATAATGCATAAAAACTGCCAGTTCAATCAAATGTTTTGTCAGAGATTAAAAGTAAGCCCAATAAAAAGTGAAATTTATAATTTTCAGAACCAGTTGAATGCTGTGATCAATGACAATAACGATTCACCAAATAAAAGACAGAGGCTGGATGATTTACAGTGGGTGCCAGATGATGTCAAGTACAATACCAATGGTTCAGTGCAGGTGAAATTTCTCTGTGGAGCTGATCTTCTTGAATCATTTGGAATACCTGGTTTATGGACTGAAGAAGATGTAAATTTCTCTTTTGTTTTTTGTAGACATGAGTTAAGTATATACAAAACTAAGTAATTGTTATATTCTTTATTTTCAGATTGAAACAATTGTGGGGCAACATGGTTTGGTTGTGATAACAAGAGAGGGAACGAATCCTTACAAGTTCATTTACGAGTCAGATATATTGACAAAACATCAGGTAATAATTTTGTTGATTTGCTCTGTTTATTATTGTTATCAATGATTTCTTCTTCATGTAATTTCAAAATTATATAGATTTGAGTTATCAATGAAATGGGTTGCAGCAAACCATGTCCATTTTAAGGCTGTTTTACTTTTCAAAAGTAAATCCCCTTGATTTTAATTTGTGTTCTTGGAAAAATCAAATTTCCAATGTAATAATTAACTTAATCTTGAATATAACAACAATAAAATAAATACATAATTTTATCTTCATTCATAGAAGTTATAGAATTCATGGAGAAAATTGATATTTGTTGAATTTACTGACGTACTGAGTTTTTATTGTTAGAGGCTAAAACTCATATGATTGAATTGAACTAAGACATAAATGTAAAGAAATTTTTGGCAAAAGTATACCTTATTGTTTTTTTAAATAAAAATATGTTTTACAGTGTAATTGCTTGGTATCAAGTAAATTTTTAGGGAATAAAGAAATAATTTTGATACTTACTGAGTCATTATTTTGCTTTGACACTACTCGATACGGAGTTGTACTTTCGCATAATAGTTTTGCCTAGAAATTGCTGGGTATACCGACTCTTACTTTACAAGTAGACTTTGAAATAGTTTGGTAAAATTTTTTTTCTGTCAATTCTTTTCTATTTGAGATTTCATATGTGCATATTTTGTTGAAGCTTATATTCTTATATAGAAAATTTACTATTTTGACCCAAATTTTAATTTCATACTAATTTTTTTAATTTGCTTTTTTATTGTTCAGATCTTTTTAAACATTTTGTTTTCTGTTCAACAGCGGCTTGCATGATGAATATAAGAGATTGTACCAAAACAAGGGAAAGAAGGAAAAATTGATCCTGTTGCTTAGCTGGTGGTTGTGCAAAGATAGTTCCATTCCATTGAAATGATTATAAATTATGTTTTATATAAAGAGAATATAACACTAAACAATTAGCTTACAAAATATTTCTTAAATTATTTAACCAAGCCACACAGCTGAGTTTGAGTGTGGTACTGTTCCAACCGTCTGGTTCCCCCCTCCCCCATTTCTCATCGTTAGTCTTAACCTGTTGTACAACATGTAATCAAATTTAAGAGGAAAATGTGAAGTAATTGTATGTAATTGTGGCTTTGTTTTAGAACAATATCACCATTGTAACAGAATGGATAACAAATGAAGTAAGCTCAACAAAGATACGAAGGGCATTGCGACGTTCAGAAAGTGTTAAATATCTGATTCCTGATGCAGTATATGACTATATTGTAAAGGAAGGTTTATACGGCACCAAAGAAAAGTGAGTATTTCACCTATAATCAAGTTCCATTCCAAAAGACAAATGAGAAGATACAGTGAGGCCTCACAATAGATATATATCCGATAACATGTCATGAATGGTAAAACATTTGTTTCTTTATCTCATTATCTTTCGTTTGTGCTGTATTTTTTATGAAGTGAAATAATATTTCTGATGCATTTAAATATCTCATCTGCAATTCAGTCCACACTAATGTGACCTTTACAGTAGGAAATATTTGAGATAAATTCAAAATTAATTCTAGTCCAGGCAGAAAGCTGCTTTTTTATAAAGATAATGTTATCAGGCATCACTGTATTTAATTTGAACTTTTTCTCAACTAATATTTCTTGATTTTCACCATAAGTAATTTTAGTAGAATGTCTTTTTGTACTGTTGCCTTAATGATAAAATTATGGATAATTAATAAAACATAAATATAAGCCAAAAAGGCATTAATTTGTACTTGGATTAAAATGTAGGGTGAATTGGCTTTTGATCATCTTGGTTGGGGTTATACAATAGGGAGCTTCAATATTAAAAGTTAATTTGGAACAAAGCTCTCCATTGGATAACCGTCTCCCAGTTGATCGCTGTCAATGCACCCTACATTTTAGTTGGAGCATAAGATGAAACAGATAAATAAATTACTATGGAGGCCACTGTTGGGAATTTTGTTACTGTAGAAAATGAGAGAAAAATCAGATAATTTGGAGAAGAATTGTTAGAAATGAAGGAAAATTTTGGGAAGGTTTTATAATTATATTATTTGTTAAAAAAATTAGTACAGTGTTATTTTTTTATCAATTTTTATTTGGTGAAAAAATATTATTCTTGGATTCACTTTGTCACTTCAAAATCAGAGAGATTACCGAATAGTATCAAAATAGCCTTAATATTTTCTTTAAGTAGTGTAAAATTACAAATTTTATCAGGAAAAAATGAAAACAAATGCATTGAAGAACCGGGAAATTTGTTCTGGGAAATGTGTGGCCACCCTGAATACAAAACTTGTAAATAATGTTAAAAATTCTGCAAATTTATGTTTGAAATTTTTATTTATTTACTTGTGATATTTTCTTTCTTTAAACATAAAAATTAAAACATTGCAAATTTTGAAATAATTGTATGAAGGTAAAGGATTTGGCTAACATTTGTAAGGCAGTAAAGATTGCCACCATTTCATGAGAAAATTCATTAATAATTTTGAAAAATTGTTCAAAATGATCATGAAGTGTTCATTTTGAATTCTCATTGAGGTAACTGTACATATTTATTGTTGAACCAACTAAAGCACTCCTCTAAGATACTAATAAAATTAGGTGGTTGACAGTTGGATGTGGGATGGCATTGCTGCTTTCCACGGGCTCTTGTATGTTGCAATGTAGCCACAACTCTATGATATCTTATTAAAATTGACAACAAAACTTGCATCATATGCTACTCACAATTCCCCCTTGCGCACTTTTAGCACTTGTAACCTCAGTCTTGACACTTGTAACCACACTCATGATTAACTACATTGTATACATGCAATTTATTGTCCTACAATTTGAGGTGACAACACTGTAAATGCCAGTGTCTGATTCGCTGATGCTCATTAATATAAGATATGCTTCTGAAACGCCACTGAACTTAATGAACTGTCAATCATGTTCTAATTTTATGAATAGAATAGTTTGATAAATACCTTACTATTCTCACAAGTTTTTATTAACATAAGATTTGATTAATAAATGTAATATTTCATAATGTATTTCTTTTAAGATTTTTGTTTTTAATTGTATTTTTGTGTAGGCGTTTTATGATACCGTAAATAAATTTAATGAAAATATTCCTGATTTTTTCCCTCATGCTTACATTGGTATTCATCTGTCAACAGTAAGTACTTGTTGTACCCTGAATACAATCAGTCTCAGTCATTGTTTCTTACTCCTTCTCCAAGTGATGTAAACATGGAATCTCCCAGTCCCACCACGCATGCAATCGGCTTAGAGTATGGGGATGGATGCAACTACTCAGAATCCTACATAGCAAAACCAAAAAATGGTCCTGTCACTTATATTAGAGTCGAAAGGGTGGATGAAAGTTCGTTGTTAGAGCAAGATACCTGCTTGTCTGAAAAATTGACTAATGAGGAAAATTCTAAAAGATCCACAGTTACTTATCCTGGTCAAGCTGTTCAAATAATTGCAACTGCAGCTGGCAATAGTAAAATTCACAAACAGGTGAGCAGTGAAAGAGACGCCGGTACAAGACAAGTTGTTGAAGAAGTTGCAAATGTTCAAATTCAGATTACAAAAGATGGAATTAAAGTGATAAGTGATAAAGAAACAACAGTATAATCTCAAAAGAAATTTTTGAAATGTATGTGCCAATTGATTTTTTAGTAAATGGACCATTATTGTGTGCCAAAGATTGAAATCTGCTGGATCTAACCCTTGTTATATAACAGCAGTTATATTTGATCACTGATTCAGTTATATTGCCTTCTTGAAAACTACGTCAGAAGTAAAAGAGGACCATAAATATAGATGAAAATATTTGTGTTGATATTTACCTAAGTCAATGATAAAGAAAAGTGAACAAACTAGCAATTTTAATGTGCGTGAGTAATACTGTAAAATGGTTATTCTAAATATATCATAGATCTGCAAATGGACATGTAGCTCATTACAAGTAACCTATGCAAGTACTAGATATTTTGTGAAGTAGTGAGAGTTCTAGTTTGTTTTTCAAAAAGTTTAATCATTTTTATAACAATGATTATAATAAAAACTACAGTATTTATAGCTATGTATTACATGATAGTATTGTTAATATTACCTTTGTTGCTGTAAAGTAAACTTCCTTGAAACTATCTCTTGAAGTGCCATTTGCTTGAGTGCAGTTAGTTTTTTCTTGCAGTTATAGAATGAGCTCAAGTTCATGAGACATTACTTTTGCATGATCATATACTTTTGCATGATTTTTTGGGGAAAAAACTGCCTTTGCAGATCTCATGTTAACTATTGTGTGTGAAATTATTTGTTAATAACTTTTCTAATGTTTTTATAGAATTGCATTAATTTGTTTTGAACTTTTTATAAGGTTTTATTTGTATTAAAAACTTTTTATGAGGTTTTATTTACATAAAGGTGCTATTAGAGTTTCTACTTAATTTAGTGTGAAGAAATTTGAAGAAAACTTTGACTAAGTAATTGAGAGGAAACTTTTATTAATTGTTTTCTTTATGCATTTGATATACCTTGTTACTTTGTGCAAAAGGGTACTAAAATAATATTTTAAATGATACACTAATGGGTCTGATCTTTTCTTCATTGTTCCTTCAACTAAGGCTGCATGATTGAGAGCAATAAAATGTAACTTGCAGTTCCTTTTGCTGCAGGTGAATTATTATGATTGTTATTTAACTTCTTTATGCTCAAATACGCTCAATTGTGCTAAAAGTTTCACAAGATTGTTCTGTCTTACGCTTAGCAGGTTCATTTGTGTATGTTCTGCCATTTTATTCAACTATACTTCGAGTTATTTAGATGTAGTGAAAAGTTCATTGTGGGTGTGATCTTAAGAACATTCTAAAAGGTGCTGTAGTGTCTGATCTTCATGGAGAAGACTAGATACAGGAGCATTTATGCAGTGTTTATTATTAGAGTTGAAAATAGAGTATTTTATCCACACAACTTTTGAGATTTTGTGTGAATTCTAATAGAGCAATAACTATTTCATAAACATTTTTTAATATATTCGAATGTCAATTCTCAATTACATGTTATGTAGTTGTAGGTAAATCTTCTCTAGATACTGTTCTCTTTGATAGTTGTCTCTAACAAAATGTGCAGTGGGTAACCTGAATAGAAGCAAATGTTCCTTCTGTGCATTATGAAAACATATCATGTTTGCTTTATAAACATTTATAGAGTTTGATATGAGTTAAGGTGTTGACAACATTGTTTGTTTTTTCATCATTGAATTGCAAATGTTTCAAATGATTATTTCTGTACCTTAATTTGCCCTTTTTCTCCTGAAGTATGTACTGCAGATGTTTGATTAAAATAACCTATGAAACAGCTGGATGCACTTCTTTTGGGATGGAAACTCTACGTCACTTTCCTTGTTAAACTTCTTGTCTTCAGTTTACAATTTTATCATTCAAAAGATCCTGTGGTGATTTTTCTGGCACAAGAGACTAGGTGATTGCATTGAGTCACCATGAATTATTCTGATGAATTTGTCACCAAAATTATGTATCTGCTATTTCAAATTTTTGTTGCAGACCTTTTTTCGTCAACTGAATAAACATTGAAGTGGGTAGAATATTTGAGTGTCCCAGTATTGCATCCAGCAAACGTGTTATATACAGTGAACTTTTGATTATCTTTGACATTATAATGTAAGTAATTTTGTAAATTAAACACCAAGAGATGGGAAATATATGGAAGAAAGTTTAATCTCCATCTTAATTACTATGAAGTTAATATCAATTAGAAATGATTAAAGTGAGAATACTGAGTGCCAGTAATGTCATAATTAATATGTCAAGAAATGGCAACTTGCTGCTGTTTCTTGACATTTTAAATAAGACAGAAAAAAACATTTCTTTAAAGTTTAAACGTCATAAATGGCTTCTTCTGCATTCCAATGAAAAAAATTATTTCCTCATAGGAAATTAATATTTAATAAAAAGAGAAAAATTTGGTAATAGATTTTTGGGACTAATCAATTGTTCATCAGTTTTACCCTTCAATTTGGTTATGACTTATATTTTTCCTTAACTGGTTGATGGGCTGAAGAAGTTGTTTGTGTGTTGCAAAGGAATTGTATTTTTCTAAGGCCAAGACTCATTGACTGCTTAATTATGTAGTACCTTACTTTAAAATGTCCTTTAGTTTACTAATGTTTGTATGCCAAAAACCAATAGGAAGTAATATTACTGGTAGTTTAGGAAGGATTAAGAGCCATTGATAATCAAAAGTTTGCAGTATTATTGCTATATGCTCAGTAACGTGTGGTGCATGTCTGTGTCGTTGCAGGGTCTGAGCCGTCCTGCATGCCTTCTGTAAGAGACCTCGTACTTCTCATTGGGAAATGTAGCCGCCCCCCGAAGAATGCCATTGCTTCTTTGCCTGCTCTAGTCTGATATGCTCCCACATGAAAGTATACAACTTTTTTTCATTCTATCCCCTACCTGCATGCTTAAGGATAGTATGTCCGTTGTTATGTCAATTGAATAATAGGTTTTCTCATGATGAGTGTTTTCTTTCTGTTTCTTCTGTAAACTACAAATGCATTGTGTCACAAAGAAAGTAGAGAAGACATCAGATTTCCAGCTTAATAGCATTTTCTGTATGGTGGTGTTGTCAATACATTCTTATATTGTCAGTTGGTTTTTGTTGTGGATGTCTCATTATAATGGTTTCCCGTAATTTTTGTTGTCAGTACAGTGGTCAAATTACAGTACCAGAATGTAAAAGATTTGGATTCTTTTTATCCCTCTTCTAAACAGTTATTATTCAAAACATTTTGTGTCAATTATACCGTAGCAGACTTCCAGAAGGTTTATTGATTATACAATTTTTTATAATTCAGTGGGGTTTAATTTGTTCTTTAATTATATACACCTTCTTTATTTTACAAGGTCATTCTTAATACAGAACATTCACATCATGTTTAACTTTCTTGTACTTGCATCTAATATCTTGCAAATGTATCTACAAATGAAACAGTATTGAATTCCTGTTTATGCTCTATGTAAATGAGGACATATATTTTCTCCTCTCTTAGGGACTTCTGTGTGTTTAGAGAGTGAATATTTACTCTGTGATGTACTTAATGCATTGTCAGCCTTTTGTGTGAAAAGATAGACAAAAAACATTATTTGATCTGCAATTCATATGTTTTCAACCAATGTTTAATTACATTTTTTAAAAAAATAATAAGTTGCTATGAGTACCTGTGATATTAAGTATATTCCATGTTATATATATTTTATGAAAAATTATTGGAAAAGAATAAATGTAACATGCTTATATCTGTTAATATCTGTGATTTTATTCAAATTACTTCAGTCATGTGATGCTTTGTTTGCATTCCAAAGCTGTGCTCATGTAGTGCTCAAATAGTTCATTAATTGTTAAAAATGTCTTTGAAACAAAGAAAAAATTAATGCATGTTGTTACTTACTCATTAGAAGTATAATTTAATTCATAATTTTAATTTTTTTGTTTTAAAGGCATAACTATCCCTTTATCCTAAAATAATTTGTTACGAACCTTTGATAGTAAGAAGAATGTAAGTCAGTAATCCACTTTGTACTTGTGTATTATGTTCATTGCAAATATGTTCTTTGATTTTTTTTACATCGTTTGTTTTATTGCATTTGCATCAATAACAAATGAAAGAATATGTTAGCAACAAAAAAAACAAGTTTTAATGTGTCTTTTATTTATTATGGATATTTTTTCAATGAAAATGAAATTTCACTGACTTGTATTCTTCTAATTTAGTACAATGCTTTCTTTTGCAATTGTTTTCTTATTGTTTTTATATGGTGCTACATTTTGTCATCATGAGAGTAGAACTTCACGGTTGAGGAAATGAGCCAATTCTCTAATTAGAGAACTCTGGTGACTCTTTATTTGACTGAAAAATGAGCTTTTTTGAAGCCAAAGTTTTCATATTTCCTGTGATTCACATTTTAAAGCCTTCATGAAATTTACAATATTGTGAAGTAGCTCTTCTGAGTTTGAAATTCATCTGTATTGTGTGAACGAAGTTCTTACTCCTTCCAGCTTCACTTGTCACTGTAATGTGTAGTGTGAGAATAAGACCATGAGCTTCAGAAATACAATATCATGGTCATATGAACTATTTGTGGATTTTTACTGTGCAAAAGTACTTTGTAATTGTCATTCCAGCATAAAGGATAACATGTATTATTATGCATGCAAGTATTGAAAAGTGTAGTTATGTTTCTCATAAGAACTGTATATTCTTTTCTTAATGAATACGGAAGGAAAATAGAGTAGAATACCTAAATATTATTTACATATGCTGATTGAAATTTTATTAATGTATTTACACATGGTTAAACTTGTATTGTGTAAAAAAATCAAAAATTAATAAATTATAAATGCGAAGTGAAACTGGTAAATATTCTCATCTGACAATAAGTGCATTGGAAACAGTATCATCAGAACAGTTTGTAATCAATAAACTCAATAAACTAATTTTTAGTTGGGTATTAATTTTTTAAGTTTGGTTGGGAATAAGTTTTTTATGAACATCAATAATGCTATATTAATACAATCAAGCATGGCTAAGTGGAATTTCAAGGGACAGAAATAAATTATTATCTTGCATAGCAAGGGGTCTGTTTTCCAGAATCTCACTTATTCAAGTTAAAAAAGTGTTCATATCACTTCTAAATGCAGATCCAAATCATATTTGTTTCAGTTTCTGGGGGAGTGTTAAACAAAAATTCAATAGACTCGTACTAGAAACTTTATTTATAAATAATGTGTTATATATTACATTTTATTACTTTATGAAATTTGCAAGTAAATAATTAAAATAAGAGTCAACTTGTTTTTGTTTTGTTTTTTAATAATTTTCTCGCAGTACCTTGAACTTTTCTTTTTTCTTTAACTGACTACACATTTCATTTTTGCTTCAACATTTGCAATGCGCATGTAACATTGGATGTTTTTAATGGATATTCTGCTTTCTAGTCTTCCACAGAAATTTCGATTATTACCCGTTAAAAAGAATTGCAGAGACAAACATTTTGTTTGCTATCGTTCAGAGAAACTTAAGAATGACGAGTCCTCTGTTAACATATACTTAGAAAAATCTGGAAGGAAAAGCAGTCTCTTTGAAATGATTTTAAATTCTCAAAGTGAGATTTTCTCATTATAAAATATTGAGACTTTATAATAAGTCTCATTAATGTAACTTCATCACATATCCAGCTTTGACTGTATGCATTGCTTTTCATTCTTCAGAAAGCATTAAGCGCTCAGCAATATGTTTTTGCTTCAAAAATGAATTTTTTGTTTAGTTGATTGAAAATATTCAAAATGTGTCAAGATAATTATATCATTTATTAATCTCATTTCCATTTTTTGTGATTTGTAACAAAATTTATTAATTATATTTGTTTCATAAACTGCAAAAATATGTATTATATAAATGCTACACTTACTAATCTTTGTTTTGAAGTTAAAGTAAAGCATTTGGTTGAGTTCTAAATTATTTATTGCCTGACCCAAATTTTTACGAATTTCTGTATTTTATTAAAACTTTCTAAATCAAGTGACTTCATTGTCTTCAAGTTAATGTAAATAACACTAATCATTTATGTGTAATATTTTTAACAAATTAAGTTCCTTACATACCCAACTAGTTATTGGTTTTCTGAAGAGGGGAAGTATTACTATTATGCCCTCTTTAAGGTGAAATGTGTTAAATTGAAATATTTATTGCATCCATGATTGTAAAAATGGAAAAGATTACTGGAATTGCAGTATGTAAAGTGAAGGTCCAGCAACTGTGAGTATCTAGTATTGACAATGCTATTTTTGTCATGAAAGAAGGGGAATATAATTGTGCACCTTACTAAGTAAAAGTTTAAGCTGAGAAAGTAGTGGAAAGAGAAACGCAGACAGGTACCAGCTGAGCGTTTAGAGGCCCCACCCACTCAGATCCTCCAAAACCTTCGTTGAGTAGTATCTTCCGAAAGAGAAAATGAGAAAAAGTCACTGTTGAGAGAAATGTCTACGACATCTCGAGTCCATTCATTACCAGACAGCTATGAAGAACAATTAATGGTAACGTTTTCTTTTGTGTTATTCTTGTAATGAAAGAAGACTTAAAATGAGAATTATTAATACTTTGTAACAATACAATTACTTCTTAATAGAAACAGTAAAATTGACTTTCTTATGATGGTTTTTGGCAAATTATAGATTTGGGGGGAAATGGTTTTAGTAAAAATTGAAGGATTGAGAAAAATGGACCATAACTGAAGGGATGCAGTGGCCTGGAAAGAGAACTTCGAGGAGAGTCTATAGTAAAGTAAATGAAATCAGTGGTGTACCAAAGCTGCAGCTCTCTCTCGCTTCACTTGAATGTAAAATAGCATTTTGTAGACAGTGCTTGATTTATAAAATTTTAGGTTCCGAAACACACCCAAAATTAATATTAATTTTTAATAGAAATAGTTATATATTTATTTTATAATGTAATAATTATAAATCATTCTTACTAACAATTAGTAACAGTGGTAGCTCTGGCTCTATATGAATGTAATGAAAAAAAAATAGAAAATACAAAATTAGACTTCGTAATGATATCCTATCATGTTTATGAATAATTTGATAACATTCATAATAATGGTACTGTTAAATGAAAAATATTTGATTCTGAGTTTATGAAAGTTGATCGAACTAAAGAGCGTTTGTCATCTGCTCTTTTCCTTTTTCCTCCTTATTTCGTTGCCGAGGTACCGGATCACCGTTCTGTCCTATTCTGCCAGAAATCAAGCCCTGATTATATAATTATCTAAATATTTTGCATGAACACTAGTGATTGTACTGTACACTATTTTCTCCAAAATGGATATTTTCCAGAAGGTTTGGGTGATATCGTGGCCTTTCAAATTTAAAACTATTTTAATCTTTTGGAGCTTACTTTACATGAAACTTCGAGGTAATTTTTGAAATTTTCTCATAAATGGCTCCAATTGTTTTCTTGAATAGAACAAAATATGATTGTGAAAATGATTGAGGTCCAATTTTCAATAAAACTTCTGAAATATATATATAAAATCCTTCCCAGTAAAGGAAAGAATTAAGTATAATTTGATAATAATAAGAATGCATAAAGATTATTTTTACTGAGGTAATTGTTTTTATTTTGTTGTATATTTTGTTATGTTTAGAATTCTTAAATTACAAGTTGCTTTGTTATTCCATACAATAGTCCTCATACAAAATATAGAATTACAAATATTAATATTAATAATAAAGTTCATTTCAAAATTTTTATATCTCTATTTCATGCTCTTGCTTTAAAATACTGTTTTCATGTTATTTGCAGTTTATCTTTTTTTGTCTCTTGAACTGATCATTATTATTACATTTTCATGTCTACTATTTTATTTCAGTTGGAACTCATAATTATATTTATTTAATTTATAGCTTTTCATTGATTTGGACTGGGTTTTGTTGAAGTGCTTTGTTTGGATTCAACTTGTTGGACAGGTTCTTTCTTTCCAGCATCACATCTGTGGCTAGATACTGTAAGAGGAGTATTTTCTCTTGTTCTATGAATATCTTCATTTTGTTTACTATCTCCCCGATCGTTAACGACCATCTTTAAACTACACGTTCCTGGAGCAGTTGGACCTCCTGATCCTCCTGCACCAGGACACTTCCATTTAAAAATGCCTCCGTCAGAACTCACAGAAACTATGTATCTATCATCAGGTGAAAACTTAGCTGCAGTGATGGCTCCAGCGTGCCCCACACCAACATGAGATAGGCAACCTTCGTTGTATTTCCAAAGCTGAAACAAATGATAAAATATTAATTTAATAATGATTATTAATAATGCTTAAATAAACGTTTTACAATTATTTGTTTGGTTTGTGTTAAAAATTACTTTTAAATTTAATGTTCAGTTTTGATGAAAGAAAAAAGAAATTGGCTGATAAATAAAACTCCAAAATAAGCATGATACTAGAGGCATACCCACTCATTACATGAGTAGTGGTTCCTTTTCTCTTATCTGCAATTCCTTCATTTTTGTACTATAATGAGTATGAAAACATGCACACTACATGAAAAATCTTGAAAACTATGAGCCTTGAAACCCCATATAATTATTAAAAAGGTTATTGGTGAAAAATAGAACATTTCATCTAATGAATCTTACACAGAAAAATATATTTGCAATTAAATTACAATACATTTATTTTCAATTAGATAAAACACTTGTTACATAACATTAACAAACTCTTTTAATTCACAATATTAAACAGGTACATCAAAGTAATTTTGTAGTTGGTGAGTGAATTATTGATTAAATTACACCATTATTATTGCATAAGGGTTAATCTCAATTATTAATTTTTCATGCATTTTATTTAAAATGAGATTGAAAGAACACAAATATATTAAATTATAGTACTACAGTTGATTTGTATTTGCTAATTCATTAAAATAATTATTTAGAAGAATTATTAATTATAAATGAATGAAGTAACTTTTAATTTTAGTTTGTATGGAATCCCAATTTTTTTCCGTTTCTTGTTGAATTTAATAAATAAACTATTGTACTTACGAAATATAAAACAATACATTACTTTAATACATATTACTTATCATACATTGTACATCTCCACAAGCCATTGTTTTCAATATTTTTTATTCAGTCTTTTTATCCATTAAAACATATAGCAGAATAGAAGGTATACACATTTTTTGTGAAAAGAGGAGCATTTTCAAGGAAAGCTGATAAACTGTTTATAGAAATTTTTTTATTTGGTCAATTGACTTACGTTTTTTGTCATGTATGTATTTGCATAGAAAATAGTATTTCTGATATTTAGATATATTTTCTGATATTTTACTACATTTCATAGTAATACTTAGATTGTACGCTATCCCTGGTGATCCCTCCTAAGATGATACTCAAAGCAGTTGGATGCCAGCCTGTGAATTATGATGTAATTGTAGCATTATGGAAATATCCCAGCTTCACCTGTATGACTGAGGGAAACCACAAAAAGCCTGGTCAGGATGGCTGACCCAGCAATCAAACCCAGACCTCCAGACAGTGAAGTCAGAGTGTTACGTCCGGAGTCATTTCTCTCAGTGTTCTACATTTACATTAATATAAAAGTGCTTGCGAGATAGCAATTTTTCTGTATCGTATTTTTCACTTCTTATAAATTTCAAATTCTTGTAAAAATTATCAATAGTTTTGTAAATAATGGAGAATTTCACTATTTAGGAAAAACTTTAAATATGCTTTAGTAATAAAACACATTCATTAAACTCTTTTTAATAAGGAAGTTCTGTAAACATTTTAATTTTATTGTTGTGGTTTCAATATATTTTATTGCTTCTAACTGTTGAGTGATGTGTGGGTCATATGAAGCAGAGACCTTAAAATTATACTTACTTTCACAAGCTGGTCACATCCCCCAGAAACAAATGCACATCCATTGTGGGAAACAGCCACAGTATTGAGGGCATCATAAACAGAACCTTCAATCTCTCTAATAAGTGAACCATCCAAGACTTGCCAAAATCCAATTTTTCTGTCAGTTCCTACAGTGAGAAATTGGACTCCAGTAGGGAAAAATGCAACGCTTGTGAACTGTGTGTCTCTGAATATAACCAAACTTCTCATCATCCGCCTAAAGAGAGATCCCAAAGCATTATTCAAATTCATTGTAGTAAGAAAATTGAATAAGATGTGATGAAAATTGTTATGTATGATTGTGAATGTCTTTGGTTTGTTTAAAATGCTCTTGGATTCAAGATTGAAATTGAAAATGTATATGTATTATATGCATAATTTATGTGCATTTTATTAGAAAAATAGAAATAATAACGACCATTATCTGCGATTCAAGAATCAAATCGTAAAACTTTTTAAAATAAAGAAATAAATAAATAAAACAATAAAAAAAATTTTAAAAATATAAAAAAAAAATTGCTTGAATAGTGTTTTTGAGCAAACATTGAAATGAATTAATGATCGAATGCATTAAGGAGAGATATTTCAGAATTGTATTTTTCTAAACCAAAATTATGAATGACATCATTTCAAACATTTTCTTGGACATTTTTGAATTTGCATGAGAGTGTAAAAGTTGTAGAAATCTACATACACAAGATCCCAGATGATACAGGAACCATCACTGCTTGAACTTATAGCCTCTATACCATTTTTTGTTATGTCTATTGCAGTTACTGGGCCCTTATGTTCTTTCATAACTGCTAATAAACATTGTACACTTGGCTTGATGTCCCATATTCGCACCTAAGAATAAACATAAAATCTACTTCAGTTTTTCTGATCATTTTTGTGTCCCATCAAATATATTAAGCAGTTAATTGCCCCACTATAATGTACTCTATACTTTTATAATAATTTGATTAAATCAGTTAATGCTTCGGTTACTATGTACCTCTCCTTCATTGCCTCCACTGACAATTTTTCGATCATCACATGTTATCCTAAGAGCTGAAACACCTTTATTGTGAGCATTGTGCATTGCAAACATTAATTTTCCTGTTTGTGGGGTGAAAGCACGAATGACTCCATCATTCCAACCTAAGAAAGAGAAAAATTGTGTGAAGATTAAGAAATGGAGCAATACTGCATCATCACTAAGAAGAAGAGGAAGACTGAACTACATTTGAAGGAGTTAAGGTGATGGCCAGAAGAAAGTGAAGATGACTGCAATGAAATGGGTGTAAGACTCTTTCTGGCAAAAAGGGCTATAGCAGATTATCAGTTCTTCTACTTCTGTCTCTAAATAATTCCTTCATTTGTCATTACCACTAATAATAGCTTTTCCATTGTGTGAAAATATCACACTTGAACATGTGAAATTTGGAACACTTATTCTTAACACTTCTTTGCTAGTATTTGTAGACCATACTCGAATATCATGTTTACTGCCAGTTGCAAATACTGATGGAAAGTCACTGAAACACACACAATCATTAATTTTAATTATAATTTCTTATTATTGTGGGTGTTATTTACATTTTACATGGTGCATTGACATGGATTAAAACACAGTCACTTACTGTGGAAAGGCAACATCATAAACTGTATGAGAATGACATGTAAGAAATAAATTCACTTGAAAACTTTGTAGATCAATGCAATATATTTCACAATTTTTTGTTCCTGCAATCAGACAATTGTTCATACGGTGCAACGAAGTTACTCCTGCCTCAAGTTTTGCACATTTTATCTGGAACGTTTATCACATAACATTAATCGTACATGCAAATATATTTTCTGTACCCTACAGAAAAAATTGAAAAGAATTTTATTACTTACTGTATCAAGTCGTGGCAAGGAAGGCTGACGCAAACGAGATGGACCAAGTTCACTAGGTCCTTCTCGCTCTCTTACCATTTCAACTGCACCATCTCCAGCACCTACTATAAAATTTGGTGTATTTGGCAGCAAAACTATAGCTGTAACTCCTGGAAACAGATTTTTATTTTCAGAATTCACAGATCAATTAGTAGTGCTACAATAACATATACTTCTCAAAAACTAGCATGGAATATTATTATACTTCACCTACTGACACTTCAGCTATCTCCCAGGAAAATTAAAATAATACAACTCAAAATCAGGCAAAACTATTAATAGTTTGAAAAATTGAACATGGCATTAATTAAAAATCTCATTTTAAAGAATAGATTTCATTTACAAAAATATCTCTTTTGCAATTTTCACAAATTCATAGAATTCTATAAAGATCAAACCTGTTCTATTTTTGTAAGCATATAGACCTCTATTCAAGCAAAAAATTTAAAGAAAAACATTTGGAGCCATTATTGAGGAAATTTTGAAAATGTCGTTTATGTAAAGTCATCAGCCAGACCAATGAGAGAATATCAATGTTTTTACTAGGCTGTCCGGGTGACGCCGCGTCCATGGCGAAGGTGCCGACGTTTCGGTCGCCATTCTGCGACCTTCCTCAGGGCGTAAATTTCATTAATGAAATATAATTTACGCCCTGAGGAACGTAATGAAATTTAATTAACGTAATGAAATTTACGCCCTGAGGAAGGTCGCAGAATGGCGACCGAAACGTCGGCACCTTCGCCATGGACGCGGCGTCACCCGGACAGCCTAGTAAATACTGACTCCGGCCGCGGAAGCCTACGCTCTCACAATATCAATGTTGGTGAAAATCTTGTTTACATTTAAGTGCTTGTGCTGTTCGTAGATAGTCATTTTGATAAATAAAACTCTCTTCCATTGTCAGGGACTTGCAAGAAACATGTACTACTTTAGATTTTTGAAACAAATTATGTTTCTTTCATCAATATCCTTGAAGGTGAGCAATTTTATATGCAATCTCTGTCCAGCATATGAAAGAAATTTTTGACAAATTCCCTGGATTTAATAGGCTTATGAACAATTCACATTGATCTTCTGTAGATCATGTTCTTTTTCCAATATGGCATTTTATGTACTTAGGGCTTACCTAAGCTGTAAAGTACTATTTTAGATTCATTTGGCTTCAGTTTCTTTTTAGGGATTTTGGCAAGACAAGTTAACATATTGGGAGGGGCCCTTGGATCTTCTTTGCAGTCAAAATTGAGGCTCACTTTGAGAATATCTCCTGTTGTGGTCCCACAAAGCAAGCATTCATCTTGCCAGTCAATCTTAAACAAATAGATTTTTTTTTGAGATTTAATATTGTTTTGTTTATATTACCTAATCAACTATAACTGAAATAACGTACAGCAAGACAAGTTATTATCCTTCTTAATTTGCCAATTTTAACATCCACCCCACAAACCACATTGTGAGTTGGAACAAATCTCCAAAGTCGTAATGTGTTATCTCCACCAGAAACAAAGCAGAGTTCTCTTTTGTTGCAATGACAAAGGATTAAAGCATCTCCACCTGTTCCAGGGCTGGCAGAATTTCCTGTAACGAAACAATTTAAATGAATGTAGAAACAAAATTCTAAAATACTATCATGTCTCTCATTCTGCTGTGATTAATGGTGATTTGATGTTTTTAAACATCGCTTTCCACCACATACAATAATTGAACAATACATTTGATTAATTTACAAGGATAAATATGACAATACAAATTAGAAGTAATAGCATAAATTTAATTGTGATATATGTATTAAAATATATAACAAATGAGAATAGCAAAATACAATTATTAGATTTATTGGATGATAGTAGAGCATAATGTTCTTTTTTCTCATTAAATATGAGAATAATTTTGTTCATTGAGCCATTTTTTTATTTATTATTCTTGGCACTGTAACTGTTTTATTCTTAAGCAAGGAAAAACAATTTTAATCCAAGTCCAATATTCTTAGTTCACTGCTAATAAGAATTATGTAGTATATTGGAAAATACCAATTTATTTATGTTTTTGACAACAATTTCCATGATGTCAACAATTTTCAAAGATATGTACCATTTGATGGCAAAATATGTGCCGAGGTATGGGAATATACATTGATGAAGATTGCTTTCATACATTATTATTTGCCGATGATCAGGTGATTTTGTCCAATGATGAGTTTGACATGGAGTATATGTTGCGAAAGCTTGCGGAAACATACAAAAAAGCAGGATTAAAGATCAATTTCCTCAAAACAAAATATATGGTAGTGGGAGAGAAGAAAAGAAATTGTGTAGAAATAAATGGAGATCAGATAGAAGCATACAATGAATTTAATTATTTGGGTGAAATTATTAGCAAAGAAGGAGATTCCAGAAATGATATTGCTTCAAAAATTACACAAGGACAGCAAGCTATTAGAAAGTTAAACTTGCTACTCTGAAGAAAAGAAATATCCAAGTCTACCAAGAAAAGACTTTTCGACTCTATAATACAAAGTATAACATTGTATGGTGCAGAAACATGGGAACTAAGAAAAAGAGAAAGAGAGAAATTAATGAGCCTACTAATGGATTTTTTGAGAAGAAGTATCTAAAATGGAACATATTAGAAACAAAGAAATTCTTAAGCGAATGAAGGTTCAAAAATCAATAATAGATGAATTGGAAACACGAAGGCTGAAATGGTTCGGTCATATGAAAAGGCTTGATTGTGGGAGATGGCCCAGAAAGGTACGCGAGTGGTTTCCTTTAGACAGAAGAAAAAGAGGTAGACCCAGAGAGGAATGGCAGAAACAGATTTTTAATGATATGCAGGGAAGAGGACTAGAAGAGAATGACTGGAACGATAGAGTGGTATGGAGATTGGGATGTGAGAAACGGCCACTAGGGCTGTAAAACACTCGCAAGAAGAAGATGTACCATTTGTGTGTACAATAAACATACAAATTATTAATTTAATCTTCCTTTGGGTCATTTACATCGTAAAGGTGAAATTGAGTATGGCACTTGAAATTAAAAAAGTTTGTTTATTCAAGAGAATTATCCCTTGACTTATCATTGCCTTGCTTACTTATCTCCTAAACTTTTTCACTTGCAAATAAAGACTTAATTTACTCTCTTGTAAGCAATATTTATTTTTATAATTGTGTGAAATGATTGCTTTTTACACAATTAAAATTTAGGACTTTTTTGCTGAAACCGTTAGATTGAGGCAAGTCAACAAGTGAAATCATGTAAGAAACAATCATTTCACTTGCAAAAAAAAAGAAGAAGAAAGAAAGAAAGAAAGAAAAAATTATTATACAATCTTGATGACATGCTTCAACTATCAGTCATTATTTGTTTTATATCAATTTTCATGGTTATCACAATTAAGCATCTCTTCATATTTATTTCTGCCTTGAACAATGATTGCACCTCCAAAATGTGATGTTACCATGCAAAACTTTTTTTTTATGGTGACTTCTCATTTTTCAAATGTGTAAGAAAAGACAGCATTTTATGTAAAGCTCTCATGCCTAAATTCTCTCGTTATGATTATTGAAAAATTACCTTCACCTCCAAGTTGTTTGCATTTTATATCCTCTTAAATACTCTGGAATTTACATTTAGTTGTTTTGTCTTAATAATTATATTCAACTTATTTAAATAATTTTATTAGATTTTAAATTTTAAAGTTGAAGGATGTTTTTTATTGTATTTTATGCACTCAAATAAATAAAAGGAATGGCATGGAAGTTTGAATGAAACGAAGCAAAGTAGTGTAATTTATGCATTGCTTGTAGCTTGTAGCGCTCTTGATTTTGACTAATATAAACTTGCCAAAACATCGAAGTAGGATGGCAGGATTTTTGTACTGATTTTCTGAGCAAATAACTCAACTTGTTGAATTATTGAAGATAATTAATATTTTCACCCATGTCTAAAATGTATTTTTAGCTGGAAGTTTGCTTTCATAGTTAGTCAACAATATTTTTAATAATATTTTGCTTACAACACTTACCACCAACCATATGATTTTCTTCAACATCCCAAATAGCAACGTTACTGTCATCTCTGCCACCTAGTGAGATGACATATCTGCTGTTGAGTGAAAATGTAATTGATTCTGTTCTTACTTTGTGAAATTCATGTCTTGCTATTACCTCATGGGTCTCAAAATTCCACACGAGAAGTATAGACTGGAGGATCAAATTATAGTGAGTCAATACCAAAAGAAACAGGAAATGTAAACAAGTATTTCTCACAACATACTACAGTACCATTTGTCATAAATCAATTGGTTATCTAACAACATGAAATGAAAGACATGTAAATTTGCTTGTAAAGCAATGTTGAAATAAATTTCGACATGAAAAAATAAAAAAAAATGTGGTTATCATAACATAATAAGGAAAACACTCATGGTTTATTACTTTGTTATGATCGCAATGTTTTGAATTTTTCATGATGTCAAAACTTATTTCAACTTTGCTTTATATATTTTAATTCATTATCCTCTCCATATTTAATATGCTAAGAATGGATGATAGTTTTTGACATTTTGTTAGAAATTATCAACACAAAAACCTATTAGTGTGCTTCTACTGGATAGAGAATTATATCTCACTCCTGGATCAAATTTAAGATGAAAACTAGTGATTCTAGTGCTACTTCTACAGTACTACAGTACATATATTGCTGTATTATTGGTAACTTTTGGAATTTTTGAAAACTAAGAGAGTTCAACAAAATTGAGACTGCACCATTTTTTAAGGATTTTTTGCTCTATCCAAGGAAACTAGGTATTTAAAGAAAGAAAAATTGGTGTAATTAAAAAAAACTAATTTTTAAATTAAAGCAAAAATCTACTAGTTTTTTTTCTCTCTCAAAAATTGCACATGAGCTTATTTAATAATCTGTCTTTGAGGAACATATTTCGTTAAGGAAAAAACGTCTATCAGTATTGTGATTTTGAAATGTTAATTATTTTACAATAATTTTCGAAAATATTGAGAGTTCGTCGAGAATGAGACCTGCGTCATTTTTGTCAGCATACTTTGCAATATAAGAGAAAACATTCCAAGAAAAAAAAGTTTAAAAGAAAAAAGTGGTTTAAAACGTGACAATGTTTCTCGTAAAATTACGCGAAAACTACTAATATTTTCAAAAAATTGTCCATGACCTTATATCAAGATACCTTAAATCGACAGATTTTAATAAAATAATTTATATTTTCAATATTTTACTTGTAGGAAGTTGCCGTAAAAATTTTGAACTTTTGTGATTTTCGAAAAATCAGGGATTCGAACGAAAATGAGATCCGCGTCATTTTTCAAGAATGCTTTTCGCGAATCACGGACAGTGTTTAATATAAGAAAATGGAAAAAAATTTCCAGAAAATTGTAAAAATATTACTAAGGCTCCATGTAAAGTATTCTCAAAAATCAAAATATCCATTCCAAATTCGCAGGTCCTCGAGTTTGCTCAGATCAATTGGGAAATATCAACTTCGGAGAAAATTGAACGGTTTAAGCTCGTTGACCCGTTTGACGAGGAACGGAGAGAAGTTTTGTCCTTAATCAATTTTTCGGTATCAAGGACCCACAAATTAAAGAAGTGAATTTGTAATCAGCCAACTCATTCTTGTTCTAGTGTCAATGAAATGCATTCTTGAATGGATGCCTTTGCCACGAGACTAATCGTGTTGTAACTGAATAAATCGGCAACTCCTCTAAAATGAAATTTCATTATGTAGCTCCTTTGATTATTAAAGACTTCCCGTTCAGATTTCAAATACAGTAACTAAATATCGCGAAAAACTTACGGGATCGAAGAGCTTTGCTCAAGTAATGGATAGTTTTGACATTTGTAACCCTTCCCGTCTCTGTGATCTAGGCCTATGTTATAGGCATGTATACACATTCTATAGCATGAAATCTTCACAAATAATGTTATCAAACTTTTTATTATTCAATTACGTAAATAAATTGTGTAAATTCGAGTTTATCGCGAAGATGATAAATATTTATTTCATGTTAATCTGTAATGAAGAATGATGACTTTAGCTAGTGTACAATTAATATAAAAACATTTTCAGAGGAATATCTATTAAATTAACAAAAAATTGACGAAAAAACGAGTATCAATTTGCGAAATAAAATTTATGAAGTAGTTGAGGCAGGGGTCCATGTTAGTCAGAATTCTATCTTTTAAATATAACAGAGATCCAAAATTAAGATCGACATAATATACGCCGGAAATTGTAATAAAAATATGGTCTGTAAAAGTTCGTAGAATAAATCTTGCGTGGACACATGATGCAAATACGTTAAGAAAAATAACACCGCCCCAACAAATAACTTGCTTTGCTGTGGCAGTTCGATTGATGAAAACCCGGTAATATTACCTTAAAGCCCATATAGTTCACTTGTCCAGCTGCAACATATTTCCCATTGGGAGAAATTGCTAACGCAGATATGGCATCAGTGTGTCCTGATAAGAAACTCTGTTGCTTTGATGCCCAATTCTGAATACAAACTTTATTCCCGAGTGGATATAATATGTGAACGTTATCAGGGTGTACTTGCAGGCCATTGGTGACAAATCCTGAAATCAGTCATTACACACAAAAAATATATTCAATTAAACATAGATTCACCTTCTGGGCGTCACGCAACAAAATTTTGTTTCATAATTTAACTGGTATTAAAATCAGAAGTCTTACCGTCAAAGCCAATAATAGACGCTAATTCGAGGTTACAATGTGACATTTTTCTCTTCAGAAATAACAAATAAAAAGGTATATCAAATAAATAGTTACACGGAAGTGTTGAAGTCGCTTCCTTGAGAAGCTTCGTAAGCGTTGCCATAGCAACGTTGCTCGATTCGTGATAGGACACCCCTTGTGCTTTGCGAATGCAGTACCCATCGATTACTCAACCAATCTTTCCAGACAAACCCTTGAACTAGTATGGGAATCTTGTTATGAAATTATTTAATGGACGAATATATCGCATTAAATGCCTTGGTTTCTATTTTGCCTCACCCTCTTCTTAGCTGCCATCTGTTGCCGCTGTGGGAAATTTTTCACATTTTAGGCTCCCTAATTGTAGAACTGAAATATGATTTTAAGAATTTTATAAAAGAGTAAAGCATGTATTAATATACATATGCTTATCGAAAATTGTGCAACCAGTTTTGAGAAAATTTGTTTGAGCGTTTCTGAAAATGCTCAATTTTGAACTCATATTTTCAGAAAACTTTTGAGTTTTTTAGAAACATAATGAGAAATCATTTGAATCACTTGTAATGACAAGTACAGTAATGAATAAAAACGCCGGTAATGTAAATATTAACGACGTGAGAGATACAAAAAAAGGACATTTGTGTCATTAAAAAAATCAAAATATTACATAAAAATTGCGTTTATGATGTGTTTCGATGCAAACCGAACTTAACTACAATGCGTTTCAAGAAAATAGAGTCGTTTTGAGAAAATCTCGTTTGAGTGCTTCTGGAAATTGGCAATTTTAAGTTCTTTTTCACAGAAAGAACTTCGAGTTTTCGAGAACCTTCCTCAAAAGTCATTTGAAGCATTATTACTCGCTAAGGCAATAATGTATAAAAACAGCTCGTAATGTAATATTAATGACATGAGAGACGTGTAAAAACTTAAATTTGTGTATTTTAAAAAAATATAAAAATTAGGCCTGTATCAAAATGGCGCTTGTGTTATGTTATTCAGTGCATTTAGACTTTGTACTTTCCGTAAAAAAAGTGTTTAAAGAAAAATTTGTGCCAATTTTTGAAAAAAATCTAGTGTTTAATAATACCCATATTTCACTCAAAATTGTGCAAAAACCTCTAACATTTTCAAAAATATGTACATGACATTACTTAAAGAACTAAGTTTAGTTGACAAATTTCATTTGAAAAAAAATGTCTATCCTAATAATGTATATGGCGTTTTTGAAAATCCAGGGCTAACGGTAAAAATTCAATTTATGGATCTTTATAAGTATATATCGCTCTATTCTTACAAGACATTTTCTTTTTTCTTGGGCTTTTATTCAGCCAACAGCCGGTCCCTTTACGTCCCGGTGGAACGTACAGTCTGCCACACATTAGACAAGATACGAGATTCGCGCAACTTTTCTTGAACGATGACTTTGCTTCCCTCTCTCTGACACAATAAATAGTCAAAGAATTAAGTAAGACAAAAGCTCGAAGCGTACACTGACGACAACATTCAAAACACATCTTCCCTGGTGCGAAATAGAAACTATTTTCCGTTGAAGATAAGAACTTCTCTCCGTGATTTTCTCCAAACAATCTAAAGAAATTACCGAAAGAGGTGAAGATCCATCACAGGAGATACCTCGAACTCCTGAGAAAGTTAGAACGCAAATTATTGAGAAAGTTGCGAAGGCATGACTGATCCTCCAGAGATGAGCATTGCTTTATAAAATCTAGTGGCTGATTACATAATTAATACCCCCACTCTACTCGCATTTCTTCAATCCATCGTTCAAGAAAAGTTGCGCGAGTAATACCTGCGGACTCCTCTGATCTGCAGTCAGCAGAACGCGAAGCCCTCCGCGTCAACACGTATAGAACGATTTTCCTAAGAATGGGATAAAGTGACAGTTCGCAAAACACGTGAACATCACGTGTACTTCAGAGAAGCAAACACGTGCACCGTCACGAGTACGCATCTCACATTCAAGACTCGATTTTAAAACAAACATAATACTAGTCACATAAAAACTAAATTCAATGTAATTTTTATAAAAAGAAAGAATTTTTACAGAAGAGCACAAAGCTCTGCACTTCCTAAATTGAATTATTTCTCGTGGCGCACTATATTTTCGTCGGACGAGGACATCACAGCCAGGGAGCGTCGTAACTATTTACAAGTTAGCCAACTGCAAACGAACGAATGGAGGAAGGAGAGTCTAATAAGTTCAAGGACACAACGACCACAGAATCGTCAGTTGTGTTGCCAGCACTAGCTGTCAAATCATCCCATTCTAAAGAAAATCGGACAATACATGCGAGACAAGGGGCAAACAACCACGCCCAAGGCGGGACTCGTACCCGCGACCCTTCGGGCCGAAGCGCTGAATCGGTACAAGCTCGTGTTGGAAAAGAAATCCTAGGAAACGGTTCAGGCGCTGTTCACTGATGGATAGGCGAACGGACAGACGTTCTGAAAGGGGAAAAATTGAAGGAAAAAAGGAGAAAAAACACACAACTAGCTTTTTGCAAAGAAACCGCGAACATTGCATTTTAGAGGACAGTGAAAATACACATTTTATTATAATTTTGTCCGGGGGAGGAGGCACAGGGCATCAACTAAAATGTGCAGTTTAACACTTAGAATTGATAGAATCTTCACACAAGCACAATGCCAGGCGTATAATGCCATAACGCAAGTTCAGGGGCTGTTCGAAGTTAAAATCCAGTATAAAACCATTTTTGGTTTTAAAACGAATTGCAAAGTTTGAAATGTTTGTACTGGTTTAGGTAGTTATTATTAATTTACTTCCTTAATAAAAACTTTCAGGGTACACGTTCAATCATAAAGTATTATTTCACCCATATTAAATTTCTTGACACGAGATATGTCAAGTTATGCTTTAAAACTTTAAAAATACTATTTAAAATTACATTTTTTTTGTTTGTTTGTAAATTTCAATGTCATGAGTGGGGTTCAGAAACATATCTAGTATGAAACGGGAAAATGTGAATATAAATATGTAACGAAAACGATAAGAATATGAAACAAACATATAAAGAGGGATATATTACATATTGTACAGTTATTAAGTATAGCATGAAATATTTATTACTTACAACACTAAGTATCATTATAAAAATTGTACAAATAAATAAAATAAATTAACACAATTTGAAATTTCATTAAGTTACATTACATTAAATTACTTTTAATTACATTCATTTATGAAATCAATGAAAAAATGAATCTTGCTAGGCATTCTTTATTTAAAGAGTACATTTTTATCTCTGGCAATATTGAGAGCCAAAATACAAACGTGGAGACCCATGAGTAGCAATCAATCTTTGTATTGTTGTCTTCGAAGTACTACTCGTGTGCTACATCCTATATTTCTCGGAACATGGTATTAAATATCAAGTAACACGACGTCACAGATACTTACCACACCTAAGGGTAATGTCAGCGCTCTCGCACACTTGCGAGAGCGCATCTAGAGTAGTGCAGACGGAGGTTAACCCGGAAGGGGCTCGAAAGTTCCAAAATATTTGTTCGAATAAAAATACGTTTCAATAATTTCCAGTCATTGAAAGTTCCGATTCCAATTTTTCACTGATATTGTTTCTTGGTATGCTTAGAGATCGAACGTCATTCAGATGTGACATTGTTTCGACAGAATGTATACAAAATTCCTGAAATTCAGGGTGATTTAATAAAATCGGTAAGAACAAAGTATTTACATATCGATGGCTTCCTTTCCTTTCGTCATTCACGCGGTAAAGGTACACGAACAGGCGATGCTACAGAAAAGGTGCAAGTTCTGCGCGGGCTCTAACAGTCAACGGAACGGAGCAAGACTGGAGGCAGGCGAAAAGCAGTTTCTCCAAGATATCTTCCCCCGCTTTGGTACCACTATGAACCTTTTCGTCAAAGATTAGCGAGGGCAAACAGTGCTTCAGAGGGATGGCACAACTGTTTTCAGGTTGTCGCCGGTCGATACCATCCAAGCCTATTTTTAGATAAATTAATAAAGGAACAGAAAGTATGATGCGACAACTGGTTCTCGCGCAAAAAAATCAGGGGAAGGAGAAATGAACAAAGCGTAAAAACATCACACGACAGAATTTTTAATATTGTTACGAAATACAAAGAACGTCGTTAACAACGAATTTGTACAATATTTATGATTACTGCCACACAACATAACTTTATAGAACATGCATTTTTTGGAACAATTTTGAATTTATTTTTGGATGTATACATTTCTGGAAATGTGGATGCTTCGAACTTTTGTATTGGAACATTTAAATTAGAACTATTGTACCCCAGCAGACCTGCCTAGGCTTGTCAACACGTATCTCAGAATTTGTATAAGAGAAATAATTTTCAAGAAAATTGGTAGAATATTTGTTCCGCAAAATGCATAAAATATCAGCAAAATATGTAAATGATCTAATATAGTACAAAATAGGTAAACATATGCAACTAATCGTTTGGATATTGTTTTAGGACAAGATCACAATCTCGATAACTGTACAAGAAAGACAAAAATGTATTTACATAAGAATCCGATCTCTTAGTCACGGGAATTCTATGTCCTAAGTACGAGATAATTTGTATTTTATTAATATGAAAATGTAATGTGTAGGTCTACGGATAAATTTTAAGACTAATTCAGGATATCCATTTAGGCAGGCACAGCTCAAATTCATGACTTCCTTCCTTTTTTGACAAATTTATAGATACTAACATAATGCATGTATTGCACATAAAGGCCTGCTTGTTGCTCCGTATCACCAGGGCTCGCATTCTGATGGCCTAAAGTTTCTTTGAAAATGACCCATCAAATGACTTAAAAATAAGAGGAAAATGATGACTTTAAAAAGGGGGAAATGACCAATTAAAAATACTAAAAATTTGTATGAAAATGTTTATTTCTTCAATGAATATTACAATATTAAATAAAATTAATTTATATAACATTATATTAAATATAAAGCCTTTTCTTTTAGAAGGAAATGTAATCCTTAGCTCTGATCTCACAATCGTCAGTTTTTAAAGATCGAGGAAGTAACCGAAGATCCGTGTAATTTTGAGAGTTCGAAAAACAAGTCATTGCAGTAGTGAATTTCGTCATGAACTGATGATACAATAAAAACGTTGTTTTCTTGTGTTATTGTAAAATAACGAAACATTCACTAACAAAAAAAACTCGAAAAGGAATAAAAAATGTCTATTACAAAAGGAATACAATGTCTTATACAAAATACAACATGTCGTGATAAACACACCCTAACAGGTTAGGTCTAGAATGCACCAATGAAAAGATGACATGTCATCAGTATCCGAGTCCTCCTTATCACTTTCCGAAATTAAGAAGTTTGTAGTTGTGTTACTGTTTTACGCTTTCATTCAGGTTTTATCTTTGGCGTACGTGGATAAATTATGCACAGTGCCAACTGGATTACACTCAACCCCAAACCAATCACGTTCTGAAACTAAGGTACACGATTTTTGACATTTTTACAGAAAAAAAACATTTTCAGAAAATTTGTAAATGAAACGACTGCCGTTTTCTTACCACGAAAAAGTTGTTCTTAATAATGATACCATACAGTAACCATTGAAATGAAACTAGTGTGCCAGTAAGAATCATTGGAAGTGGCAATATTGCAGAACATTGAGTTTGAATTATTTCTTTCTGAAAGTGAAAAATGATATTCAAATTAAAAAACTGTAAAGAAATAGAAGCAAAATATGATACTACACTCACATTTATGTAAACTTACCAAGGAAAATAGAGGAGCCGCAATTAGTAACATAAAAAGAGCTGTTATGATAATTCCAAAACGGTATTCCACCTTATCAGTAGATTCCAATTTGGCATACGATATTAAGACACCCACAAAAAGAAGTGCGCGGAATGACTGGAATCGAACCTTTTTCTGCAATAAGAAAATAATGTGAGAATAATGAACACCGAGTTACAAATAATTTGCATAACTGTATGAAACAAAATTTACCTTGTCATTGGTGTATATATAATAGCAAAGAAGGTACGCAGTATTTAAAATTAGTCCAAACCAATTCACCTGTTTCATGGCATCATCTTTCAAAATGTTTGAATATTCAAACATTAACACACTTCTACACATAAATGACAAAATAATAATTACTCTAAGACAATTCTAAAATTAATACAAGTTTTTTTATCATTTTCTAAGTATTAATCATTCTACTTACATTGCAGTACCACCAAGAAAAGGCATGACATCTACATTTTCAGTATTCCCTTGCTTTACAATATTGTAGCATATAGGACTGTTTCAAAGCAAAAACCAAGTTCTTGTAAATGACACCACACGATGTTTGTTAATTATAATGTATGAAAAAATGTTTAAAAATGTACTCACACTCCAGAGAGCATTTGTCCTATTGTAGTAATGCTTGCTGCAGAAGCTATAATATCCTTGTAATCTTCGAGCGGCATGATGTAAAAAAGTCAAAAACCTAATTTTGCACGAGAGTATGAGGTGTTGTCTGCTCTACAATCTTAATTCAATGGACCTGCACAAGACACTACGGACGTATGGCTCTTATTCTTGATGTACGACTATTATTCATTGGTACATTCAATCAAGTATCGACTCCAATGGAAACTTGACACGTATCCAATGATGTACCTGCGATCACATTTTTCGTCATGTATTCTTAATTTCCGATTCCCCCGAATACTAGATAATAAAACACGACAGTAATCGTAGTATTTTACTATCAAGATGGAGATGTTGTTGGTTCGTTGATATCTTATCAGAACTTTCAAGTTCATACCTCAATGAACAAGTGTGCTGAATCATGCTTTCATGCGATTCTCCTTTCCGTTTGGGTCTGTTTTACTATGATACTCACATGTCTTTACAACAAACATTCGCCAGCTTTAAAGCTCATGATTCTTTGGTGCCAAATTGAAATTTTGAAAAGATGTTGATTTTTACATATAGCATAATTAAATTTGCCGGCTACATTAAAACCAACTGAGATACAACGAAAGAAGAGGAAAAAGCATTTATTTGAACATGAATTAACATTAATTAATTTAAAAGAGAGCTCAGATAAATCGAAAAATGCATGAATCCGAAGAGACTTCGCGTGGTTTTCTTGTGCTCCTCAAAAATATTACGAATTCAGAATCAGTCGGAGTAGTTGAATATTCGCACTAACCCCTTGAAATACTCAAATAATTAGATGCAGTATACGCGATTTTTTTGTTATCTTAATCCATTATTGGCCAACAACGTTTGCTAGCAAAGGATCTACTAGATGAATACTCAAATGGGTTTCTTTTTCCGGCAAGAAATGCGAGAGAAAACAAATCAAAAGCGAAAGTTGCTGCAACAAGACGAAGACTATTGATTCGCTACTACTTACGCGTTTAAAATGCAAATTTGATGTTGCTGTGAGGTTCTCTAAAATCAGCTTCTAATCGGGGAGAGTACTTCTACTCTTATAATTTGCAATAGATTCGTTTTATGGGAAGTGCTGAGTTGTGTAGAGACGAGTCCGGTCGCGAAGCTTTGTAGGCCCCAGCGCGTAGCCTTAGTTGTCGCATAGGAATTGCTGGATCTTTTTAAAATTTCATAGTTTTCAAAATAGAAAAATTGTACGCATAAATAATTGTTCCCTTTTTGGCATGTTTCTAATCACATAATGTAATAGTTTGAATGGAAAAAATATTACAAATTTCAAATATTATGTTTGAACGGAAATTTTCCAAAATTATTGCCATTTACTATTTAAATAGGAAAACCGCATGTTACTTTTTTCCATTTTTTAAAAATTGAAAACCGTAGAGCACAGTTGTGAGCACTGTTGTAGATCAATATTGAACAATGATTACGTATAATATAAAGCAGTAAAATCTAAATCACTTTACCCTTCGTTTGTATTTGATATACGAAATTACAGTTTTTCAGTAATAAAAATACAGGGTAAAGAAGGGTAAACTGACGAACTTAAGCTTCAAAGATTATTTTTTGGAGTTGGTTAGAGGTTTAAAAAACTGAAATTTACACGGAAACATTTACCAATACGTACCTTAATTACTGAAGAAATGAAAAGCTGTCTATTAATGACTGAAAAATATTTTAAAAAAAGACATTTTCGTCATCTTACCCTACAGAAGAGGTAAGATGACCGAAATATCTTGTTAAAGCTAAGATGACGAAAGGTGACAACATATTAATCAAGACTTATTATACTACGTACATTTAAAAAGACTGAGAAAGGAAATTAAGTACAGTAGACTAACCATAGCTGAAGTTCTATGGATATACTGCAATACCACCAACACTTGAAACAATACGGTATACAATTTACACTCAAAACCACATCTCCAGGGCCTGTGTTTCTTGGCATGAAGATCATTCCAGACCGAACATTTAGCATGAGTCCAAGATTTGCGTCTCTAACACTGCTACCATAATTCTGTCTCCCCAGCTCCTCACAACTGATGCAATCTCGTCGGTGAACATCCACATTATTGCGTGTAACAACATGAGTAGCCTTTCTTAGTGCTGTCTCATCTTTGATGACAAATTCAATTCACGACGCCCTGACACATACGTTGTATCCTACTTCTAAAATAGCTACATTCATTGCCCCCTTAATCCACTCTCCCTGTCACTATTTTTGATGTACATTCGTGACCTACTGAGATGCAGCTGATGAAGTTCGAAAAGAAAAAGCCATGAATTAGAGTATAAAATGAAAGAAAATAATAATTACGACTCAAAATTAGTTATAAAATCTACATTCTAAGAAAAAAATGAAACTATTAAAACATGTCGGATAAAATGACGGTATCGAACGTCACCTTACCCGCAATGCTGTTCGTCATCTTACTCTCCCGACTCACCGAACTCTCCATTTTGGTTTGAAACTTGTCTACCAGTATCTTCTTCCACTACAAACAATCTACATATTATATCATTTTGCACTTTTAAGACGTATTTCACGAATGTGCCAGGGAGAGCTGAAATAACTTACCATAGAAGAGTAATTTCTTACGCGAAGGTAAAAAAGTAAAAGCATCACAGTCCAAATCGCGTTTCAATCTGTTACGGCCCTTATGCCCTCTGCCTCCCCTCTGGATCCACTACTGCCTGTTAGTATATTGGAAAATTATCGAATTCATCCTCCATGTTTCGCCATTTTACCTTCTCTTACCGTAGATAATAAAGCTTTTTAGGTAAGCCACTTATTCTAATTCATGTTGGAGAAATTAATCCATATAATGTTTTTCCTGAAAAAAATACCCATTCATTGTTTCAAAAGTCAACTTTAAAACCAAGTTATGAACTTTTTCTAAAGTCCACTTGCTTTTATCAGTCGTTGTCTTTTATCGGTTCCATGCGAATGTGGGAGCAGCACCTAAAAAAGGGATCACAGACCAAGAGCAATTTTTACTTCCACAACCTACCACCCTCCCTTCCTTAGGGCTCAACTACGGGTTAGGGTGCGAATTGGCAGTTTTCTCTTTGGATCCCTTGATTTGAAATTTTCCAAGTGCGGAAAGATAACGAATTATTTAGATATCAATTGTATCAATGGCAGAGGCAAGTTACTGCTTTCCTTGCAGGAGCCATCAGGTTCTTGAGAGAGAGACGACCCCTGGCTTCTCCTCTACAGCCACCAATTCGCATCTAGCAGTGATCCCTCTCGCCACATGACGCAACCCGATGATCGAGAACATTGGTCGCCAAACTTTTACTTACGCTACAGAGTGGAGAGAAAGTTATGAAATGCAGAGCGAAAAAAACACGAATTTTCGGCACAAAAAGTCTTATTACAGGGCCTTGGTAACAGAAAAGAGCATAAATACAGATACTAAATTGAGGAAAAAAAACATCTAACACCTAGTGTAACCAGAATCCATATTTTGTGGTTCCTTGATACCGAAAAATCGAATGACGGCAAAACTTCTGTCTGTCCGTCCGTCCATCTGTGAACAAACTGTGAACAGCCGATTTTCTCCAAAATTGATATTCCCCAATCAATCTGCTGCCCCTTGAATTTGAAATCAATATTTTAAATTTTGGGGGGTACTTTACATATAGGACCTGCGATATTTTCAAAATTTTCAAAAAATTGCTCCATCGATTTTGATTAAATTCTGTTGTTGGATACTGTAAAGAACGTTTAAGAGAATGGTTCATGTCTCATGTTCATTACAAATTTTGATTTTTCGAAAACTGCAATAGTTCATTTTTTTCCCTAGTCTTCTCACAACTAAAATAATAAAAGATGATTTTTTCTCCTTAATAAAATCTGTTCCATAAGAATATATTTTTAAATAAGGTTATGTACAATGTTTCGAAAGGTTGAGTACTTTTCGCGTAGTTTGGGGTAAAAATATGGACGAGAAAGAACGTGCAATTTTAATACCACTAGTTTTCTCTGGGGACCGGATAGGAAGTTTTTAAGAGCCTTGAGGTCCAAAAATTTAATGATAGGATGGAATATATCGTCTATTGTCAAATTAAATTTTAATTAAAAAACATTAAAACAGTTAACAATTCACAAATTAATTCTCGAAACACATATGGGCCTATGCGTACACAAGAGAAGTGGGAAATACGTCCATTTACAGCTCTCTTCTAATCGGGATAAGAGATCATTCACCCACATTAGTTTGCCTTCCGCAATAAACATTCCTTTCTACAATAGATGCATGGAATGAACTATTCAATGACTCTTTTAAAATCAAGAATATTTGTTCAGATTTTTTTAGATGTAATTGCTTAAATTCAATGTATATTTTAATAAATGGTTTTCTAGGGAAGAAGAAATTAGATAAAAGTTGTAAGAATTATAAAAATATTAACCAAAAATATTTTATTACTACACTTCTTGAACACGATCGATAAACAAAATACGAAATAAAGAAAGAAGACGGGGCAGTGTATTACAATCGTGATTGCATATGTTTGTCATAGGTGCCATTGTGCGAGAGTCACATTGTCTCCCTTTTTCTGTCCTGGAGTGCTTTGTTGTTCGTTTCCGCTCCTCCGAAGGGGGAGGGGCACGGGTCTTACGCACTCTTCAGTGTTGGCATCGACTTGCAGAGATGCACATCTTGCAGTGTACGTTGTTCCAAGAAGAAAGAAATAAACGCGAACAGCTTAGCAGGAGAGGCAGACAGGTATTTTACAGAAACATTTTCCGTTTTTAATTTTGTAGTAACTAATTATAGTTTGTAGTTACTATTTGAATTAATAGTGTATTCGGCGATTGAAACGCTAGCAATAAGTTTTGCGTTTATATGTTTGTTTCTCAGCCTCTGTAACCAATAAAATCAAAGACCAGATTAAGATACCAGCTCATGGCATACCTTCCTACTTGCGAAGTTTTTAAAGATATGAACAAAACAAGTTTTTCTTAGCTCACTTCGGAACATTTACGATCTTCCAACATTGTATATTTTAGGGTGATTTTCTCTAATTACGTTGTAGAAATAGAGAGCAAGGGAGTTAAATAAGATTTATTCTCTAGGGAATAAATTTAGCTCCAAAGTGACAATGCAAGACGAGGTAAGTTTCATTATACAAGTACAACATTCGCACTATAAGTGATATCTAAAACCCCAACATATTGTTTCATTTCGTTCATTACTTACTCTCCAAGACCAATGAAGGAGGTTTACAAATTCTGGAACAATACTAAATTTTACAACAATTTAGAATTAAACATATTTCTGAATATGTAATTGAAATGATCTGAATTTACCAATAGTTATCCAAGTAGTATGTACATATTTACCAATACCTGTAAGTAGCAGTGGGCTACAGATAGGAATTCTGTTATCCATTAACTTAAAGACGTAATGCACCAATTTGATTTTCTTTTGTAAAGGGCCACGTGTAAAACGGTTGCTGGACATTATGTTTTTATGAACTAAACATTTTTACGTTTAAAAATCATAACCTTCGAACTCAAGAAGCTCCCTATCTTCGCTTCACTAAGAGATAGATTCACCAAGAGATTCGCTTCACTAAGACATTACGCCTTTCGACAGCGGCTGTTTTACGTTCATGGGAGATACCTGGTTGAAGAAACCTCGCTAGCTGACGGGTAGGTCGGCTCCGGATCTCGCCATCCAGCTGGGGAAGTTCCTCACTAGCCAATCAATCGTACTTTAATAAATGAAGACACAAAATAAATTTGTTGCATCAAAAGACACGAACGTTTTTGAAATAAAAATTCGTGAGATTAACAAAACGAACGAACCTTTTATTAATACGGTAAAACCTGTCTTTAGCAGAACCTGGGTACGGTGGAAACCTTCCTTCGACGGAAAAATCTCAGAACGGACTATTTTGCAATGAAAAGTACACTGGATAAGCCGGAAACCTGCCTAACGAGGAAACGGAAAGGAATTTTTAATACTATTAACTAGTGCTAAAACAGCACCTACTTTCTCGTCCGTATTTTCACGCACAATCACGCGAAAAGCACTCAAACTTTACAAAAATTGTACATGACTTTATTTAAAAATGAATTTTTAAGTAACAGATTTCATCACGGAAAAATATCTCTCCATAATTGTAGTTGTTGGAAGTGGTTAAAAAATATTAAAAAATATCCGTTTCAAATTCAAAGGGCCGCGGCATCACACAGATCGATTGGCAAATGTCAATGTTGGCTGAACGGTTTAGCGGCTAGCGTTGTTCACAGTTGGATACGTTTCGGCGTCATTCGATTTTTCGGCATCAAGGACCCACAAAACATGGATTCTGGCTACACCAAGTGTTAGAAGATTTTTTCTAAATTTAGCAACTGTAATTAACCACTTTTTCGTTAGCAGGGCTCTGTAATAAGATTTTTTCTGTCGAAATTTCGCCGTGTTTTCACGCAGCACTTCATAACTTTCTTTCTACTGCGTAAGCGGTGGCGAGAAAGTAAACAATCTGGACAAGACGGAAGACAAATATTGTGTTAAAATTAAACGTTAAGAATTATAGGAATGGCCTGTATGTGTGTAGCCACTTCGCACCACGAGACATTCAGAAGTGTGCGCGGCCGTTCGCTTCCCCAACTACCCTCGTCCGATCGTCGTATTTCCCTCGATACTCGTCTTCCACAGTTTCTATGTAACAGCACTGACCCTCACAAGCCAGTGTGAAGGGAGGGGAGACGCGAAGAGAGATCCTTCGATAGTTCTTGTAATGCGAGTTTTGGGTTTAGTGCTTCTAAACGTTTACTGTTGTCCTATTCGACGAGTTGCAGGTGTTGTGTTAATCAAGTGTTTATGAGTCAGGGGGCAAATTGAAAAGTTAACTCTTTGTGAGAAAATTAGACTAATTGAAGAACACGAACAAAACAACACTTTTGAAAAAGAAATTTAAAGTTGGGAATACTCAAGGGTACGTTTAAAACAAAGTCAAAATCAAGAATGAGTGATTAAACGATTTTTTTAGATTGTTGCAAGTTTTCACGAGTGCCTAGGCAAATAGCCGAAATCCCTAGTTATCAAATGGATCCATCTGCTTGTATAAATATTGAAAAAAAATAAGTTTTCTCTTACTTTGTATGGATCTCTTTGTTTTATTAGACTTCGTATTGCGTGTCATTTTCTTTGTCGCTCTCACGTCCTCTTCGTTTCTTTGAAATGTAGTTTTTATGTGAAATAAACTAGTCATTCAACCTACTCCATCTTTGAACGATTGCATTTTCCGAATTTATTCCAAACCTGAATAAGCATGAAGAAAATGTTGGACCCAAACGATTCCGTCTAAGACAGGTTTAAATGCATTTTATATTATTGTTGATAACACATAATCATGTTTTAGTAAGGTAGTAAAGTTTAATTACTGAATGGTATGAATTTGTTTTTTCAAAGAAAAATGTCATTGGTTGTGGGGTATGCATTTACAACATGTGATTGTTAATTGCCATGCGTGTTGTGATGCGACGCTCAACCAGTAATTAATTACGCGATTTTGTCGTTTTGTAAATGGAAATAATACAATTGCGATTGTTCCAAGCGTTAATTCAAATAGAGCGCCAAAAAGTACTTACTCTCCATTTTCTTGAAAATATATTTCCACTTACATTTGCTTATCAACTCGTGACCATTCTTGTGTAATTATTACATTTGTTTGTAATGAATTTAAGAACTGTACATTATATTATTAGCAGTACAGGTAAATAAGGTATTCATGGAAAGTATTGCAAACGTGTCTGATAGTGTGTATTGACTGATTAGAGTAAATAATTATATAAATTACTTTTAATTTTAAAGAATATATTTAAACTTATTGTGATGTAGGGCGAATGATGAGATCTGCTGGTATAGGCATTATGTTTAAAAAAACTGAAAATTAACATGGATACTCAGGGCCTGATTTCTGATGGAACGCGACGGTATGGTGTTCCGGTACCTCGGGAATATTTATTAAATTTTATTATAAATATATAACTATTTGTATTAAATTAATAATTAATTTGGGACACATTCCAGAACCTACAATTTTATAAATCAAGCACTGTTTATACATTCATAAATGAATGAATTAATCCCAAATTAATCCCATTAATCCCCATATGTTGAGAAATTATATGTGGTTCTTCAGGATGTTGTTAACAAAGTATCTAAGAACTAATACTTGATTGTTGTCGGGGACTTGAATGTGAGAGTTGGTAATACACCGATCAGCAGAATAATAGGCACAAATGGAGAAGGGACCCATAACAGAAAAAGAGAAAGATCTGATAGAATTTGCATCTTTGAATTCATTAAAAATTACTAACAGGAAAGGTATAAGGAAATCCACGAAACATACAAGAAACATCAATTATAGATTATGTGCTAATTAATAAGATGACAGACTAGTAGATGTGAGGGTTACAGAAACTATGAAGTTGGTATTGATCAAATCATCAATGGGAGATGGAATTCTCTAAAATATATCATTTTCAAACCCACAGAAGAATCTTTGAGAAAGACAAAGCAAACATGGCCTACGAAAATGGAAGGAAAAGTTAGCAATCTCATTAGGAGAAAAAAGGATGCTCATCACCAATACTAGCTCTGTTATATGTCACTTCAAGAATACCAAATATTATCAGCAATAGTTAAAAGAGAATTACAATGAATGAATTGTCAGAGCTGGGAAACATTTCTTACAGAATTGAGAATATACCGAGCATTTAAAAGGAGAGTAATATTAATTTTAACAATGACATTTAATGTATTATCAGGTTTTTGTCCAGTTTCCCTGATCCTTGAGCACATGCTGAGATGGCCACTTGTTCTGCTTCTGGACATAAATGCAACTTCAAATTAACTTCTCCCCATAGCATGTCATACACAGTTTTTCACTGTTTTTGATAAATAAATAAAAATCAATAAAATTAGAACACAATTTGCATGGATAACAGACAAACGCCTATAAAATATTAAAGTTTAATAAAAATGAGAACGATAACGTAAACCCCAATTTCATTCTAGATAAGTGGCTTGATTATCTTGCAAACAAGAGGAAATTATATTGAAGGAAGAAATAGCAGACCCAACAACAATGGACAAATTGAAGAATGCTCTTAAAATAGGAAAGTTCCTGAATCAAATAACTTCAACAACAAACTCATCAAATATAAATGAATAAATAAATTAAATGTCTTTATTGATGGTAAGGCTCAGGCCATTCTCTTCAAAAAAATTTTAATACAATAGTTAATTAAAAGAAGGTCATTCAAAGAGAAATACATATGCAATTGGATAAGGGGGTTTTTCACATTGAAGACAGGAATGTAAGCGAGGGAGGAAGGAGTAGTTAGAAAAGGGAATACTCTCACAGCATTATATGCAACTGAAAGATTTTTGCTACATCTCCTTGACTTCTTTAATGTCTGCTGGATATATGATCACATCCCAGAAGAATAGAGGACTGCTGTGGTCGTTATATTAAAAGGGTGAAATCAACACATCAATGTACAAGTTACATTGTTAATATACAAAAGTAGTATAATTATACACTACAAACAGAAAATGATCAGTCTGCTCAGAATCATTAATTTATTAATGACATGAATATTAAGCAAAGTTCTACATTTTCTGAAAACATTATATGTATTTGAGTATGTAATTGAAAACAACTAGTAATAGAACATGTTTGAATTTCTGACACATAAGATTTAAGAAACTCACACAAAACATCTGAACATGGAGAGATTTCTTCTTTTCAATCACATAATGAATTCTACTGAGCCTCAAATCAGTTTATTCCAAACTTGTTAACAAATTCACATTTATTTGAGCACAAATTAATTTCATTCTCTATTCCATTCCATTAGCATAAATCATGTCATTCAAGATAAGGAGAGAGATTACTCTATGAAACAGGCTGGTTCAAAAAATGGATAAAAATATATATGTTAACTTTCAAAAAATGTTAACAAGGTAGAAAGATAACATGAAGAATAATAATTAACAACTTTTTTGTCACTGAATAAGATGTAATACTTAAATAATTTCTAAACTCTTATGATATGCTTTTTTTGTCAACAAAATAAATATGTGCTATATGGACAAAGTGATCAGAAATAACATTACATAAAAATATTACAGAAACTAATCATATACATCAAAAGAATCTTCATAAATTAAGAAATGAAATATGTAACACTAATATTTAGTACTAATCTTAGTGATAATCTTAAGAACACTGGTATGATAAAATAAAGACAACTTTTGTCACTTTTTAAAAAGTACAGAATTGGAATACAGTAAATCTAGGTATAATTATTCTATTACAGGAATGTGTTGTTCTAGGAACAAAGAGCATTCATGTATAACGTTACAAAAAGCATATAATGACTTAATGCGCTCTCTTATATGAAACTAAACCATATTTTTATTCCTTTCCGAACTTACGACTCAAGATAATTTTTTATGTAAATTTCAACAAAACTTGCTCTGAAGAAACAAATATGAAAAACTGCTAATATCAATGAAAAATATAATACTTAGATTTATATCAGAAATGATCTTTTGTAAGTAAAAATGTACTTCATCAAGTCTTCCATTCTATAGCCAAAGATGGCAATAATGCACATAACAAAATGAAAAATATGGGGAAAATGTCTTGTAAAAATTAATACAAGAAGCACCACAGTGCAAGTAAGGAAGCAATTAAGGCACTCCTCTCAACACTCCTGTATACCACACATCACAGAATGTACACATTGATATACCCTGTTATTGGATTCTTTGACGTACAAATATTACACATCCACCAGTTTCACATACAAAAATACACTCTTGTTGTATACATTCAATCCCTAAACTTTAAAAACTTCAATAATAACAAAGTTAAATACTGTAACAAGATATTAAATACAATATCACAAAAAAATTTCTAACAATAAAGGTTATTTCATAAATCCTAACATTTTAATATTTCATAAATAACATTTCAAAACTTTATTTTATAAAATTTATATGACCAAAAACTAATTTGATTCAAAAGTTAACCAAAATTCATTGAAATAAATCTTTGATTTGAGATGTACAGCTTAAAAAATTAAGTGTATCATTTGTATATAGCATTCAATGTGATATAAAAATCACTACCACAGTTGACAAGTTACATGCATTTTAAAAAAATAGCTCTCAAAATTCAATTATAAAATATATATTATGAAATTGAATGTCTTGTTTATGATACGTGAGCTCTAGGAGCTAATATCAATTATTGATATGAAGAAAAATGTGAATTATGCAAAATGAAGCCATTGCATACTGCCACCTTATTTTACAAAACCAAAGCCCAAAAAAAAATAAATTTGGGGGGGGCTGAAGTCTAGTATATGGGGAAACTAACAGAACAAGTTTAAACCAGCACTCCACACAGCTCTGGCGGCAACTGCACAGTTTGAATTCTGGAGGCTTTTTGAAAAGTGCTTTATTAAAAAAGTGAATTGGTAATTATGCAGTGGATAGACTCAAGGATGTTTATAGTGAATGCAAGGGCGAAAGGCCCGAGCCTCGCCGTGACTTAGGCCTGGGCGAGAGAAGCGAGAAAACTTGCCATTGATTGTAAATTGACATTACAATGCGGTGGGGACAAAGCGTATGAAGAGCAAAGACTTGAAAATCGCCTATCCGTAATTTCTATCACAGCACGTAACGTAATTTAAGGGAGGGCTTAAGAAGACCCCTCCCTCCCCGCCGCCACGCTTCTCTGAGGGTGTACCGTGTACCCTACTTTAACCCAATTTTTATAGGAGAAAACATATTTCAAACTGTTATCAGTAAGTCAGAATAAAAGCTCTAGTCTTAATGTTTTGATGCAAATTTGTTTTTCATTATTATAGGATGAAGTAACAATTATTACATGTTCTTAACTAAGATTCATCAAAATGTTTTCATTAAGATTCGTTATATAATATGAACGAGGAAAATGGGACCTAGATGGTTTTTAAAGTGAGGTGACAGTAGAGCGTATTTGGTTCTTAATTATCAGCAGCGAGTTTCAGCTAACACGTATTTCTTTTTACACAGCTTCACTTTTTCTATTTCATCGCATTATGTGAAATCTTGACTTAACAGAACTAGCACATCGTCCACAAAAAATTTGCAGCCAGAAAGGAAGGCACACTTGGTCATCTCCAGAAGAGGAATGTGCAACAACATAGTTATTCATGCCATCCAATAACTGGATAGGGAATGTTATTCACTACTGTGTCTTTATTCAGCCTTCTTCTTGGGTTTACTTGGATAAATTGCAAATAGAGACAACTGAATTACAGACAACCCAAAACCAACAACGTTCTGAAACTGAAATGTGAAAATTATTAATAACAAATATCAACAATCAAACAAAGGGGAAATAAAATAATAATAAAAATAGTGTTCCTCCTGGTAATTTAATGAACTAGGTGAGCTTACCTGTATGAATTCATTTTTAATTATGATACCATAAAGCAGCCACTGAGCTGAAACAAGGGTACCAGTAAGAATAAGGGGGAAAGGTAAAGTTGCAGTACTCTGAGTCTGAATTATTTCTTTCTGAAAACAAAAGATACATATTCAAATAAGAAACAATAATTTAAAAATAATAAAAATTAAATAAAAAGCAAATACAAATTTCAAACATACCAAAGAGAAGAGAGGTGATGCTATCAGTAACATCAGGAGAACAGTAATGATTACTCCATAACGAAATTCCACCAAATCTGGAGATTCTAATTTAGCATATAATATAAAAGCACCCACAAAAAGAGATGCAAGAAACGACTGAGAACGAACTGATTTCTGAAAACAATATAATAAGAATAAATTTACACTGAATTGCAAGTTAAGCAGATATTTGTTTGTAAGAAAATTACCTTGTCATCAGTATATATATAATAGCAGACAAGATATCCAAAATTGAGAATTAAGCCAAACCAATTCACTTGTGTCATAGCTGGATCATTCAATATATTAGAATATTCCAGCATCAACATACTCCTAAAAAGTAAATGGACAGGAAACATATGTTTCTCCATTAAATATCACTTTTAAATTAATAAGAACTGTTGCAGAATTTCATAAAAGTTTTACTTACATTGCAGTGCCACCTAGAAAAGGCATCACAGCAATATTTTCAGTAGATCCTTTCTTTACTATATCATAACATATAACCCTGTTTCAAAACAACACATGGAATTTTAGTAAACAAACATTTCTCAATTGCTTGTCATAATTAAATAACATACAAGAACTCACACTCCTGAAAGCATTTGCGCTATTGTGGTAACGCTTGCTGATGTAGCAACAATATCTTTGTAGTCTTCGAGCGGCATTATTGTCAGGAGGGGTTATTGTTGGAATACACGAAAAAAATTAAGTTGTTATGCCTTCTCAGATCCGCTCAGCCTCCGCTGCACCTGTGAATTATAATAGAATGGACCATGAACTACAATGAAGCCGCACGTCACACTCCCTAGAATGACTGTATTCACGTGTCTTTTAGCATGTTTGGATGACGTAACAGAGATCGCAACTTTCATTAGAAATGCCACGATTATCCAGCGTGTGCCCTTCAAGAAGCCATTGTACGAAAGAACGTATAAATTACAGTTAAAAGTATACCGTTATTTTCAGTATTAATTCAAGATTTACGGGGAAGTATGCGATCTTCCCTTTATTAAAGTACATCAATCATTAATTTCGATAACGTTTTTTACGTTTTTGCTGTATCACGTATCACAAGTCACTTTTCCACCTCTCATTGTTTATCTACTTTATCTTTTCGCAAACTTTTCGCTCGTTACAATATTTATCATTCTGATGATTACTAGGTCTACACTTTTCATATTTAAATTCCCACTATTTCTAGTGTAAATAATCTGTTATGGCATGGTAATTGGAAACCTTTTAATGTGAAGTTCCGAGAAGTTTCCATTACATTTCAGAATTACACAGAAATCGACAATTATATTTATTCGTATAGATTATACTTTAAAGCAAGTATGCATTTATGGAAACCAAAATAACGAAGTAAAAAAGAAAAGTGTTTAGGTAGACAATTCGCGATTGAGTAGTTGGCGGCAGCTGGGCAGGCAGAGAATCCTAAGACCAGAAAGAAGACTACCTCTTGGTCCGATGAAAGAAAAAAAGAATGAAACCACAAAGAAAGGAACTCACACTAAAAGATAATGCCCTTTGCATGGTAAAGCAGAGATGATTAAATAGATCATTTAAACATTTTCATTCTGTTAAAATACAGAGTTGCGTAACCCAAGCATATAACTAAGGTGTACTACACAGGTATTACTGTTCACGTGTACCATACCCGGAAATTAAATTGCGCGCGAAACAAATACAAGTCAAAAAAGTGGAATATTATCACGTTTCTTTTCTCTTCTACTTCTGAGAAAATAAAATAATAATTTTAAAAAATCAATCTGTACGCTGCATATTATTAAATACATATTTTCATCACGAAAATCATTAGTATAATATTTTCAAAATATCACACAATTATCAAAATATTTTATAAATCTTAATAATGTAATAAAAATAATTTTGATATATCAGTATATTTTCAAAATATTTTTAAGTACGTGTTTTCGTCCACATGAGGTGGCCGTGAATTTATTAAACAAAAGACAAAATCAAACACGAAGATAATTATTTAATATAATGACGGGTGCCTTTTTTGGTCCTTTCTAATTTGACATTGCATTATGCGACTGAAATGTGACAATTCTCACCTAAACGATATACCGTAGGCCGGCTCTTGAGCTCTCCCTGTTCGTGCTCTCCGAAAGAGGAACTGACCCGAGTGAGTGAACTGGGAGTGAGCGGCGAGCCGACTGGGCACTACTGCGAAAATGGCTGTGGGCGTAAACACCTGGTCTGAAGAAGAAATGGGCAAGAAGTGGGACAGATGTCTCACTGATTCGGTTTTCAAAATTGGTATGTTTTCCTGTTACAAATGATGGCTTGAAATCAACTTGAACAAGACGTATTTGATACATTCAAATATTGGATGGATGATGGGTAACCTCAGTTACTGCATATAAAACAGTTCTAGTTTTTACTTATAACACTTTCTGACACCATCTGCATTGCTTTTCATCAAGTTAATTTGGCAAGAAATAAAGTGTATAACTAAATATGTTATTAAAATTAAGTGAGGTTATACATTAGGTTTGCCAGATTTTGATATTTCCTATTAATTTATACAGCCTTCTGGTTGAAGATCCAACTTTTGAACCAGTTTAGACCATAATTTTAAAATTATTTGTAGTCAATGGTTGACCGAAATTACTATTTCAGGTGGTGGCACTGCAGTAGGAGCTGTCTTTTCATTACTATTTTTTAAACGTAAGTATGTTTGTGATTTTTTATTGACTTTATTTGTGGTGTGCAATTTCTAAATTTTTGTTACGTTGTAGGGCGTGGTTGGCCTATCCTGTTGGGTGCTGGATTTGGTCTTGGTGTAGCTTATGCAAATTGTGAACGTGATTTAAATGCTACAGTGAGTCATGGAGCAACAAGAAAACTTGCAGCATAATTATGTGTAAATAAATTGAAAGTCTTGTAGTGTAAATTTTGCTACCTCTGTAGGTTTGTGTCTGATTTGTTCAAATTTGGAAAGTAATTACCTGTTTTTGGACAAAATTTTGTTTAAAACCTAATTTTACCTGCTATATTTGTCTCAATTGTATTATTGAAAAGCATTGATATTTAACTCTCACTTACTGTCATTTTTAGGATTGGTGTAAATGAAAAATTTTTCTTCCACTCTGCATTTGCAATGAAAATTCAAATAAATGAAATGCCATGTATATAGATGAAAATTAAATAAATTGTTAACCGTTTATAATAATTAAAATGGTGATAACTTAATTTTTCCCTCTGAAACTATTGTTTGAATTGTTTTTGAGAAATTCTTCCCACTTGTGGAAACGGCTCTTTTATGCTGCATTTTTTATAAAGTAGATGTGACTGGACATTTATTTCATTAAAAAAAAGGGAAATTGTGTAGTGAGAAAAAATGATTTATAGTGTAGATTTTACGTCTCCCCCATGTCTCTCATATCATTTTACTATTTTTATAATAAGCATGATATATTTCTAAAGCTTAATATCACAATTTATGTTTTTGTTTATTTATAAGTGATTAGCATAACTTATTTCTTTAGGAAAATATATTTTTCATGAAAGAAATGGGGAGGAGGTATTAGGAGGATGCTCATTGGCCCAGAACAGTTGAAATATTTGCACTACATAAATTTATTTTCCAGTTTCTGTTCTATTTAAAATTTGAATTCCTGGGAATGTGAGCAATAATGTTGGAAAGTTAAACTCAGTTTATCTGTGTTATTTCTCTCTTAAGAAATTGTTTTTAGTTTGTGCTTCTCAGCATTTGTTTAGTTCGATATGCATTTGAGCAATTGCAATTGAAAATTGTAACCAAACCAGGTTAATTGCTTTTATTGGGATGTCCATGTAGGGGGCACTGGGGTGCCTTACATCAAATGATTAAATGAAAGCATGTTATACCAAGAAATGATCAAATGAAAAAAATTGTTTGCTTTATTAGAAAGTAAATTTGTTTTTTTTCGAGACAAGTATTTCATATGACTTATTGTTTAAAATAAAATTAGCTGAAATGTTTCTGGAATTTTTCTTGATTTATACAATTTGAATGATTAATCAAATATTTCACATTTATTTATAAGAACAAATTGTATTTCTGTTAAGAACAACGTTCACCTGCATGAGAAGTATTTTTCAAAACTTCCAATATTCTTTCAATTGAACGTATTTTATGATGTTTTGTTTTTGTTTAGTTTTTGTTAGATATTTAGATTCAGAGGTATTTTCAAATACACTTGAGGAATTTCTTTGTCAGCATGATTCGTGTAGTTCACTTACACAATTCAAGATTAAAAGGCTTCTCTTTTAATTTTATTGCCCTTTAAAATTTGCCTTGTTAAACGCACATGCACATTTTTTGTGTGCAAGAAGTATTCAGAAAGGAATATAGATTTGGATGTTTAGGTGAAGATGTGTTAAAAATAATTAGGATGAAAAATGAATCAGGCTACATTGTCCTGCAAAGTTTAATTTTCCTTACAAATTACTTTGAAAACATGTCAAGAGTTGAGCGTTTGCTTGCAAGAGCCTTTTTAATTCTTTGACGGAGAGGAATTTGGGAAAAGGATTAAATAATTGTTCATTATATTAAAACAATTTTATATGACTTCTTCCATGTGTTGTATTACATTCTGTGTACTTGCATGTTGAGGCATAATTATTCTTATATGTATTAATATTAAAGTATACTATAAAAGAATAATTTAATTATTAATTGTAATTTAAGCTTTATGTATTAGATCAGTTTAGTGACAGAGTTTCTAAATAATGTTACTTAAAAAAGAAAACTTGCAATAGTCCTTTGGAATGAAGCTCTCCAAATGCAATTGGGCAGAGAGGTCAGATAGTAGTCCAGTCAATTGTTGCGCAAAAATAGCAAATAGTAGAATTTTGGTGTAGTTTTGATATGATTTCTATTGTCAGAGATAAATATAGTGACTTATGACATCAGCTGTGACGTGGTTATCTAGTAATTGGTAGCTTCAATACCAAAAGTACGTGTGCAGTGCATAAATATACTCTATAAGATGATATTGACGTCATATTGCTCTATTCTTTTGTTTTCTCAAAAATTACAAATGTAATTTTTTTACTTGCGTCTCATGTTGTTCATTTTACTAGCGGCAATTTGTTCACATTATTACATTTATGACTACTTGTGCTTTAAATAATGTCAGGTAAAGTTTCTTGAAAACTCAACCATTTTCTGTGAAAACTAGCTCAAACTTCCGCATTTTCAGAAATGCTCAAACTCCTTATTCTCAATTTTTTTCTTCAAACTTTTCGAAGGGATAGTGCTAATTGCACTCTGATATGATGTAAAGTTCATTTCGGGGTATTTTTTTCAGTAATTACACTAATATAATTTTTTTGGAAGAACTCTCATGCCTTAAATCTTCACATTTCCAGCGATTTGTAATCACTATTGCATTTGTGACGAAGTGCTTGAAATTACTACTAGTGAAGTTTTTCGGAAACTCCATAATTTTCTGTGTAAAGAGGTTTAAATTTCACCTACAAATTAAGCCTACGCTCTCATTTAAATTTCACATTTACAGTAGCCCTTAAACGCTATTTTCTTAAAAACTGCTCCAATTTTTTCAAAGAAAATTGCCATTTAGGGCGAGGTTTTACTGTCCTTTAATATTTTTAAAATATAACTCCGTTCTACTATTAGAAAACCGAAAAATTAAGAAAGAAAAATAAAACTTCGGGCGATAGATGGTAGCTGGGAAGGGTATGTGGCAAGACCGAATTAGCTAACCGAGACCAAAGGAAATAGAAAACTAGTACGGGAAAGTCTGCGCTATTCTGTTGCACCACTAGTTCGTTAGTGTGGACCTGATATGAAATGTAGGTATCAAATTTATCCACATTGTTTTTTTCTCTGATCAACTGTTCAGCCGCAAGTGCACCGCGTAATTAGGTGTAATGTATACTTTCTCTCGGTATTTACTATTCAAACTTCTGTAAATAACGATGCAATATAGGTGTTGGATTTTGCTCTGAAATATTGCAAAGGGCAATGGGACGTCTGTGCAAGACGTTCGTGCACAGATAGAAAAATCCTGAACTATATTACATTTCCCTTTTCAAAAGTGCACGTAAAATAGCGCGTGCGAACAAGGATGGGGCGAAGATGTATCATTGGTTTCTGCAAAATTACCCTTTCCCTCAAAACCTTGTCGTATTATCAGTTAGCACGATATACATAACAACCAAAAATATTGAAATATGGACAGTAAGCGCATTAAACGCTGGCAGCCGCCGAGATTTGCATCTCCTTCGAATGACAGATGTGAAATTTCCAACATTCATAGCGCTGAAATATAATAAAACGTAAGCTATTAATTTAAATTAATTAAAATATTAATAAAACATTACTTACTACATAACTTTATGCGCATTGGCTGTGTCAGGCAGGAGCGGACCCTGCCGGAAGGGGGGCATCATCGGTTTTTGTTAAATAATAAACATAATTGTTATTATATCGTAAAGTTTTGTAGTTATGTATGATACTACACAATTTAATATTTTTAAATAATTACATAATTATAACATAAATATTTAAATAAATTTTGTCCAATAAAGGTAGGAGGTTACAAACGAATCTGGTTGACATTTGAGGGGGGGGGGGCACGGTCCCTTTGGATCCGCCACTGCTATCACGAATGTTAACCTCCCGCGCACATGGCTCTGCCTTGGATATCCATTGGGCACTCGAGTTGTTTTTATGCGCATTAGTTCTGTATTGATAAATTACCGGTAATAGAATTCATACAAGAAAAACTGGTTTTCGAAAATACGGTGATGACACTTTGAAACGAGTTCTTTTATTCAGACACGTTTTACGCAAGTTCATTTCATGATCTTAGTTGTTATTGTTGTTAAGCGGTAGTGATAACGAAATAAAATTATTTTGATGCAATAATGGAAGATATGTAATTATTCTGGAAAGAATTGTCTCTTAAATCGGTAAAGATTCTCATTTCCTTGAAGATGATTCGTCAAGCAGCCACAGCAACAACACTTGTACAATTACTATCTCTAAAAAGATTTACTTCCAGAACGGCAAACTTTTCACAAAGGGTTCATAAAATCAAAATAAATTCCTCATACATGTAATGTATCATACTGTATACATCATAATGTATACATGTATGTAATGTATTGAGTACATCATAATGTATTCAATACCGTGAAGAACTGTCTGCACTTCTGTACTTTCAAGAACGCCTGATATCCGCCAAAGTAGGTTGCTGCTATTTATCGCACGACTTTTCTTGAACGATGACCTTGCTTCCCCCTCTCTGGCACAATAGACAGTTGAAGGCAAAAGCTCGCAGCGAGCACTGAAGGCAACATTCCAAACACATTTTCACTGACACTAAATATAAACTATTTTCTTTTGAAGCCGAAAACTTCTATCCCTCATTTCGTACAAAAATCTAAAGAAATGACCGAAGTAGGTAAATATCTATCCCAGGAGATACTCGAATCGAATCGAACGCCTGATAATGTTAGAACGCAATTTATTGAGAACGTTGCAAAGGCATAATTACTTAATTAATACCCCCACTGTCCCCGCATTTCTTCAATCCATCGTTGAAGAAAAGTTGCGTGAGTATTAGTAACAGACGAAGACCGGAAATTGGTATTCCCCTGGGATTCCCCGGTGCGGTCTGCGGCGAGACGTCCCCACCTCCGTTGGCTTTGTTGGGCTACCGTCCTGCGGTGGAAGATAAGTGGCTTTATCTTACGAACGTTTCGGAGGGAAAACGTCGGGGACCTGTGTTGGAGCATAGGGATGCGCGGTCAAAGTAATCACAGTAAAAGAACTTGGCACATCGGTGCGCTGCCTGGAAGTGCACGAGACACTCGGGAGGGCGCTCGACAGCCACCCTTTGACTCAAAGGCTTTCCAAACGATTTCGTGTATAAGGATATCACTAAATGAAAAAAAAGATACTAAGAATAATTCGTTCGATTATCTGGGGTTTGTGCAACCGTGCAACTTAAGTACGAGCCGCTACTGCCATTAACAGAGTTAGGTGATGACTTGGCAACTGTGTAATTCAAACAGGGACCGAGTACAATCACGTGCTGTAAGGAGTAGTGCAATATGAATTACACGTTGATTCCTATCAATCCAACAGATTTTGTTCAAAGAATTGCAGTTGCTAATTAGCTTGAGAATTTTTGACCTGAGCTCTAAGCCAGTATTTGTCCTTAATTGCCAATTGTTCAAGGAAAGAAATTAAATCCACTCTATTAACTATTCAAACAAAAGTACCCGTCAACGGGTAAGCAATTTGAACAATATCCACATAATATTTATATTATCTTATTAAGAAAATACATACGTCAAATTCGATATTCACAAATGTATTTACTCGTAATAGTATATCTTATAAAAAATGTTTCGTAGGTAAACTATTTTATACTTTATTTAATTTATTGGCCATTTTTCATTTTAAGGGGGGGGGGTTGTATGCACCATATCCGGGCTACATTGAAGATTTTGGGGAAAACATTAAGAACAATTCCAGATTTTCTGTCGCCCGCACCAAGATATTGCAAGTTGAACTCTCTCACTTGAAGTTACTTGATCGTTATCGTTGTGTGCTAGTTTGAACGAAAAAATCAATGACCGCCTTTTTTCCCTCCAACCTTCAACGTTAGCCCATTTTCTCTCCAAGGTGTGCGCGCGCTGGCGTTGCATGTTTGTTGCGGTACCTTGGGATGAAAACGGATCGCGTTTCGTGGTTCTAGGACAACGCGGGTCCTGTGTGAGCTAGCGACACGCACGCGCTCGCAAGCCCGTGGGCGGCACGGGGCGTCAACTGATGTCACTGCAGTGCCTCTGTATTCCACTAGGAATATCCAGGGTTCCACTCCCGACGGTGGTAGGATTTTCGCATGTAGCTAGATAGGCATGTCGAATCCAGACGCTTTCTGGAGCAGAATTCTAGCGGCCGGCTGCTTTGACCGATAGTTTTCCGTGCTTTCTCGGATCAACGCCAGGCGAATACCGGAGCAATACCTTACCAAACGGGCCACGGACCGCGCGCGATCTTTCCTTCCCCTTCCTTGTTCTATCCTCACCACTTCCCCACACTTATACTAACATGCACTACACTTTCACACATGATGGGAGACCGGTTGGGAGCTTTAGAGCTTGACCCGGCTGGGGTGGCGCCCCACTGGTGAGAGATATGTGGTTGGGAAAACACGGCAAGCCTACGGGTAGGTCAGCGCCCGATCTCGCCGTCCAGAGGGGAAAGATCATTACCATCCCACACGCGATAAAACACGCACTACACTCGCAGGACAATATATTTATGGGGAATGACCATAGTAGTTGATACGCCCGGAGTCATTTATCAATCAATCCTAATGGGTCTCCGGGATCAAGGCTAGGGCCCGAGACCTGCAGAGCTCTCGTTTACGTTTTCTCCTCCTTCTTTTTCAGGCGCCAGATTGTTGCGCACTCTCTGCGTATCGCCTGCCAGAATTTTCTAGTGCAGTTTCGGTAATGACGCCTTGGGAGTACATAGCCGAAAATGAACTCGTCAATATAATCAAAATCAAGTTCTCATTGATAACAAAAAAAAAAAGAATAATGTTGATAATTGTTTTCTGATATAAAGTAAAAAAAACTTATAATAATTACAAACTCGCTCTTCTTTTACATTCATCGTTCGTTTATTAAGAAAAACTCATCAGTGTACAAAGCTCATTCACAATGTTACTCTACCGCGGTCCAAAATATGCGCTGCAAAAATGAATAGCCAGTTCTTAAAAGCGTCTAACATTGATTGCATTTTGTAACCACTGTAAACTATGAATATTAGAACCTGAGCTACTCAAAAGCGGAAGTGTCTTCGATTGCTGGAAATCGAAATATTTACGAAAATATACGGAATTATCTGTAGTTCTACAAGTTGCTCATGTGCAGTTCTTTGTGTTATTATGTACACTATATATCAGAAAAATGTAAGGGTGTCAATGAGGTGAAAAATTATTTTAAAACGGGTCGATGCAAGAAATATTGGGAATTTCTGCATGCACATTTCCCTCCTAGACTTATTACTCATCAACTACTCGGACAGATTTGAAAAATATTCATACTTTTACCAATTTCAAAGGTTTTAATGAAAATCGAAACTATACCATTTTTATAACTGCATTTTCCATTATTCGAGTAAAAAAGAAAGAAATTTGCAGTAACTTTTCAGAAAATATTGAAAATGTTACAGAGATTTACGAGTGTACTCGTAAATTAAAATATCTTCATGGTCTCCCGGACGGCGCAGACCTTACTCCTGATGTGTTTCAGTTCAAATGCTTCTAATATGACGCGTGACACATACTGATACATCCGTACCGATTCATTCATAGATACCGATTTGGAGTACGTAACTGCGTGTATTGTACATCTCTCTGAAAGACTATCTCCGACAAGCTTCTTATTAGCTCTTCTTCTTCTTTTCTTCTCTTCCTCTTCTTCTTTTCTTCTTCTTCTTCTTCTTCTTCTTCTTCTTCTTCTTCTTCTTCTTCTTCTCTTCCTCTTCTTTTCTGCTTCTTCTTCTTCTTCTCCTCCTCCTCCTCCTCTTCTTGTTCTTCTCCTCTTCTTCCCTTCCTCTTCTTTTCTTCTTCTTCTTCTGCCTGTAGAGATTAGATTGGCGCGTGTTGAGGATTCTCCAACCACCTTCTTAGTCGCGCAGGGTTTCCCTTGCCTCCACGTTTATAGGTTAATGGTTGTTTTGGCAATCTAGCATTTGTCATTCTACGTCGTTTGTCATTTGTTAGCTATATCTTATTAGCAATTTTCTTAAATTACCCCTTACAATTTCAAGATGATTGTAAGAATACAAGTGCACCAATTTTTTCGCTAAAATGACTTGTATATATTGCATTCGCCCAACACGCAACGTGCCCTGGGCTTGGGCTTCAATCCTCGTGGAAATCGGGAAGAGGGGAGGATTGCGGAAATCGTGTTACACTATATCGTGACCTCTGATACGGCACCACATCTGCTCGCACCATTCCAGTTGCATTTCTCTTATACGAACGGCGGGTACAGAAGTGACCCAACGTGTGATTCTTTGAACGGACAGAGCCTCCCTTATCTTCCCTTCCTGGGAAGCAACTGGCTGTGGTACGGTTGAATGTCAGTGTTGGAAGTCAAAGTTATCGACGTGCTGTCGAACACGTGGGTATTCAGATTGCGTTCGGAAGCATTGCCCAACACTCGCCCAGGGCACTCCGCTTGCTGCTTTCTTATTATGCGAAGAAGTGCGAGGAAAACGAGTTTTAGACGGTAAGATATAGAATACGTTTTCCACACGCAAGTGTTTTAGTGATAGATACCTATTGGGAGTACTAAAACTTAAAATGGTTTAAACATTTTTTCACCAAGAGAAAAAAGAATATATGAATATTTTAAAAAATGCATTTAAGTATAAATATGCATGAAAAGAAATTTACGTCAAAATAGGCAAAACGGCAATAATGATTAATTTTTCATTATTCGTGTACAGCGGGCAGCTAAATTTACTTTCAGGGACAAGAAAATGGCAAAATGGGATTCACGCGAAAACAGTCGATCAGTAAGTAGCAAGGTTCTGCGCTTTGTATAAAGCTTATAGCGGTCATCCAGCTTGGAAATAAAAAATAATCGGCGGCTAAGTATTCCTACATACATCAGAAGGGGGGATCACAGGCACGAAATAAATTTACGACCGCAGAGAACAGATGTGCGGAAATTTTCTTTCACAAATCGAACGATAGAAGAATGGAGTAGATGGCCTGCAAAAACCTTTGAACCCTTTCTTTGAAGCGTTCGACAGTTTAGAAAATTAATTTAGGCTATTACTAAGTAAATGCGGGACTTAAGTGAGTATAGGTTATAGAGCGAAGCATAAGTGTTATATGTGAAGTGAGGTGTCGTCCAGTGTAGAGTAGAGAAATAATGAAGTGAAGTGATCTAAGGGTCATAGTGAAGTGCAGTGCAGTATGGTCTTATTTGAACAAACATTCAATGTGGAGTTATACTATAGAGGGTCCCTTTTCTTTAAGTAATTTAATGTTATATGAATCAGTCAGTTTTTATATTATTATTATTATTATTATTATTATTATTATTATTATTATTATTATTATTATTATTATTATTTTCTTATTAATTATTGTGGGAATCCATATATTGTGGGACCTTCATTCCGAAATATCGACTGCCGACAGAACGACTGTCAGCTCGTCCGTCCGTCTGTGGTTCGCCTAAACTGTTGAGATGATTTTCTTCAAAATTGATATTTCTCGATCGATGTGAACAAACTTGTGGGTTCGAAACAGATTTTTTTACGTTTTGGAGGGTACTTTACATGATGGTTCAATTACATTATCAAACTTTTTTCAAAAACAGCTGAAACGTTTTTTATTAAACTTTGTTCTCGGATAGCATAAAGGGCATTTTAAATAAACGTCTCATTGGTTTTTCGACAATTGTAAAAGTTCAAATTTTTTTCAGCGACTTCATACAACTATAATATTAAAGACAGGCATTTTTTCCTTAAGAAATTTGTGCGTAAAAGGCAGATCTTGAAATAAGTTGCACAATTTTCAAAAATATGAGTAGATATTGTGTAATTTATGCTTAAAGTTGATGCAAATTATAAAAAAAAACATTTTATCAAAAACCGCTCATTTTTTTTTTTCAATTTGTTTCCACTGTTAGCCCAAGGGACTCAAAAAATGACGCAGGTCTTATTTTCTTTGAACTCTCTTAATTTTCGAATATTGCAAATTTAGAAATAATGCGAGAATGTATGTTCCGTTATAGCACCACTAGTTATAAGGGTCACATACTACATTCTTTGTTTCGGGCCCCGATTTTATAAAGGCGACCCCCACTGTTACTACAATCATTTGGGGGTTTCTTTAGACCACGGAAGGTGGCTTTCCATCACGCACCACTTTAAAGAATAATTCTAAATTAAATGTTGGCGTGTGGTTATTTTCAGTTGCTTCAACTATTAGTTGATTCTTGGAAGTTGAACACACTAAACGGCAACAGCGGTCTGCTTGTGCTTTTGATTACTACGGCTTGAGCTGACGAGAAAAATAGTTCAATTTTGTTGTTTTCTATTGGAGAATAACCCTCACAATTATTTTATGAACTTAATATATTTTATTGAAGTGGTGAATGTATACTAATTATTTACAGTTTACTCATACTATTTGAAATTAAAACTTCAAATTATTCGTACCATTTATTGTTCCAGATCATAATATTGATATGGGGTGACTTTGTACCAAGGAGAATAATATTTCAGATGTGGTACAAAGTCAATATGATGTACTTTTACAAACAAACCGTGTGATTTATTGGTTGTTAAATTAATTGAGATTTATCATTTACGATGACGAGAACGTATCATCGTTCGGCTAATTCCAGGTCCTATCGGATGTATTCTGATGAAAAGTTACTGGAATGTATCGATGTTATATGAACAGGTAGACTTCTCTAGAGAAAAGCAGCAGCTCTTTACAAACTTTTACCATCTACCATAAGGAATAACTCGCAAAATTAACACTGTGGTGCCACATTGGTGGTCAGAAAGTGTTAAGTGATCAGAAAGAAGTGGCATTAATTAACTACGAGCTGCAGCACTCGGCGAGTTAAGATTTCTCGTTGGAAAGAGATATTTCCGTTTTATTGATAAAACTGTGTAAAAATCATGCGTAAGAGGAAGCTTATTTATATTAATAATAAGTCTCATTCGCCTCTGGGTATATTATAATTATTATTCAGTGTTTAAGTGAATGCTATATTGTACTTGTAAAAAAATTGAAATTGATAAACACTTGTGGTTACGTTTTTACGTGGTATAAAGACACCCTACCCCTTAGTCCTTTTAAATTTGCCTACATTCTCATAAGAAAGACGGAAGCAGACAGCCACACAAACTTCCTCTCCTACCCAATAAAAACAATTGTTCAACTACGGCTTTTATGAACAAACATACCTCTGGAAACTATTATAAAAATGTAAAACAATACTTTTGGTTTCACAAATACAAAGACCGTTTCCTACTATGAAGTTACCCCAAAAGACTGCACCGATTTCAGGAGAGGCAGCAGGAACGCTCCTTGCTGCAGAACCTCATCGTTCGCTTGGCAGCGAGGCTAACTCCAAGCAAAGGGGAACATTTGCGGCGATGGTGTAACGGTTAGCGTACTGGACTGTTGTAGCGTACTGGACAAGTTGGCGGGTTCAAACCCGATCGAAGCCGTGGATTTTTAAGGGCGAAAAATTCCTTCATACGCCTTCCTTCGGAGGGGAAGTAAAGCTGGCTGTCCCATGTTTGTAGATTTACTTGAATGTAAAAGATCCTCAAGCCTAAATGACGCCTCTGAGCTAAATTCAAATCGCCTGTTTCTCGCCCAAAAAATACTTTCTTTCTCTGCTAGATGAAAGGAGCGTAGCGAAATTTGCGTGGTCAGACGGAAGAGCGGGCCTGATGGCCCGAGTCTCGCCACGTAAAATAAGGCAAATTCAATTCAATTCAACATCGAGGGTTCCATTCGAGCGCCTCGAGCCCGTCTCTTCACGCGTTGCGTGCTCCGCGCTCTGCGAGTGAAACGCCAAGGGAATCGACTGCGCGGGCAGCGTCGCGTGCGCTAGGGCGCAGGGGGGGGGGGGGGGGGGGTACGAGGGACAGTTCGATCATACTGGGCCGGATGGAGGTACAGCGGGGGCCTCCAAACACAAAATCGTGTTGCCCCTCCCCCCTCTAAAAGAATACTCCGGGTTTTCTTACAAAATCAGTCATTTTAATACAAGACCTTTTTTTACAAATGCGAATTATTTCACATGTGATATTTTAAAAATATGTGTTGTTCCTTTCTTTGTCTCAAATCACCTGATGATGTAGCCACATTCTGTTGGGAAACTTTGTGTCCGTAGTGGATTGATGCCAACAAAATAATTGTTTTAAAATAATAATTGATTTGATTGTCTTTAATGTTGGAGGATACCACAGGACATGAAAATACACGGTACATAGACAATCACTTTTGGTTTTGTCATTAATTACGAACTTTTTATTTTGTACTTTGGCAAATCCGTCCCTGTGGGCGCACTGTCAGCTCTCCTTCCTTTACTCTCATTTGCCAAAAGGAAAATCAGCATTAAAATAAAGGCATTGTTAAGTGTGCGAAAGCAACGCATCACACAGTTTCTCCTTTGCCAGTTATATTTTACTTAGTTACATGGCATATACTATCTACATTCCGCATCATATCCCTTTTGATGATAGCGCACTCCTGTTGCACCTCGTAATCTAAAATTGTGTTTACTGAAACATTCAAACATCGCGTTATGTGCTTCACCAAACGTTTCATTCATTCGATATTTGTTTATTCGTTTTTATGTTGTTGATATCAAAAGCGGTTATTGGAGGGAGGAAAGAACTGGTGCATTTGCTGCCTAGATGCAAAACGAACCATCCCAGCATTTGCTTTTGTGAAACGCCGGAACCTAATTAGGTAAAAATGTCGATTGCGAGGAAGGTTATTGACACAAAGATGACAATTTTTACAATAACGAAAATTAAATTTATTCAGTTCAAGTCAGAAAGATAAGTGACCGTCAATGTAGATGTTTACGGGTGTTTCTCATGGTGACAGTGTGCTGGAGGTACTTGCCAACATCACGAAGGCTGAATGCATCGAAACTGGGACTGTGTAAATGATAATTGTTACTACCAGCAAGAAAACTAATTTACGATCGCCAGAGGAAATATGTGCATTTCCATATCTGAATTCGTTTATGATAACTTGCTTGGTGTCCTTGCAAACTTTCTTTGTGTGGAAGGAAAAAAAACTGTAAATACGACAATAGAACTCCAATTATTTAAATTGAATGAAGATTAGTTCTATTGGTGTATGCGAAAATTCGGATGAATGGATAAATCCCTGAAATTAATCAAACCTAGTGGTGCTACAACGGCACTTACTTTCTCGCGTTATTTCTAATCTTTGCAATTTTCAAAAATCGAGTGAGCTCAACAAAAATTTAACCTGCTACGTGTTTAAACAACCTTTACTGTACACAAAGTAGTAAAAAATTTAAGAAGACAATTGAAGCTGTTCTTGAAAACAATATTGTTTCAAAATAACCTATATTTCACGCAAAATTAGGTGAAAACTGCATACATTTTGGAAAAATTGCACATGACTTCATTTTAAAATGTATCTTTGGACAACAGATTTCATTAAGTAAAAATATCTATCTTTAAATTTGAGTTGTAGACACACGTCGAAAAAATTTCGCGCTTTTGCAATTTTTCAACATTCGAAGATTTAATCGAAAATGAGATCATCACCATTTTTGAAGCGTCCTTAACGCTATCCGAAGATTAAGTTTAGTTAAAAAACTTTCAGCTATTTTTGACAAAAAATTGAAAATGTTGCGGCTTTATGTACAGAACTCCCAAAATCTAATTTTTTTTTCAAACTTTCAGGCTCACTATTCGCTTAGATCTATCGGGGAGAATCAATTCTGGAGAAAATCGTCTGAACCGTTTTGGCGCTGACGTTGATCTCAGACGAGCGGCCGGTCGAATGGACATTCTGGTCAGATAGACGTTTTGCCGGCAATCGAGTTTTCGCTATCAAGGTCCCACAAAACTTCGACTATTTAACGTGTTAGAGGAAGTAGTTCACAACGTGAAGGGACAAAATGTATTATCCTTTTCGTTACCAGGGTACACAATACACGTTTCTCTGTCGAAAAATCGCCGACCAAATTTACTCAAAGTGGGTGACATTTTACCGCAGATTCACATTTTAATATAAAAAGAAGTAATTAAGATATAGGCTAGTACTTTAAAAGTCAATGCACTATGATATTTATGTTATATTACTTAATAAGTTTGCATAATATTAGTGTATTTTGCCTTAAAAAACTATGAAAAGTCACGTATATAATAAAAAAGGAAGTGGTATAATAAATTACTATGTCACAAGCTTCAAGGCTGGGTCAAAGTTATGTCAGCTTGTCAATTCAAATATTTCACTATGATTCTTCTGTAAAATATAAGAGCTGGTCCAGTCACCCAATCCCAGCAGGTTACTTTGTACCAAGAATAATACGTTACGTAGAATAGCATAAACATTCAACAGTTTTTAATTTTAAGAATTGTTTATTATTTCATAACGATGTGTTGAATTTCATTGTAAACTCTGTTGTGTTTTCCTCGCCGAACTATACTCTTCCTTTTCCGTGGCTTTGAAGTATAGATCAGTTGGAGAGAACACAAGTATAGATCAGTTGGGTCGACACGTTAGAAATAAAGTACAGTAATTGAGGGTGTGGTCTGTTCGAATTTGGAAGTGTTCGGATTATCCGAAAAAATGCCCAGTACGTATACAAATACATCTATAGGAATACCAGACAATGCAACGTAGTTTGCGATGTGAGAAAATAGCAATGTAGTGTAGCGATCGCGGCATCAAGCAGATACAGTTCTCTACGGCAAAAGAAGATGACCGATTTTGCGAGTTCCTCTGAGTGACAATTACTGCTACATAACCATGTGATATACACCGTAGTTACCAGTGCAATATACTCTTCATTTCGACAACTTGTTTCAATAATTAGAAGCTCCGTTCTACAGTAATGAAAAACTCCGTTCTTTACACTAGAATTAAGCATTTTATTTATTTTGTTTATTTTTCCTCCATCTTGAATTTTGTTCGGATTATCCGAAGTATCGGATTTGCGGGGTTAAGATTAACAAGGTTCTACTATAATATCTAAAAAAATCTTGGGCCTGGCATCCTAAAATCAAATGTGCTTAAAATTAAAAAAAAAAAAAACGGCTCATTTAGAAGTATGTCTCCCGGCTTAGTTTCCTCTTGCGTAACCATCACGCAATCTGCATACGGCTTCCACTGCCACCCTCGCGACTGCAATCTGCTGCAGAACGTAAGCTCTGAGGTGCTGCACGTCTCTGGCGGCAGCTGACAGCCGCGCTGCACGCGTCGGCAATCGGATTCACTCAGTCTTTTGTTGATGGGCGCATCGTTGAGATAGCGCAAGGACGCGTCACCAATAGAAAAGAGCTTTTCTGTGCTAGCTGCGTGTTTTCTCGTAATTATGTATAGGTGTCCGTTATTACTTGTTGGCTACCTCTCTATTCAGGACGAATGTGTCCTTTATTTATTGTCGTTTCTTATTTGACCTAAATTACAGTTAAGAGGGGTTGGAAAAGTTGGAATTGTTATTTTATTTCATTTTTAGAGCGATTAAACAATATTAAACCGTGTCCACTACCTTTTGGAGATTTTACGAGTATTCTTTTTATTTCCTTCTTAAAAACAAATACATCATCTTATTTATAAACAAAACACATAAATTCGTAATGGTATAAGTACGTAATAGAAGAGCTCAACTTTAATTTCAATTGAATTATTTGCAAGGGTAAATATATGTTTTAAAAAAATTACGTACCATCGAATTAATACTCAAATACATCGTAATTCTCATTTCCTTCATAAGTTAGTAAGTTTTAATGTACTTCATAAAGAAACACTTCCTCCAACGTAGTTGAGTTTTGTTGGTTTTCCTTTTCCATACAACCCATTCTTTCATACACTCTCTTCATTAACGGGAAATCTCTTTAACGAAATAAATTCGTTATAAAGAGGTCTTGGGTAGTACTTATAAAGAGTTTACAATGCAGAAGATGGTGAATGCAGTAGACGTGTACATTTTAGTGTTAATGAACAGCGTCTTTTCTGTTCATGCAAGAATTTTTCTACTGAACGCAACCCTTTTTACTTGCATGCCACAGCTTTTGTCTAGCGTGGGGGTTTCCAACCTTTTTGGTGCATCGACCCCTTTTAAAAGAAATGTTTGGTTCATCGCCCTCGTTGACTTTTTATTTAAAATACAGCATGCAAAATAATCATACCATAAATAATTGTATAGATGACTTGGTAACTATTAAAGAAATAATGTGAACAAGATTTGAAAAAATTATATACAAAATATATAAAATTCTTTTTTATTTTCGGAAGTAAAATGGAAACGGGGTGATATGTTACGGTGTTTAGAAAGAAAGTAAATGTGATTTACATGTAAATGTTTTTATATGATGTTCTATTTCCTTGTGTTATCCAAGTTTTGCTTTTCCGTGAAATGTTTAATTTTCTCTTATTGAACGAAAAACGTGTTAAAGTAAAATTAAAATTCTAAAGGAAAAAAAAATAATTACATTTTTCGCTTGTGTCAACTGCGTAACTTCGTCCCATGATTCCTGCAGAAAGTTTCCTTTCATTAATTTTATTTTAGCTTTAGTCTACATATGCGTATATTATTTAATGCATCATTGTTCAAGTTTCTAGTAATTGTAAGAATTTGTGCATCGTAATCGCTGTGACCTAAATCATTCGTTATTATTATTCCGTATCTAGTTGTAATTTTCTTGATTTTGATTTGATTTATTACTTTTTTTATTTAAATGTTATCCGTTAACCACATTCACTGTAATATATAAATTAAAAGATTGATTTAAATTTAGAAACTGCTCTTTTCCGGGAGATTCACCCAGAAAATCAATATTGAAATATTGACATTCGCAAGAGCAATTTTGTTTAGAGTGATCTCTCGATTTTTTAAGAAACTGAAGTAGTGTAAAGCTTGCATTTTGATCCGTTACTTTGCAGGCATGTAAAACTACGTTCGCAGGAACTAGTACTTGCCCGCAATGGGCAGTACTTGGGAAGCAGTGGCGGATCCAGAGAGGGGCATAGGGGACATGCCCCCTCCTAAAGGCCTAGAGTTTTTGTTTGTTACCTTCTTTTATTTGGCAAAATCGAGTTAAATATTTATGTTAGAATTATGTAATTATTAAACAAATAATATTGTATACTATCATATATAGTAGAAAAATAGTTTAAATTTAATTACAAGTATGTTTATTATTTAACCAAAAATTATGATGCCCCTGCTGGAAAGTCCGGTGCTCCTGCGAGTATGGGCACTACTCCTCCTTTCCCTCTTCCTATTCGGCATTTCCCGCCGACTTAGATGGCTCAGGGCATCTGAGCGGGAGGTCCTGGGTTTCGAGTCCGACGGTGGCAGGACAGTCGACACTAGCTCGTCAGCTAAGCCAAATTCAGCCGCTGTCTGGAGGAGAAATCTAGCGGTCGGCTGCTCTGGTCGGTAATTTTCCATGGTTTCTCCCATCAACTTCAGAAGAATGCAGGAGCAGTATCCTAAAAAAACGGGCCACGGACGCGCGCGATCTTTCCTTCCTCTGCCTAGTCCTATCCTCACCCCTTACGAAACACTTACTCAATCACTACACTATCACACTTGTCAGAAGACCAGTCGGCAGCTCAGAGCTTCGCCCGGCTGGGGGGGATGCCCCACTGGTGGGAGATACCTTGTAGAGGGAAACTCGCCATCCAGCGGGGTAAGATCACCGCGATGAAAACATGCACTACACTTACCGGACTGTTGACCTTCGCAGTTGAGGCACCCAGAATCACTAATCAATGAAACAAACTCGTCTTTCTCCTTCTCCTGGTTATCACACCCCTCCCCTGCGACCGGCGGAGGAAGTGAGTGTCTCAAGGACGGAGTGCTTCTTAACACTGCGCGCGGCGCTTTCCGGCGAGTTTCGCCTCTGCTTCCTCGCCTCGCGAGCAATTACAGTTTATTGCAGGGCCATCAGAACGCGGCATCGGCGGCGAAATTCGCCTCCGAGGTCGGAGCGACACAGAAGGCAGAGGGCGGCGGAGGGTATGAAATGACCAAAGTCATTTTGTAATTGATGATAAATTGCTTCAGGAATGTGAGTACATGAAGTGCGGTTGGGATAAGAGTAAGTCCAATTATTAAAATCAAGTGGAAGATAAGTAAGTATTGGACAAAACACAATAGAAGCCATCTGATGGCACTGGCTGATTTAGTTCAGAGCCAGCAAAAACCGTTACCTCTACAGCGAGGACTTATGGTTCGTTCCCCGACGGTTAAATTCAAATTCTATTCAGCTGTAAAGCTAGGTCGAATCCAGTCACTGTGTGGAGGAGAATTCCAGCGACCGGCTGCTCTGATCGGTCGTTCTGTGGTTTCTCCGATTAATACCAGGAGAATACCGGATCAGTACCCTTACAAACGGACCACGAACCGCGCGAGATATTTCCTTCCTCTTCCTTGTCTTATTCTCACACCTTTCTTTCACACACTTACTTACACGTACTACACTACCACACACATGCCGGGAGACCAGGCGGGAGCTTAGAGCTTGTCTAGCTGGAGGAGATATCACTTGCAAACTGACGTGTGAGCCGGCTGGATCGAGCTGTGGAAGATCACCGCCCTCACGCGACAAAACATTCACCTCGCGAACGGGGCAATCGGCGTTAGCAGTTGACGTAGCCGGGATCAACGAACCCTCGGAAGCCTTTGGAGGTCGAACGGAAATGTTCTAAGTGACCGGCGGGAGGAAATGCGCTCCAAGAGCCACTCAAACCGCAGCGCTTTACGGGTTTGACCTCTGCGTTTGTTGCAACGCCCCAGCGGTTGCTGCCGAATTTCTCGTAACGCTCCTGTACACCGCTGCGGGCCAGCCACTAAAAGCCAAGAGGAACCGACTACCGCGCCTTGGAGCTACAACGATATACGCTCTGGTTTATTGCCGTGTAACAGCATTCAGCACGGTAGGTAATAAAGTTAGAATCTGGTTGTGATATTTTTGTACAGTGGTTACCTCTCTTAAGCGATTGAAACAGAAAAACTATTTCGCCCCAGATTTTGTCTCATAAGTAAAAATAAAAAAAAAATTCTAAAAATATTCATAAAAATTAGAAACTAAGTAATTTTGAGTTGAAGATGCAACTAATTAACTGATGTAAGAGTAAATACTGTATAGATTCCTACTATGATGTAGTTTTCATTCAACGTTTCAGGGAACTTTTATTGATTTTTTTCTTTTATTCATTTACTTATTTATAAAAAACAGTAAAACTGTGTGAGCTCTTTCAAATTAAATATTTGAATTCAAATGTATCACTACTTATTTATGTATGTACATGTATTTATTTGTTAATTATCGTGAAAGGTATTGCATTATAACTATTCTTGATGATCTGTTTTAATACTTTATAATAAATTTAAAACAATTTTAAAATTCTTATTAACAATTAAGCAATGCAATTGTTATCGCATGACGCACATTCCATAACAAACATACTAATGTAGTATACAAAAAAGACTTGCATGTGCCAACCACGAAAGATTCCTGAACACTCTTTGAAAGTACTTCTATAAGATGTTGCTCGTAGACTGACACAGAAAGATTAGTTGGTTCGACCAGCAGTGGTACAATTAATATTCCTCTGCTCGTGAGGCTTTGTTGTGATCTTGTGTAATGCACTTGAACCTGACTCCGTAATCTTCTAACACGTAATGGCAGATGAAGGATCAGCGTTTATTGCTGTTTCGAAATCAGCGTCCAGGAAATACGTTAAGAGAACGCGAAGTATCGTTTAATAAATTTTTCAAAGGATCGTGCAATTTGAGAGCAGAATATCAGGGAGGAAAGTGTCGCACAAATCGCTGATGACGAAAGAGTTAATCTAACGCTTGATAGCTTAATAATCTTAGACGTCGTTCAACAATTACGTAATCGAAAATCGTCATTTTTTAGCCCATAATATTAGCACCTCTCTCTGTCACTAATTTCGGATATGCGAATGAAAGAACGGAAAACTAACCAGTTTCTTGCAATGCGTAGGGTTGACAGATGTGTTCGAAAGAAAACCCGGACGACTTTTTAATTTTTTATAAGCTCTATCCACTTTTACTATCTCTCTACTTTTGTATACAATACAGCGCGACGCGACCGTATTGTCTTGTCACATTACACAAACAGCACAAAATGTAACTAGACTGCTAAGTGAAGAGTCGAGCCATGATCATTTTGAAAAGTGACACCCTGAACTCAATAAATTTATTGAAAACGCAAAATACCCAGACATAACATGTAAAGCGGGAACTAATTAGCGACAGCTGAGTGACGACTGAGTGAGAGTGGGGGTAGCGGCAGTGGCTCAGCACGCAATCTACCTACCTTCCTCCTACCAACCCTACAACCTACAATCCTACTTTTGCCTTGCTGGTTGCCGACTGGCGTAATGTCAGAAATTTTGAGTTAATATCGCGCGGCGACAGCCAGATGTTATACGAAAGTGTTTAAAACCGGGCAATCTTCTGTCCGCTTTTTCAAGAATCGCTTCATCTCTCAGACATGAAGAAAACCGTACTTCTGGCAACCATACCCATGCGTGAGGTGTCAATGGTTTCATCTGTTGTTCAGGAAGATTGGTAAAAATACCATCTGCTTTCGACACAGTAGATGTCATACGACGAGAAAGAATGAAGCTTCAGTCTTCACGTGTGCCGATTCAGAATAGACATTTTTTGCTGCTCTAAGAGCATATTTTCTACGCATTAGGTATCAGCATCTTTGCTGCTGCACGCCACTATTAATCAATATATGAACAGTCTTTCATTGCGGGGGGAGGGGGAAGCACCAATAGTGCTCCGGAAAACAAGAACTTAATCTTAGAGAACTGATCATGCGTTTTAAAGCTGCATTTTCGACTGAAGTTTGATTTGAATCATAGTGTCAATGAACATTAAAATTTTAAGTGACGTATGGGGGAGAGGTACAATCAACACACGTTTACTTTCTGAATACGCGTACGTTGATAATTCGACAAAGTCGAAAATCTTGCAGAGTGGAACCAGGAGATATCCACCTCGACCGCAACAGCGATAGCAACATCCATCGCAAGCGGTATGGCATCGCGAGTCGAGCCTGTTGATGGCAGTTTCTTTCTCGTTGGATCCAGAGCCATCATCAGAGACTTTAAAGTTGGTTTAGACAAGAAAGCATTCCTACAAAGATCGTTGTTCTTCACCAGCCAGTATCAATCCATAGTTTGATAAGTTTAAAAGGAGTTAACCAGATGCCAGAGATTATGATTTCCAGTGTTAAAATGTCTTTTCTTTATTTAAATAGAGTTGTGTGGTTAACTAAGTGATTTTAGGTAAAATACATGCAACGCAGGTGGTGTGTAAGGAAAATTTACGCGAGTGAGATAGTCGTTGAATAAATTTATGTTCTCTAAATATTTTGAATTTGTTCAAGTGTTGCTGTGAAGACAATTGTCTTCTAGTTTCATAGACTATTCGTTTTCGTAAAACAACCTCTTCGGCTAAGTCTTGACGCGTGAGAATTATCGGTTTCCGATCTGTTCCACGTGAATGAAATGCCAGGTTGGCGATTACGGAGTATAAAACTGCACGCTGACGTCGGTGAGAGTTCTTGAAATACGAATTTATTTTCACTATTGGATTCACTATTAGAATACAACAATTCTTTGCGAATTGTAAAATACCATAAAATTAAAGGGGTACTTAAATCTACGTTATGCTTATTATGTTATTTTATGCCAATTTGTGTTTGGCACAATTATGGCTTCGTTAATAATGTCTTAAAGTAATTTTGTAATTATCAATTTTAAAATTTTGCAAATTTCGAAAATACATTATTCCCAGGAAATGAGAATACCATAATTTTTACCATCCGCTGTTACATACGGGGAGAAAATTTAAAGAAGAAAATGGTGTGTTTTTTATAAAAAATGTTTAAATAAATTAAAAACTATCTAAATTTTATAGATTTATGCAAAACTACTGAAATTTTCGAAAAAAAAATTACATGACATTCAAAATCTGTCTTTAAATAATAGATTTCAAAGGGATAAAATATCAATATTCAATATTTTAATAAAATAAACGCCGAAAGAAAATTCAACTTTTGCAATTTTTCAAAAATCGGGAATTTCAACGAAAAAAAAGCCTTGCTCCATTCTCGCTAGCGTCCTAAACGCTATCCGACAACAAAATTTAATCAAAAAATTTGAACTCATTTTTTTGAAAATATCTCAGAGGTTTCATGTGAAGTTCCCCCAAAATTAAAATATCGGTGTCAAATTCAAGAGGCCGCGACATCAGCCGGATCGATTGGAGAAAATCAGTTTCGGAAAAAATCGGCCAAACGGTTTAGGCGCTGACACGGACGGACGATTTGCAATTGATTTTTCGGGATCAAGGACCCACAAAACTCATTCCGACTACACAACATGTGAGAGAAATAATTTACTACAAACAGGAACAAGACGTTTTTTTCTTTTTCGTTACCAAGGCCTGACAAAAGTTTTTGTAACAAAAATTCGCTGATTTTCGACGCACGATTGCAATACATTCTTTTCTTACATAATATGTATGGGCAAGAAAGTAGAAATGAAAGTAATTATACTGTAACAGTAAATGATACATTTATTAATATCACTATAAATCTCTAGATCATGGGATATCCATAAGCTGATACTTAAAAGGAACTTCAGTAATGGCATTTTTTAAATTTTACATTAAATTGTTTGTTGCAAAAGACTGCCTGAATTTAGATTTATTCAGTCAAAAAAAAAAAAAAGAATTAGAAGAAAAAAAACGGTAAAAACTGGATGCCTAGTCTAACGTGAGGAGCGGGCCCCTTTTCCAATAATTTTTTTTTATTTACATGTCATATTTACTAGTAACTAAATGAAATATCTAACTTTAATTCTACAATTAATTATAACTTTAATTGTACAATTAACAAATTGAATAGATTTTACATTGAGTTGTTAACAAGGTTGTCAGTAATGGAGCCTCTTCTTCAAATATACAATTTCCCAAATTATCAGGTTTAAAAGAGGAAAATCAGGGATTGAACTTATTTGACACGAAAAAGAAATTATCACATAAGGTTATGGATCCCCTTTGAAACTATTCATTTAACAAGTATAAAAATACGGAAACATCCTTGAAAGTACCTGTAACACTTGCACTCAGAACCACAGAACACTAAAGGCTCAGAATGAGTCGTTTTTTAATATGTCCATTTTATGTGGAACAAGATTTTAGTGCATTGGATTAGATAGGCTTTCTTTACAGGGTAATTTGCAATGAGAGGTTAGGGCAACATGTTCTTAATATTTATTTTAACTTGAAATGTACAATAAGTTACAAGGAATGTAACAAGGTATGAAAACAAATATTGGTTCAACACATTCCATACAAATCACCTGATAATAGGAAATGTGTATAAAATGACTAGACTGAAGCACTAGTAAACCATTCTAAAGAGAAACTAGTTTCACAAGCTCAGATTCATTTCTTGAGAATAGAAGTCATCTACCATGACAAATACTAAAACTGTCATTCACTTTGGTAAACAGGCTATGCCAAGATTAATTAGTAGTGATCACTCAAACATAAATGCACAATTACACACAAAAGTGAGAAACATGATAAAAACATTTCAGTCATTACTCTTTTTCAACAGGACATGTTCACTCAATAAAATTATGTAAAAACGATAAGCAGGCACAGCCTATAACCACTGTCAGGCAGCAAAACATCTGAAGCATTTCAATAATGTTAGTCAATGATTTTGAGTTTTGTACTGCTAATTTTTGCATTGCATATAGAACTAGAAAGACTTGGTTTCCAATAAGGAAAGTCAGTACATTATATTCAATATACTTTATACCTTTGAATGTAGAAATGATTTACTAGCAATATATATATGTATATACAATTGTCATTACAAAATGTCATTTGTAAAGTATGTCAGAAGAAATTCAAGTTTGTAGTTTAGAGTACTACGTAAATTCCTTAAACATGACAAATAAGATTCAAAATCTAAAATGAGGCATTTTGCATATGAATAACAAAGGCAGCAGGAAGTTATTTGGTTGTGAAATCAGGCCAATAGTTGATGTAATATCGCTGAGTGGTTCCTTCAAAAAGACGATCTAACCAGTTTGGCAGTCCGTCCAAAAGATTGCTTTGAAACACAACATTACTGTATTTATCAGAGAGAACACCCTGAAACAATTTCATCTTTAGAAACCATGTCTTAGACTACAATACAGAGAGTTATATTTACAAATAAAAGTACCTCTTCCAACTTTCGGCAGCCAGATTCCAAATCAGATGTTTCTGTCTCATCAGAATCACTACTATCAAAGCCAATAAATGCTCCTTTGGTAGTATTTGAAGTATTACTAAATGACTTTGTCATCTTCACCATTCTCTGAAATAATGTTATTGTGAATCAACACTTTTTACAATAAACAATCAATGATCTTAAAGAGATCGTAAAGATCTTACCTTTGAACTTTCCCCCTTGTACATTCTGGGTGTTTAGCATGATACATACAGAAATATTTACGATGACCATTGAGAGAGAGCACAGTACCAATGCAATTGCGAGGATTTATGTTCAAATCACGAGGTTCTGGTAAACTAAGAGTTAAAAGGCATTTGTACCACTCCAGGTATCGATCCAGATTTAGAAACCCAAACATCAGAGTTTTGTTCCTGTTGTAACAAGATTAAAAGATATAGTACAATCAATTTACACAATATTAATATCACATTTAAGCTAAAGTGTTAGTTTCCAACTTGCTGACAGTGACATTAAGTTTAAAGGATCTAATAGGACACTTTCGGCTTACTTGTATTATCTGATATCGAATCTTCATCATACTTAATGTGGGGAACACTGTAAAAGTTAGGAAATTAAACCAAAGTTGCAAGCAATGCCGAACTATGACATAATAAATCAAACTAAATCCATACTAAAAATTGGCAGGGTTTCGAAAGTTGTTCCTCTAGTTCTCTGGGTTTTACTGCTATACACTTCAAAAAATACTAATGACCCCTTTCTTTCATTCTTTTCTTAACAATTATAAATGGTAGTGCTTTTCTTTTATCAATATTATATTTCTAGTTATCATGTAGAACACATTACTTGAGTGTTTCCTTGTGAAAGAGCAAGTTCTCAGTATTGGATACACCACCCTCATCCTCAGTTTGGATACACACAGGGATGTTCAAGAGAAAGTCAGAAGAGAGGCACATGACAAAAGTTTACTTTCAATTTTTATCGCTGCCACTATCTGCAAGACTTAGAACTTTTGCCTTTTACACATTCCATAAACAAAACTACTAATTTTAATACAAATAACTGAATAAATTGTAAAAACTATTTTAAAAGTAGTCATTTTTAAAGTTGATGAAATGCTCTCAAGAACAAACCCAACCTGCAAAGAGCCCAATAGTAAATGTGTTTGTGAACTCCTGGTATAAACCAAATCAACACTTTCTTGAAGAAAATTAATGCTAAGAATTTTCAAAAATTCTTACTTGCGATATGGCCACACAAAACGATGGAAATCAGGAATTAGAGTCTGTCGAGACTGTGTATCAACAAGAAGAACAATAGTTTCGACAGCCAGGTTTTAAGAGCCGGACCATGCCATTGTAAGTTTCTGCACGCAGTTCATGCAGCTTTAGTTGAGGAGGATTTGTTTTAAGGTTACTATCATACATGCTGGTTCACCATTAACTGTTGCAGCAGGTTTTGATGTACCATTTGCATATGTACCATTTTTCTTAATGTTTTCTCTTCCAAAACGCCTAGTGCCCCAAATTAACCCACATTTAAGTTTATTTTAAGTACTTTGAGATGTTACTAAATCAATATTATAACATTCTCAATGTCATATTGACATATAGTATTGACCAGGAACAAAATTTTTATACTTACATTAAATATGTCATTATATAGCCAACAATGACAATAAATAAAATTGTAGCTAAAACAGAGAGAACAGGTAGAAGCTGATCTTTAGTTATATTCTCCCTAAGAAAATCTGCTGCAATTAGGAGTTTTGTGAGAATTCGTGACATCATGCCTTGCGCATGTTCATCAATCAATTCCTGAAAACCAAAATAACATCCATGTCAACAGCAGTTAAAACAAAGATATCTTCAATGGAGCTACACTACCACAATTCAGCAAGAGCCTAACATTAAAAACTCCTAAATACTACCCTTTCTTAGCTCAGCCTTAATGCTCAAGAATTCAAATCACTGAGTGACTGATATCAAGCTAGAACTGGAATATAATAAATTGATTAATGAAATTAACAACAAGCATTCTGCTCTTAAATTGTTCCTCCTCTTCAATACATAGATCAATGTGTACATTAGGAACATTCAGCTGGACTGGATACTATTCACCTCTCAAACGCTTAATGCAATAGGTCAAATACCTTAACAACAGCTTCATATGATAATGCCTCAGAGGAATGCAATAGCCTTTGAATGGTAGATTCTAAACGATCCCGTGTCTCATTCCATTCTTGACTTTTAGGACTATCCCAGCTATGAGGTAACCATTCATATTTGATATGACTAGCATCTCGTCGCCACAAGATGACTACATGCAGAACAGTTTCATCAGGGCTCCCTTCACCTGCAATATCAGTTTCACTCTTGTACTTGTATCTCCCCAGAAGACATCCAGGATCTGTTTTAATTAACTTCCTTACAATAATATATTTTTTGTTATATCTACCTGTTAGAGCATTGATGAACTCAGCTTGTCTTTCCTGGAAAATATACATAAAGCGAACTCTTTCCACATTGTAAGGAGAATCTTGTGCAAACTGACGTAATGCTTGACGTGGTTCATCATGATAAGGTGTGTTTTGTGAAACAAGAACCACACACAATCTCTTACGAGGTCTTGCCCATTCTGGAGGACACAGTGCATCAAACATGCCCTACAAACATTATATCCTTGATATATTACAGAGCGATCAAGTATATTGTAAATGGAGGGTAAAGTTATCTTACCTGAGATGACAATCGCGGTAACATGAGATACTTATTACTGTTTATAATATCTTGCATTGTCTTAATAGGAATATCTGACATGCTTAAAACTTGCAACAGGACGATTGATATTTTCATTGAAAAGCAACAAAGATTCAATGTCTCTTGGAACTTTGTATTTTTTCTGGATTTCCTCAGTATATGAAGAATTAAGTTGCACAAAACTACAATATAAAAAGAGTCACAATTTTCTCCAGTGCAAAAGAACGACTTAATCTACTAAAACATAAAAGGAAACTTACCCAAAAGCTACACGCTCCCTGTAGTAAAAGGCCATTAGTAAATAGCGAAGTCTGATTGATTCTTGATGCTCAAATATTAATGCCGAATACGATTGTCAACCCATCCATTTAGAAATGAAGCAACATTATCATCATTAACTGGTTGTACTAATTTATAAGGAAATTTATTTCTAGAAAAATCTGAAAAACAATAACAGAACAAGCAATTAACACTGTAAACATTTTAAATAGAAATTTTATTAAAGAAGTACTTTTGTACAAAAATGCAATTTAATAAAAATTCCTACCATGACAAGTTATATCAATCTTAATCATAAGAATGGCAATTTATAAGAAAAAAATATAAAAGTAATATTGTATTTATCTACATTATGCAATCTTAAAATGCAAATATTTACACTCAATTTGAAACAAGTATTATTCATGATAAAAATTGTGAAACATTTTTATGCCAACAACATAATTAAGAAATATTCATGGTAAAAAAAAAAAAAAAATCTGTTATTCAATTATATGTACATTTTTACAGCTATTACAGAAAGATTGTAACAATAAAATAAAACAGTAGAAATGTTTTAACTACTTACCCACTATTTTTTTGCATGCTGAAGAGAGAATCTTTATACAAGCTTGGTCTCCCGTCTATTAATATCATGAGAGTAGGGAGTGTATGAATGCCAATTTTACGAGTTAATAATTGTTCATTCTCCGAGTGTATAGTGGCAATTCCAAATCCAATTGGTTCCAATTCCTCAATGATTCTTCGCCAAATTGGTTCTACTTGCAAGCAAGCAAAGCACCAATCGGAGTAGAAGAGAAATGAGATGAGGCACTTGATAGCTTTTTGGCACAATTTTGTTTTCATATGCTCTGTGGTAAAAGGGTGAGATAATGTCATAAATTTGAATACTTAACAAACACAAGTATATGATGTAAGTGTCAAACATACTTTGTAGTAATACTTAAACGATGAAACAAAACTATGTCCCTATCTTGATAATGAAACTTAAAACCATTTGCATGAGGTCCAAACAAATCATCTAATGGGTCAAATCTTCTGTACTGGCTGAAATCACGTTTTGGACGCACAGTTGGGGTCTCCTCAGTAACACCATAGTTGTCATATTGTTTTCGCCTTTCTGGGTCAGTCAGCAGCTATTCCCAATAAGAATTTAAAATAAAGTAAAGATTATAAATGACATTATGAGTTAAAATATACATTGGAAGAGAAGGGTTGTATAAAAGATATTACAATACTTTTCACAGAACTCACTTCCATATGCTTGATTTATTTCCACAAATTTATTTTCTGCTGCAGGGTCATTGTTTTTATCAGGATGCCTTAAAGTAAAAAAGATCATGCCGGTGTAAAGAACATAAACGAAAACTTCAAAGTAGCGTTTGAGAGGTTACAATGAGAGAAAACATTAGTACATTGCCCATTTAATCTGAAGCCAAGGTGAAATACAACTTAACAAAATCCATTCGAAGTAATAACTTACCACTCCTTCGCTAATTTTTTGTATGCTTTTCTAATTTCTTGTAAAGAAGATGACTTTGAAATTCCCAAAATTTCATACGGGTTTCCTAACCCCTGAACTCCCACCAAAATAGCAAAGAAACATACAAGTAAATTGACCCATTTCATTTCTACTCGGACGATGCTTGTTTTACGATCGGCAACAAATTGTGAAATAAAATCAAATGCTTCATTAGTTTAAAATCACAAACTCAACTATTGATCTCCTGCGCCATGACAGATAACCGCAGATAACCACGCTCTGAGTGGGAAACTGATGAAGTTCTCCGGTAAGAATAGCCAACAGCTCTCTCCTAGAGTACACCACTGATACCTTTCTGCAAGGTCTTTTACGGAACCTCGATCTCTTCTGGCAAAAATTGACGCATTCTATCCATGGCTATATTACCTTACAACTCAGGAGCCTGTAGCAGTCAAGTAGTATAGTATTAGTAAAATAGTATTTCTCATCCATGCCGTAAAATATCGTCTCTTTTACTTTCTCGCATTCGTACGTACTTACGGAGTAATATCCGAAGTATGGAGAAAGTTATGTAATGCTGCGGAACCGGATTACGATTTTATAACTTTTGGAGTCCCCTGATTCCGAAAAAGTGTTTTGTTGATGTTGTTTTCCTCCAAAACGTCCTTTATACAATTCTTTTTCTTTCTTCTTCTTTCTTTCTTTCTTTCTTTCTTTCTTTCTTTCTTTCTTTCTTTCTTTCTTTCTTTCTTTCTTTCCTTTCTTTCTTTCTTTCTTTCTTTCTTTCTTTCTTTCTTTCTTTCTTTCTTTCTTTCTTTCTTTCTTTCTTTCTTTCTTTCTTTCTTTCTTTCTTTCTTTCTTTCTTTCCTTTCTTCTTTCTTTCTTTCTTTCTTCTTTCTTCTTCTTTCTTTCTTTCTTTCTTTCTTTCTTTCTTTCTTTTCTTTCTTTCTTTCTTTCTTTCTTTCTTTCTTTCTTTCTTTCTTTCTTTCTTTCTTTCTTTCTTTCTTTCTTTCTTTCTTTCTTTCTTTCTTTCTTCTTTCTTTCTTTCTTTCTTTCTTTCTTCTTTCTTTCTTTCTTTCTTTCTTTCTTTCTTTCTTTCTTTCTTTCTTTCTTTCTTTCTTTCTTCTTTCTTTCTTTCTTTCTTTCTTCTTTCTTTCTTTCTTTCTTTCTTTCTTTCTTTCTTTCTTTCTTTCTTTCTTTCTTTCTTTCTTTCTTTCTTTCTTCTTCTTTCTTTCTTTCTTTCTTTCTTTCTTTCTTTCTTTCTTTCTTTCTTTCTTTCTTTCTTTCTTTCTTTCTTTCTTCTTTCTTTCTTTCTTTCTTTCTTCTTCTTTCTTTCTTTCTTTCTTTCCTTCTTTCTTTCTTTCTTTCCTCTTCTTTCTTCTTCCTTTCTTTCTTCTTTCCTTCTTCTTTCTTTCTTTCTTTCTTTCTTTCTTTCTTTCTTCTTTCTTTCCTTTCTTTCTCTCTTGAATGTTTTCCAATACGAATATACCCCGGTCGATTTGGCTCGACTCGAAACGCGATTTTGATAAAAACATTCTTTAAATTTCGAGGGAACTTTACGTGAAGCCACTGGGATTTTTTCAAAATAATCTTAAAACTGTCATCAATTTTTATTTCTCGCGCTTAAGAGAGAACTCTTAATAAGAGAAAGTTAAGTAATGCTGGTGAATTTTCGGCAAAAAATCTCTAATAACGGGGCACTGGTAACGATAAAGTCTAGTTTATTCAGTTGATAAATTTTGAGAAAAAATCCTCTAACACGTGGCGTAGCCAGAATTTGTGTTTTGTGGGTATTTGATACCGAAAAGCCGATTGACGGCAAAACGTCTGTCCATCTGTCTGTGAACAACGCTAGCGACTAAACCCTGCAGCAGATTTTCTCCAAAATTGATTTTCCCCAATCGATCTGGCTGATATCGCGGGCCCCTGGAATATGAAATCGGTATTTTAAATTGGGGGGGTACTTTACATGAAGCCCCTGGGACATTTAATTTTTTTAAGAAGGCGTCATCTATTTTGACTAAATTTTGTAGTTGGATAGTCTGAAGGACGTTTAAGAGAATGTTGTAGGTCTCGTGTTGTTTGAAAAATCTGCTTTTTCAAGAATTGAAAAAAATCAAAGTTTTTTCGGCGTTTTCTTACAATTATGAAGATACATTTTTTTTAAATTATGAAGATACAACTTTAATTTAATAGAAATATCCCAGATATATGCAATTATTCATAATAAAATGGGCTACTTTTGTTTGATTTTTGGTGGTAGATAAAGTTGTAGACATTTCTTTTCGGTATGCGCAATCAGTGAAAATATACAATTGCATGATTTTCCGCGGTCCAGAAATGCGTAAGTGGTGCTACAATTATACTACATGTGAAAGTATGCCTCAGCTATTTCTTGAAAACGTCCATTTCAAACAAAGCGCCTGTGATGCGTTTTTGCATTCATTTCGATAGTCAGGCGCAGCAATTATCTCTTACTTTGACAAATGAAACAAACAGGAATACATTTGGCTGATACAATATTTGCAGCCAATTATAGAGAAGATAGCAACGCACTGTTGCCAGTACAACGTCAAAACTGTATGCATTCCGCTTGGCGAATAATATCAATTCTTTTCAAAAACGCTTAATTCCATCCATTTCCATCCTTCCTCGTTGTGAATCGCGAGCGCCTTACTGAACACAGACTATGCAATCTGTGTCACACGGGAGTATCACTGGCAGGCGGAGGCAGGCAGTGCGATTGCACGCACGTCGCGAAGACGTACAGATCAGCAAGGAAAGAAACACAACGCAAAATAGAACGTGAAAGATTCAAATAATATGTTATTTGGATGTATATCAAATGTGTGTATGTAACATGTAGCATACACAAAGAATAAGCATAAGACATATAACTTAACAAGCATGATAAATTAATCAAGATTTAAACTAGTGGTGCTAAAAAACACGCACTTTCTCGACAGTACTTTTACGCAAATTACGCGAAAAGTACTAAAACTTTTGAAAAATTGTTTATGACCTTATTTCAAACTGATCTTTAAGGAATAGATTTCATTAAGGGGAAAATATTTATCTTTAATATTTTAGTTATAGGAAACACTCCGAAAAAAAATTGAACTTTTGCAATTTTCGAAAAATCAGGGATTTCAACAAACATGACACCCGCACCACTCTCTTAAATGTTTTTCAGACTATCCAACTACAAAATTCAATCCAAATCAATGGCGCCAGTTTCCTTTTTTGAACATTTTTAAAATGTCCCAAAGATTTCATGTAGAGGACCCCCCAAATTTAAAATATCAATTTCTAATTCAAGAATCTGCAACATCAGCCAGATCGATTGGGAACTATCAATTTTGGAGAAAATCGCCAGAACAGTTTAGCCGCTAGCACTGTTCACAGACGGACAGACAGACGTTTTGCCATCATTCAAGTTTTCGGTATCAAGGATCCACATGGATTCTGTCTACACCACTTGTTAGAGGATTTTTTTCTGTCTTTATCAACTGAATTTATCCACTTTTTCGTTACGAGGACTCTGGAATAAGAGTTTTTCTGGCGAACATTTGTCGTTTTTTCGCGCAGCATTATATAGTACTCGCACAAGTATTCTTGATACACGAGCTCCCTAGTCCTCAACCAGCGCTGAAAAGCACGGCACGTTTAATACTTAGGTTCGACTCGGAACGGCACGTACAAATTTATAATGTTGGCAACAACCAACACGTACTTTCAAAACAATCGTAGCATTTCTCGTGGCAAGCTTTGGCTAGTCAAGTTCGTGTCCACAGTTGGTACGCCCTTTTAAGCCGTGACGTAGCTAGAGCCCTCCTCTCCCCCCCCCCCTGCTGTGAAATATCAAGATAACTTGCTCGTATAGTAATTTTCTCTCTATTCCGTAGTGAGAAAGTAAACTACTTACTACTCATATTGTTTATTTTGTTTTCATATTGATTTTTATCATGAATATGTTTCACAATTTTATATTGTAATTGTAAAATTTATCTATCTGTTTAGTCGCTAACGACATCGATGTTTATGCGACGATAAAAAAAATATTAAAAAAGAATGATTATTTTACATACATCTTAACGTAAACAAGTAAATAAGATTTATATAATTTTTAGAATTAGTATTAAAGAGAAATATTAACTGATGAACTACTCCAGAAGAAAACGGAATATAATATTAACCATTGTAGAATTCCACCCTTTAAGGAATTGTATTGGAACCACTGGAGAAATACAATATTATTTAACACTTTTGCTGATAAGGCCATCTACATCTGAACTTTCTGCCTTTTAGAATTACTTTTTTATTCTGAACATATAAATTGTAAAGTGTTCATGTCGTCAAACGTTCCCTCTGACATTTAGTATTGGATAGTATGTAATCGTCT